>CM027586.2:13182509-13805866 GCA_015852605.2 Populus deltoides | reverse complement strand
AGCCCGCCCTATCGATGCCTAATTCACGTGTTTTATTGGGTTTTTAGGCATTTTTTGTTTTCTAGCATTGGATTTTCATTCAATTTGCACTACTATCAATCTTTTGTGTGATTGGTTTCTTTTGAGTTTTTTTGACAATTTATATCTGTAACCCGTTCTAGTAATCAGAGTCAAGTGTAGGTGGATCTCGAAATTGAAAACACTTTACCCAGGTTATGAAATGAAGCTCGCGCGTCACCACCATGGTTGTTGCACGTCAACAGACACTCAAGGAACTCGCTGCTCCTAACGTGGAGAATGAACCATTGTGCATAAACATTGATAATAATATCAACTTCAATCTCAAGTCTGGTTTTATACATTTACTGCCAATATTCAATGGACTTTCTGGAGAAGATCCTCATAGTCATCTCAAGGAGTTCCACATCGTTTGTGTTGGCATGAAATTGAACGAAGTTGACGAAGAATAGGTTAAGTTGAAAGCTTTCCTTTTCTCTTTAAAAGGGGCAACAAAGACATGGCTTTTCTCTATTCTCCGAGGTTCCATTAGAACCTGGAATGGCATGAAGAAATATGTGGGATTCAACGATCTCATGGAGAGACACACTTTCCGAGTATTGGGAAAGATTTGAGCAACTCTGCATTTAATGCCATCATCATTAGATACTCGATCAGCTGCTCATTCAATATTTCTATGGAGGATTGATGCCTATTAACCGCAATATCATTGATGCGGTAAGTGGAGGGGCATTGGTAGATAAGGCACCCAAGGCTGCATGCCAATTGATCTCAACTATTGCAGCCAACTCGAAATAATTTAGCACCCGTGGAGATTTCCCAAGCAAACGAATAAATGAGGTAAGTATTTCTAACTTTGAAATAAAGTTAATGATCTTACTTCTCTTGTGCGTTCTTTGGCTAGTGGAAATGTACAGCAGATGAAAGTTTATAGCATATGCTCCTTACAAGGACATGTTTCGAATATGTGCCCAACAATGCAAGAAGATTACATTGAACAAGCTAATGTAGTTGATAGAGCATTCAATGGACAACCTCAGCGTAAGTATGATCCCTTTTCCAACACTTACAATCCCGGATGGAGAGATAATCCCAACTTACGTTATGGGAACCCGCATCAACAAGGCAGTCAAAGCCGAAAGTTCCATCCCCATAGATTTCAGTCCCAACATAATTATCAAGCAAGACAACCCCCTCCATTCACAAACTCTAATGTTATGGGGTCATCATCCAATAATGATCTTCGTGAGATGATGAAAACCTTGGCTTTTAACATAAATGACCTTACAATAAAATGTCATGTCTTTTCAACAGGAAACAAGGTCAAGCATTCACAACTTAGAGAAGCAAATGGGGCAAGTTGCTTTAAGTGTAGGGAAATTAGAGGCACAAATGAATGGAAAGTTGCCCTCCCAAGCATTGAATCCAAAAGAGAATGTTAGTGTGATCACACTGTGAAGTGGGAAAGAACTTGAAGAGCAAAGGTCGAAAAAAATTGAGATAGAGGAAGAAGGGAGATAGAAACCAAATTGTGTAAGTACTAACTCATTGAATTCCAGTTTTAAAACAATTCCACCCTTTCTTTTGATTTCTTCCGGGTCTAAGAAAGAGGATAAAGAAAAAGATATTTTAGAGGTTTTTAAGAAAGTGAAACTCAACATTCCTTTGATTGATGCTATCAAGCAAATTCCCAAGTATGTCAAATTCTTGAAGGAGTTATGTACTACCAAGAGAGCCTACAAGCTAAAAGGCCATGAAATGGTAAGTATGGGTGAAGTTGTATCTGTTGTTGTTCAAAAGAATATACCTTTGAAGCAAAAAGACCCAGGTGTGTTTACTATCCCATGTGTTATTGGTAATGCTAGTTTTAAAAGGGCCTTATGCGATTTATGTTCATCCATTAGTGTTATGCCTAAACATGTTTATGATTCTCTTAGTCTTGAGCCTTTGATTAAAACTAGCATTGTAATACAACTTGCGGATCATAGTTTTGTTTACTCACTTGGTGTGATAGAAGATGTCCTAATCAAGATTGATAGTTTGGTTATTACATGTGACTTTTATATTCTTGATATGGAACGTGATTCTTGTGATTCATCAAACAACACTCCTATATTGTTTGGGAGACCACTCTTGAAAACTGCCAATACAAAAATTTATTGTGGTAAGGATACTTTGTTTATGGAGGTAGGAGATGAAAAAATTGAACTTAATTTTTATAATGCAATGAAATATCCTTACAACAATGTTTATTTTATCACATGTTATGACCAAGTTGATAAGTGTGTGTAGCAAGTTTTTGATTTTGATTGTAAGGACGGATTAAGCATGGCTTTGAGTTATAGCTATGATTTTACTTTACTGAGATAGAGATGCACATATGTGTTCCCCCAAAACATACAAGAATCAACATTGGCTTTGCAAACCATCCTCCATGGTAATGTCTGTCTTTGTTGATTTAGTACTTACAAATAAAAAGTTGTTGCCATCTATTTTACAAGCCCCCGAGTTAGAGTTGAACCTGATAATATGAAGTATGTATTCATTGGAGACAACAATATACTTCCTATTATCTTATCAAAAGGGTTGACAAGTGCTCAATCAAGAGGAAAAACTTGTGCCATTAGATAGACTTTAGCCGACATTAAGGGCATTAGTCCCTCAATGTGTATGCATCATATACTATTGGAGGATAATGTCAAACCAACAAGGGAAATGCGAAGAAGGTTGAACCCGCCTGTGATGGAGGTAGTGAAAGCTGAAATTTTGAAACTGTTAGATGTAGGAGTCATTTACCCCATCACGAATAGTAGATGGGTGGTGCCAATCCATGTGATTCCTAAAAAGACCGGAATCACGTTGGTAAAGAACAAAAATGATGAACTCATCCCTACTCACATCTTCAGTGGATGGAGAATGTGTGTTGATTATAGAAAGCTTAATCTTTCTACGCGCAAAGATCATTTTCCATTACCATTCATGGACCAAATGCTTGAGCGTCTAGCAGGTAAGTCTTTTTAGATTGTTATTAACCCTGAAGACCAAGAAAAGACTACATTTACATATCCATTTGGTATATATGTATATAGGAGAATGCCCCCCTTTGGTCTCTGTAATGCACCTGCAACTTTTTAAAGATGCATGATGAGTATTTTTTCTAACTATATTGAAAGAATAATTGAGGTTTTCATGGATGATTTCACGATGTATGGTGATTCTTTTGATAAGTGTTTAGAAAATTTATCTTTGATCTTAAAAAGATGTATTGAAACTAACATTGTCTTGAACTATGAAAAGTGTTATTTTATGGTACAACAAAGAATAGTTCTTGGGCATATTGTGCCTTCGTGTGGATTAGAAGTTGATAAAGCTAAAATAAATGTTATTTCATCATTGCCTTACCCCTCATGTGTGAGGAAAGTTTGTTTTTTTCTTGGGCATACAGGTTTTTATCGACACTTTATTAAAGATTTCTCGAACATTACAGCGCCTTTGTGCAAATTATTAGCCAAAGAAGTGGATTTTGTGTTTGATCAAGCATGTAAAGATGGCTATGATGAGCTTAAAAGGGATGTCACATCTCCCCCTATCATCCAACCACCAAATTAGGAAGAATTTGCATGTTATCGCTATGCTTCCCGCATGTTATCGCCTGGACGAAGCACATTGCAATTACCATACAACTGAAAAGGAACTTTTTGCAATGGTGTTTGCTCTTGAAAAATTCAGGTCATATCTACTTGGTACAAAAGTCATTGTTTTTACTGACCATGCAGCTTTAAGGTATCTTTTGAAGAAAAATGAGTCCAAATCAAGATTGATTAGGTGGATATTGCTTTTACAAGAGTTTGATCTTGAGATCAAAGACAAAAAAGGTTTCGAAAACCATATGGCTAATCACTTGAGCCGACTGAGGATCGAGGATACACACACCAAAACAATAAGAGAGACATTTCCCGATGAGCAATTGTATGTGTTACATTCCTCTACAAGACCATGGTATGCTGATTTGGTGAACTATTTAGTTACTAAAGAATTCCCTCTAGGTTTGTCTACATCCCAAAAAGATAAGTTACGAACTGATGCCAAATATTATTTTTGGGACACTCCTTATCTGTGGAAATTTTGTGTGGATCAAGTAGTTAGTAGATGTGTACCACAAGATAAATTTCATTCCATTCTCACCTTTTGTCATTCTTATTCTTGTGGTGGGCATTTTAGAGCAAAAAGAACGGCCCACAAGGTACTTGAAAGTGGTCTTTATTGGCCTTTTATTTTTAAGGATGCATATTACTTTTGCAAATCATGTAAAAAATGCCAAAGAACAGGTAATATCACTCATAAGAATCAAATGCCTTTAACGAATATTCTTGTACGTGAAATTTTTTATGTTTAGGGTATTTATTTTATGAGTCCATTTCCTTCTTCATTTGGTAATCTTTATATCCTTTTTGTTGTTGATTATGTATCCAAATGGATTGAGGTGAAAGCCATACGAACTAATGATGCTAAGGTTGTTTTAGATTTTGCCAAGACTCATATATTTGATAGGTTTGGAATCCCTAAAGCTATCATTAGTGATTGTGGCACTTATTTTTGCAATTGTTCAATGGAAGCATTACTCCGCAAATACCATATGAATCATTGGACTTCCACGACATACCATCCTAAAATGAATGGCCAAGCTGAAATTTCAAATCGAGAAATCAAGTCTATTTTCGAGAAGACAGTGCAACCTAACCAGTGAAATTGGAGTCTACAACTTGGTGATGCACTTTGGGCTTATCAGACTGCTTACAAATCACCTATAGGAATGTCACCTTATAGGATGATTTATGGAAAAGCATGTCATCTACCGGTGGAGCTTGAACACAAAGCTTTTTAGGCCTTTAAACAATGAAGTTGCAATTGCAAAAAGCTAGAAGAGATACAAAATGATGCTTACGAGAATGCAGGGATTTACAAAAAAAAGATCAAGAGTCTTCATGACCGAATGATTATAAGAAAATAGTTTCATGTTGGAGACAAAGTCCTTTACCATTCGCGTTTGAAACTTTTTCCTGGAAAGTTGCACTCTTGTTGGATTGGATCCTTTGTTGTTTCTAATGTTTTTCCTTATGGTGCAGTTGAAATTACAAGTTTATAAACAAACAAAGTGCTCAAGGTCAATGGACATCGCTTGAAACCTTTCTATGAAGGTTGGACGACAGAACTCACCGTTTCTGTGGAGTTAGCTAAATCAATATATGAAGAATGAGCATGTCACATGTCGAGCTAATGACATAAAACAAACGTGCTTACTGGGAGGCAAACCAACACAAAAAGAAAAAAAAATCATATTTTCTTTCCTTTTCCCTTATCTTTTATTTTTCGCATTTTACTTTATTTTTGTCATTCTCTTATATTCCTTTTCTTTTATTTCAACATTGAGGACTGTTGTGTTTAAAGTGTGGGGGTATGGAGAGAATTTTGATTTTCTTTGTTGTTTTTCAAAAAAAAAAGAAGTAAGTTTTATCTTTTGAACTCCCATTGGTTTATGAGAATATGGGTATTATGTATGAAAATAATTGAGATAGATGAAGATATAAATCGAATGAATGAGTGTGCATGCAAGTTTTAACGTTCAATTGGTTTAGGGATTGACTTTGAAAATATGTCACGTTGACTTTATAATATTATACCAATGCAAGCTTTTGAGCCTTCAACATTATATTCTTTGATTGTGCATTCTTTCAATGATATGTATCTCTAGAACTTACTTCATATCTTGTTGAGATTACATTCACATTACATATGTACATGAAGATGATAAAGGCATTAGGAATTTTAACCACTTGAGCTAAAAAGCCAACCTAAAGCATATTATCCACCTTTTAAGTTTGTTTATCTTTTCTTTGCTTTACCCATGTGTAGACTTGAACTTTTTATATGTTTTTCTTTTTCCCTGGCCAAGGATTAGTAGAGCATATACTTGTTGATATCTCATGGGTTATGGTTGGAAATTACGTGAAAAGAAAAAAAAATGATGCTTGATGAAAAGATGGGCAAAGTTGCCAAAGATGAAAGAAAAAAGAAACAAAGAAAAAGAAAAGAAAAGAAAAGAAAAGAGAAGAGAAGTGTTCCATTGTGTTCATAATTCTTAAAATTTTATGTTGATAGAGCTTGAAATCAAAAGAAGTTAAGTATTGGTGTTTAAAGATGGAAAATTTGCTTGCCTTGATGGAATATCTTGTTTGAAATATTTATTTTTTTTAATAAATGCTCTACTTCTTTTGGTTTTAACCTTTTCTTTTACTCTTTTTTTACCTCACCTTAACCTTAGCCCCATTACAACAAAAAATGTAAGACCTTTTGATTCATACATTGCTTGTAATATTTTAGTAATGGAGATGAGATTGAAGAGCAAGTTTATGGTAGAACATATTCATTGATTGAATTTGAGAGATTTAAATACAAAAATCCTAAACACATGAGTATTGGAGTGTATATCAATGAGAGGACCTATCACTTTAGCATGTCATAAATTTCATTTAAATCTCAATGATTAATTGAGTTTTGAAGTTTGCATGTAAATGAATTCATAAAAATATGTACTCTCTATCCTTTTTGATTGTATTCTTGTTTATAATGCATATATTCTTGGACATTGATGGGAGATTAAGAGATTGGTCATAATTATTTTCAATTTAGTTTTATCTATCCTTTCTCGAGGACGAGCAAGAGCTAAGTGTGGGGATATTTGATGCAACTATATTATTTGATAGTTTCACTCATATTTAACTAGTGTTTTGCCTATGTTTTATATATAAAATGCCTTGATATTTTTTATTTTATGTTTTGAAAGCACTTTTGGATGAAAGATGTAAAAAGGAGTAAATTGGAGGTAATTGACAGATTTGATCTTCAGTCAATGTTTTGTGCAGAGCGTGAGCTCTAGAGGTCGAAATGAAGTGATTCTAGTGACATTAAAAAGATAACATCCAAACCTTTCTGGAAATCTAAGGCAAGAAAATAAAATAATGAAGAGCATGGAAATTGCATCCTTCAAATTCAAATCTTGCAATCTGCCAGTGTTGACCTTTAACAATTCTGACTTGAATATCTTGAGCTACAAAAGTCAATTTGATGCAGAATCAATTGTTTTGGATTCCTGACTTAAAGACCTATCAACGTACCAAGTTACAAAATTTCAGCCAAAAAAGATCTCATATGAGAGAGATATGATTTTTCTAAGATGACAAATGAATTCTGCCAGCAAACAGGTTTTGTGAAGAAACGAGTTCAAATTACGTTCCGAAGCATCCAAACCGACATCCAAGTTATTATTTCAGCAATTTAGCTCCTATAAGTCAAAGCTTGAATATTTCATGCAAGGCTATTTCTTCTTTCTTAGAAAAATAATTATTGAAGTACTTAAATATAAACTATCTACTTGAAGGACTATTTTGTAAAATAGAGACTAGGGTTTCCTAGGATATAAAAAGAAAGAGGTAGAAGAGAGAAAAACACCCCCTTCCTCTAACAAACCCGAATTCATGTTTTCTTCCTTCTTTTTGATTAATTGTTCAGTAGACATGCAAGACTAAACTCTTTCTTGGTTGCAAGGACACATAAAGCTTCAGATTTCAAGAATTATGAGACCTAGTTTGTCTTTTCTTTTCAGTTTATATGATGAATGAATATGTTTGTTCTCCTATGCTTATTTTCTATGATTGTTTATTTTAATTACTAGAGTTAAATCTAAGTTATTATTATGAACAATCTATTGCTAAGTTTGCTATCAAAACCGGAGTTGTGGTATATAAACTTGTGAAGCAACTGAGATTAATAATTGTGGCGGATCTAGATTAGTAATCTTAGGGAGAACATTCAATTGATCAAATTAAACATGGACTGCGAATAATTGTATTGTCTAGATTAATCAACTTATCTAGTTCTTAAGGCTGCCATTGAATTAAATTACTAGTGCAGACATTGTGGTTGTTTGATGATTAGGATTAGTTATACAACGGATCTGTTAACAAATCAACATAAAAAAGTAGATATTCATAGTATAAATTGACGTCTTGTTTCTATGATAAGTTCTTTTTTTTTTTTATTTTATCAAATGTAAGAAATTGTATAGGTCAAAAGTGAAACAAAGTTGGAAACTAGCAAGTCAAATATACAGGCATGTACCAAAGGGAACAAGCTCCCTTGAGCAAATAAATACAACCAAAAAGGGATCCCTGAACAAAGATATCAAAACCAGCAAGCAACAAATTGCAAGCAGGCGACAAAAAACCATTAATTAAACCCCAACATTTAACAATGCAATCACCAGCAAACCAATAAGGCAATTGACCTAGCCAGCAACACAAGACTTTCCTATAGCATTGAACAACTAACCAAAAAGATCAATGGGAGCACGAGAAGCTCCTTCAAACCTAGCAGCATACCAGCAAAGCAGCCAGGAAAAGCAGAAGTTACAAAATTAAACCCAGAAGGGAATTCAATAGCAGCATGTCTCCCAAACAAGAGAGTAGGCATTTGGAAGCAAGCAAAATGAGCAGCAATGGCAGTGATAGCCCATGATAAGGCCAGAACTAGATACCCCTGCGGCAACTTGCATGAAGATGGGACCAACCAATTCAGACAAGGCAGCCAAACATGGCCTACACACCCTAAACATGGAGGGCATCCAAAAAGGAAGAAAAATGCTTCAGGCAACAAGGGAAGGTAGGCGTACCAGCCAGGACATCCCAACATAGAGACAGTCAGCGCAAACAAGCCATAGCCAACACAGCTCAACAACACGCACAACCAACAACAACACGCATAGCTTAGATCCTAACCAATAGTAGCAAGTTTCTTCAAGCCCAGAAAACGCACATAGTCTCCAGAGCAGCATAAAACCAGCACAAAGGTGCCAAAATACCACTTGCAGGAAAAAACAGGCTAGGAAAAGAACAACATCAGCATCAAGGTGCACTATCGTAAATAGACAGCACGAAACCCAGCTGGTGAACAAGAGCATAGCAGAAGCAGACCGCATATTCCTCAGACTCTGTAGGTAAGCTTCAGGAAGCGCAGCAAAACCACAACAAAGCCCTCCAGGAAGGGTAGAGATAATTCAAGCAAAGCTAGGAGAAGAACCCTAGCAGCAGACAAAACATAGCAAGCAATACTTGCAGGAGACACAAAAGCACAGAGCAATTTAACTAGGTATCATGAGAGGGAAATCTCATGTTTTGTCGAAGGGCTATTTAGCCCTTTAAAGCTTCTGTTGAAACAAGGCTGTCACAAATCCCAACCAAGGAGTTTTGTACCGGCAGACAAAAGGCCAATTGACCCCAACAGGGAAAGCAAAGAGCAGTTCCATGAGAGGGACCAAAAGAACAAACCTCCATCAAGATCATTCGTTGATAGGGTACAAAGCACTAGATCTCGGCCAGAATCCAGTAGATCGGGGAAGACTGTAGCCAAAACACCGATTAAGGCTTGTAGCGTGCTCATCGTTGCTACTCGATCGGGAAGGCGCAACTAAGGACAACCATGGTTTGGATCTAAGGCTTCGTCAGTAGAAGCTACTGTGCTCGAGGAGGGAAGAACCAAAAAGTTATCTACAGATGACGTGAAGACAGGAGCTCGATCAGTTGTGGGAGAACAAATTTGAGGAGACACTCCTTTGGGGAGAACGTCTCTCTCTTTCTATGATAAGTTTTTTTTTTATTAAATGAAAGAATTTTATAGATAAAAAAGAACAAGCTAGAGACCAGCAGTACAAATATATAGACATAACATGGGAACAGACTCCCTTGATCAAACCAAAAGCAAGGCTAGCTTGCTGAACAGAAAAGCCACCATGAACAAATAAGCTTGTTCAGGGGAACTCCTTAGAACAAGCAAACAACCAAAATAGCACAACAACGTGCTTAACAGAGAACAGGCTCCCATAGACCAGGACACCTGCAGAACCTGAACCAGAAGCAGCAAGGAACAGGGACCAAACACAAAGGCCTGCGGAAAGGCAAACCAACAGCTACTACTAGAGCATCCACAAACAACAGCAAACAATAACAGGCAAAAGTTGATACCAGCAACGCAAAAACAAGCCTGCAAAAGGCAAACCAGCAGCTACTACCAGAGCAGCTACTACCAGAGCAGCCACAAACAGCAATAGAGACTAGACAAAAGCCTGAAACCAGCAGCTACTACTAGAGCAGCCACAAACAACAGCAAGCAACAACAGGGATGAAAAATAAGGCCACAGGCAGAGGCTGAACCAACAACTCTACATCAAAGGGAACAAACCTGCAAGAGGCTACCAAGCAACTACTACCCAAGTAGCAGAAGACAAAACAAACAGGCAAGGCAACAAGTAATGCTACACAGGCCTACAAGAGCAACAAACAAACATAACATAACACAAGGAATAAACTGTATTGCCCTGAGTCCTGGAATCAACCGTAGAGGAGCTCCTGGAAGGGCATCTACCCATTCCAACTGGCTTGCCTGGATGACCAAAGGAGGATGAGGCAGCAGCTCTACTTCTTGTTAAATATTACCTTCGAGGAGGCGGTTCAACTGTGTCAGCAGTTTGACCTTCAGAGACTTGCACAATCTTAGGAGAAGCAGAAAGAAGAGGTTCAGGAGGACTGGACTGTGATGTAACTAGTTTGGCCCGCTTGCGTCCAGAATCAACTGCTTTCTCTACCACATCCACTGCTACCTCAGCAGACATTGGATCAATCCCTGGCTGACCTTGAGGTTCTACCCTGTTAGAATGCTTCTCAATAGCTGCAATTTTAGCTGAGGGGCTAGAACATCCAGAGGGGGTAGGAGCTGTCTGAGAATGCTTCTTACGTTTATGGTTAGAATTGTTGGGGCAAGAAGAAATCATGTGTCCCAGGGTCCTGCACTGCTTGCAAAAACAAGATAATGATTCATACAGTACCTGCTAGGACAGGGCCACACCATTGGGCAAGATGAGATTGATAGATGTTGGCAAGTCAGCTAGCAAATCGATCTCAACTAGCACTCTGGCATATGAGAGCCGGGTCATGGAAGCTGTTGGAGTATCAGAATGAACTGGCTTCCTAAGCACATTGGCAAGCTTAGAAAGACAAAGTGGTGACCAACACTGGAGAGGCAAATTAGGAAACATAACCTAGACTGGCATCCGAACCATTTCAGAGGTTTCAAAAAAAAAAAAAAAACTCAGGCATAATTTTTAGTATCAAGGGCTGGCCAAAAACATAATAGGGGCCTCCACTTAGCACTTCAATCATGTCCATTTCAGATGAAAATGTAAAGATTAACCATCTAGAATCATGCATGCAGAATTTGGTGCTACATTTCCAGGAGCCATTAATAAATTTTGACAGGAATGTGTATCCTAGAAATTTATCAGCAATGTATCCAATTAAACTAAACCTTCACAGGTCTTTGTGCACACCCAAATTAGTTTCCAGTAAATGGCAAGATGTCAAAGCAATATAATCAGAAAAGTGAACTAATGAGGAGGACAGAGGGATAAAACCTGTGGGGTGGACTGGGGAGGAAGGTCTGTGGCTTTTTGAGGAAGCTTTACCTTTCATGAGAGGTGGCGGTGGAGCAACGACTCCACCCTTCGACCCGAGGTTAGAACCAAGAGAGCCAGCCTCAGCAAAGTGAACATGGCAAGGCCTTGTGGAGACAGAAGGTTCCATATTTTACCCACAGGGGCTAGGAGAGGACAATGGAAGAACAGTAAGGGGTGTGCTCTACATGCCCTTATTCCGATTCTTCACTCAAACCCTTGCCCCATGTTTGAAATTAACGACATCAACAAGGGCTACTATTGTTCGTGGAGGATCAGGGGCTCGAGAGAGACTGGAGGAGTGCTGCGCACCAGGGGAACTACTCCGGCTCAAGGTCCGTTGTGTTTGCGAAGACGAGGGACGCGACGTGCGAAACCCATAGTCTTGCTGGGCAAATCGTAGAACCGAGGAATTTTTCTTTGATTTTGCCATGTAAAATGACATAAAGAGATACAAAGAAGAGACTATAAGAGTGCAAAGAGCAAGAGAAGAAATTGTTGGACAATGAGAGGGGAAGAGTCGCGCATAACAGCGGTTTTCTCTTTGACTACAACCGAGAGCTTCTCTCTCTTGACTGCTCACTTCTATGATAAGTTCTTATTTTTATAGGTGGATATTTACTTGCGATCAAGGTTTATTTTCTTGATAATTTTCTGATTTTATTTACTTTCATTTGATAGTTTTCTATTTTTTTTTGCTTTAGCCTAGATAACTTCCAAACTCCCCTCAAAACAAATTGCATATCATATAGCATAAAAATCTAACTTGAACCTTCCTCGTGGGATCCACCCCTTACTTGCTCTATATTATCTTGTGTGTTGTGTTTTAAGTTAGGGTAATTAATTTGTGTGACCATGACATCGCAACACTAGTACTACTCTCACCCAACCTTGTTTAACTTCAAAGTTTTGATGGGATCCGGTGCATTAGTGCTGGTATGATCGCACTCGTGAGTCAATGCACGCGCAATTGCTATAAGCACTACGAAGGCACACACGAGGAGGATCGGGGACTGAAAGGAGGCTCCCCAGCAGTTCAAACACCGCCGCAAAGGGGCGGCGGGTCGGGCAAGCGCGACCGGGACCCCGGAGTGGGCTGGTTCGCGCCAGACCAGAGCAGCAGCTCAAAAAGGCCATAACCCGCGATCCGACCATTGGATCGCACCTAGATTTTTACAGGAGCTTCCAGAGCCTGTTTTCCTTAAAGTAGCCATGGAATCGCTAATCTAACTGCCAGATATTTAGATCTTGTAGACCTCACCCCAGGGCCCTAGTTTTTGCATAGTTATTAAACCAGACCGGCCAGAGGGTCACCAACCCAGGGGCTGGACCGGTCTGGGTTTGTCAAAAGACCGGTCAGTGCAATGACCTGGTCAAACCTGGTCGACCCGGCGGGTCAACTCGTGACCCGAGCGAGACCCGGGCAAGACCTGATATTTTTTTTTCAAATGTGGGATTTGAAACCCATTAGTATATATACTTTATGTTTCCAAGAAAAAATTTATCTTTTTTCAACGTGGGATTGGAAACCCATTAGTATATATACTCTATCTTCCCAAGAAAAAAGTTATCTTTTTTCAATGTGGGATTTGAAACCCATTAGTATATATACTCTATGTTCACAAGAAAAAAACTATGTTTTTTCAATGTGGGATAAGAAACTTTTTTAGTTTAAATACTTTAACTAAAAGCTTAACATAATATCTTTTTAATGTGGGATAAAAAACTTTTTAAAATATTTTTTTAAACTTCATTATATAGAATATGTATAGCCTATATTTACATGGATTTTTTCTTAATTTTTTTATATAAAATATTAAAACTTTAATTTTTTTAAATTTTTCCGGGTTGACACGAGTTGACCTAGGTTGACCCATGAAACCTGGGACCCGACCCCTTAGCTGGGTCAATCCCTGGGCCGGGTTTAATAACTCTGGGTTTTTGCGGTTTTCTGTGATTTCCCTTGCTTTTCTTGAGGAAAACCTCGTGCTGCTATTCTCGGCAAACAAGAATGCCGTGCGAGAGAGGAAATGGAAACAGGAGAAAAAAAAAGAAAGACAAAAGGGGCTGGGCGGATGGAGTGCGCAAGGGGAGCCGTATGGGAAACAGGCAAAAAAAAGAAGTGCAATAAGAGGACTTCCCAAGAGGTCACCCACCTGAGTAATACTCTCACCCAAGCACGTTTAACTTCAGAGTTCTGATGGAATCTGGTGCATTAGTGCTCGTATGATCACACCAGTGAGCCCAAGCACACGCAATTGTTATAAGCACTTCGAAAGCGCCCGTGAGGAGAATCAGAGAGCGATGAGAGGCTCCCTGGCTGTTCAAGCATCGCCGCAAGGGCAGCGGCTTAGGGAAGCGCGACCGGGACCTCAGAGCGGGCCGGCTCGCGCCAGACCAGAGCAGCGGCTCAAAAGGGCCATAACTTGTGATTCGACCGAAAGATCTTTAGATCTTGCAGACCTTGCCCTGGGGCCCAAGTTTTTATGGTTTTTTGCGATTTCCCTTGCTCTTCTTAAGGGAAACCTCGTGCTTCTATTCTCGGCAGGTGGGAACGCCGTGCGGGAGAGGAAAGGGTGGCAAGAGAAAAAAAACACAAGGGCGAGGTGGATGGAGGTCGCGAGGGGAGTAGCATCGGAAACAGACTAAAAGGAGGGGTGCAACACGAGGACTTACCGGGAGGTCACCCATCTTAGTACTATGACACGACCAAAAGATTGATGTCTTCTCCCAAGTGCAGGAGTGTCAAAGTAATAAATAACCCGGCAAGACCGGGGTCGAACCACAGAGAGGTTAATTGTATAAATTATAGTTAACAGCAACACAATAACAACAACAATAATAGTAATAATAATAATAATAATAATAAAGAAGAAGAAGAAGTTGATGAGAACTTTGAGATGGAAGATTAACGTAAGGATTAAACAATGATAACAACAAATGTCAAGGTTAGAGGATCCACTAATGGTATTTCAAACAAGTATAGTATAAACCTTTTTTTATTCAATTGGAAACCACACACAAAGGAGGTTCCAATCAGATTATAAATTGTTAACATGATTACATTAGTTATCTTATTCGAATAATGCTAATACTTGTAAATGTTGTCAAGCATTCATGATTATAACTTATGTTAACAACAAATCAAGTTCCTTTCATAGCTCAGGTGTCGGTTATACCATACAGTATGGGCTATGAAAGTGCCTAAGTATTTGTTGTACCAAGTGTTATACAACATAAATCTAGATTAACCATTTAACAAGCAAAGTATTAAAAGTGAACAAGATAACAAATATAAAGCATGTTAGTATCCAACATTAAGGTCCATGTTAAGTTTATATTATACTTATTCTTACACCATTAGTGTACCCTTTTCACCTTGACATAATTAACTTAGCAACACATAATGAAAGAAAAAAACATAAATAAACAAGGAAAGGAAATGAAAAGCATAAGCAAGAAATTAATATAAGCAAAACTTAAGCATTACAAAATATAAAGAAAGAGCAAGAGCATGATCTTGATCTGAACACCAAGATGCCTAAATACATGGCAAATGCCTCCTTTTATAGGCCTAAATTCAGAACTATTGATTTGTTGACTAATTGATGAGTGGGTGGCCACATCTTGACTTGGTGACAATCCTTATCTTCTTATCTGCCAAAAACATCATTGATGACGTCATAATTTGAACAAAATTAAATCATGAAAGTTCTAGAGAATTGTCTCATCTTTCCAGGGTAAAAATTTGAGATCATTTGGACTTCTAGAACTCAAGATATGGGCTGAACACTAAACAGTGTCTGGGCTGCAGGACAGATTCGGACTTCTTTGTTGTTGCTGCAATTTGGACTTGAAAACGGCCTTTTTAAATCTTGGGCTCCACATGAAAGTTGTAGGCCTATGTCTTATCTTTCCATCCATATAAAATGGACCTAAATCCAAGATCTTCAGCTCCAGATATCACCCGATTATCGAACAGTGTTCCAGTTTGGACTGCACCAATCATCTCTTTTCTAAGTTTGGCCATCTCTTTGTCCTTTCAATTTCAGTACTTCAACTCATCAATCAATTCTTTCATTTATGTGATGGGCCTGCATTTAAGATGAACATTTACCATAAATTAAAGGTATCTTATATTATTAGATATGTTATTATAAAACATGCTTTAGTTAAGGAGTTATTGATACTTCAAGTGCAAAATGATGATATAAAACCTTGATAAAAATGCACTTTTAAGTACTAATCATACTACTCCCACCCAACCACGTTTAACTTTGAAGTTCTAATCATACTACTCCCACCTAACCACGTTTAACTTTGAAGTTCTGATGGGATTCGGTGCATTAGTGCTGGTATGATCGCACCCGCGAGTCCATGCACGCACAAATGCTATAAGCGCTTCGAAGGCGCGAGGAGGATCAGAGAGCGATAGGAGGCTCCCCAGCAGTTCAAGCACGACTGGGACCCCGAAGGAGGCCGGTTCACGCCAGACACTCGAATTGAGGCCCATAAGGATACTAGATCGGGAAGTGAAAGAGCTACGGAGCAAAAAGATCCCCATCGTCAGAATCTTATGGCGAAATGCTCAAATAGAAGAGGAAACTTGGGAGAGGGAAGCCGAGATGAGGAAAACCTACCTCAAATTATTTGAACTACCAGGTATGAAGTATGAGACCTCTTAAATTTCGAGGATGAAATTCATGTAAAAGAGGGGAGAATGTAAACACCCAAAAAATATATATAAATAGGTAGCAACGTAATTTTATAAAATTTAGGCAAACAAATTGGATTGTCTTAAAGAGCTGGGAGGGAGGGGTAAAACTGGTTTTGGAGAGACCAAACAAGGATAAGAACACATCTAAACTTTCCCCAAACTTACTTAGATTTGAAAGGTATGGGTCATGAAATGTAAACCCCGGGAAAATCAAGACTGGATTAAATTAAAGAAAATAAACTAAACTAAAAGTTGTGGGGTGGAATTATAAGAAAATAAAGGAGGTATAACTTAATTATAAGAAGAAGAAAAAAAATATAGGGCGCAAAAATAATACACTTAAATAAAATAGGGCCTATATGCAAATAAGAATAATTATAGAGCATAAATACCCTCTTCTCACCAAAAATTTGCAGGAACCGTAAGGAAAGAAAAGAGAGTTTTTGTATCCATTTTTGCAAATCAAGAGAGAAACACCAAAATTTCAAGAACACGTCCAAGATTAAGGGTTATAGGTAGAATAAACACTTGTGGGCATGGTATTAACAAGAAAACTTGAACAAAAAGAGAAGAGGGGAGGGACGGCTGTCATTAGAAAAAAAAAAGGAGGGAGTTGAAGATCGAAACCTTGATTCTTACCAGGCAAGGTGTTCTAAACATGGTCTCATAAGTCGTTTCAAAGTTGATTATGAATTGATGCTTGGAAGTTGAATTATAGATTTGGGTTCTCAGACTTGAAACGGAGTTCTATAACTCTAGATATAGTTAAAAATCTGAGGATAGGTGAAACAATAACAATTCAATGTCTAGACTGTAACAGTTGGACAGAAACAGTCCAATGTTTGTTGATGAGCAATTTTGACTGTCTTAGAGGCAGAATTGGGTTCTCCTTACTCAGAGAACTTGTAGCCTCATGTCTTAGCTTTCCAACGAGACTACTCGTGCTTGAAACATTGTTCTATAACTCTAGATATAGTTAAAAATCTAAGGAGAGGTCAGACAGTAACAGTTCAATATCTAGACAGTAACAGTTGGACAGAAACAATCCAATGTTTGTTGATGAGCAATTTTGACTCTCTTAAAGGCAAAATTGGGTTCTCCTTCCCCAGAGAACTTGTAGCCTTGTGTCTTAGCTTTCCAAGGAGACTAATCTTGCTTGAAACGAAGTTCTATAACTCTAGATATAGTTAAACATCTGAGGAGAGGTCAGACAATAACAGTTCAATGTCTAGATAGTAATAGTTAGACTGTAACAGTTTGAGATTTAAACAATAATAGTTCAAATATAAAGAAAGGAATGATAACTATGGTTGGACAAAGAACAATAATATGAATGAGTGTAATGAAAAAAAAAGATAAAATATTAAGGAATGACTGAAAGAAAGACTTATTGGTTGTTGATATGGTTATTATAAAACATATCCTTGAGTGAGGAAATTTTTTTAGATAAACCTGTGATTTGCAAGAGGGACCACAGGCGTGGTGCAACAACAGCAGCAGGGGAGCACGAGTAGAGCTTCTCTTGCAGGTAGGTGACTTACACCTTCCTTTTTAATAACGTTAAATAATGAAATGCTTTATCATGAATGTTACCGCATTGTGTTAATTAAGATATCATATTGCCAAACGCTTAAATGTTGACAAATGAATGATTAGCTTCGGCTAATGGCATCCAAATGGATGACCGGGACAAATGATTGATTAGCTTCAGCTAATGGCATCCGAATGGATGACCGGGACGAATAAATGATTAGCTTCGGCTAATGGCATCCGAAGGGATGACCGAGAAGAATGATTGATTAGCTTCGGCTAATGGCATCCGAATGGATGACTAGGACAAATGAATTGTTAGCTTCGGCTAATGACATCCGAAGGGATGATCGGGATAAACAATTGATTAGCTTCGGCAAATGGCATCCGAATGGATGACCGGGACAAATAAATTATTAGCTTCGGCTGATGGCATCCGAAGTGGATGGCCGGGGTGACTAAACGGTTAACCTCGACAAATGATGCCTTAAAAGGATGGCCGGATTTAAGATTATAGCTGATTGCAAGAATTGGTGCATCTATATGTACTACAAGTTATTATACCAAGTATATGAAGGAACTACAAATGTGACGCTTAAAACATAAAATAATGTTAATGCTCCATTAAACTACCAGACCGTTTATTATCATTATTATTATTAAGTAATTGCATTCTTGTGAACGTTTTGTTCTGCAGCAGGGATGTCACACCAACAAGGTGCCTAAGAAACCCAATACATGGGAACTGATTAATACTTAAAAGTGCATTTTCATTAAGGTTTTATATCAACATATTGCACTAAAGTATTATTAAATTCCCTAACTAAAGTATGTTTTATGGTAACAAGTCTTATAATATAAGATATCTTTAATTTATGGTAAATGCTCATTTTGAATGCAGGCATATCTCACAATTTAAAGGACTGATTGATGAGTTTAACTATTGAAAGTGAAAAGACAAAGAGAAAGTTAAGCTTAAAGAAGAAATGTTAGTTCAATTCAAACTAGAACACCATTCGGTTATTGGATTATAATTGGAGTTGTAGACCTTGGATTTAGGTCTGGTTTATCTTGATGTTAAGCTAAGACATAGGCCTAAAACTTTGATGAAGAGTCCAAGATTCAAATCTTCCATTTTCAAGTTCAAATCTTAGCATCAAAGGAGACATCTGAATCTGTCCTGCAACCCAGATGTTGTTCAGTGTTCAGCCCATATCTCGAGTTCTAGAAGTTCAAATGAGCTCTGGTTTTTTTTTTTTTTGAAAAGATGAGACAATTGCCCACAACTTTCATGAAGACTATGTGCTCAAATTATGATGTTAGCAATAACCAGCCAACAATGTCAATGTTGGTCACCAACTAAATAGTTAGTCATCTAATCAATAGTTCTGAATTTTAGCCTATAAAAAGAGGCATTTGCCATGTATTTAGGCATCTTGGTTTCAAATCAAGATCATATTCTTGCTTTCTTTCTTTGTATTTTTGTAATGTTTAAGTTTTGTTTTCATTAATTTCTTGTTTATGCTTTTCATCATAACTATGTTCTTATCTAGTTTATTTATGTTCTTCTTCTTCATTATGTTTAGCTAAGTTAATTATGTCAAGGTGAAAAGGTTTCATTAGTGGTGTTAGAATATGTATAATATAAACAGAACATGGACTTTAATGTTTAAATCCAAGAAAGATTGCTATTAACATATCTTATTATTTTTATCTTATTCACTCTTAAGACCTTGCTTGTTAAATGGTTAATCTAGATTTATGTTGTATAACACTTGGTACATTAAATGCTTGATCCTCCATAGTCTTTAGCCAACATCATTGTTATGAGAGGAACTTGATTTGTTGTTAACATAAGTTAGCATCATGAATACCTGACAATATTTACAAGTATGTTGTTACTTAAATAAGATGATTAATATGATCATGTTACTAATATATAATGAGCCATTAATGATAAATCATTCGATTGGAATCTCATTTGTGTGTGGTTTCCAGTTGAGTAATAAAAAGGAGTTTATACTATGCTTATTTGAAATACCATTAGTGGATCTAACCTTGACAATTGTTTTATCTTTGTTTAAATCCTCACATTAATCTCACATCTCAAAATTCTCTTTAACTCATTATTATTATTATTATTATTATTATTATTATTATTATATAGTTAACCTCCCTGTGGTTTGACTCCGGTCTTGCCGGATTATTTATTACTTCGACACTCCTACACTTAGGATAAGACATCAATCTTTTGATCGTGTTAGGAACCTACTTTTGCAAGGAATCATGTAGTTGCATTCTAAATCATGATGTATTTTGTATGAATTATACTGAATGTATAACTATTATTACATCCTTTTTGTTTAAATTCGTGATGACTATTTGTAAGATAAAATATAAACTCATGTTTATATATGTATATTTTTAATGTGAACTTCTAGTCATGCAAACATAATATTATGTGTCTATGTAAGATTCACTTTTAAATGAAATGTTGATTGCTGTCGATGAATGGATTGTATCTTGATGAAGAGAGGGAACAGGTCTGCCGATTACCGACACGATATGTATCAAGTACAAAAAAAATTTTTACCGTTGTTTGGGCTTGAAAAGCCAGGTTGTTACACAACTTCATTTAATTCTCATTCTTATAATTTTCTTATTAAAACCATAACTCAATAGCAATTCCAAGCAAAGATTAAAAATTGTCTAATTCTGATCAATTTAGCTTAACCAACCCAGAATACTATCTAGTGTTTTAATCATAACTAAAACTGAAAAACTATATTTTGGGCATGATTTGTCTCTATAAAAGGGTAAAACATAGAAATACAACTTCATAAAGAAATCAACTCCAAATTATTTTGTTTTGAGGCTCAAAATCAACAATCACAATAGCCCCTCCTTTATAGCTAAAGTTTTGGCCAACGAGGATTTTCATCCATTGAAAATTCTTTTCAACTTCCAACTTATTTTCATGCATAAACAATATTAGCCAAGGTCATTTGGCATCATTAAATCATCAATTTAAATGAATTCTACAACAAAACATTCAAACTTTTTCTTTACCTCTACAATATAGCAAGATTCAACCAAAATAGAGAAGCTCATCCCTTTGAGATTTCTCTTATTTTTATTTTTTTTTTACACCCACTACATATGTTATTATCCTTGTTTAGCATTATTAATACAACAAAACAATGAATCATTCATTTTCTTTCATTATCTCCTCGTGCATTTAAACATATGCAACAAACCTTAACAATTAATATTCTTGCATCATTATCAAAATAATAACTTCACCCTACTAGTTGGAATCATGACACTCTTCATTAACTAATCAATTTGCCAAAAATATACTTATGGCTAGCCTTAAATATGTTTTATTTTCCAATTTTCTTTCATTTCAATTTCTTCATGGTTCCACCCCATTTGTATCCACACAACAAACAAGTTAGCCTTTTATTCAATCAACATGTTCATATAGCAATGTTCCTTCTTATTCTTACACCATAATCATTCTTCCCCTCAAATAAGGAATACACAATTAATCTATAACAATATTAATAACAACAAATTTTACCATTACATCTTCCATGTTCACCCTGTATTTGGGGAGCCCATACTCTAAAGAAAGGTTCTAGGTCATTACACGATGGGTAGGCTTTCTACCTGATCTCAAAATGGTCTCATATCTGCCCAGTGATGGTCTTCATAAAGACAGTATAGGGGCGTTGCGAGAAACAGATAAGGCATGTCCACCATTACCAAGCAGACACTCAGATATAAGCTGGGTGTTTCACGCATCTAAACCTTGACCAATAGTCATAGGGTAGATCGTTAACCCCCCACCTAACTTATTAGCTTGTGTGTGTTTTCCAAAAATTAAAGTATGGGATGTGTCGCACATGTGCGGCGTCGCGGCAAAAAAAACATCCACCCTCAAATTCATTTATCTTCTATCAATCTATGTGGCAAATGTGGGGGAAAATGGAATGGATTCGCCACCTAATATTTTGATCACTATGAACCCTAACTGATCTCAGAGATCGAGTACGGGGACTGGTTGTGTAAAGGGAAGGTATTAGCACCCCAAATACGTCCTACCTAAGGTAAGCTGCATTATTTTATTATCTGATAAAATCTAAGGTCTTGTCATGTTTTCTAGCCGTTGGTCTATCTATGGTTTAAGAAAACTCATCTTCCGTAAACAGATTCTTATCTTATCGGGTAAAACCTAATCGTTCTAATGTCAACAAAAGAATTTAATAACAAGAATACGTCTTACGTATAAGGTCGTAACCCTAGATATTAAGAGAAAACAAAATAATTTTTGTTTTGAAATTTTTAAAATATTAGCCTAATTCTCGCGACTTTAATAAACTGATTATTAAAGTCAAAATGCATGCTATTACATTTTTGAAATTTTCTTTTTTTGTATTCAAATACAATATGATTTATTATTATTATTATTATTGAGAGACTTGGCTGTATGCATGAAAACAAAACATTTTATTTTCTTATTTTCTTATTTTTTATTTTATATTTTGACAAAAACCAGGTATTTTAATACCGGATTTGTATCTTTACAATATAAAAATATAAATCAATATTAATCAAAATATAGTAAAATATTTACAAAAAATCATAGTTTTTTTTTCCGAGCTAGGCCGAACTCGGCCTATATAGCAAGGCTGGACCCAGCAAACCCAGCCGTAAAACACAAGCGTGCGTGAACACTTGAAGCAAGCCTGCTACAGCCACAATGTAATTAAATTGCACCTGCACAGTGTTTTTGCAATTACAAACGGAAGGAGGAGGAATGAAAAGCTTACCTGGTTCACGGCCGCTGCTGGGAGAAATCCCCCCTGAGCTTGTCGCTGGGATTTTGGGAAGAAGCTATGATGCCACTCCCTGCACCTGGCTTCCCTTCCGTTCTATCTTCTCCTCGTGTCCGTCTCTTCTCCTCTCTCTATGTCTGGTTCTCTCCTTCTCTCTGTTTCTTTTCTTTGTTTTTCTTCTGTTCCGCTCTGTCGCCCCTTAATCTCTTCTGTTACTCTTCTCTGTTTTTTTCTTTTTTACTGCTTTTTTCTTTATCTCATGTTCTGCTCACTCTCTGCCTCCTCTCTTCCCATCTCATCTCTGTTTTTTTCTTTTCTCTGTCGCGTTCCCCTTCTGTTTTCTTCCTTCTTCCTCCCGGCTCCTTTCTGTTTTTTCTCTTTTTTTTCACTCTCTCCTCCTCTGTTCTCCCTATTTTCTTTCTGCCCCTGCTCTCCCTCACCCTTCCTCCCTTACGCTTTGCCTCCCTCTCCCCTTTTATAGCCAAAACTGCATGCGTTTTTTATAATGAAGACGTTTAGGAACATTATTGTGGTGGTAACGGTAGAGAAATAGTAGTTGTGAAACGTTCCCTATAATCTGCAGCATTTGTTGGTGAAACGGTTCTTGTATGCTGAATCAGTGGAGAAAACAATGAATAGTGCCTCTAAAACGGCACCGTTTTGCAACTATAAACAATATTTCTGATTTGATCCTTGGATGTTTTTACAATTTTGTAATCAAGCCCCTAGATAAATTGTAATTGGATCCCTTGATTTTAGCATCTTTCCTGGTTTGGTCCTTCGTTTTGGATTGTTTCAATCAAGTTTCTAATTGGTCATCAAACTTCAATAATTATGCAATTAAGCCCCTGATTTGACCAAATCAACTTTCTAAAATTATAATTGGTCCCCATAACTTTATTTATTCCAATAAAAGCCTAAATTAACTTAAAAATCAATTTTTCTTGCAATCAAACCCTCCATAAATTCAATTAAACCTTAGATAAAATTTAATTGAGTCCATAAACATCTGATTTTGAATTTGTCTTGTCAACAGGGTTCTCACCAGTCAAAAATATAATGTTAAATTTCAATTCTTGTATTTTTGAACCTCCTCAACCAATTTCTAGTCATTTTATAGGCGCTCCAGCATCATTTTCTCACTCCTATTATTATTATTTTATTTTATTATTATTTTTTATTATTCCTTCTGAATATATATTTTTTTATATGTATTTTTTTTTAATTTTTGTGGGGGAACCCAAAAATAGGCAACAACAGGATGCATGAGGTAATTTTATACAATGCATGAACAAATATGTACAGAATTAAAGTGTAGGGGCAAATCAGCAAATGCATATTAACAATAACGCACAAACCAAACAATAAAACATGATAATCAGACAAAAACAAAGCTTAGTCCACAAGGTCCCCAATGGAGTCGCCATTTTTTCGCACGTGTGCGACGTCGGGGCGATTACGTCCACTCTCGAAAATGTATCTAACAAATGTGGGAAGACAAGGAATTCTTGTCTTTTATCAGTGAAAAGATGAATGGGAGATCGGGCACGGAGACTAATTGCGTAAAGGGAAAGTATTAGCACCCCAAATACGTCCTACCTAAGGTAAGCTGCATTATTTAATTGTCTGATATATGTTAAGGTGTTATTGTATTGTTGGTCCATTTATGGTTTAAGAAAAGTCCTCCTCGGTAAAGAGGTTCTTATCTTATAAGGTGAAACTAATTGTTCTGATGTCAACCAAAGAAACTAATTTTAAATATTAGAAGTACATCTTACGTGTAAGTTCGTAATCCTAGATATTAAAAGAAAACAATATAATTTTTTTAGAATTTTTGAAATGTTGGCCTAGTTCTCATGACTTTAATAATCTAGTTATTAAAGCCAAAATGCATGCTAACACATATTTTTAAATTTTTGTCATATGAAAATACAATATGATTTTTTTTAGACTTGGTTGTGTGCATGAAAACAAGATATTTTTTATATAATTTTCTGCAACATTTCGATGAAAACCTGGTATTTTAATACTCAATTTGTATCTTTACAGTATAAAAATACAAACCAATATTAAGCAAAATTAATTAAACAAATACGCGGGAAAATCACAATTTTTCAAAAGGAATTTTTTGAAATTTTTTACTGGGCCAGAACCTTCCAACCATGAACAATGGCTCTCCACTGTTCACATGCTACGTGAATAGTGGAGAATGAATTATAATTCACTCTCCACTGTTCATTAGCAGAATAGTGAAGCTGGGAAGTGACGAAGCAAAAGGAGAAGAAGAAGAAGAAGAAGAGGGACTGACCTGGCGGTGGGGCGTTGTTCACGGGGGCTTGCGACGGCATTGTGGCAGCGGGTAGAGGTTCCAGGCGACGGTTTCTCCTCCTTTCTCCTCTGTTTATTCTTCTCCTCTTCTATTTTTGTTTCTTTGTATCTTCATCAGTTTCTGATAGTGGTGGTGTGGTTGTTAACGATGGGCGAAGAGGAAGACTGGCGGTGGTTTGTGGAGGTAGTGGTGTAGATGGTTCTAAGCTGTTGGGCGGCGGTTCTCTCCTTTCTTTTTTTATGTTTCTCTGTTTTTTTTTTCTTTAGGTTTTTTCTCCGTTCTTGCTCTCTTTCTTTCCTTTTTCCTTGTTTTTCTTCTCTGTTTTTCCTTCTAACCTCCCATGTTTTCTCTCCTTTTCTCCCTGTTTTTCTTTCTCTCCCTAGCTCTATCTCTTTCTTCTCATCTCAAAATGTTCCCCCTTCACCGTCTATCTCTATTTTTCAACTTTTAAAAACGGAGGTTTGTCCCCCTAAAATTCTCCCTTCTCTGTTTTCAAATGTTCACCCCTCTTTTTCTTTCTTTTTTGCTCTCTCGCTCCCCCCTGTATTTCTAAGCAGTCGGAGGAAAGGGTCACCCTGCCCTGTCTCGTCATGGTGCAGGGCAAGGTGGCGTGGGGCGGCTCTGCACAGTTGCCCCTATTGCAGGGCATGGCTTTCTTCTTCTTTCAGTGTGGTGGTAGGGCATGCGAGTATGGGCAGTATCAATGAGGGGACAAGTTGGGGGGTGAGAGAGAGAGAGAGAGTGGGAAATGAAGATTCAAAAATATCCTTCTTCCCTGCCTCTAGGCACACAGGGGAAGAAGGAGAACAGTGTCGTTTTGAACGGCACTGTTTTGTTTTTTTAAAAAAAAAGAAAAGGAAATGAATTTTTGAATAACCTTAAAATGGGTTATGACAAACCCTAACACCCACACAATTCTAATTTCATCAAAACATGTATTTAATCAAGTTCTCTAAATTTTGCCAAAACTAGCAATAAATTCAAAAAGCAACAAGTCATCCACCTTAGCTTTTATTTTTTAGCCCAACGGTCCGAATATAGAGCTTAGAGTTGTGCACAATATATCTCAAAATTGAAATGATAACGGTTACATCTCCCTAGATCTGAATAACACCGAACGACACCTTTCTAGAGAGTGTGTTTCTGATCTCCACCGTCTAGAATTATGGAAACATCTAGGTGCACCACATATAAAAAAATAGACATGATCCAACGATGGAAAAAAGAGAAATCGGTTGGTGACCTAAACCGCCCTGCACGTGTATTTCCTTTTGTTTTCTAGGAAATTTCCGATGAAGATTTTTTTCAAACAAATTGTGTGCTTTCAAATCTCTCTGGTAAGTTAGTATAGGAGTGTGAGAAGAACTGTATATCCAAAAATCAGCACGGTCCAACAGTGGATGCTAGAGATATGGCCACCGGAGCATTATTGGCTCCTCCAAATTCTGCACTTCTCTCTCTAGCCAAATTTTCTCTATTGTTTCTCACCCTTTTTTTTTAATGGTGGCCTCTTTGCTGTTTTAAAGGCATATTTTCCATTAATTACAATTTTGTCCCTCATTTATGTCTTTATGTATTTTATTTTATTTTATTTTTCACGTAGACTAACCGGTTTGTTCCTGCTTAAGTCGCTAGTCTTTACCAAACTCCGATTGAGATGAAATATTTAACTAAGGTAGGAAAACATATTAATAGACTTCATGCAAAATTGCATCTCAATCCGATTATTGGATTGCGAGCTATGCTTTATAATGTAAAATTGGTCAGTTCATGACTTTTCATCAACAATCATATTAATTATCCTTCTAAACCTTTAAGGTTGATTGTGCATCAAAAGTATCATTAAATCTCTTATTTTACATATGTATTTATTGTTTTTATTTGGGTTTTTTATAATAATTGATGTGCTTTTTAGTAATGAAGTTTCTTTTAATGTTTCGATAGGTTTTTGGAGCTTAAATGAATTATTTCAGAAAATTCAACGTCGGAATTCGGAACAAAGAATTGAAGAGAAATTTAGTTGAAGATTGAAGAAAATCTTGGTTCAAATAAGTGCTCCAAATTTGCCCCAAAAATCAATTCTATTCCAATTCTAGAAAAGAATATCACATGATCTATTTCAAGCCCAAACTTGCCTTATGTTGTGTGCAAACTTCAACCATCAAACACTTAAGGTTTTAATGTCAATCTTAGCCCAAATAATAGGTACATTTGTATCCTTATTTGATGCTTAAATTCAGCCCCAAATCAGCCTCAAATCAGCCTCCAAAATCAGCTCAAGCACAATCCATGATCTTACATGTCCACACAACAAATAACATTTGATTTATTTTGGATAATTCATTGATCCAAGAGGGCAAGCACATGGATGGAAAGCTGGAGGGGACATTGTCACATTATTTTGGGTCAAAAAGAAGAAAAAGACAGCTCATAAAGGAGGAAGAAAAACGTGCACCAAAGTGTTCTCCAAGCTGGCCTGATTTGATTTTCCAGAACACCTTTCGGTGTTTTGTCCATAACTTTTGACTCAGATGTCCAAATGAGCTGTTCTTTAATGATCTGGAAAGCTAACAGAATGGCCTATAAATATGTCTCTAATAGCCATCTTCAAAAGAGGCTTCTAAGAGGGTCAAATTGCTGTCCAAAGTTAGAGTCAGATTTATGTCTGAATTTTTTCTGCAATTGTGTTGTGTTCTTCTTTATAGATTTCGGTTCTTTAGATTGTAAAACTTATTATTTCAGTTTGATTTAAGTTATTTCATATTTATTAAAGTGTTATTACATATAATCATGGTTGGCTAATCTCCTTCTTGGATCCAAATCAAGGATGATGGTGGTTGAGGTGAGTTCTTTAAGATATGAATGAATCTTAATGTCTATCTTTTCATTTTCTTCATGAATGTTTATTATTGTAAAGAAATTTTAGAAATCATTTAGGTAATGTTATAATCTTGAATTTTTATGCACAAACCTTAGTTTTGGTATAGAGATTGCTTGATTCAATGTCTTACTTAATATGAAAGTACTTGTTCATTCTTAAACAATAATCAATCTTCATCTTTTTAAACTTCATTGTAATATCTTCCGATCTAATATCACCATCGTTGATATTAGGTTGAGTTATCTTATATATGTTGAAGGAATCACCAATACATCACCATTAAAATTGATTTGGACCAAGACTTACTTTTTCTTGTCATTTAAAATCTATTTACACTTTTTCATCTTTGAAAACAAATCCATCAATTATTTTCAACCAAGTTATTGTTAATTTAATTTCTCTTGAGTTTTTTTTGTTACCTAACTTAATTTCCAGATCTAGCTCTCTGTGGATATGACCTTGATTTTACCGAGTTAATTGCTACATCGCACACTCGTGCACTTGCGAGTTAAAACAAGCCGAACATAAAAAGCGGTCAAGCAAAGGTCATTTTATTATTTTGGAATATTCATTTTAAAATTTTCACTTTTATTTATTTATCGGGCTTATTACCGTTTCAAAATAACATCACTTATTTTTAATCGGTGTTTGCACCTTTAGTCCTGCCCTTTTCATTGCACTATCCTTTATTATAATTTATTCTTTATTTCCTCACTTATTCTTTAGAAATATTTTATCATTTTTCTTATTATTTTATCCATCAAAACGCGTTACTAGTTTCTCTGTCCTTATGAATTCTAAACCAAAATTTATTTTATAGAGGTCATCCCCTCTATTATATATCATTATTTATCTATTATTTCTTATCTTGGTTTTCATCACTCATTAAGATCATACCACTTTTAGTCTTACATTTACATGAGAGTTTACACATCTGCATATTTAAATTATAAATTTTTAGGGTTTCACAAAAGATGTAAAAAAATCAAAACTCAAGGGAGCAAACCAAACATTTTCATCCCTTATGAACAATTAAAAAATAATTATGGATGTCATGTAGCAATTCACAATGCTATTATAAGATGATCTTACACTAAATGAAACAGTAAAACCTCTATATTTTAGTTTTGTACTAGGCTTAGTGCTCGCGCTTCGCCGCGAGGCCGAACTATTTTCTTTGCACAAAAAATGATGTTTAGGTGTCGCAAGCATGTTCTTAAAAAGGAAGAAAAAATCACGACTTGATCATAAACTCAACTGGGTAAAATGAGTTTGCTTTATTTTAATTTAACAAAAAAAAAACGATAATAGATGGACCAAATTTAAAAAGAAAATTAATCAGGATAACTTGGGGGAAAATATTTTTTCAAAAGAGGACAAACAACACAACTCAATTCACAGACTATTAAATATGAAAGAACAAAATGGGGTAAAAAAAGACATAAAAAAATATGGCCCTGGTCAATCTGAGTTAGCATGATAAACTTGTAACCCAAGTAATCATCAGGGTTGAGCCAACCTAAAATATCAAACTCGCAGCCTAGATCATGAGATTGGAATAAGCCGATAGAAAAAAATAAAAAGAATTATAAACCTATTTTTAAAAAAAAATATTATATCATATTAACTACTCAAGCTCATAACCCAGATCATAAGACCTGAAACATCCTATCTAGAAAACCCATGAAGGCCAATTCCTAAAAAAATAATTTTAATTATATAAAAGAATTAAGAAAATAGTATTTAAAAGAATGAGGATCAAAATTAAAATACAAAATAAATTTTATATTGGATTGAAGGGTGAAATTGAAAAATAAATCAATTTAGCAAAAGGACAATAAAAAGCAAAAGAATGAGGAACAAAATTGACATAAAAATAAAAAAAAATGATTAAAGGGTTAAATTGAAAAGAAAATTCATTTAAAAAAAAGGGAAAAAAATTATTAAAAAAAAAGAATGAGGACCAAATTGGTAAAAATAATATACCATAAATTTGGACTAAATGATGAAATTGAAAATAAATTAAACTTTTATAAAAGAGCCAAGAAAAAAAATTAGAAATCAAAACAATAAGGACCAAATTGAAAAATATAACACTATAAATTTGGATTGAGGGATGAAATTGAAAACAAATAAAGATTTTACAAAAGGAGCAAGGAAAAAAATAAAAAATAAGGACCAACTTGAAAAAAAATATATGTCAAATTGGATTTGATGGACGAAATCAAAAACAAATAAAATTTCTATAAAAATACCAAGAAAAAAAATTAAAATCAAAAGAATAAGGACTGAAACTTGAAACACGAACAAAAAAAGAGAGAATCAAGCTATACTTTTCGAGGGAGAAGAGAGAAAAAAAGAAAAAGAAAGGCTTATCAGCGACTAACCAGACCACTATAGTCGACACGCACCACTCCACTAGGAAGAGGATGTGGCTGATCTTTTAATGACACTAAGAAAGGGCATTTGTGGACTTGAAGAGGCGCCGCACGCACTGGGGAGTGTGCTTCTTGTGCCTAACATTGTGATTTTTTTATTTTTTATTTTTTATTTTTTATATTTAGTAAAATACCAAATTACCTTTGAACTGACTTAATAATAACAAAAAAATCATTATGAAAAGACCAAAAAGCCCCGTGATTCTAGTTTTAAATTTTTTGCTTTTAAGTATATTTTCATTATTTTATTGTGCATTTTAATTATTTATTATTTTTATATTTGATCTCATATCAAATCAACTCTCAGATTATGTTATAATACCAAAAAAACCATTATAAAAATACAAAAATATCCATTGACATTAGTCTAAATTTTTACTTTCAATGATATTTTGGTTATCTTACTTTGCAATTAATATGATAAAATACTTATTTTTTCTCGATGAATTTAATAATGTTAATTGAACCCCATAAAAAAACTTCAATACTTTTGATAACTAGTGTTAAGTATTTTGATGAAAATTATCATTATACTGTTTCAAATAGTATTTATGAGTAAGCATCTTCAATGCTTTCCCAAAGCTTTATAGCTTTTTTTTATAATTTTTATTTTAATTTTAATATGATGAGATTTGGGTAAGAGATACTCCTAATTTTCCCATCCTCAGCCCAAAAAAGGGTTTGAACCGATCACTAATATGTTTCTAATTGAAACAAAAATTTGCTATATTCACACAGCAGGGGGTAGAAAGTTAGAAACATAACCACCTCCATTTGCGTTAAGGCTACAAGCACCATCCCAAATGACAATTTGAAGGTTCATTGCTGGTACAGTGAATTGTTTTGAGGTGCAGTGACATTTTTAATCAAGGTTACATGCATTTTGCATATTGACCCTGTGAAAGGAATGCATGATTCCATTGGAAAGCATGACCGCCGCCCCATATTGAGGGTTACAATATTACCTTCTTTAAAACATTAAACTATGCCGCCAATGATCTGTTGCTCTCTCTCTCGCTAAAAATTATCCTCCCTTATTGAGGGGTTACAAGATCTCCATCGCACATGAGACTGTGTTTCTGACACTCTATCTCTTCCTCTCTCAAAAATTTCATTTCGAATCCCAGGCATTCTGCCATCCTGCATATTGCCTCAGATTGTGGATGGGACGTGTCCCCTGATGAAAACCCATGTAAAGACAAGGAACTGTCAATGCCACCAACATCTACCCAGCTAAATCCTACTTCCTTCTTCACTCCCTTCACTCTCATCCTTTTTCTTACTTTTGCCACCATTTCCCATTTTCCTATCTCAGCATACAAGTTGGACATCAACACATAGGAGCCTGACTCTGTTGGCTCCATCTCCATCAAAGCATCAGCTACCCTCTCTCCCATGTCCACATTCCCGTGTACCCTACATGCTCCTAGCAAGCTTTGCAACACAGACAATCCGGGACCCCCTGGAATATGACTCATCAATCTCTCTGCCTCCTCTAGTCGCCCTGCACGACCCAGCATATCCACTAAACAAGAATAATGCTCCGCTGATGGTTCTATCTGATAGTCTTTAACCATTGAGCCGAAGAGGTGACAGCCCATATCAACCATTCCCCTTCTTCCACAGGCTGTTAATATAGAAAGAAAGGTGATTGAGTCAGGTCTCACCTCAAGCCTCCTCATCTCCTCAAACCAATTCATGACTGATTCATAGTCCCCATGCCTTGCATAGGCAGAGATGATTGTTGTCCAGGCAAATTGACTTTGCTGAGGCGACTCCACAAAAACTTTTTGAGACTCACAAATGCTCCCACGCTTTGCATACATATCGAGGAGAGCACTAGAAACAATTGGGTCAGTGTTGAGTCCAAGTTTTATTATCTGAGAGTGGCACCTTTGACCGTATTTTAGAGATACATCCTCGGCAGCACCAATTGCATTCAATATGCTACCAAATGAGTATTGGTTTGGCTTGGATTCTGTAAGTCCTGAGAAGAATGCCCGGATAGCTTCTTGACACAACCCATTGTGTACAAACCCAGAAATTAAAGCATTCCATGCTATGATATCCTGGTACTTAAGTTCTTGAAACACCTTAACTGAGTCTCGCATGGACTTGAACTTAGCATACATGGTGATGATGCTATTACAAACATTTGATTTTGATGAGAAACCGGTCTTTGTACAAAACCCATGAACCATCTTTCCTTGCACAACAAGCTCCCCAATTGTTATAGCATGGATTAAGCCAACAAATGTAACATCATTGGGATGAACCCCGTCTAATCTCATCTCATTAAAGAAAGACACAGCTTCTGCTTCATCAATAGATATCATCGTAGTCCATGAAACTACATTGCGTTCGTTCATATTTTGGAAGACTAATCTAGCATCTTCAATAACTTGGCATTTAAAATATGTTGACATCAGAACATTAGACACGGCAACATGCTTCTCATGTCTTGTTTTTATACTCAAACCATGTATCTGTCTGGCAAGCTCCAAGTTCTTTTCATATCCACAAGCTGAAACTGCACTAGTAAATGAGATTCGATCAAGCTCCATTCCTCCACGAAACATTTGAAGGAACATTGAAATCGCTTCAAGGCCATAAATACCTTCCTGGCTATACCCTGAAATCATTGCATTCCAAGAAACCAGATCCCTAGTTTTCATTTCCTCGAACACTCTTCTAGCCTCCACTAAATGTCCCCATCTCGAATACATACTTATGAGCGCATTCCCAACGAAAACTTCACAATCAAACCCAAACTTTACAATACAAGAATGCAACTGCAGCCCAATGAGAAAGTAGGCTTCCACATGCCTCCAACAAAAAGAAAGGACTGTAGTATAAGTAACAGCATCGAAAACAACCCCACTTGAATTCATCTTACAAGCAAAACTAAACGCATCTTCACTTGTTTGGCAGCCCGAAAGCACCGTGTTCCAAGAAACAATGTCAGGATGAGTCAAATCCTCAAAGATACATAAAGCTTTGCAAAACTGTCCAGATTTGCAGTACATATTCATTAGCGAATTAGAGACTATAGTGACGTTAACGAACTCATGTATAATGGAAAACCCGTGGATTTGGGATCCGAGTAGTGGGTATCCACGGCAAGCTTTGAGGGCGTTAGCGACAGTAAATTCATCGATATTGTCGATAAAACCCGACAGAAGGTGCTCCTTGATGATTTGAAATGAGAGATTTCGGTGAGGAGTTTTGTCAAGCAAGTTGTGTGCATGGCTGCTCTCGCCAGTTTTGTTAGTGCTAAAACTTCGTTTTATGCAAGGTTTCGCTCTTATTCCAGGGAGGGTTTTGGAAAATTGTTGGCGAAAAATCATTACAAACAGAACGGATTCACCGACTTTAGACATTGACATGGATTAAATAGTCCTGCAATTTCACAACTTGTATTTCATTGTGGTAAATTTACTGTGTGGTCTCTCAAGTTTTAAAATTTGATTAACAACCTTTTTATTTTGTGTTTTAGAACCGATTTTTTTAAAAAATATTTTTTTTACATCAAATTAATTTTTTTTTGTGTTTTTATATTGTTTTAATGTGATAATATCAAAAATAAATTTTAAAAATAAAAAAAATATTGTTTCAATGTATTTTCAAAAAAACAATTTTGAAAAACAACCGCTAATATGATACTAAACACACTCTAAATTTCTTTTTTGTTTTTACATTTTTGAAAAAATTTAAATATTTTTTTATTTTAAATTAATATTTTTTTAGTATTTTCAGATCATTTTGATACGCTAATGTAAAAAATAATTTTTTAAAAAAAATATTTACATCAAATTAATATTTTTTTTAGTGTTTTTAGATCATTTTAATACGTTGATGTCAAAAACAATTTTTTAAAAAAAAATTGATATATTTTTCAACAAAAAAACACTTTAAAAAACAATTATAACTACACTTCTAAATACCCTCAACCCCTATACTTTAGTACTAGACAATATCCACCGCTATTTCAATTTATAGTCAGGTGTGATCCCTTCATATATGACTCCTGCTTCTTAAATATTCATTAATGACAATATAATCCGAACATAATAAATACCGATTTAATCTGACCCGAATAAATAGATTTTTTTATAGTTATTTTACTTAATAAATAATAGATATGATATAAATATCATAAAACTCAATCCAAAACTCGACTCAAACCTAATATATATTAAAACATAATCTAAATGGTGTAGGGAAATCACTGTTTCCCCACACACATTTCACTGTGGATTACAACAGTAATTCACAGTGATTCTTTCCCCTTTTTTTTCTCGTTTTTTTTCAAATTTTTTCAAAAATTTTTTTGTTTTTTTCTAACTTTTCCCTTTTTTTCGTTTTTTTCTTTTTTTTTCAATTTTTTTTCAAAATTACTTTTTTTTTTCAACTTTCCTAATTTTTCTTTTTTTTCTTTTGTTTTTTCCAAAATTATTTTTGTTGATTTTACTTTTTAAATATTGACCTGGTTAAAATTTTTACTTTGTAATTTTTTCTTGAAAATACGTGGATTGCTTTGATGTTTTTCCACATAGTTTTTCTATTTTATTTCTTTATTTTTCAAAATTATATTTTTTATTTTTTTTAATATGAAGCTGATTGAGAATCTAGTTTTGTAATTTTTTTTCTTTAAAACATTGTTTATTGCTACAGTGTTTCTCTGCATGATTTCTTTTATGATTTTCTCTGAAATTATCTTTTTTTATTTTATTTTTTAATATTGAGCTGGTTATAAATTACAGTTACAATATGTGAGGAAAGCACTTTAACTTTCCTTGAAAATTATTGTTGGTTGCTACAATGTTTTTTCCCACATGATTTTTTCTGTTTTCGTTATGTTTTTCCCTAAAATTATCTTTGTCAATTTTATTTTTTAAATATTAAGCTGGTTAAGAATTATAATTACAAGTAAATACAAGTTTTTTCTCAAAAAACACTATAGATTGATACAGTTTTTCCTCACATAGTTTTTTTCCAGTTTCTTTTGTGTTTTCTTTTTTTGTAATATTTTTTTTCAAAATCATTTTCGTCCATTTTATTTTTTTAAAATATTGAGTTGGTTAAAATTTAACTTTATAATAAAGCTTAATCATGTTTAGAAAGTATTGTAGCTTTACTCATAAAACATTGTGGATTGCTACAGTGTTTCTCCGCACAGTTTTTTTTCTTATAATTTTTTTCAAATTATCTTTTTCAATTTTATTTTTTTGATATTGAATTGTTTGTGAATTACAATTACAAATCATTACAAATAAGGCTAAATCATATGGGGAAGTACTGTAACTTTCATCACAAAACACTGTGAATTGCTACAGTGTTTCCAACATGATTTTTTCCCCCTTTTTTTGGTGTTTGTTTTTTTTCTAAAATTATCTATGTTGATTTTTTTTAATATTGAGCCGATTAAGAATTTAACTTTGTTATTTTTTTCTTTAAAACACTGTGAATTGTTGTAGTGTTTTTCCATGTGATTTTTTTATGATTTTTTTCAAAATTATCTTTGTCGATTTTTTTTTAATATTGAGTTGGTTAAGAATTATAATTACAATAAAGCTAAATCATATGAAGAAAGCGTTGTAGTTTTTCTCACAAAACACTGTGGATTGCTATAATATTTCTCTAAATAGTTTTTTAGTTTATTTTATTGGAAAAAACGCTATAATTTTCCTCACAAAACATTGTCAATTGCTGCAACATTTTTTCTCATGGGTTTTTTTCCTTCCAAAATTATCTTTATTGATTTTTTTTAATATTAAGTTGGTAGAGAATTTAGTTTTTTTTTTTTTTGCTTTTTATTAACTGAAAAGCTAAATCATGTGACGAAAGCACTGTATTTTTCTTCACAAAACACTATAGATTGCTACAAATTATTTTGTTCAGTCTCTAAGTTTTTAATCACTAACACAACTTTTTTTTTCTTCATGAAATATTTGCTCCATCATACCTTTAATTTTTTTTACTTATCTAGCATTGGTTCACAATTATAATACCATCAAGTGCATTTGTTTTATAAGCCCGCGGCAGCGCGCGGGCAAGTCATCTCGGGTATATATAAACTCTCTCTTTGGACACTAATGATTTTTTAAAACTTTCAGGACCACATGATTAATTATATATATCAAAAGGTATTGCAAGCAGAGTAGCGAGCAACGATCATGCATTGGCACAATATGTGAGATGGATGGAGAAAGAAAGAACTTACTGTATCCTTCACTTGGCAAGAAGAACGAGGATCCAAGAAAGGAAAGGAGGGATTCAACCATCTTTTCCTCAGCTATAATTCCAGACCTCCTAGTTTAGAAGGATTAGCTTCTATTGTTACATTCCTTAGTAATTTTAATCATTTCGATGCTTTCAACGCGCGCACTGCAGTGCCGAACCAAACATACTCGTACTCAAGTCTCATCCTTCCCTTCCCTTGCCTTACAATCAAAGAACTTGACGGATTCATACTTTCCCCTTCTCTCGTCACTATCCCTTGCATCCTTTCTTCTATCCATCGTCCATGAGAAGCTGATTCAACCACTTTCTCTTTGGACACTGATGATTTTGCTATGCGAGAAATTGATGGATGCTTTTTTATGCCTTTAGTTTAATGTTTCCCTCCTCATTTTTCCCTTTTTTCTCTCTTCAATTTCTGCCTCTCTATTTTGATATTTTGGGACAGATACCTCAGTTTTTTCAGAATCCGAGAAAACAAAGGAACCCCCATGCCAATTGGAAAACAGCACCCAAACAACGTGAACAAGCGACATTACCTATTTTACTTAAACTTTAGAACCAAAACGGCTACTGGATTCACCAGGACATGCAGACCTTACACCACAACACATTTCCATTCAATTAGCTGTTTCTTGGGGTAGAACTAAATGAGGGGGAATATGCACGAAGGAGGAGAGCAGTATTCACATTCTGCAATGCATAAAAGTATCAAGAGAAAGCCAAGCAACCTGCTAATACAAGTAAACTTTGTCTATAAACAAAAACCATTTCTGGATATCAGATGTTAGTATAAATCAGAATTGCATCTTCATCCCTGGAAAGAAACCGGATGCTCTTAAAGGGGGTTAACATCACAGGCAGATAGCATGATCTCAAGTCCCATGCCACTCAGTCCCTGTACTGGAATCCTCGATGTGGACCTGTAAGTTGTTGCTGTGAACTTGGAGAACTGAAGTTTACAGCTTTTAACCCAGCTGAAGTACAGAATTAGTCTGCAATATGCTTGATGCCAAGTCACTAAAAAACCACTACCTGATCATCAAAATGCTCGGGGATTTCAAATTCTGAACCTGAAACATCACCAAGCTCATCCAAAGTGTTCTCAAAGTCCTGGTACAGGTCAGACACATTGCAACAATAAAATATGTTATTCCACCAACTCTACCCTTACCCTTCAAAGATGTGGGTTTTTTTTATGTAGCATTAGTCATGAGCAGGACCATGAAGGGAAATCAATGGAAACTTTTGACGTTTTAATAGAAGACAAACATTTTGGGAAAACTTGTTAGACAGAAGTGCACTGATTTTTTGGACATGGGTAGTAGTCATATTGAAATTTTGAGATGTATGTTTCAGCAATCTTATTACCTCATCATCAAGGTTGACTGATGAATTCTCCACATGCATGGGCAAAGGATCAGGAACATTTTTATCAGTTTCTAGCATATCCTGCACTTAAGAACTGTGAATATGATAATCGAAACAAAAGGTAAATCTTCATGCAATTACTTTGATAATCAAAACCAATGACAAAACTATGACCACAGCTCTCAAATTGGTGACTTTACTGGAACACACTATGTAAGCAATACTAAAAAGCAGGAACATGATGTTTCCAGCGAAAAGTAACCAGCTCATTCCCCATTTCAAGTATGTGGCCTCCCAAGTCCAATTGTCTGATTCAAATAAAATGATTAGACAAGTATTACAGCTTCCTAGGACTGGGTCTTTTGGAATGAAGGAAAAAGAAAAGGACATCGCAACTTCTAAACCCAAAGGAGAGATGAGTTATATGCCGGTTAACAGGTGGAGTTGTGTGATGGAAACAATGATTTTGAAATATCTAAAATAGGATGTAGAATCCAGTATCAACATGCCCTATACTTAAATATCATGCCATCTGATAGTTGATAAATCATTTTCACGAGTCTAGAAAAATGGCACACCTGCTCATTTGGCCTAATAGAGTTTTCAGACTCTAATGGCACGGGCTTACTTTCTTCTTGGCTCTCCTGATCATTGAAAAAACAAAGTCCATCAGAATCAAGTACAAAAGATAAAATTTGACACAGTATTCATGGATCAATCAATATCTTCTGATTATGGAGCTATTCCAATAGATTATGACAACATAAAAAAAAAGGGGCAATCTTAGCAATCTAATGATGTATTTGCATTTCAGATTATGTTGCTTCAGACATCTGTCTCGCAAATATAGCAATCATACCTCTTCTTCTGGACTAGCGAAAGGGTTTTCAAGCTCCATGTTTAAAGGTTTAAAATCAGGAGTTACCTGCAATAACAACAGATTTATCACTCCAAACAGGAATTTATACTTGGAAAAGAAATACTTATGACTCCATGAAACAACCAATAAGAATAATCATATTACTTCATCAACAATCTGCTAGGAAAGAAATAAAGAACAAAAACAGCAATGACTCAATACTGGTAATGAATGCTGTCTGACTTGAAAGCAAACTCGGTAGGTAAAGGTACACACCGGTTCATTTTGATTGAAGGAAATATGCCGTCCCCCTTTGCTAAGATCCCTCAAAGTTCCCTTCAAGACAAAAGGCATGGAAAAATGAAATTGGACCAAAAGTAGAAATGGTAAATTCTAACCCATGACCTAGTTAATACTAAACAAACATAAATACCTAGAAGAGGACATGCCATGAATATAAATATTGATAATGACATTATCATGTCAGATAGAAGCTCACAATTTCAGAATTATGAAGTAAGTGAGCACCTGGATAAATAAAAGATCAAATTTATAGTTTACCAAAAATAGGAGGGAAATTCGATTTGCAAATTATATATCATATAGAACAATTATGTTTTTACACGAAAAGGTTACTCATAAACTTGACCAATGACAATCAAAAACAAGTAAAAATGCTGTATCAGCACTGTTAACTGTATAGCCAAATCAGCAGATTTACCAACACTTCGATGCCTACCTTATTTGCCCACATAAGGCCACAAGCATTGCAAAGAGTTCTTGGACCAGCTGGTCCCCGTCGCATTGCTGGGGTATCCTTCGCACTAATGCCACAGTGTTGACATCTAAGCAAACTAAAGTACAATGCAGAAACTTGTAACCACAATAAACCATGCACTACATAATCCTTATGAAAGCAAAACACATATTTCAAAGCATGTTTTAGGAAATGATACAAGTGAATGATAAGCTTTGACTCACACAAATTCAGGATTAGGCATGCCGTTGCTAGGTTCCCAGTTGCCAGTATCTGTGCTGTAACAATCATTCGACGATGCAAATTGTCCTTTCTTACGATGCATCCTGGCATAAAATCAGCTTCTACAATTAATAGTCATTTCAAATGCTGATAGAAGAAAATAAGAGATTTGGAACTCAACACGCACCCTCACAAACATGACGACAAAAGGAGAAAAAGAAATAAAATAACAAAGTTCAGTTCACCTTATATGCATGGATGCATATTTGTGTCCCTTGGAACCCATTTCTAGTCCTTGAAAGATCATTATAATATGGCCCCGAAAACAGGGATCTTGTTATTTATTCAATTTACTTTCAGCAAGTGTATCCATTTAATGAAATTGCATTCACATGGAAAAGTCACCACCTTTATTATGACAGAACACATGGAATTTTGCACCTACCTCTGAGCAACCTCTTTTCGGCATGTATACCTAACTTTCTTTTCAAAGCATCTCTCCTTCCGCTTTTCACGAAACCTTTCCAGGGAGGCAATTCTTCGTGAAAATTTCAAGCCCTGTGAGGCATCACCTGCACTCTGGGACAAGTAGTTAGAAAACATTAAAATATACAGAAAAAACCAACAAACAATCTGTTCAAACGAATCGGCATGTAGGTGGTACAGGAAATACCCTGGCATTCTGTTGGAGAAAAAATTCAGAGTTTGGCGCAATTGTGGATGTCTCAGGCTCTCCCAAAAGAAACAACACAGCTTGCACCTGTTACAAGCATTCCAGCAAATCAAGGCAAGATAAGATGCCCAAAGGACAAATAAATACAGCTTGAAACATTTCTGTATGGAAGAGCACAACAAGCACCAAGTTTTTTTTATAAAAAAAAAAAAACACCATGAAAACAAATTCATATGGTGGACAATAACAATACGTAACTTATACCCCAGAACCTTGAAAACAGACTCAATGTCAACAATTAAGTGCATGTCATAGAAGTCTGTCCACCAGACACTCTGACATTCTTTGTTTTGATGGCAACAACATTTAAAACTCTACCAGATGGAACATATACAAAAAGAGAAAATAAAATCAAAGTATTACTTGAAAGGCATATAATGAAGTAAAAAAAAAGCACAAAAGACATTTCTGAATTTCCAAGCCTCAACAATGAGTAGTGTTTAGCACCATCATATGATTTTTATGATAAACACATAATTAAAAAGAAATGAATGCGAGAATCTTAAAAATAAAAATGAAATGAATGCAAAGAAGTATAACAGAAACAGGATACCAACAGAAGCAAATAATTTGTGATATAGCATTCATGCTCATATAACCAACTATCATCATTACACATCGTTTCAAAGCACATATTCATTCCAACAGGTGAAAAAAAAATCACCAAAATTCAAAAAATTTCGTACAGCACCATCTCAAAAGGGTAATCACAACACACAAAGCTGACATCCCTCATCGATGTATGTAGAACCCCATAAACACCCAGTCAATCAATGGTAAAAAGAATATTATGAATCCAATATCTCCATGGAACATGCTCCATACCATTGAACGTTTGAAATATACCTTCAAATTCCACAGCTACATTATACCTTTTTGGTAAGCTTCACATAGCTGCTTAAAACTAAAATCCCCACTGTTCCATAAACCAAAACAAAATATCAAGCAGCAAACACCAGAAACTCAACTTTTTTATTCCCTCAATTCCAGTTTCTCGGCAAATAAACAGGTCCACCGAATTAAAATTCAACAGCTGCATTTTCCCTTTTTCCTGTAGAGAGTTCTATTTTTTCTAAAGAATTCAGGCAATACGGAGGAGTAAGCTAAATACAAACATCACGGAACTTCCAACTATTCCATAAAAAAAAAATCAGGACAAAAACCACCACCACTAGGAGAAACTATTCTTCAGTTTTCCCAAAAAAAAATTCCATTTTTTCAGCAAACAGACAAACAAACCTACCCAGAAAAATCCCAAATTAAATCCCAAAAACTCAACACCTCCTACCCCCATTCTCCTCATTTCCTCCACCAAACAAATCAAAACAACAACTATTATACAAAAAACCCAAAACCCATTTCAAAATATAAAAAACCCACATAGAAAAAACAATCAAACAATCAATCATTTCATCTTCAATCAATCAATCAATCAATCAACGCATCCATCCACCAAAATGCAATAAGAAAACAAAAACAAAAACAACCCCAAATAGAGGGAGACAGAAAGAGAGTTAAGCGTGGCATGACTTACTTTAGAAGGAGTAACAGCTGGGAAAACATAGACTTCTCCTTCAAAAGCAATAGTAAGCTCACTTGTTCTTGTTGTTTCAACCACTCTATCATTCCTATTACCAATAACAACACCACTATAATTGCTGTTAGTATTAATTTGTCTCACTTCTTCTACTACTCCTCCATTAATCATCTCCATCATCCCATCATCAAACCCATATCCATAATCATAATCAACACCCTCGATCTGCATCACTCCTCTGTTATGATGATCCCTACCCTTCCTTCCTTTCTTTTGCCTCTGATGATTCACCAACTCCATTTTTTTTATCATGCCCCCTAAAAATAAAGCTCCTCCTCCCACCCACCCTCCTTCCCTCTCTCTGTATGTGAAATTTCTGGCTATAAAGTAGTAAACTTTTATTTTTATTATTTTTTCTGTGCTGTTGTTTTTTCCAAGAAATGACTGGAAAATTGAGCTACCTAGTACCTACTACTGGGAAGGAAGAGAACTTAAGAGGGTTTTGTTTTCTTTATTACTATATTTTTTCTTTTTTCTTTTTGTTTCCTTGGGTTTTCTGGGTGATACAAACCAGTCCCTCAACTGTACAAATTCAGTTTTCAGATTACCAAATTATTGAGATCTTACCTTCATGTATTGATTTTTACAATAAAGTCCTTAAAATTATGTTAAATCCACCAATATCATCAAAATTATGTTAAAATAAGATCATAAATTTTTTTTATATAACATTATCGCGCTATATAACTATATTTTAAAATATAAAATCTCATTAACATAACATAACATAACATATAAAAATGAAAATATAATGAAAAAACATCTAATTTTTGATTTCATCTAAAGCTTTAAATTTTTTTTTCTAAAATAAAATAAAAAAGATTTTGTGTAAAAATAAATAAATAAATAAACCAATATTATGCTTATAATTCAACATTTTTGCCATATCCATAAATCAATTTTTATTTTCTTCGAATGAGGTATAGTTCCAAGGAGGAATTGGTTCGTTAATTGAATATTCTAATCTTAGATAGGATTACTAGGGGACTTGGCTGCTAGATTAGCCATAGTTTGGTAAGAAAACTGATAAAAGTTTTATTTTGGGAACTGATTTGAGATCCATGACATTACATGGAGACTGATTTGTAATTATCTTTTTCGTTGTGTTTTTCTGTCTTTAAAAGGTGTATGTGAGTGTGCTAGTAGTTGTTTTTTAAAGTATTTTTTATTTTAAAATACATTAAAATAATTTTTTTATTTTTTAAAACTTATTTTTAATATTAATACATTAAAATGATCTAAAAATATCAAATATATATTAATTTAAAATAAAAATAAAAATAAATTTTTTTTTAATTTTTTTAAAATTATTTTCTAACTACAAACACTGTCTTAGTCAAGAGAGCATAGAGTTAAGCATAGAAGATGTAAGAACTCAGAAGCTTAAGTGTAATTTTCAACATAATTGTATTGATACTTAGCCTATTGTTTTATACTCAAATTACATATTATTGTAAGGAAAGATTACAACAATCAAAAATATTTATGGACAGAATATTTGTATTAATTCACAAGCATGATTGTAGGCTTAGTTACTGCTGCAAATCATTTGTAAATTTCTTGCATCTTCCTTAATATGCCTCCGCAAAATTGAACTTCCATCGGTAAGGCCAATTTTGGTGCGTAAAAATTCAGTGCGTGCCCGAGACAGTGGCTTGGTTAATAAGTCAGCAAGTTGATCTTGAGTGAAGACGCGTCGCACATGAAGAGTACCCTTCTGAACTTGATCACGCACAAAGTGAAGATCAATTTGGATGTGCTTCATTTTGGAGTGGTGAACCGGATTAAAACTAAGATGAGTTGCACCAAGATGATCACACAGTAGAGAAGGTGGCACTTTCAATGGAAATCCAAGTTCATGAAGGAGTGCAAGGAGCCACAATGTTTCTGAAGCACCATTAGCAAGCGCACGATATTCAGCTTCCGTAGAGGATCGAGCAACAGCCCGTCGTTTTTTTTAGCTCCAGGAGATAGGATTGCATCCAAGAAAAGTAATGTAGGCCGATGTGGACGTTCGATCATCAATGTTGCCAGCCCAGTCAGCATCACTGTAAGTTGTTAAACATGGGGCAACAACTTTCCTAATATGGATACCATGAAATATTGTTTGCTTGAGATAGCGAAGAAGTCTCTTGGTGGCAGCTCAATGAGTCACCGTTGGCTTGTGCATAAATTGAGAAAGCTTGTTTACTGCAAAACAAATGTTTGCTTGAGATAGCGAAGAAGTCTCTTGGTGGCAGCTCAATGAGTCACCGTTGGCTTGTGCATAAATTGAGAAAGCTTGTTTACTGCAAAACAAATGTTTGGACGAGGTAGGGAGAGGTATTGTAGTCTACCAATGATGCGTCTATACTTAGTGTTGTCCACTGATGCTATGCCATCTAACAGATGAAGGGATTGAGTAGTGGACAATGGGGTAGAAATCTCCTTGGCACCAGCCATGTTTTGAGTCTCCAACATATCCCGGATCTACTTGTGCTGGGCGAGAAATAAACCTGCAGTTATGGGAATTACTTCAACTCCTAAGAAGTAGTGAAGTAAGCCCATATCTTTTACAGAGAAACGAGCACCAAATGTGTTCACAACATGACCTACGAACTGATTATCACTGCCTGTAATCACCAAATCATCAATATAAACAAGCACATAAAGGGGCTGAGAAAAAAGGGAGGAGTCACCGAGAAACTGGAACCGAAAGGAAGCCCGAAGGTATACCACACCCTAAGAGCCTGTTTGAGACCATAAATAGCTTTCCTTAATCTGTATACATAATCGGGTTTGGAAAAATCTTTGAAACCTGGAGGCTGCATCATATAAACAGTTTCAGACAACATGCCATGTAAAAAAGTGTTATTGACATCCATTTGTCTCAAGGGCCACCCATTCATAACAGCAATATTCAACATTGTTCTAATGGTTGCAGGTTTAACAACCGGGCTAAAGGTTTCTTTATAATCAACTCCAGGACACTGATTATAATCCTTTGCAACAAGTCGGGCTTTGAATTTATCAATCGAGCCATCTGCCTTCCGTTTGATTCGGAATACCCACTTACAACCCACGGGTTTACAGTCTTTTGGAGGTGGAATTAAATCCCATGTACCATGACTCATGAGAGCTGTTAATTCACTGGACATGGCGGCATGCCATTCAGGGTGAGAGACAGCTTGGCTTACACAGGTTGGTTCCAGGAAAGGCGGAAGGGAATGCTTGGACACAGTGTTTAATTGTTTAGGTTTGAAAATATTATTCATCGATCGAGTGGTCATGGAGTGATTACAAGTTGGAATGTTAGTAATTGGACATGGCAGGGGGGAAGTAGATGCAGGGGAGGTAGATGCAGGAGAAACATGTAGATCAGAATGGAGATACTCATGATGCAGATTAGCATTTGATTCAGGAATAGGGGGAGAGAGAGGGGGTAATACCTGGAGATGACGCAGAGGAGGCAGCAACAGTGTCCAAACTCGTTGATGGCTCCAATGGTGGAGTGGAAGTCGGCGAAGATGACGCAAGAACGAGAGGAGCAAGGGAAGGGATTACAGGACATGAATTTGGTTTGAGGAATAAATGGGTGTGATTGGGCGGACGGGTGGATGATAGCTGATCGGGTGGATTTGTTTTTGAAACTGGACATTGAGTTTTATCAAACAGTATATGTTTGGACAAATAAATTCTAGAACTTAAGGGGTCGATACATTTATAGGCATTTTGGGTTGGTGAGTATCCTATAAAGACACAGGGAATGGGCTTGGGCTGTAACTTATGGGTGTTGTATGGCTTGGTGAGAGGGTAGCATAAACATCCAAATTTCCGTAATTTGAGGTAATTTGGTTGTTGACGGAAAAGAACTTCAAATGGGGACTGGTTTTGAAGGAGAGGAGTGGGTTGACGATTTATGAGGTAAGCAGCAGTTTGAAATGCATGAGGCCAATAAAAGAGTGATAAGGAGGCATTATGAAGCAAGGTAAGACCTGTCTCGACAAGATGGCGATGATGCCTTTCAGTAACACCATTTTGTTGGGGAGTGTGGGGAGCAGTAGTGTAATGACTTATACCATGATTGGACAAGTAAGTTTTCAAACCTAGAAATTCGCCACCATTATCGGAGTACAAAGCGTTAATGGTGGACTGAAATCTTTTTTCCACCAGCATTTTGAATTGGGGAAAGATGCTAGAAACCTGAGATTTTGTAGATATTGGATAAAACCACATATATTTGGTATAATGATCCACAAAAAAAAGATAATAGCATGCACCGCAAATCCAGTAATGTGAGCAGGACCCCAAACATCAGTATATATAATGTCAAGTGGAGAGTGACTTTGAAAACTGGTAGAACCAAAAGGATGTTTATGCGCTTTATTTTTGGAACAAGAGGTACATAACGATGAGAATTTTTTTGTTGAAACAGGAAGGGATAATTTGTTGACAAAATGTTGAATAATTTTAATCAAAGGGTGTCCAAGACGTTTGTGCCACCCATCAAGTGAAGTCCGTTCATGCACATAAACAACTTTTATTGGAGTGGGAGAAGCCACCAAGGAGTTTGGAAACATATAGACGCCATTCTCACACGCACCTCTTAGAAGTATTGCCCCCGTGGTTTTGTCCTTCACAAGAAAAAAAAAGGATGAAGTTCAAGAAAAACATTATTATGTTTGGTGAAGTGAAGAACTGAAATGAGATTCTTGTGAATATGAGGAACACATAAAGTATCATGTAAATGAAAGGTTTTGGTAGGTGTGGGTAAAGTTAAAGAACCAATATGTGTAATTGCCAAACCTGTACCATCACCAAGAAGAACCTCATCAGTGTCGTCATATTCAGAATGAATAGATAAGTTTTAGAGATCACCCGTGATGTTATGAGAGGCTGCAGAGTCAATTAACCATTTTTTATCTTGAGTATCGGAGGATCCAGCACAATTAACCGTCATTGTAGAGGATTGGAGTTTCGGGCAGATCTTGGCTATGTGACCCAATTGATCACAATATTGACATTTTGGCTGGAAGCGCCGGTTTGAATTGGAGCGACCCGAATTATTATTTCGATGGCGGTCTCTAAAGGAGCCATTTGAGGGGCGGTGTTGTCGTGGTCGGTAAAAAGAGCCATTTCCTCTGTTGCTTCCTCTGGTTTGCTGAGATACAGAGAAGGCGATGTCCTTGTTGGCAAATCGATGGCTGGTAAAATTTACAGCAGCCATGAGCTGCTGTGTAGCAACCTTCATCCTTCTCAAGTAACTTTCATGCCCAACAAGCATATCATGGAGTTCTTAAAAAACAAGGGATTTTTCTCGTGCTCGAATAGGAGCAGCAATCTCATAAAATTCTGGACCTACTCCATGGAGGACATAGAGGGTTAAGTCATCATCAGAGATGGGGTGGTCAATAAGTGCAATTTCATCAACCAAGCTTTTGACCGTATGAAGATACTCTGAAATCGGTCGATTTCCACGCTGAATCAAGGTTAGTTCTTCCTTGAGTTGCATTGCCCTTGTACGCGATTTACTTGCATACAGTGTTGATAATTTTTTCCATGCCTCGTGTGAGGTTTTGGTTGTGGCAATGAGAGGCGTGATTGAGGATGAAGTGGATGCAAGAATGGCGCTAAGAATTAGCTTGTCTTGCCTTACCCACTGGTTTTTTATAGCTGTAGACTATGGAGTACCATCTGAGAGAGGACACTGAGATTCTCCATTAACATAGTCTAGGAGATCATAGCCGATTAGGAGAGCCACAAACTGTGCTCGCCATTGAGGAAAAGATGAAGGTGTGAGTTTCTCATTAATTTGAGTAGTGATGTTGAAAAACACAAGGGAAAGTTCTGGGGAGGAGGTAGGCTGATTTGCAAAAGACATGGGGATCAAATTCTCGTTAGAGAGATGATGCTCTGATACCATATAGAAGATGTAAGAACTCAAAAGCTTACAGTGTAATTTTCAACATAATTGTATTGATGCTTAGCTTATTGTTTTATACTCAAATTACATATTCTTGTAAGAAAAGATTACAGCAATCAATAATATTTATGGACAAAATATTTGTATTAATTCACAAGCATGATTGTAGGCTTAGTTACTGCTGCAAATCATTTGCAGATTTCTTGCATCTTCCTTAATATTAAGATCATGACCGTCAAATCATAGGGGCCAGGTGATAAAAGAATCTGGTAAAGAAGAGGACATGTGTAATGTGATTTTCAATAGCAATCACCACGTTGCATTATTTTTTATTTTTTATTAATTAATATAGGTGTTCGGGTCAGTTTTTGCGTATCTCAATTAATTTCAAAGATCTTAAAGTTAACGACCATGTAAACTTACAGTTGTCATCATATTAGCAATCATATGACTCGAATTTAAATCCACAAGAAAAACAAATTTTTTAATTTCAAATTCTTATCGAGCTACTAGATAGTTATCATTTTTCATATTTGATTTGATGGTTATTCCATTAGCAAGAATAACCAGGTATTTGGGCACGCATGCATTACATGAATTTTAGTTTTTTTATGTAAGTATTTTTTTTTAAACCAAATTAATTGGTTAATTTAAATTATATTATTTTAATTTAAAGTTAAAATATTATTATTTAAAAAAATTATTAAAAAATCAAAATAAATTATAGCCAGATTAAGCAAGTTGTATATTAATATGTTATATTAACCAAATTAATTTTAAATTAACTTTTTTTTTTTGCTGTGATAGTTTAAAGAAAAATGATAATAAATTATCTTTTTATAATTATATTGGTTCAACTGTGAATAACTTATTTAAAACTTATAAAAAAAAATTACTTTTAATGAAATAAAACACCAAATTAAGAATTTTAAGATGTTCATCTTTTTATCCCTTAGTTCTAATGCTCATTTTTCCTTAAAGAAAATATAAAATAGCAAGGTTAATTTTTTTTTTTAGTTGAGTCAAAGAAAAATCATTTAAAAAGGAAATTTCTTTTTAATGCACAATAATTTTTAGAAAAAAAATATATGTTTCTTAGTTATTATTATTTTCTATTTAATTTAGAAAAATATTTTCCTCTTTTTTTCTATTTAATTTAAGACATTAAATATTATGCTTTATAATTTTATTTTTTCTACTTAAAGATTTTTATTTCTTTTCCTTTATTCTTAAGGTTTTCTAATTTTTTTATGTTAATTTTTTAACTTATTTAAGAAATTATAAATATTTTAAATAGATGTACTACTTATAAAAAATTAAATGTTTAATTAAGAGGGTTATGTGACATAACCCTATTCAGATTCAATTTTATCTTTTTAACTTGTTGTCTTCTTGTTTGTGTTTGTGTTTGCTTCACTTAGTATCAAAGCTCAATAAATTCAGATGTACAAGAATAATTATGAATGAAAGATATAATAGAACAAAATGTACTCATGTAAAAAGGGATGAGAAACTAAGTTCCCTCGAGAAAGAAATATCCAAGATCTAGTGATATAAGACATATATAAACATATTGTAGAATTGAAAAAAAGTATAAAAAAAACTAGTGATAAAAGATATAAAAAGATAAATTACAAAATTAATTTGTCAGTTGTCGGAGATAAAGAGCCTAAGTATCCTAGAAAAAAGTGATCATAGATCAATGACTAATTTTGAAAACTCGTTTATAAGACATGAGTAAAGAAAAGAATTTCTTAATCATGGTAAATATAATATTGAAACTGATAATTTTGATGGTTCTAATTTCTTTATGGATTAAAATAAACCATCAAAAATCAATAAGAATTATGTTGAAGGAGAAAACTTAAATCCAAAATTCTTGATTTATTATGATGACTATGAGAAAAGAACTGAATTAGATGTGATTCTAAAAATAATTTCTTATAAAGCACATGCAATGATATATGCCTCACATAAGATTGGGGAGAATTTTGAAATTAATGGGATCAAGATTGATGTTTATATATTTCATATAAAAATTATGAAATAGATTTTTGAATCTTCTCATAACTCTAAGATTGGTTTTATTGTTAAAAAGGTTGAGCATCTTATTAACATATATAATATTTATAATGGAAAGGTTGATCATATAAAAAGTTAGAAATTTTTTATTAAAAATTCACAAAATTAAAAAGAGAAAAATTTAAACTCGAGAATGACTTCTCTTTAACATGAAAAGACTGATGCAAGATGACTTTCAAGGAAAATTATATTTATTAGTTGTTATTATTATTTTCTATTTAACTTACAAAAATATTTTTCTTTATATTTTTTTTCCTACTTAGTTTTAGAAATTAAATATTATGCTTAATCATTTTACTTTTTATAAGGATATTTGTTGCTTTTTCTTTATTTTCAGGTTTTTAAATTTGTGTAGGTTAGTTTTTTGATTTATTTAAAGAATTATAAATCTTTTAAAAAATAGGTTACTTGAAGAGAAATATTCAGTAATAAAATTATGAATTAAATTCTATTTAGCAATTTTATTCGGCTTCAGTTCTGTTTATTTAACTTGTTGTTTTTTTATTTATGTCATATTTTATTAATACCATTTAAATTAACAAAATTATGTGAAAATTAAAATTTATTACAAGAATATGGATCTAATAAAAAAAAATTACATTATTGAAGAAACATGATTTCTCTAGTGACATTATATGTGGATTCAGAGTTAATATATAATACGAGTAACCCCACTTCCAATCAATAATATAAATTGTTTACAGTGGAGCTAAAGGGCTTTTTTTTTTTTTTTGTCATTTTCTAATAGCCTTGCTAATAAAATAACAATACATGACGATGATACTCAAAACAATCATATGATAATAATAATAATATAATATATATCAGAGTACACTTTGACTTAATATACATAATTATACATAAACCATGATTTAAAAAAATGTATATAAAATGACTCTGGGTATTTGTATAACATTTTTTTAGCCAGTTTATGTATCAATTGACCCGATTGTCAGCATATTGATAATACAAATTACTATGTTATACATTTAATATGACCAAGATACGGTTTAAAGGTATGGTTGGATCATGTATTTCTAAAATTTTAGATATTTATTTTTTAGTTTTAAATAAATTTTGTTGATGATTTTTTATTGTTTTAATATATTTTTAATTAAAAATTATTTAAAAAAATCTTACCTCATAATCTCAAATAGATATAAATAATTAATAACTTTGACATAATCATTACATGAATTATATAAGTGTATGCATCTAGTTAGAGTAAGTAAAGAATGAGTTAACTCGTGAGATTGGTTAAGACATGTAAAAGTTTATTTAAATATTTATATTAATAAAAGAAAAAGGTAAAGGATGAGTTGAAATAGTGTCGGAATATTTTAAATGAAGGGAAAAACTAGTCTAAAAGTTTCTAGCATTTGCAAAACGTTTTACGCAACTAGCATTCGATTTCAACCTTTTTTTTTCTTTTGTGGGCAGACACCAAATTGAATCTGAATTCCAAATCCTGTCGTCAGTCAAAGCATTCTGTCCGTCACACTTGACCTAAGGTTCTCCAACATCTAGATAGGTGTGACCGAATATCATCTCCACTACCTTCTATTCAACTGAACACCCTTTACTGTACCATGGTTACAAAACTTAATTTGGAGGTGGTTTATTCAATTATATTTAAAAAAATTAATTTTTTTAGTTTTGAATTATTTTTTGGTGTTATTATATTATTTTGATATACTAATATTAAAAATAAATTTTTTAAAAAATAAAAATATATATATTATTTTAATATATTAAAAAAAACACTTTAAAAAAATAATTTTTACAACACTCTCAAGGACACTCTTAGCCCAAAGCATGAGGCATTATTTTTTAGATATTTTTTAAATGGATTAAGTGCCCGTGTGACATTATAATAGCTTCTTCTTGTTAAAATGCTTTTCAAATTATTTTTTTAAAAAAATTCAAATTATTTAAAAAAAACATTAAATTAATATTTTTTTTAATGATTTTGATGTGTTAATATATATATATATATATATATATATATAAAGACAATTTTAAAACATTTTCAATAAAATACCATATTTAAGTCAGCAGATTACTAAATTGATTGGTAGGCTGACCTGATTTTATAATAGTATGCTAAACATGTTATTTTTTGACTTGAAACAAAATTCAAAATAAAGGTATTAAAAAATTTATTTATTTAAGTACAGTAGAGATGGGTGTAAAGGTTATGTTCTTAATAATTAATTAAAATCATCTCAGAAGATTTAATCTCTGTTAACACACATGCCGAGTTGGGGAGGATATCTCTTGTTAGCGAATAAACAAAAATGATTAACTTAGTCACGCCAGGCCCTCGGTGAAGAAGAAAGGGAAGAGGAACATAGAACATAAACTTCTCTATAATGTATAGAGACGTACAGGCAATGCAATTTGCACCATTAAGCATCCAAAGCTCCTTAAAGTCCGGCTAGTTGAACGTAAAACATGCTCCTTAAAGTCCGGATTCTATCAATCAGTGTGTCCCCTGATGGCAGCTAAATGCCTAGATTATGTTCAGCCAAAATTGAAAGAAAAATTGCTGGTGAAGCACTGGTCCAGTAACAAAGAGCTGAAAGTCGAGTCGCTAGGAACGCAGATACTGCACCTGTCCTGATCCGAATCAGCCTCCAGCAAAAAATCAGATTTGAATTCTTCATTTCTGGTTTCCTTTTACAGGTTGACTGCATCTCTACAAGCTATAACCATCCCTGTTGGAAGACAAATACAATGTACACTGCCTGCCTGTTTACAGTACTGCTCATAGTTTGAACAGAGCCGATTATGATATTTCTGAACCGATCACCAAACTTCATGTTAGAACTTCCAAGCGCTCAACTCAAATAAGCCTTCGTTCCAAATTACAGACTTGCAGGTTACAGCTATAGCAAGTATTAAGAAACAGTGTGTGTATACGATCGAAGGTGCTGATTCATATATATGTACAATTTGGTCAGAGAGAAGCTGGGTGTTATTTCACAAGAAGTTGATGGACTGTTTGGCATCTGCTTTCTAATAGAAAATGGAAATCGCTTTAAGGGAAACAACTAGATATCATCTCCCATTTCAGCAGATCAGTTATCACCATTAGAAGGAGAGACTATGTATGTGGCCGCTACCCTGTAAAGGAAAGCTAACATACAGCATGAGTGACATGGAATAAATAATTAAAGAATCGAAAAGAAAAGCACAAGATTTGAATTCGAAGAGTATATTAAAGAAATAAAAGAAACAATAACAAAGAAGGATTTCAACGAATAAGAAAGTGCATAGTTCACAAGGAAGCGCCTGTGCAACTATTTTCATGGAAGATTCCTGAATACTCAAGCTCAGAAACCTTGAAAGGTCTCTTAAGACACCCTGGAAACCCCACACTTCCCCGGAGAGATGACAACATTAAGAACTGCCTATTATTTTTGAGATCCTCGAATTTTGCCAGGATCAGTATAATTTATGAATTTAAATGCTGGGGTCCCAACATATTAGGTTAAGCACACAAAAGAAACGTCCAGGAAGATTAAGGCAGGTCAGGCACTTGAGACAAATGACAGTAACTTGCATGGATAACCTGGCATAAATGCCAATGAACTCATTTTAAGTAGTGTTATGATACAATCTAAGCCAAAAATGTCAGTTAAATTAATCAAGATGCAGTAACTCCAATCATCATGCCTCAACCTGCAGTAAGTTCACAAATTAAATTACAGGGACACCGAGAAATTTCCACAACTTGTTGGCCCACTTGAGTCCACATGCATTACAAAGAGTTCTTGGACCAGCTGGCCCACGAAGCATTATCGGAGTTAGGGGTATGTAAAAAAACTAGAAAACCGAATAAACTGAGAAAACCAAAAAAAATTAACTAAAAAAATCGAATCGAGAAAAAAACCGATTAAACCGATTAGAATAGTTAGAAAAAATCCCGGTTAGGTTCGGTTTTGTAATGCAGGAACCGGTTAACCCGGACCGAACCGAACGTGTTCAAAAAAAGGCACTATAAATAGAAAAAATTATCCCCCCTCAGTAACCCTAGCCGCAGCCCCCTCTCACTCTTTCTCTCCTTCTCCCTCTCACTCTCTCTCCAGTAACCCTAGCCACAACCCCCTCTCCCTCTCCCTCCCCCTAGACTTAGAAGGGTTGCTTCAAACATGGATCCATATGTTGTGACTTACATGATTGCAGAGACCACCATCCCTTGTAAGCTATGAGAACCCCAACCAACACCACATACGAAATGTTATTGTTAGTAGTCTTTCCAATGAATCATGGGAAGATTTGTTTGTGCGAGTAGGATGAATATCTTTCAATTTGTTTCCCCTTTACATTTGAGGCAACAATCTAGTGATATAATTGCTTTGCTTGCTTGCTTGCTTCATGATTCTGCATTTTGTGTTGAATAATGTAAGGCTCAGTTTCAATAACTTCTATGGAAGTCTAGATTTCTAGTGCCTGGAAATTTAGGGTTTTGATTTATAGCAGAGTTTTGGATTTGGAATGAAATCAGTGGTGTTGATTTTTGACTTTTAATTCGTTTGCACAATGCAGGGAAAACAATAGTTGTGAAAAGGCATCTTACTGACGAGTTCGAGAAGAAATATGAGCATATAGATTTTCTCGGTTTTTTGAAATCAAGAACCGAATCGGACTGGATCGAAACCAGTCGGTTTGACTCGGTTTCGGTTTTTTTTCAAAAAAACCAGTTTGGTTGTTTTTTATAGTTAAAAACTGAACCAAACCGAAAATGATCACTCCTAATCGGAGTGGACTTTGAATCGATTCTGCAATGAGTATATCGGCATAAAGCATCAGGAAAAAGGTTTTTCTTATACAGGATTTTCACCCTTTTTTTTGGAATGACACTGTTAAAAAAACGATGCTTGTAGATTAAAAAAATGAATCAACACTCGTAAAGTTTCCAGCATGCTATCATCTTGTCCAGAACCCTGCGTTGCACTGCAACCAGAAGCAGCTGAGCCCCTTCATAAGAATCAGCCTTGGATGAAGTAAACTACCGACCCTTCTTACGCTGCATCTTGATAGTGGCCAAAGATGCAACGGAAAACACTTGGGAAAGCTCATGAAGCAAGAAGATAAAATTAGAGAAAGCGATGAGTGGTTTTTTGACGAGGACATCGTACCCCTGCCATAGATTACACATGTATGGATGAAAATGATGGAGGATAATACAACCCGGATTGAAGGATTGAGCATTTCTCAGCCCATGTTATTATGTTTTTATTTGATTTTATTAATAAGACTTAATTTATTTTGTTTTGTTTGATAATTTTATTTAATGGATTATGAGCTTAATTGTTAGTTTTGTTTAGGATTTTATTATTTATGTTTTTTTATATATTATAAACAATTTTGATGAATTGAGAAAAGGTCTTCTTCCCCTAATTTCCTGCTCTTATTGGGCTCCTTTTCCTTTTCTTTTTAGTTTTTTCTTTTTCTCTTCTCTTCATCAAATATCCGTTTTGCATTAACTTTAGTATCAGAGCTTCAAATTTTAGTTGTTCATGCAACTAAACAATCCATATAAAAAAGGTTTTTTAAATTCTCATAAACATGATATACACAATAAATAAATAAATAAATAGAAGTACATCACCAAAAACAAATTCAAAAATGGCATGACCCAAAAAACCCTAATCACTATTCATCCATTTTTACCAACTAAAATAGTCACCACAACCACCAATCTCCTAACCAAACAAACAAACAACCACGCCACTTAACCCTTATCCCAACCAACCACCCAAACCGATCACCTCAACAAAACAACAGTCATAACACATCATTGAAGACCCACCACAACAATTCAAGATGCTGTAAATCCAACACAACACATCACCACCCAAACACGAGGTCAACAATTCACCACTAACCAACAATCCTAGCAACAACACTACAAAAATCTATCCTAACCACAACTCACTTGTCACATCAGTCACGACAACTTCTTCACTACAACCATTATAACGTGTTTTTTTTTCACAAACATTCTGATTGTCCAGCTCCATTGTTGTTTTAGGCACCAGGTTTTGAGAGAGATGAGAAAAGGGATCAATTGCCAAAATCCACCATGACTTTTCTATCTAAATCAACAATTATTTTTTTTATTTGTAATTTTTTTCCTTTTATCTTAATTAAAAAAAGTGACAATAGCAAACAAGTCAGCTGGTATAACACCACGCCAACACTATTACATCAACAACAATTCTCATAATCCAAGTGGTTTACATCATCACTATACCTTTTGGTTAGTAAATCACTCAATCTTTCAGTTCATTGAATTTTACTTCTCTAGTTTTGCACTTGTTAATCAAAGTTGTCATTAATAGTACTTTTATGCCTATAAAATAAAAATAAAATCATCTTGCAATTTTATCCGTTATATTTTTTCTTATCGACCAACATTTTCATTTATATTTAGCATCTGGTCTTCTTTATTAATTATGGATCTTTTTCAAAACTAGTGGAAAGTTTGACTTTTTTGTTTGATTAATCATTTACATTTAAAGGTCTTATGATGCATGCTTACAATTTTTCTAGTGTATTCTAGTCTTGATTAATCTCCATATTAAAAAAATAAAATAAGCTTTATTTTTGTATTATGTTTTTACTTGTAAAAATTATTATGATCTCAATAACATATTTAAACTGGTGTTGCATGCATTTGCATGGTGGTTGTAAAATATCCAATCCTGAGTCTATAATTAACATGAACCTGACTCTTAGTGATTCCCTTGGAGACTAGGTGACCAACTTGTCTGAAAGTGTTGAACCCTTAGAGATTTTCTAACTAGAGCACCTTAAAATTAATAAAAATCATAACAATAACCATTATAGGCAAGTTCACCATGTACACCACCAATATAACTACCAATTGGGTTACTCTAACTCTGATAACTTTAATGAGAAAGTTATGAGATCTAACAAAATTAAGGCCCCCACTATTGACGATCATCGTAAACCTTGAATTTCTAATAGATAGGTTTGTGGCATGGATTACTTCTTTGATTGATCAAACTTGTTTAAAAATATAGGAGTGAGATTTGTTAAGATGAAGTTTATTGTTGATGTGAGCCTATAATAACCTATTTAACCCCTTAATTATCTTTTCTAGATTTATCTCTTATATTTTATTATATTTCAGGTAAATCAAGCTAAGAATTAGAGCTTAAGGTAATAAATGATACAAAAGAAAAATACACAGGTGAAGTTTGAAGATCTAGCTAAACTAGTTTTAGAATTTCAATCATATTTTTTTCCACCAATCTCTGATTGAAGCAAACTTTACAACATAAAAAAGCTAACTCAAATTTATATTTAGTCATTTTCTTTGCCAAATTGACAAAAATAAAAGGAACTCATAATTTGTCCAAGACATAATTTTACCCCAACTTTGAAAGAGCATAATTTAGTCATTTAATTCCAAACATGATGAAATTATACCTAAAGTGAAGTCTACTTTAACATTGGATTGTAATCAATGAAAAATAAATCATAGTAGAGAGGAAGATGTGATCAAAATAATGAGAGATAGGCAATTGCCTCTCTAGAAGGCCACCATATTTTACTTTTATACACTATAACTTGAAAAGGTACTTTGGGGTTTCCTCTAAGCATATTTTAACCTTAGTTAAGACCTATAGATACACCTTTTTTGAGGTTCATAAAGGAGAGTTGCTTCTTTAGCACAATATAAGAAGAACAATTTTGTTATATAAGTCCTTGAAATTCTTTTTCCTTGAACCATTTTCAATAAAGATTGAACTAAATACTTTATATTATTCTAAGCTTTATTGTGGTATTAATCTATAAGCATTTCTTTTTAATTTCATTGATGTCTTGTAGTCTTAAATCCATGTAAAAAGACCTTTACAAAACCTACTTAGAGTCATGGCCTTATCCTCTCTAATGACACATTTCATTGTATACAATATATTCATTAGCAAACTTATTTTCTTATCTAAGATTGTTAAATTTATCTAAAATTTTAGTTCTATAAGATTGGGGTAAGTAATTCTTCTTTATTTTTTTTATTCATCTCATTTTAATAAGTGATATGAGGTTTATCTCTCTAAATTATTTTCAACACTTTCCTAGTAAATTCAGGTAGTATCAATAGCTTGTTTTTCAATGTTATAGTTCTAAGTTAAGTTCAAATTAATGTCTAATTCAAGGCATAGGTTTAGAGTCATTAATTGCCATTGTTAAGTATAATAAATTCAGGAGTATCGAGGTCACTCCATAAGGATTTTCTTGGAAGAAAAAAAAATAGTTCATTAAAAAGAATGTATCACTTAGATTTTAGGTTGATTATGTCTCAAATATTTAAGATGAATACATGTCTTGAAGTGCGTATGAATGCAAACGAGGTTGGATTTTTAGGATCCTTGCATTATAACCAAAGATTAAGCAAGGCTTCCCTGTTACCACTCATCAGAAACCACGTACCAACAACGTATAAAATGATCCCGATCAAGTGATCGAAATAAGATTTGCCCAATAAATCCATTAATAAATTTGTTGTATAACCATGTGTATTCAAACAAGAAAGCAATTTACTAAGTTACTACACTAAAGATTAGATGTACCAAATTAATATGTTAACACTTAAACAAAGTATAGTAGCAAAATTACATGTGATAATTCGCAAGCTCATTAACAAGTAATCAAAGTGGGGTTGTCCTATATATAAAGAATTACATGTATTGAGGAGTTGATTTAGTTGTTTGTAATAAAATAGTGTTGTACTTAAGCACGCTTGTAAAGATATCAATGGGTTTACATAAACTAGATATGAGGTATAATGACTTTAAAAAACCCCATTAGCCTTAGTTGATAGGTGGGGATTCACCTTTGAATCCCATCCCACAAGGTATTTAGTTATACATAACTTTTATGTAAAAATAAAGATCGAATAATATAAGAGTGCAAAAAGTGAATGAAATTAATAAAAAAAAGTAAGTTTTTTTTATGAGTGGTAATGAGAAAGTTTCACTTTAATTACCTGATTGAGACCATTTTATATGCTATTCGTATGTGATTTTTGATGAGCAATAATGAAAAAGTCATGCTTAATCCTTGGTTGTAGTGGGAGAATCCCAAGAATACAATAATGTTTGCATTTATATGTAATTCAACACTTGCTCTCATCTTGAATATTTGAGACAAAAGTAATATAAAATCTAAGTAAAACATTCTTTTTAATAAATAAAAAATGCTTCTTTTAAAATAATCACTATAGAATGACCTTGATACTCCTGATTTTATTATGCTTAACAATGACAAGTTAATAACTCCAAACCTACGTTTAGGATTGAACATTAAAATGAACTAAACTTAAAATGAAAAACATACAATTGGTATTGCCTGACTTTACTGGGAAAGTGTTGAAGATTATTTAGAGAAAAGATATAAAAATTTTATCACTGATTGGAATGATATGAAACAAAAGCTACAGGAGAAGTACCTACATCAATATTATATAACTAAATTTTTAGATCAATAGAATAATCTTAGATATAAAAAAAAAAATACATGCTAGTGAATATGTAGCACAAATCTAGAAATAATGGTTCTTAATTTGTTAGGTGCTTCACCCCACAAATCCAATTCTAGTATTACCCAACTTTACAAAGAATGAATCAGGTTGCCCCTGTCAACGAACTGATTCAAGATGTCAAATCCTAGTTTATTGACAAGGCACCCTGATTTGAACTATACTTGAATTACTATAGAGACATCGTAATATTTTAATCCTGATATTTAAAAGCATTATTGGAGTTATTTTGAACTACACTCAATATGGTCAAGTTTCTTTGACATCGAGAGAGTTAGTAGGGAAACTAGACCCGAACCAACTCCATCTAAAGAAAAAGCTCTAACCTTAAATGGAGAATTAGAATCAAAAGAACCACAAGGACTAAATTTGTCAAGAGAGGCAACGTAAAAAACACAAACTTAAAAAGACAAAGTTAGTTAGTCATTATTTGCATAAACTAAAGCATAATAGCTCCACCACCACCATTAGTACCAATATACATCACTTTTTGCTACACCCTCTCAAACACCACCATCTTCAAATTGAAAGTTGTTAGGGTAATTTATGACTTCTCTCCTTAACTAGAAATGTTATTGTTATCTTCATCTTCCTCATTCCCAATTTAGGCTTTTATATGATTCATTTATATTGTTGTTATTATAGCATAGACTGGTGATGGTGCTACTGCTACTTGCTTATTTGAATTTACATTTTTTTTCATTTAATGATGATTTAAAAAAGAAAAAATAATAATAACAAAGGGTTTGTAAATAATATTTTCAAAAAGTAAAGTTTCATGGAATGATAGAATAAAGTTAGGATCTTTAATTGGAAATAAAACCTAGAATTTAGGGATTAAAATCACATTTTGTTTGGTTGAAGAGAAGAAAATATATATGAGAGAAAAAAATATATGAAAGAAATTAGGGATGGAAAATGGGCATGGAAATTAGTGTTAATTGTGGTTTTGTGCCAACAGGGATTAATGGCTCCTAGGACGCATGGATTTAGGGGGCAAAGAAGATAAAGAAACTTAAATTTATCAATTAAGTTTCAAAACAAAAGATTGTTTTGTCTGTTTCATGATTTTCACAATTGGATCCTTCTATCAATATTTTTTTAATATTTTATCATATAACGTGCATGCTTTAAATTGTAAAAAGATGTAGTTGTGAAAATAATTGATGAAAAGATTAATTAAAAAAATGATAAAAAGAACTGATTAAAAATTGTAATGAAAGGTTTACATCTCACTTGCCCTCTTTCCTCCCTAAAAGTTTATTTAAAAATTTTATATTATAATTGATGTTGATATCATTTCTAATAGTAATCCTTTATTTTTTTTTCATTTACTTGTTGCTTTTACTTTCTTCATGTTTTTCTTTTTAATTAAAAAAATCCATACATTTTATAGATCTAACATGTGAAAAAAATTCTTTCTGCTAATACTATGAAAACATTTGGTTATTATCATATGACATAGATAATAGAGAAAAACATATTTGGTTCAAAATATAAAAACAGAAAGATAAAAATAAATTTATTCCTGAGATAATTTTGAAATGAATTTATGTCCTTACAAAACTAAAAAGATATATATCTAGAGATAATATTTATGACTTTATATTCCTAAAATATCTATGTAAAAAAGTTTTTAGTTTCAAAATTATTCAACTAAGACATGTAAAAATAAAAGTGATTAGTATTATAGTTTTAAAACTCAACCCATGAGTTGATTCAGAACAAGACCTAGATTGCATCGGGAGGGTCCACTCAAGTTAATCCAAAAAAAATAAAATTTAAAAGGATAAAAATGATGTTATTATGACAAAAAAATATAAAAAAAAAGTTGGATTTTTTTTACCCAGGCCTTATTCAAGGTTGACCAGGTCGTGGATCAACCCGAGTTTTTTTATTGAGTTAGACCGAATCAATTCTTCCTTTATTTTTTTTTAAATCCAAATTGGTCAAAGCTCTATATCATTCGAGTCTCGAGGACAATCTGCTAGGCCGATCTGAGTTTTATAACTAGGATTTTGTAACGTCAACACTCAATATATACTAAAAAAATGGTATCTAATTATAGGATTTTGTAACGTCAACACTCAATATATACTAAAAAAATGGTATCTAATTATCTTTTAATTATCTTTTAAAATATGTAAGTTTGATAGTACTATTTATTAACTATAAAATAAACTTTTTAATGTTTTATTCTATATTACCCATCATCAACCAAACAATGATACATAGATAGTCATTGTATCTTGTATATTAATATTAAACACAATTCTATTTTCATCTTTTATTCTGTCTTGTCTTTTTTATTTTTGTTGTTTATTTCTTTTTTATTTTGAAACACTAATCAAACACTATAATAGATATGCTATACCAAATATTGCAATGGATGTGGTTATGGATGCATAGACTAACATTCAAGATAATTTATTTGTATGATGCTTAAGATGTGCATTTATTAGTTTCAATTTATGCATAAAATAATTAAAAAATACTCATTATGGTTGAAAAAAAAAACCGCTATCATTCAAAATATATATTTTTTAGGTTTAAGATGAGATCATTTTTTTATCTCAAATAAAATAAAAATAAATAAATAAATGAGATCATCCTTTCCCCAAGGAACGGTAACATCAAATTCAGTAAAGACATTGGGTGACTTTTAGATATTTTTTATTTTGTTATTTTGCATATGATTAAAACACTTTATTTTTTATGGGGAAGAGTCAAATAAAACCATAAAACACATTCCTCCAAAAACTTGGATGGTTAAGAACTGTCTGAGAAGATAAAACCATGAATGTTGAAGAAGAGGTAGAGAGACTCAAGGAAGCAACCCAAAGACTTGGCAAGGTCCAACCTGATGGGTCCTACAAGGTAAATTTACGTGTAAAACAGTTGCAGACATCTCAATGTATTTGTTTGTCTTCATACAGTTCTGTTCTTGAATTTTTGCATATGATGTCTGGAAATGCTATGATCCGATCTTGATGCACCGCGTTGCCTATCAATGGTGGATTTGTCATGCATTTTTTATTCACAAGGAACTGTTTGGTTATGAGTTTTAAAAATATTAAAAAAAAATTATTTTTATTTTATTTTTTCTTTACTTCAGATTATTCATTTTGTTTTTAAATTATTTTAATTTACTAATGTCAAAAATAATTTTTAAAAAATAAAATAAAAATATTGTTTTAATTTATTTTCAAATAAAATATATTTTAAAAAGTAATAGATGCTGCTACCGCCTTCCCTTTTCCTTTTCATGTTTGCTCTTTTGTTCCATCAGAAATCATAAATACAAGCTGCTGAATTTAAAGGTCAGGGTTTGATACTTAAGTATATTCCCATTATTATTATATGCCCTTCGAAGATTATTGTTTCAAGGAAACCCAACACAGAATTCCCTGGTCCTTGAACACCGGGTGACAGGCTTCCAAAACATGGAACAATTTGAGTTTATGCAGAAGTTCTCTAGATCGAGCCTCTCTGATCTTTTCCCCACCATTTCAAGTACTGTGAATAACCTCGGCATTTCTGATCAAGAACAGCCAGGTTATGAACAATTATTGGTCAATGTTTAGCTTATAGAGTCCCTTGAGGGATCCCTTTCATGCCAGAAGCAGTTTTGTCAAATGATTGTTGGGAATATATATTGATCTCCATACATCGTTTGCAACTCGTTTTCATTTGAATCCAGAAGTTCAAGAAAAGAAGTGTCTGTTCAAGTGTCATAGCCGTTTCAGTTTAAAGGATCTAGGATGTTTCAAATCGGATGGATTTTCAAACATTCTGATCTAGTTGGGCACCTGGAAAAATGCTCTGTTTCTGATGCATTTCAAGTTATTGTCACAAGAATCAAAGCGAGGGAAAAAAAAGATAAAGGTAAAACTAACATTTAGTCAGATATTACAAAGTGATCCATATCAGTTGTTTGTGCATTCAACCAATCTACTCTTTCTGCTGCAAAGACTGCTTATTTCATAATTTCATATCAAGCATTTACAAAAGAGTGCCCTAGAGCTGGTCCCCAGCATCCTTGCAATCTTGCATTGTATGCCTTTCTCATATTGATCGAGCCATTTCAACATGACAAAATGCTTCACAAAAACCAAATCAGTTGCATGGAAACACAGTAGAACACACATCTCCACTCGAGCAAAGAGAAAAAGAATAAAAAGAAACAACAAAATACCTCATCTGGATCATTTCTGTGTTCCGATTCCTAACATCTGTGTCAGATTCTTGAAGGTTTTCTGACCATACTCAAGTAAAAACATAATGCATTGCATACGACTTACTAGTTAGGTATTCTCCATTCATTACTCCATACAAAACAAGGTTCAAATTGTAAGTAAACGTATCTTCACTTTGTAATGGATATTACAATCTTTTCCCTAGACAAACTTAAGAAAAATCTATTGAATGCATGCAGCATGCACAAGTCTGTGTGAACAGGCATGATCTTGAATTACAAGAAACTAGACCTAGGAAGTTGGAATCTGTATTTTCTATTCCTGTAATTATAACATAGCATGCTGTTTTGTCATCAAGTATTTTGCCCCACCATAAACTCTTTTTTTTTTGCTTTGTGGGTCACTTTTGGTGTTGTTTAATGTCGATAGGTGTGCACACATATTTGAAGCACTGGTTGGTACACTAAGAGCGGCAAAGAAGCGTAAAGTTCGTTCATATGAGGGTGAATTGTTGCTACAAGGAGTCCATGATAATGTCGAAATCATTCTCAAGCCAGCACCCCTGCCAGCATCAGGAACAGCAACTGCTTCGGTTGTAAAGAATGTAAAGAATTAAACGTACATGGGTTAGCTTCCAGCAGATCATGTTCTGTCAAGTGTCAAATATCATGTTGTATGGATAGCATTGTTGTTCTAAATCCAATTAAGACATTATTGGATGAACCTCTGTTTGCCTTCATCTACAATATATTTGCATGGAAGTGTAAAGTTCATTTCATTTAGTTAGGCAGATGTATGATTCAGGAAGAAGAGAGATCTCTCTTTCCAAGATCATGTAGTTCTCCTCTTCTTCCACCCATAAAGGAAATTTGGGTTCTAACCAAGGTGTAAAGGGTTAGGTGAATACAAGGGGAAGGACGTGATCCTCTTGTTTGTTTAGACATGTATACTCAAGAAAAATATAAAATAAATTCATATATTTCTTTAGATCCTTGCATTCTCAATCCATCTAAATGAGAATTGAGGGGACATTTATCGTTCTATCATTTGACTAATATTCACTCTCCCATCTCCTCTTCCTCTAACCCCAAAACTAAAGGAATGGATTGCTTTCTGCTCTTTCTATTAGCGCAGAGAAAGAATCATCACTGTCATTCCCCCATCATCCTTTCCAATTTTCATTGGATTCATTTTTCTCCTCCTAACCAAAAATGGTGTTCACTTGGTCCAAATCTGACCACAGGGACAGCACCTTGCCAATAATATGTACTAGGTGGTTACCACTGTGCTATGTCACAGTCGGATCAAAAAAAATTTGAACATAGAAAAATTTTAAAATGACATTTTAAAAAAAATTGAGATGGCAATATATTAGATCGACCTGAGTTAATCCATCAAACTCGTGACCGAGGTTATAGACTCCAACGGGTTCGATAACATTTTTTTAATTTAGTTATATGATAAATAAATATAAAGACCAATTTAAAATTAAACAGCTATTAAAAGATGGAATTAGAGAAAACATTAACACAAACCTAATGTTGAAAGCTAAAATTAAATAAAAAAAGGTCAAGGAACAAAACAAAATTAATTATTCATTAAATATCCACACATATTATACAAATAGCAAATGGTCGATACGTAAGAGTTATTTATAATTCCTTAAACTATTTAATTAGTCATCATAGCATAAGAGTTATTTATAATTCCTTAAACTATTTAATTAGTCATCATAGCATAAAAATTAATTCAACGATTTCTTATTCAATCTTTTGCTCATATATTTTATGTGGTAAATATATTGATTAATATATTGTAACATTATTTTTCAAGACATAATTATATTTTAACAATTTGAATATATATTTAACTATAAATTTGGCTGTACATATATATTAGGTTGTCTATTTTGTTATAACTGTTTTTTTTTCCTTGAGAAAAAAACATAAATAAATCTTGTTTAGTAGTTCAAATATCTAATAAAATAAAATTTTAAAAAATGTTTTAAACTTCTTCGTCCTTGTATATTCATATTTTCTCTTACAAGCCATTTTTTATTTATCAAAATGTCCCTTCGAATAACCAAAAAAAAAACATAAAATAAAACAAAAATTAAGAAACTTGAAAAACCTATAGAAAAAAAAAACTCAGACACACGAGTTTGACCTGGCACACCCAGGCCCTTCAAACAAAGCCCACGCTAGGCCATTTTAGTTTTTCATTTCTTTTCTCCAGGGTGGAATTCCAAAATTATTTAAAAAAAAAAAAAAAGTGTTATCTAGTTTCCAAGAATTCAGCCTCAAGAAATTCAGGTTTGATTTTTTTTTCCTTTCTTTTTTTGTTTAAAAACTCATTTTCAACCAATTTTCTCCTAAAAAATCTTTAAAACCTCCAAAAATTATCAACCCAAAAACCCTCCAAAATGGTTCAAAAACACAATCAAACCAGGAATGATTTTCTCTCTCGACCCTGATTTATTTTTCTAGGTGAGATTAAAGTTAGAAACAACAACTATCAAACTCACCTTGTCGAATGGAACTCATTAACACCAAGATTGATGATTTTTGTGGTCAAAATCAATGTCAACCGATGATCTTTCTATCCAGAACCTGGTGACTCTCTCTCTCCTCTCTCACTTACAAGGACTGAAATGTATATGAAATGAACTTTTGAAACAAATTTTAAATTATAAGGACTATAAAAGTAGGAAAAGAAAAGTATGAGGATGAAAAGGAACTTTCCACCCAATTTTACATTGGCCACAATTTCTCCTTGTTTGACCACTTTGATCCTCTTTCAATGAATTTGTCTTCTCTTAACAATTTTTGACAAACTAGGATTCAGTGCAATTGAAGAAAAAAAATTAAGGATTGAATTGGAATAAAATTCCAGCGCTACTGTAGATCACTGCAATGTTCAAGGTGTTTTAGTATATTTTGATAATTGTCCAAGTTTATTTTGTTATTGATTTATTTGAATAATGAAACGTCAACAAAATCTACAAAAGTAGGCACCAAGATGTGTTTCTCATCTCTCACATAAAAGAAAAGAAAAGGAGGTTTTGTACAAAAGAGACATCCACCAAGTTCACAGCCCTTCCTCACTCGGAAAATATTGAGCCATGTGCCAAAATTGTGATCAAAACAATAATCTTCAAAGAGTTGATGTACTATTTGTCCTCAACAGATCCTATTAATTAATAGTATATACACCTGAAATATCTTTTTCTTTCTGCTTTGTACAAATATCATGATCTCCACAAGCATTTTGCTCTAATCATCTGAACTTGCCACACTCAAAAAAAGCTCATGGTCAATCAAATTAAGATGTTGCCTTGGTTCAAAACTTCACTCTCTACATATCATCTATCCAGAGGTGGAGATTAAAAAAAAAAACCATCAGCGGGGAAGCGGACTGGGGTGCCTCCCAAAGTCCCAAAGCCCCCCCCAACCCCCCAATGTTACGCATGATCTTCAATGTTTAATAACACAAATTAAAATGTAATTTCCCTTTTGAATTTCTTTGTTGCTCATATTTAATTCATATATTTGTCTTTGTAGCTGGGTTCCATTCATATGAATTTGAACATTTATTTTCATCGTATTGAATTTATTCATGTTTCTTCTCATACCATTAAAGCAGCAACAGCATACATTGACTCATTTGATCAGTCCTATGATCTTAGAACATAAATTAGCTAAAGTACTCAAAAACAAATAAATAGAGTCTATTGGCAATTACTAACACAAACTTTTAACATATGGTTTTGAATGCTATTTCCATTGTACATGTTAATTTCTTCTGCGTTTTTGGGTTACATATGTATACCAGCTTCATGAATGTGCATATATGAATGAGCTAAGTATATGCTTTGGCTGTCCCTAGAGAAAGTTTCTAGTCTGCCACTGAGTCCATGGTTAAGATGGTTCCATGCATGCATTGAGATGAAGTTATTATTACACTTCAATAAATTGACAACCTGAACCTGTTAGGGACTGAATATTTGCAGATTCTGAATTGCAGAACAAGGAATGAAATTGAAATTACTGCCGGGTTATGTTCTACAATGCAGATACATTTTTCCATCCATCTGGACAGAATATTTGCAGATTCTAGATGACACGTTAGTGTGATGTAAGAATATCGTTGCAGGGGTATGTTCTTTGATGCATATACAGATTTCAGCATTCATTCATGTCCTCAAGCAAGGATGTTTCATAATTCAAGTGCAATCCATTTGAATTGAAAAGTTTTTTACCCATGGCAACATGAATAAGAAAAAAAAAAAGGGCATGTCATGCTCATCTTATTTAAGAAGCATTCGTTCTTTTGGACTCTGGTTTGCATTAATTTACACTACATCTGGGTAGGGGGGAAAAAGATGGATGGATAGTTCTACAATGCAGATATGCTTTTGGATTTTGTTCTTTTGTGTCCTTATGTAAGTGAGTTTAGCCTTCGTGGTCAAGTTTTAATCATTTTTTAGGGAATGTTCTGTTGCCCATAGAAATCTGCAACAAAATTATAACACAATGCATGTTCTTTATCATGTGGTATAGATGTCATTGAAGGGACATGTTCCACGATGCAAAGACAATTTAGTATATGTTTGTTTGTGCTTCATGCCAGTGGACGTTTTGCCATCCAATTGCTTGAGTTGAATGTTCCAAGGTCTAATGGTACAATGTGATAAGGACATGATAAGATGGAGAGAACCAAAAAACCAAAATAAAAATAGGTTGTGAAAATAAAATTATCAGAAAACAGATTAGTTCACTGACAACGAAACATATTGTTGAATTGCCTATGCCAAAAGTGAGGATTTGGCATTAAAGTAGTCAAGGATTTGCGTACACAGTTTGGTAAAAAGAAACGAAGCTAAAAGAAGCAACTGTGACTTCTTTGTGAAATTAATTCCAACCAAATATATTTTGTCAAGATTGTCCAGTGAGGATAAATGCTTGAAGGAGGCTCTGAGCTGCTTGGGTTTCATCAGGGGTCCCAGATATAACAACAATCCTGTCACTTGTTCCTAGTCGAGGTTCGTGCACTATTACCTTGGCACCTGAGATCTGATTAAGGAACACCAGAGGATAAGCTGAAGTAGATTTAAGATCAGATGTTATAATGTATGTATTAGTTTTTTAAGGCTTGAAAAACTTTTTAGACACACCATTCTGAGTTATTACTGAAATATGAATAAGGTGAACACTAAGTAAAAGATAATGTAATCCTCATAATCAGGAAGGCTCATTTCTAATGCTCAACTTCTATACCTGATTGTGATAGGTAATTGGTTATAGAATATTTTCCTTAAAGCTTTCGTGTTTCCTCAACATAAGTACAGTTGAAAGATCAAACTTCAAATGTAGGGTTTTACTTATGCTTTTTTCAATGAGAATCAAGTTAAATTATTGAAACGTTTCGCTGAGTATTATTTGTCTTCTATAGGTACAAGTCTGGCGTGGAGGGAATTTAGGATACATAATTGTCAAGGTTGCCTTCAAAGAATTTCAATTGGCTTGTTTATAGTTTTAAGCATTTGAGATTGGTTTGGCATCGTTGTTGGCATTGCAATTCTATCATTTTTGTGGTTGGCTACCGAGTTGATTGTTTATAATGGTGGTGGGTATCAAACTGAATTTAATGTGCCTTCTCTCTTGTTTCACAATTCAGTTGTGTATAGCAAGAAGTTGGTCCTTCTTACTTCAACAGCAGTTACTATTCAAGTTGTTGTCTTTTTACATCTGATATCGAGGTTAAATTTTACTTACACTTTATAGATGTAACCTTATGTGTCAAAACTTGTAGGAATTTTTCTAAATGGTAGGCCTCAAGTTGTCAGGCTGATCCTATTCATGTATATCAGTTCAATAATTCATGAGGATGTGTTGATAATTCATATGAGACCCATAAGAATAGAAACATCATGAATATATCAGGAGAAAAAAGAGTAGCTGGCAATAAACTAGCAAAAAATGGACTTCCAAAAATTAAAAGGGGAAAAAGGAAGAAATAAGATAATGATCAAGCAAGCTAGGGAGAGAACATACTCCTATTCTCATTAACCAGAATAGCCTGGTCAAGGAGAAGAATGTAAATTGATGCTTGAGAATAAAACTTTAAGTAAAATTATTTTGATGCTTTGAAAACTCAGTTCACTGTATCAACATTTTTTTCTCTCCCTCAAAATAACAAAACCATAAAAAAAGAAGCAACTTCTAAATAGCCTCTAGGATTATCTGTGTGACAGTCAGAAATTTCAATTCAATGAGTAATATATCATAATGAGTAACTTATTTAACTATCTTGATCAACACAAGGACAATAGAAGCAAAATTTACGGAGAAATACAGCCAAAAAGTACATACCTGTCTCAAACGAGCTAGATTGCTACCATTCTCCCCATATACAGAGCCAAAAGCATTCTCTGGAACTACAATCTCTACGGTTGTGTTTGTAACAAAAGCAGACTTGCCTCCACTGCACACCAGAGGAAAGAGTCACCAAGCTTTAGATGACACTCCGAGAGAACGCTTAATCACATTTCAAATAATAGCAGTTACTTATTTATTTCCTATAAAATTTGGGTTGAAAACAATGCCTTAGGTTTTAGGGATCAAGATTCATTGTTTTCAGTGGTGCTTTCTCCTGTTCCTTTCTAGTAAAGTTGCACAAACAACAATAGCCAGCATGACGAGACTCAAGTCAAGTAAGCCTCAAACAACTAGTCACAACCAGCTACAAGAGTACTTTCTTTCCATTCACATATCTAACCAGCCGAAGTTTCTAGGAATTTTGATATTGAATCCCTGGCAAAGCTATTTTTGGTACAACTCTTCCTATTCTAACTCCTACTGCAATTCAACAATTTTTATACTAGATGCTTTATAATACAAGAGTAACAGTCTTATATTTTTTGCATTAAGTGATGTGTTACTAACCTGCCAAGCTCTAAGCCAGCTTTAAGGGAAGGCAATCTTCTGCTGACATCTGATATGCCCCGTGGATTTACTCTAGGTATTGGCTGTAACCAATCCCAGCAATACAAGGTAGACAAAAATTATAATCCAACAGGGGGGCAGACAAATATTAATATCCAACAGGGAGGAGGAGAATACCTGTGATGCCCACAACCTTGGTGAAGGAGGGCGATCTAAACTATGTGAAAGTCCAAGATGGTCCATATTCTGTGTTATAACAGTTTGACGACTTAGATTATGAGAATTTCCAGCTCTTGGCTGCATAATATAAGGGGCAGAATCTCTTGCTGGCTCCCGCAGTGGATCCCTCACTGGCTCCCTAAACAGATCCCTCACTGGCTCCCTCAAAGGATCCCTCACAGTTTCCCTCAATGAATCCCTAAATGCATCCCTCAGTGGGTCTCTCACTGGCTCCCTCAAAATATCTCTCACTGGCTCCCACGATGAATCCCTCAATGAATCCCTCACTGGATCCACCGATTTCACATAAGGACTGATTTCAGCTAATACAGAAGAATTGCTCCTTGCTCCAGGAGTGCTCAGCATGCCGGAGAAAAGATTATCTCGGAGTCTTCCAGTAACATGGTATATCGCATCTTTCACATTCACAAAGTCTCCAGAAATCTGTTAGACAAACAACTCAACAGGCAATGGAAAATTGCCTATGTTAGAGCAGGACAGTGAAAGGAAGTTGGGGTTGACCAGAACAAAATGTTGAACAGTTATTTTACTTCAAAAATCCAGAATTTTTATGAGTTATAAAGACCTCTTATCATAACTCTTGCATGAAGTTCAAACTTCAAATTCATTTAAATAATTCCACCTAAAAAAAAGTAAAAAGCATGGTCTTTGGTATCCTTGTGCATTCATTGTACCAACTAAAAAAAGAACTGATAAAGACTGTCATACCTCTACCACATGATCAGTCTCTGGCACACACTTCGGGTTACGCTGGTCACCCACTATTATTCTTATGCTGGTACTGGTTGCCTTACGCATTTCTGAAATTATAGTGCCTCCTTTTCCCAACAAACAGCCTACTTGGCTTGGTGAAACTACAAGCCTTGCAGTAACAGGTGACCCCCTGCTTGAGCCTGGATCCAGACCCTTTTCAATGCCAGACTCCACAGCCCTTGAGAAAACAAGTACAATAGTCTTTTGTGCAGCTGAGTACCGAGACTCTGGGTTCTGCGGAAGAAGAAACCAATGCAATTCATCATTAATACTACTTCCAACACCATAACCGTAGCATGAATAGGAATATGAAAAAGGATACATAATGTCAAACCTCAGATGCAGTAACAGTGATTAGTCGCTCATCACACTCAGCCACCGTTGGTCCAACGCTTATAGCAGCACCTGTCTCATTCTGAAGAGCCCTGACAATGTTGCCACCTTTTCCAATAACACCCCCAATCCTATCGGTAGTACACAGAATTCTAAAAACCACTTGCTTTTGTGGTATGTTTGTATCTGGTGTGACAACCCTGTCAGACTCCAATGACAAAGGATGAACTCTGGAAGCATAATTAATGGAGCTCTTCGGTATGGTGGGGAGCCCTAAAGAATGTTGTGGTATAGTGGGTAGCACTAATGAATTCTGTGCTATGGTGGGAAGCACTGCAGAATGCCGTGGATGAATTTCTACACGCACATCAGACAAAGAGACTCTGGAAACTGCCTCAGCAGGTTTGCTGTTGGTCACCCTTGTCTTATCAACCGGTTGGCAATCTTGAAGGCAGCGAGAAACCGCAACAAGTCCTTTCTTTACTGCTGAAACATCCCCTTCAATCTACAAATATCAAACCATTCCCACAAGAACAATAAAATTCATTCAACTGCTAATGAATTTGTTCCCATATCACAATAATAGGATTTAAAACTCAATGACTGCTCTAAAAGAAAACTAACAAAACCACAAAAAGATCAAAACTTTGAATTCAATAACACTAAAAAAAACCCTATTGTAGATTACAATTACCTCAATCATCTCTTCATTCGAAGCAGCACAATCAGGCAATTTATCAACCAAAACTTTAATTCTACACCCACAATCTTTCCTAATCTTCTCCACTACTTTCCCTCCTTTCCCAATAACTGCCCCAACCGAACTCACCTCCGCTAACATCCTACAAGAAACCACCCCATCCGCCACCGAATCACTCTCCGCCGCCACATCTAAAATCCTCTCAAAAACCCTAACCAAAGCCTCCTGCCCCTTTGAAACCTCAACTGCACTCTCAATTCTACTAAATACTACCGCCGATTGCGTAATCGGACCGATCACCGTTATGACCCGATCCGGTGAATCGGACGGAGCATCTTCTATCCGAACCTTGGCTCCGGTTTGTTGTTGTAAGCCTTTTATTATGTTTCCGGCCTTTCCTATTACGCCGCCGATTCTCGAAGCGTGGCAGAGAAGACGGAAGGATACATGTCCCGAAGGGACGGGTAACGGAGCAGCTGAAGCAGAAGGCTGGGGTTTTGAGCGTTTGTTGGCAGAGGATCCGTTTGGGTAATTCGGGTTGGGGTCGGGCATGATGGTATAAGAATTTATGGGGCGTTTTGCAGGGGCAGAGAGAAAAGGACTAAAAGTAGCTGTGGCCATTATATACTTTGCTGAGGGAGACGGTGGGGGATATAAATAAATTTCTGGTTTTTCTGTGCCTTGGTCAATTTGTCTTCTCTCAGTGAGGGTTGGAAGAGGAGAAAAAAGCTGTACACTGTAAGTCTTTACAAAACACGTATGAGGTCATATATGTATTAGTTTTTGGTTAAATTAGACCCTATCCTTTAATTTTCTTCAGCTTATATCCTTCGTTTCTCCATTAATTTATCAACTAAAGTGTTCTTTGTATACATTAATGAAGTTTATCTGAGTATAATTGTAGTTATTTTTTAAAATATTTTTTATTTGAATATATATAAAAATGATTTTTTTTTTATTTTTTAAAATTTATTTTTAACATCAATACGATCTAAAAATACTAAAACAAATTTAATTTCAAGTAAAAAATAAAATTTTGTAAAATGTGGTTTCTACTGCGAAAACAAAAGGCATAATTGTTAGAATCTCAACAGGTAAATCAATGTGTTTTACTACCAATCACAACTTTTCATATTATTCATGGTCTAACTTAACTAAAGGTGTGAGTCCATCTTTATTTTAATTATTAAAACAATGTTATTTCAGATAAAAACTTAAAAGATTTTTTGGAATTAATTTGATTAGGTCAATTAAGTCAGGTGTTGACTTACTTTGTCACCCAAGTTTAACCGAGTTATTTTCCAAAACAATTCGATAGCAAATCTAGTTTGAGCTAGACTCTTGATCACCAAGTTAACTACCAGGCTAGTTTAGGTTTGATAACCATATCTTTTAAGTGTATAAATGTTAATTATATAATAGGTGCAAGTTAGATGAAATATAGTTGTAAAATCAAGTATGAATCATGGATCACTAAGTTAATTGTCAAGTTAACAATAAAATTGAAAAATAATAAATAATGTAAAATAATTAACAAAAACATAATAATATCATGTTTGGAACAAATCACTTGTGGAATTAAATTCAATTCCACATGTATTTGAATTTAGTTGATAATCTAATATAATTTCTATGTTCGAAATATATGTGGAATTAAATTGAATTACCAATATTGAGTATTCTGTCCTTAATTTTGAAATCATTTTTTTTGTTAAAAAAAAAATCTTTTTGTTAATGTAAAAATAGAATTCATAAATTATTTTATGATAAAACATGACGCATAGTGTGATAAAGATAATAGAGGTACAATAACATGCATGATGTAGAAAGAACAAATGATTATATATATAAAGAAACAAACAGTTATCTACTGAGTAACACTAGTAGCTTACAATATTTACATGGTATACCTTCTTAATGAATAATTTAACATTGTGACAAGTATTACAATAAATAACTTGTCCATTATGCAAGCGAACTAAAATAAAATAAAAAGATATCAAAGAAACAATTACAAAATGATTAAAAGGTTTCCACCATGTGTTGATAAGACATACATCCATGATCTGTCATCTAGGTAACAAAGATCCAAGTTTGCTCCCCATATATTATTAAAACACATTGTTTCTTTTCCTTTACACACTCAAACATTTAGATGAGTTAATTAACATTTAGAAAATATATAGTTTTTATATTTAATTTTTTATATTTCTTTGTAAAACAATGGCCATCTACCATAATTATTTGGACTAACAAGCATGGAAATACAAGAACATGAATGCTTATAGTAGTAATATTAACATAACATGGTTGACTATTCCTGAAGTATTTACAAGAGTTCAACCTAAAGTTTCAACATTTTTGCTTAATTTCTTTAGTTTCTCATTTTCACTCACCAGCTAACCAACTAGTTAATACAAAAACAAAAAGAAATAAAATACTAGCAATTTAAAATTGATATTTAACTAATTAAGCATTAATTAAATATATATGAACTAATATGATATTTAATTACTTTCACTAATTTGAAAATATTTTCAAATAATTCAACAGATTTCATCATACAAATCATGTAATAAGAAGTTTCAACTTCAAAATAAATTTTTGACAATTGCATAAGTAAGTTTGTGGAAATTGCATTAATATTAGCTTTAAATTTCATACATAACTTGAACTCTTAAATAACATATTATTAACACATTTGTTTTTACAACCATTCAAAGCATAGCTCTTCTGGATATCTAAAATATATTCCAATCATATTAGAATGATCTATAAGTCATTCAACTATTTCAAAAAGATTTGATCACTCCAATCCAAATCTTCTCATTACTTTAATTATTTGACTGATTTCTAAACTTGATGATTTGTGCTCATAATAGCTTGTGCAATATTATTCATTGTACAAATCATCACTTTAAATTTCAAAGAATAATCACCTGTTATTGGTGCTTTGTTTTGTACCTTTTAAAAATAAAGTTCTCGACAATAATGGAGTTTATGATAATGGATCTTATGTTTTTGGTGTTGATGGAGCACTTTCACACTCATAAAGATGGAAGTTCTCTAAATGAATCTCATTATTTGCTTACATTTCATCAGTGTCATCATGTTTATTTGCTCCCCCCCCCCTCCATCTTCAAATCTTTTCTCTAGCACTCTTGGCTTAAGCTTTAGATGTTATATGTTTCTCATATATCTCTTTAAAAATATCCAAGTGATAAAAAGGCTTTCCTCGAATAAGCCTTAACTTAGGACTAATCTTGTAAGAATAAATAAATAAAATAAACAAGTTAAGACAATTATAACTAATAAAAACATAAAAATGAAAATATAGCTAATGGGTTATAATATCCATACCTTCAATAAAGACTTTTATACCTCTGTTAGAGCCCTTTGGTTATGTCATTCCATTCAATCCCACTTTTTAATTCAATTGTTTTCATTAAAACCATTTATTCCTTAAGAATTTTCAAATGATTTGACACTTTTATCTTAGAGATGTTCAAAGAAAATTTTTTATTGATTTTAGCTATCGCCTTCATATAAGCTTAAGAAGAAAATGTTATATCTTCTTTTTTTATCCTTATTCTTTTATTCCCTAAGAGTTTCAAGCATTGTCTCATGTGTTGATAAGGCATGTGCCTTATCAACACATGGTAGAAACCTTTTAATCATTTTGTAATTATCTCTTTAATATCTTTGTTTTTTTTAGTTTGCTAGCATAATGGCTAAGTCATTTCTCGTAATGCTTGTCACAATGTTAAATTATTCACTAAAAAGGTATACCATGTAAAACTAGAAAATAATAAATAATGTAAAATAATTAACAAAAACACATTAATATTATATTTGGTATCAAATCATTTGTGGAATTAAATTCAATTTTACGTGTATTTGAATTTAGTTGATAATCTATTATAATTTTTATGTTCGGAATAAAATACTAAAATACATAATTATATTATATTATACTGTTTGAAATACATGTGGAATTAAATTGAATTACCAATATTGACTATTTTACCCTTAATTCAGAAATCATTTCTTTTTGTAAATGTGAAAATATAATTCATAAATTATTTTATGATAAATCATGAAGCATAATATGATAAAGATAATAGGGGTACATTAACGTGCAAGATGTAGAAAGAACAAATGATTATACAGATGAAGAAACAAACGATTATCTACCTAGTAACACTAGTAGCTTACAACATTTACATGATATATCTTCTTAGTAAATAATTTAACATTGTGATAAGTATTACGAGAAATGACTTATCCATTATGCTAGCAAACAAAAATAAAAAAAATAAGATATCAAAGAAATGATTACAAAAGGATTATAAGGTTTCCACCATGTGTTAATAAGGAAACGAAGGGTTTTTTGAAAAACGAAGGGGACTTGTGATCATAGATGGGTGAAGAACCAAAAACAATCTCATGAGGGGACTTGTGATCAAGAACTAAGATTGGCAGGCGGTTGATTAGAAATACTATAGTGTTGAACACTATTGTCAATAATTTGGTTTAAATAGAAGCATATTCTAGTAATGTTAATCTAGTTTCTACAATGTGTCAATGTCAGCGTTCTGTTAAGCCATTTTGTTATGGTGTCCCTGGATATGAAAGTCTATAAATAAAGCCATCAACTGAAAAATAGGTTTGTAGAATTGTGTTAACAAATTCACCAGTATTATTACTGTCATAATTTTTTTTTTGAGTTATTCCCCAAATTCATCTTCTTTCTTTCAAAAATAAAAAAATAAAATAAGGATGAATATTTTGACAAAAAAAAGGCAAGCTGGGAGGATTTTAAATCAAGCTGCAATTTTAGAGCCTAATTGTACCCCATTTTACATGAAACTGGAGAGACAATGCAAATTTAAGGACAGATTAAATAATTATCAGATGAATCTGCTTAAAAATTAAGTCTAAAGACATAATTAGATTTTTAATAGGCCAATTTAATTTAATCATGGACTAAATTGAAATTTAAATATCTCTAAGAATTAATTTGGATCCAATTAAATGATTTAATTAGGTGTGGGGACTTAATTATACTTTAAATGGGTCAAAATAATTTTATTATGAGCTTAATTGGTGAAAAATTAAGTTTGGAAGCCTAATTGAGAATATTGTAATTTTAAGAGACCAAATTTAATTTTACCAAGTCAATTAATTGAAATCAGGAGTAAAATCACAAGAAAATCAAAGTTTTTGAGTCAATTAAGGGTTAAATTGAATAAATTCATAGCTAATGATCAATTTGCAAAAGACATCGAACTATAGAGCCTCAATTGATTGAAATTGGTGATGAAATTGAATAAATTAAGTGTTTAATGGTTCATTTAGAGGCGAAATTGAAGAAATTCAAGACCAGTTACTAAAATGAAAAAGGAGTTAAACTCTTCGGCTAAAATTGTAGTTTTTCAGGGACTAAATCGTATGAAATTTAAAGTTTGAAGCCAATCAAGAGTATGTGAGATAAATCAAAAATTGAAGGACCAACATAAACTTTACCAAAACAGCGCTGTTTTGGTTATTGTTCATCTTCTTCTCCAATTTTCTCTGAAATGATAGATTAGAGAGGCTACTTTGTAGGTGTTCTTAATGCCTTTAACCTCTATAAAATTTGACAACACCTGAATCAAAATGATCACCTAACATCTGACTTCACCCTGGTGTGGTCCTTTCTGGCCGATTGACACCACAACGGTTGTGGCGCCGGCCTAAAGAAGCCAACTCAGACAGCCTTTAACTGGTAGATTTGACAATTCATGGTGTCTACTTTAAACCAACGATTGAGATCCTTCCTAGCCGAACCAAAAGCCAATATTTGGCACCATTAAAGACAAAACATCCATCTTACACCCTTTATAAATAGGGATGGATTTCATGGCTTAAACATCAAGAAATTCAAGTCCAAAATTGGCAAAAAAACCAGCTTCCCTTACCAGTTATTCTGCCATTTTTTTCTTTTCTTCTCTTCGCCATTCCAGCCACTAACTGCCATCACCTCTGGCTTATCCATCACCATCTCCTCCGCAAGCCCTCGGCACGACCGCCAATCGGTCATCTCCATGTCAGGAATCACCATGCTAACTTTTCTCCGTCCTCTGCCAATTTTTCTTCTTTCTCCAGCATTGACAACAACAGCTCCTTCCACTTCAGCTCCTCCATGAACGACTGCCCTGAACCTCTCATCGACCTCCCAGACCAGCAACTCCCTCCACACCAGATCAGCTTCCCCCTCTTTTTTCCTCTTCTTCTTTAGGTTCCACTGTCTTTGAATAGTGGAACGTGAATTATAATTCAAGCATTGTTCATGTAGCTCAGTCACTAAACTAGGCCAATGACTAAGTTGTGTTAGGTTGAACATGTCTCAGCCTAGCCTAGTTGACTGGGATGGGGCCGACCTAGAACCCAAAAAGAAGATTAGTTGGGCCGACATCGGCCCAATCCCCTTTTTAGGCTGATTTGGCTCAACCAGATGGGCTAGGCCTAGATTTCTGGGTCAGCCCAGCTCAATATATTAATAATTATAATATAATATTATTTAATAAAAACAAAAAAATTCAAAAAAAATCCAAGGGTTGTTTCAATTTTTTTTATTTTCTCCCTTGTTTTTCTACCATTTTTTTATAATTTCGGGTTATATATTTACATTGTAAGATACATATCTCGTATTAAAATACATGGTTTTCTTCGGAATATTTCAAAAAAATTTAAAAATCCATAAACCAATTCTCAAAATTTTAAATTAATTTTCTCTTTCCAAAAACAAAAAATATTTTATTTTTACGCATATAACCAAATCGTAAAAATTTTCCCAGCATATTTTCATAAAAAAAACTAAAATTGCATCTTTCTCATGTTTTAAAATGCAAAATGGATATCATAACCAGTTTATAATTATCCGTTAGGGTTTGGTCAAAATATCAAAAACCCTTTACCAATCATTTTGTTCATTTTTTTAGGGTTTAGATGTAGATTTTAATATTTGGGAGAGGGGGGGTGTAAAACTACTCAATAGAGTATACCTTCGAGTATTAAAAAAACAAAGTGAAAAATAAATGCAATAATAAAATTCAAACTTTAGAACGGTTAGGATTTAACCCGATATGGTAGAGACTCTCTCACGAATGGAGATCTGCCTTGGATCTTAGAAAAGACCAATAGATAGAAACATGACCTAGAAAAATAATTAAACAACAATGCAGCTTACCTTAGGTAGGGTGTACTGGGGGTGATGCGTCTTTCTCTTGCAGAACCAATCCCTTACTCAAACTCTCTCAGACCAGACCATTAGGTTTTCTAATAACCTTAATATTAGGTGACGATTTCTAAACCTTAATCATAATTTTATAATTAAACCCAAAACTCCTTTTCTTCCCAACAACAATACCTCTCAGGAGATACTTAAGTGCGTCATCTCGACATCCCTCCACACAAGTATTGAATTGTTTTTCCATTTGAATGATTTTCACACCTGCAAGGTTTTTTTATGTTGAAAAAAAGAAAGATTCATCAGCATGAGGAATCAAATTAGTAATTACGGAAAAGAATTAGAGTTGATAAATTTTAAGTAATTCAAGTATTTTTTTACAATATTATGATTTAATTGCGATCATGTTCTATTGAATCAACTGTATTTATCAGTTTTTAATTGAATTAGCCAAATTTAATCCTAATCACCACTTCTTTATTTGATGTTTACCGTTTCGACAATTGCTAGGAAGAATCTATTATTAGATATGTTCAAGGACATCAGCTCCTTGTTGCCATTCAACAGCGACAAGCTTATGATACTTGTCGAAGATTGCAAAATTAGTTAAACACATGAATAATTTGAGCTTTCTCAGCACCATGCCACAATTAATTTTATTGGAATACCTAAAATATAAAAAATGAAAATGTATAATATTAGTTTAATTATTGATTTCATGGTTGTTACAATAGTTATTTAATTCAACTCAACCGATGAGTTAAATCAAGAAACTTGTTCTAAAACTTAATTTAGATCGAGTTTTAAATTAATTTAGAAATGATATTGATTTTTGAGTTTTTAGTAATTCAATCTGATCAAACATGATTGAAACCAGATCGGGTTAACTTCGTAGTTGTTTTTATAAATAAAACAATGTTGTTAAAATAAAAATAATCAACCTGGACTAATTTAATACTCGTAATTTGATCCGATGACCCAAACCTCTTTTCTAGATCAATCACTAGGTCGAGAACAATAACTATGGATGTTGCACTTGTGTTGGGGTAGTTTTTACTTTGATTTCCTTTTAAAGAAAAAACTGAAAGGGCTCGATCCATTATGGATGGGAAATTAATGCATCGAATTGATAAAAGTTAAAAGTATATAGTTAACTTGATCAAATGTTAAAACTTCAGGGACTAGAGTGATTCTTAACTATTTGAAGTTCTGACTTTTACAGCGCTGACGTGCGTAGGTGGTAAGAGAATGGAGAGAGTCAAAGATGACGACGCGGCGACGGGACGGCTGTGGAATTGACTTGCGAAGAAAGGTCTGTATGCCATGTCACTCATCGAAGTTATTGCGAGTGGAATTATTTGTGGAATTTTCTTTTCATCTTTTAAAAAATGATTTTTTTTTAGAGAGAGTTAACTTACTTAGGAAACTAAAAGTTGTATTGAATATAATGATTCATTAAAATTAAAATTAAAATTAAAATATTATTTAGAATTAAAGTGTTTCCGAAAATATTTTAATTTTTCTTGGTGAGCAACTTGTTGTTTGTCTTTTTTAAAATAAAAAATAAAAATAAAAAGAACGAACAATTAGTCATTGACCCTTTTAAATAAAAGAAAAAAATAAATTTAAATACTCTAATGTAAACTTAAATGCCCACACTTCCTTCCACAGGCTTAATGCATTGGACTATAATCACACAATGTTTGGATTTTTATTTTATTTTGCTTTTTTTGGATATAAATTTACAAGAAAAAAATAATTTGATTGATGCTATGACTTGCATTACAAATAAGATAAGTCACAACATCTACTTTATTGTCTTTTTCTTGTTTAATGCTTTTTTCATCCCTCATTTTAAAAAACAAAATGCAATTTTAACATTTGTTATTGATGATTTATTTTTTTTATTTAACTTAGAGTTAAAAAAAAATCAGTTTCGCCATTTGTTATTAATGATTTGCTCTTTTCTTCTCAGTCTCATCATGATCCTTTTTTAAAAAAAAATATTTCATTTAAAAAAATCACATGCACTTTATTGTTATATAAATTTATTAAATAAAGAATAATCTATTAAATAAAAAAACATTGAATCTAACTTGAATCATGAGTTTGATTGGTTGACTCAAGTTCATGTGTTTTTTCTATAAAAAAAGGATTTTTAACCGATTTTATCCTTCAAAATCAAATTAATTCTAGATTTAATTCCTAGTTTGTTTTTTTAAGATTACCCTTTCAATTTTTGCATGTCGATTGGGAATAAATTAGGTTGATCCAAATTATTTTTATTTTAATATGAGGTAAAAGTATTTTCAAATATGTAATTGATTTTAAATTCATGATTAATATATATAAAAAATACGTAATCAATACCTAAATTATTTTTTGAATTTTTTTTACTCTTACCTGCCGGCCACTGGGGACATTTGAAACTTGCCCCAATGCTTGCCTCGTCCAAGTTTTTTCAAAGCATTGGTAATATAAACACAATTAAAGATAACAATGGAACAATTTTTCCCGGGAAGAACATTTACAACCATTCCCTTTTCTCTACTTGCTCTTACTAACAATGCTCTTATTTAAGAAAAATGGGATTAGAAGATTATTTTTGTTTAGTATTGTGGTAGTTTTTGTAGTTATAGTTTGAAAAAAATTATTTTATAAAAAATATTTTTGATTAAGGGTGGTTTGGTATTTATATATGTTTGGTTAAAACCGTGGTTGAAATTAAGATTGAACAAAAAGTAATTTAATGTGTTTGGTTAAAAATGCTTTTCAAATTGAGGTTATAAAAGAATTTAAAAATATATATATTAATATTAATGGTTTTTAATTTAAATATTGTAAATGTAACTACTATTATTATATCATGAAATAAATAATATTTTATATAAAATAATTTTTATTATTCTATTAAACTATCTACAATTCCATCACGTATGAAATATATTCGACAATGACTACAGTTTTCTTGTTTTCTTAAGTGCGCAACAACATGAGGTAAAATATAATCAGGAATAAAATTGGGATTGCGATCAAATTCTGCAAATGTTACGTTATCAAGCGATCTTCGTCTAATTTATGTGGTGATACTTTATAATGTTAAACACTAGTTTTTCAAATAAAACATAATTAAAAATAAAAAATAAAATTTAAGTTTTTTAAACACTAGTTTTTTGAATAAAACACAATTAAAAATATATATTTTTTATTTTACTGGGTCGGACCCGGTTCAAGGCATTTAACTCTGGACCGGACCGATAAATACTAGTTTTTCGAATAAAACACAATTACAAAAATATTTTTTTAATTTTATTTTACTAGATCGGACCCGGTTCAATGCATTTAGCTCTGGACGGGACCCGATCCGGTCCGACCAGATCAATGGAGAATGACTCCACTATTCACGTGAACAGTGGAGTTACTCTCCACGAGAAGAAGAGGAAAGCAGATAAAATAATGGTGGGTTCTACGTGAATAATGAAGTCACTCTCCACAAAAAAAAAGAAAAAACAAATAAAATAATGATAGGTTCTACGTGAATAATGGAGTCACTCTCCACGAGAAGAAGAGGAAAGCACACAAAATAATGGTAGGTTCTAGTAAATCAAGTTTCATTTATTACCAAACAATAATTTTTCATGGTTTGCTTCAAACAGCAGACAAAATAAACTGTCACTGTAATTGGATATATAACAGTGATTTGTGGCAATTTTAGGACATATAAAATGGCGATCTTTATTTTTTTTTTCTTTTTTAATTCTTTGGCTTTGTCATGTTACAAGGCAATTCACCTGTCTTTCAAATTCTGCCAAACTAATATTAAAATTAATTCAAATTAAAACTCAATTTAAATCAATTTCTAATTACCTGCCTACTGGATTTAGAATCTATTTAAGAGTAGAAGAGCTTTTGTTCTTCAATATTTTTTAAAAGTATATTTACTTTGAAAAATTATTAAATTATACATTTTTAATAAATTTAATATATTAATTTTAAAAATAAAAAATTATTTAAAAATTATTTTTTTTTAAATTGTAAAGCACAGTACTAAACAACCAATTAATAACCTACTATTAAAAAAAGCAAATAACAAGTCGCTAATACTTTATGGAGTCCAAGTCGTCTCGTCAGGTGTGAGTGTGGGTGTGTGTAGAGCACTGACTATGACGGTTTGTTTGAAATTGTATTTGTAATTATGTTTTATTAAATTTAAAATTTTTTTTGTTAAAATTAAGTGTGGTTTGTACTTTTTAGATTGTTTTGATGTGCTGATGTTAAAAATAATTTTTAAAAAATAAAAAAAAATTATTGGCATGTTTTATTTCCGAAAGCTATTTAAAAGCAACCGCAACCACACTGTCAAACACACTCTCAAATAGGCTGAATAGCCTTGACGTGTCTCTACCACTTACCAAGCTATCGGGTTTTTTTTCTTTTCAAAAAATAGCTTGGTATAATTTCTTTTTTAAAAATAATATAATAAAAAAATTATTTAAAAAATAACACTATTTAAATAATTATATTTATCATCTACCATTCTGAAACTGCAGATCTTGAATGTAATTTTATGTTGTATGTAATTTTAGGTAGTGTTTAGCTATTATTTTCTAGATAAAAAAAATAAAAATATTAGAGATAAAAAAGACAAGATAAGAAAAAACGAAAATAAAATTATATTTGATAATAATATAGAAGACAAAATAATTATATTTATATTATGTTTAATTATGATGAATAAAATATAAAAAAATCTATTTTATTTTTAATATTTATTATGCCAAACTTGTATATTAAAAAAACAAATTAATTATTTTTTTTTAAACTTATATGAAGTATTAAAAGTAATAATATTATAATATCTCTCCGTATAAAATAAGGATTCATTTAACGGTTTTAGCTTTCCAAGCTGTCATTAATATGGATTCAGAGGAATCCAGAAGGACTGGACATCTCAGAATTGCTTCCAACTGGATTTTCGGAGAGCACATCTGATCGCGGAATTGTATGTCTTGGTTGGGCACCACAACCTGAAATTCTTGCACATCCTGCCATAGGAGGGTGTCTCCTTCATTCTGGATGGGGTTCTATCATAGAATCGCTCTCTTACGGGCACCCTCAGAAACTCATGCCTATGGTAGCTGACCAAGGTCTTAATGCCAAGCTTTTATTCGAGAAAGGAAATGGCTTTCAGGTGCAAAGCAATGAAGATGGCGCACACAACCAAGACTCAATTGCCATGTCCCAGAGATTCGTGATAGCAGATCAAGAAGGACAGCATTTACGGTTTCAGGCAGCTGAAATGCAAACAATTTTTGCTAACCAGGATCTACATGATAACTATACAGAGGAGTTTGTTGAGTTTATTTTCAACCATAAGAAAAGGTAAGATTTGAGTTTTCATGGAAACGCTAGCTGGGGGGAAACATCTGTATAATGGGGATTCCAGCTAATTAAGCCTAAAGCGATTCAGGGATTCGGATTCAAGGTGTGATGTGGCTTTTGAATTTTTGTTGATGATGGCCAACGTATTTTTAACACCAAGAAGAACAGCAGCATATTTTTCTACGAATTTGCCAAGTTTTTCTTAATATACAGCTTCTAGTAGCTGCAACTTTTGTTTAGATGAAATAAAACTTTCTGTTTCTTAAAAAGCTATTGCCATCAAGTTGAAAACAAGAATGTTTGAAGCAGCAGTAGCTAACTGTTCTCGTAAATCTTCTTCATCTGCAGATTTGGACAGTTTAGATGCTACCATATATATTGAATTCCTGATACATTGAAAATTTGGGAGTGGACCTATCTTTAACCTTTGCTTATTTTTACGCATTTAAGAACGTTTAGCAAGAAAGCATTTCCCTATCATGCCGTAAGTGTGTGGTGTCGTGACGATTATTCTTCCGAATAAGAGTTCTCAAGATAGATATAGATGGAAATGACAATGAATTCTTATTCTTTATCAGTAAAAAAAATAAAAAAAAATAAAAGTCGCTATCTAATATTATGATTACGAGAAAACCCAATGGTTTACGAGAATCTAAATAAGAGGACCGGTTGTGCAGGGAAAGACGTATCACCCTAGCACATCCTATCTATGGTAAACTGTTTTGTTGTTTGTTCTAAGTCATGTTTTTATTCGTTAGTCTATCTAAGGTTCAAGAAAAAGTTATCCTCAGTAAAGAGATCTTTATCTCATCAAGTTAAAACTTAGCAATTCTAAAACCCAGAAAAGTTTGTCTAAGGTTTAAGAAAAGTCCTTATCAGTAAGGAGATTCTCATTTTATCACTACCAGAAAATCGATAAATACAAATGAAAATACCAAGGGAATATTTTCGTTGGTAAATTGCCGACGGATTTTACCTACGGAAATATTCCCTCGGTATTTACCAAGGGAATTATAGTGGGGAAAAAAATTAAAACAAAGCAAAAAAAATAATGACGTGCTATTTTTACCAACAGAATTACCGACATAATTTATTTCGTCGGTAATTCCGTCAGAAAAATCGTTGGTAAACTGTCAACACTATTCATCATGTTAATTACAAAGAGAATCACCGATGAAACATTCCATCAGTATTTTACAGAGAGCTCTGAACTATTACTTTCCAATTGCACTGTTAATTATTGTTCTTTACAGACAAAATCACCGACGGATTGAAAAGTCGTCGGTGATATTTGGCGGTTTCTGAAATTTTTTTATTAAATTCAAAATTTAAATTAAATATTACAGACAGAATCACCAACGAAATGATTAAAAATATTAATATTTAATTATCCGTTAGTAAAACCATCAATAAACACCAGAATAAAAAGCTTAGAATCCCTAATTTCACAACAGACCCGTCTCCTTTCTTCTTCTTCTTCTTCTTCTTCTTCTTCTTCTTCTTCTTCTCAGCTCTCTTCAACTCCTTCTCTTCTTCTCCATGCTCAGGTATGTCTTCTTCTTCTTCTTCTTCTCTTCTCTCCTCAACTCCTTCTCTTCTTCTCCATGCTCAGGTATGTCTTCTTCTTCTTCTTCTTCTTCTTCTTCTCTTCTCTCCTCAACTCCTTCTCTTCTTCTCCATGCTCAGGTATGTCTTCTTCTTCTTCTTCTCTTCTCTCCTCAACTCCTTCTCTTCTCCTCCATGCTCAGGTATGATTTCTTCTCCTTTTTTATTTTTTCTTCTCAGTTTTTTTTTAATTAGTATACTTTATGAATTTATGTTTTTTTCTCTTCTTAGCTTCACTTGCAACTACATTAAGGTAAAAAACAAATTTCTTCTTTTTTCGTGTTTTTTCACTATATTTTTTTTTATTTTTAATTGTTTTTGTTCTTAATAATTGTATGAATGTTGTTGTAGGATTTTTTTTTCATATGAGATCAATTTTTAGTTGATTTATTTATAGGATTTTTAAATTTTTTTCATATGAATTTTTTTAGTCGAATTTATTTTTTCATGTTATTTATTTATTGTAAATTTTTTTGAGTTGATTTTCTTCTTTTTCCAAGCATTTTGAGTATTATAAAGTGTTGATTAATATTACTTTAATTATTTTATAGTTTTGTAAAATATATTTTTAAAAAAATATTTTTAAATAATTACCGTCGGAATTACATACCGTTTGTTTCCGAGGAAATTACTAACGGAATGAAAAAAAAATTCTGCTCGCTTTTTCCGTCAGTAAATCCATCGATAATAAAAAAATTTTATTACTAATGGACTTACCGACGGACAAAAAATTTTCAACAAAAGATTCACTGACGGAGACTTTTTGTCGTTGATTTCGTCGGTAATTTTTTTACCAACGGAATGGTAGTGCAAATACCGACGGAAAATCCGTCGGTAAATCTAAAGATTTTGGTAGTGTATCAAGTTAAAACCTAAGTATCCTAAAGGTCAAGAAATTAAAAAAAAGGGTTTTTTATTTGAAATTTTGGAAAAATCCTATTGGATAATCGCAAACTTGTTGTGATACCCTTAACTAGTTTTTTTTGTATTTTTTAAAGTATGATGAAAATACAATTTTTATTTTTTCATGTAAAAAATACATGAAAATTTTAGAATCTGACCGTGTGCACACCAAACAAAACATTTGTATTGTTGAAATGAGGAAATTTTTAGAATTGTTTATGGAATTTCTGAAAATTTTGATGAAAAATTAGTATTCTTAATATCTGGTCAATATCTTACAGTATAAGTCTATAACCCTAATATTAAGTGAAATCTTGAAAAGAAACATAGTTTTGTGTTTTTGAAATAAATGATTATTTTTAAGTTTTTGATTTGTTTTGAGATTTTTGGAGGAAAAATAAGGTATTTTTAATACCGGGTCCATATCTTACAATATAAGTTTACAGTCCGATATTGGGTAAAATTACTGGAAAAACATGTGAGGGACCCACATATAATTTCAAAATGATCCTTGATTTTTTTTTAGATTTTTAAGGGTCTGTTTGGTTAGACAAAAAAATATAGTCAAATTAAAACTAAAAGAAAAAACTTAGGGACTGTTTGCCAAACGCCTCCTTAGCATGTAATCAGAGGCATAAAAAATATCTTAAGAGTGTGTTTGACAAACACCCCCTAAGGAGCCAAATAGAGCCTTATTTTTTAAAAAAAAAATAGGACAGGCTAAAAACGCTCTTAAGTCTGGGTTTGGGCTTGGCCCACCCATATGGCCGGGCTTATTAGGCTTGAGGCTCAAGTCCACTTATATGTGTTGGGCTCAGGCCCAGTCCCACTCATTTTGTTGGGTCGACAAACTATCCAATTAATTCTTTTTTTTTAGATGTGGGCTAAAGGTCCAGCCCACATAAGCCATCTGATTGGCAAAAGCTAGCAAAAATAAGGCGTTAATTAATTCATGTTTTGCATGCCAAAAGAGTGCACGAGGGAAGGAAGCAGTGGACTTGCTTGGCCAAAAGGAAAGCGTTGTTGGTAGCATGCCTGTTGGCTCGAGGTGGAGGCTGGCGTGGCTGAGAAGAAGACTCCTGCTCACGACGTGGAAGGTTGGTAATTGTGAAGGAAGTGATAACAACGCTGTTGTGCTGGTGCTACTGGAGCTGAAACTACTGCTGAAGGAGATGTTGTGTTAAGCTGAAAAGATGCTGATGGAAGAGAAGTCAATCTTGTTATGATGAGGAGATAATGGCGTGGATGAGAGGTTGTTGGAGTTATGGAGGAGTTGGTGTAGGGGTGGTAGTGACGGCTGAGAGGGAAAGAGAGGTAGGTGCAGGTTTATGGTTTTTGGCGACTACTTTTTGGAATGGGTGTTTATGTGTGATGTTTTGGGCTAGTGTAGCTCTTGGCTAGAATAAGGGAGGTGGTTTTTTTTTTTTTTTTTATCTTTATCTTTATGTGTAGCTTTTTAGTCTCAAGTCCAGCCCCCTCTTGGAATTAAATGGGGCTTTTATTTATAGGAGGTAATGAAGATGTATATGATCTTCTCTAACTGAGCTCCTAACCCTCTTTAGAAGGTGTTTGAATGGAAGGTAGCTTGTATTTTTTTTGAGTAAAAAGCATGTTTTTGTTAGAGGTGTGGTTTGTGCTTAAAAAGTATTGTATTTTTGACAAAAAACCACCACACCTCCAAGCCAAACACACCTTAATCCTCTTGAAATAATCCCAGTCATTGATGCCAGGCCAGCAACATGGTACTCTCAAACTAGGCTATCAAAGGATGGTCAAATTGGTGGTTTTGGACCAGTATTACAGTGGATACAAAGGGAACCACTTGACGAGAATCATGTTAAGAGGTAGTACGATGGCAGGGCTACTAGATGAGCATCTTTTTTGTCTTGCTTGAGGCGTGAGAGAGTATTACATGCTCTACAAGAAAGGACCGCTACTAGCTCCTCGCGGAATAAATGAAGAAGAAAATAAATAGTGGTACCAAAATAACATCGTTTTTTTCATTTTACAAAGAGGTTCTTGATCTTCTAATTGTGTCGAATTTGGCCGATTTAGGCAGATTTCTCAAGATTTCTTTCAATTAAAGTTCCTGGTTATGTCAATTTGGACCCTTAATTTTTAGCATCTTTTTTAATATAGCCCTTAGTCTTGTATATCTCCAATTTCATTTTCAATTAATTTTCAAACTTCCAATTTCTTTAAATTTACCTCTAATTTTAATCAATTTCGATCCCTTAATGTATGTGCCTCTTTCACTTTGATCCTTGGTTTTAGAGTTTTTCAATTTACCCCTAAACTTTTATTTTCTTGCAATTGAGCTCCTGATTGCACCAATTTAACTTTTCATAGTTTCAATTATGTCCCCAATCTTTCAATTTTGAAAATTAACCCAAATTAAGCCTTCAAACTTAATTTTTCTTCAATTTGAGTCTTTGATTGAATCCACAAAACCCATTAGAAATTTAATTAAATCCTTAAACTTAATTAATTCTTCTATTTTTTTTTCCAATTGACTTTCAAACGTAATTCTTACTTCAATTAACTCCTAAATAAATCAATTAAACATGTTAAAAGTTTAAAGACCTTTAGACTTAATTAATTCTTCTAATTTTAATCAAGATTGAATTGTCAATTCTCTTCCTTTCTTCATCTCATCTTGTCAAAACATCTCAATTTGACTATTTTTCAAGTGTTTTGGTTTTTTACAGCTCGAAAGCTTATCTCCTTGTATCTCAAAAATATATTTTTGAATTTTTAATAAAAAAATTAATTTGAAAGGGTTCAAAATTAAATTATGAAAAATGGCATGAAAATGTTGGTGTTATTTTGATGTCCTTGTACCTGGACTTGAAGCTTAGGGGCCCAAAGTAGGGCTCACAGACTCTTTAGATAAATTTCCAAGTTTATAGAGCCAATGTGCTTTTAGATATGCTGGTATTATGTCATGCTAATGGACAAATACCCCAAAGCAGGTGCTTTTTACTCGCATCTAATTTGGGTAGATGCTTTGAACTTCAATCTCACATGCCGACGACAATGAAAATATGGGGGTACGGTTTGAGGTATCTTTCTGTTTTGGATAAAAAGCGTATGACATCAACCAATAATTCATGAGATGGAGAGAAAGTCAGAAATAATGGGTAATAGCATGTCTTGCTGCATTGATGTGAAGTAAAAAACCTCAACCTTTTCTTAGAGCAGCGAGTCAATAACTGGTTCAAAGCATCCATGGCTTCCAAATCCCATGTGTTCATGTTCCCATGGTTAGCATTTGGCCACATACTACCGTATCTCGAGTTTTCGAAACAATTAGCAGCGAAGGGTATTAATATATCATTCATATCCACCCCAAGAAATATTAAGAGATTTCCTTCCATTCCTCAAAATATTTCAGGCAAGTTCAAGTTCATCGAGATCCAACTACCAATTGTTGATGGCCTGCCTGAAAACTGTGAGGCCACCATTGACCTGTCACCGGAGCAAATACAGTATCTAAAGCAGGCATATGATGCCTTAAAGGTGCCATTTGAGAGCCTGGTTCAAAAAGAAGCACCAGAGATGATTCTGTTTGACTTTGCTGCTTGCTGGATCCCAGCTATTGCAGCTAGATATGGGATTACTTCTGTGTTTTTCAGTCCATTATCAGCTGCCTCATCAGCATATCTAGGGCCACCAGATGAGTTACATTCCTTCCGTCTACGTACTAGACCAGAAGATTATGCAAGAGCTCCAGAATGGATCCCCTTCCCTTCACTTGTTGCTTACAGGCCTGATCAGGGAACAAGGTATATGCAACATGTATACATTCCTGATGTATCTGGAATTTCAACTGGCCAACGGCGGGCAAAAACTCTGGCAGAATGTGACATGGTTGCAGTAAGGAGTTGTAGAGAGTTTGAAGATTCCTATTTGAATGTCCTAGAAAAAATCTACCAAAAGCCAGTTTTACCTATCGGCTTGCTACCTCCAAATTTTGTTGAAAACAAAACTAGCCATCCTGAATCCTCCAATTTTTCTAGTACTTTTAAGTGGCTAGACAAACAAGAGCAAAAGTCTGTGGTCTTTGTGGGATTTGGAAGTGAGTACAAGATGCCAGTTGAAACAATCCATGAATTAGCCTATGGTATTGAACTTTCTGGGCTGCCATTCATGTGGATCCTCAAAAAGCCAGAAGGTGTTGACAGCCAAGACTTATTGCCAACCGGGTTTGTCTCTAGGATCTCAGATCGGGGAATCGTTAGTTTTGGTTGGGCTCCACAACTAGAAATACTGGCTCATCCATCCATTGGGGGGTGCCTCTTTCATTCAGGATGGGGCTCCATCATTGAATCACTTGGTTTCGGACACCCCTTAATTCTTATGCCTATGGTCAACGACCAGACACTTAATGCTAAGTTACTAGTGGAAAAGAGTGCTGGATTTGAAGTTCCAAGGAATAAAGATGGTTCATTCAACCGAGACATGGTTGCCAAGTCAATGAGACTAGTGATGGTCGACGAAGAAGGGGAACCTATAAGACTTAAGACCTCTGAACTGCAAGCAATATTTGCTAGTCAGCACCTGCAGGATGACTACATCAGCAAGTTTATTCGATATACAAGCAGTTTCAAGAAAAAGGAACATTAAACATCAAGAAAAAGGCTGGGCACTACAACTTGAAATACTAGCTCATGCATCCATTACGTGGTTGACTATGAAAATAAAAGGTGTCAACCATCTTCAGGAAATGGTATGGAAGAAGCAGCATAGAGATGGCATGATGTAAAATGCATAAAAAAAGTGCTGTATAATGTACATGAATTTTTAGGCTGCTGCTGCTGCTTTTGTTTTTTCCAGAGATGAAAATTTTAGCCTTCTACATCGCTGATGAATATATCCATTCCATTTCTGGTACTATCCATAATATTAAATCCACATAAACTATGCATCTTAAATATTGCTCATATTTAAATTAATCAGTTGAACTTCTTCGAATTGTACCCCAAGCTCCTCCTAGATTCTGAGACTTCACAACAGCGACTGAATCCTATACCTTAAATTTACTCTGCAAGTATTCATCAACATAAATAAATATGTGAGGGCTGCTCCCTTTCTTTTGGAGTTTGTTTTTCCAGTCATCTTAATTTCTTAAGGGGCATTGAGTTTTTCTTTCATTCAGCAAGGAAAGTTTGCCATGCAAGTTCAACTAAACCCATCAAAGGAAGCCATTTTCACCACCCCTTGAAGAAGTAGTGCCACTTTTTGCTCTTACACTAAACCCATCAAAGGAAGCCATTTTTGGCTTCTCTGAAAACTTAATTAAAAAAATGGCAAATATGTCCAATGGAAAGGCTACGAAAGCATAGAGTTTACCTTCTTTAAAATGAGTTGGATTTGCGAGTTCGTCTCTGCTGAATAGCAACATCCTACACATCAGGATTTCAGAGAACCTGAAAAACTAAATAAATAATCGTAGTACATTATTGTCACCACCTTAAATTTTGTATCAAATGTCAATCTGTTCCCTGTCATGAGTTTGAAGAAAAATATATGAATCTGCTTCAAGAACTGTAGAAAAAACCAGTTTTACCAGTGGATTTGCTTCAGCCAAATGTTGTCGATAATGAAACCTCTGACCTGTCTAACTCAAATTGGTCGAGCACTTTTAAGTAGCTGGATCGACAAGAGGCAAAATGTGTGGCATTTGGGAGTGAGTAAAAGATGCCTTCTCGATAAATTAAAGAGTTGGCCTATGGACTGGGGCTCTCCGAGCTTCCTTTTCTATGGATTCTTTGGAAACCAGAAGGACTAGATGACTCAGAGTTGTTGCCTAATGGCTTTTGGCTCGAACATCTGGTCAAGGCATTGTCAGTCTTGGTTGGGCTCCACAGCTATCTATACTGGCTCATCCATCTATTGGAGGGTGCCTCTTCATTCAGGATGGGGCTCCATCATTGAATCACCTGGTTTTGGCCACTCCTTAACACTCACGCCTATGATGACTGACCAATGGTGTGAATGCAAAGATGTCAGTAGAACAAGGAATCTGCTTTGATGTGCAAAGGAATCAAATGGCTCCTTCAACAGAGAAGATGTTGCTAAGTCACTGAGAATAGTAATCGTGGAGAAAGGAGAGCCCTTAGGCCCCTTACGACTGAAGGCAGCCAAATAGCAGTCATTACTGCGGATCAAAATCTACATGAAGAGTATACAAGTAATTTTGTCCAGCAATTGGTCAACTATAAGAAAAGGTAGCTTCAAATATCTTTAGAAAATGGTATGAAATTAGCAGAGCATATAAATGACATGATGTAGACATGCTGAATAAACCAACATGAATTTTTAGACCTCGACCTTGCTGATGAAAATAAGTAGATATTGGAACTACAACTCGTACTCATACTCTAAAAGATGGAAACACTATGGGTCCAGTTTAAATCAGTCACTTGAACTTTACGGTGCTGAATAAATCTTGCATCTCAAAAAGTTACCGATGTGCAAGTATTTAGCGACCTTGAGTCATTCAAAATCAGCGATATATATATATCAGCAAGGAAGTTGTGCTAAGTAAAATAAACAGGATATGGGTGTCAATGGAACTCTATGAAGGCAGAAGTGGATCTATTATACAAGACATGATTTTTTATACAATAATTTGCAACGGGTGATTATTTGATGTAATGGTACAAGAAGAAGGTATACATTTGTAATAAAAAAAACTGACCCTTCAAACAGGGAAAGGGAAGAACATCAAGAAGGAACAACATTAAATCCCACATGGCCTTCCAATTTTTCATGCCAAAACTCTCCAAGCTATGTTTGTCAATTGGGTAGGAAAGATGAGAGTCATGCAACTGTCAGCACTCTGAATTTGGAACGGTCTACAGGGACTTGAAAATTGCAGATTGTTAATGAATAGGAAACTAGCAGCAGAACAACTGAAGTCAATTCTTATCACAACTATTAAAGGATCAGCATAGAATCAAACTTCATATCCAGGGTTTACTTTCTGTTGAACATCTCCATAACTCTCTAACTCCTCCATGTCTTCTAAACTTCCTAAAAATAAAGGCAGTCTTTGATGCAATTTGACTGGTTGCATAGAGAGAATCCTGCTTTTACCATCAGAACCTCTGCCCCCAGCTTGCTCAACAAGAAAACTAAGAGGATTTGCCTCATAAACTAGACGAAGATGGTTCCTTGGATTCATTGCGACACCACCATACAACAGCGTTCGATGGAAATCAGCTACGAGAGAACATATATAACGAGCAGAGTACTTCTTGGGGTATCTGCCTTTCCCCTGTCTAACAGTGTCAATATATTGCCTTAATCCTTCAGGCCAGTCAAAGTATCGCGCATCATTTACAGAATAAATTTGCCCTGGCATAGTAAACAGCAGTCATAATGGGATCTTATGGCTTCTATATCAAAACTTGATATTTCTCCTTCTCTCTTCAAACAAATATGGATGCCTACAGACTAATTATAATGATGGCTGTGATTACTAAATTACAACTCAATAATTCCAATATGGTTCTATAATGAATGAAAATTTTCATGTTAAAATCTAGAGCATGTAATTGGTACTAAGCCCCAATCCAACAGGGATCAAAGACTAACCGAAATGTAGTAATATGAGAATCAGGAGTGCATTTGACTTCCTAATATTTATTTTTTCTGCTCCAAGCAATATAGACAATATCACACTCAATTAGGAGCTACATTTAAATAGATGGATTTACTTGATTATTATAGAATTCTTGAATTTTTATAATATATTGTGATAGTCCAAATGAAGTTCCAAATCTAACATTTCAAATAATAATAATACTAGCATAATTAGAAGTATTACCTCGAGGAGGAATCTTAATGTCTATATGAGTCTGAATGAAGTCTCCTGTGGAATGATCCAGTGTAAATGCATGCGTTCCAGAACCAAAGCTGGTGCACAGTATAGTGGCTGATGAATAGAGAACATACCCAGCAGCTACAAGCTTCGCTCCACTTTGCAATGAATTCAGCGTAGCTTTTTCCTCCTGGGGTAGATGATCCAGTTCAACAAGGCGCCTGTATATCCCAAAAATTGTTCCTGTAGGAATGGAGGCATCGATATTTCGAGAACCATCAAGAGGATCTGTTACCACCACAAATGGACCATCATCATTAATCCAAACTGGAGCATCATCTTCTTCTGACGCCATAAGAGCAACTTTTCCAGAATTTTTAAGGGAAGATAAGATGATTTCATTCTGCACAACACAATCCATTGGCCAAAAATGTCACTTCCTTTTGTTTTCATTCTTAAATCGGGTTAAAGGAATTAGGTTGGCGCTGTAAGACCAGCAACTCCTTTCTAACATTTTTTTTTTGACTCAACTCTATGCCACAATCAACAATTACCTTCAAAACTTGAAAAGTCTACGACTAAAACTTTCAAACCAGAAAAATATTAAGACTTTAGAATGCAACATACTGTGAAGGCATAACTAAACATCATAAGATGGAAAATGGCTATATATAAGCGGGGGCCACTCCAACACTACCAAATAAAGTTTGCATGTGTTATGAAAGAAGCATTAGCTTCATAAACACAACAGGAAACCCTCAAATATCAAGGACCTTACAATCCAATATACCATAAAGGCACAAGTTTTTTTCATTATTTTCTCCTATCGTAACTAGTTAGACTCCACTACAACCCAAAAACAGAGGGAGCAGTAAGAGATAGACATACTGAGACAATATCAAGAGGTTTTGGTGCGTCTCTGCCTGAACCACTGTCACCTCCAGCAAAATTACTCTGTTTACTGAGACTAGAGTTGAAAGGAGAAGCCACAAGAGCTGCAATTCTCTTACAGGCATATTGTATATGATCATACAACACCACTAACTCATCTCCCACATTAATCCCTCCCTTCCCCATATATTCATTCAAAGTAGAAAACCCATTTTCACCACTTGAAGAAGTACCCGTTTGTGATCTTACAATAAACCCACTTAGAGAAGCCATTTTTGGCCTGAAAAGATGACAACTTTGGGCAAGAAGTGAGCTTTTTGATGGAAAAGACTGGGGTTTTGAAGAGAAAAGGAGGGTTTTTGGAGGAAAAGGTGAAGTTGGGAATGTGGGTATGGTAGATGATTGCATATTTAGAGTGGAAAAGTTACGGGTGACTTGAAAGGGAGATTTGTGGTCAATGGTTTCATTGGAGATGGTTAGAAGTTTTTGCTTTTGGGGTTTTCTTCTGGGGAAGGATCAGAGGTTCTTGGCTTAGATAGTTTGCAGCAGGAGCGGAACACGACAAAAATGAAACAGATAAATCAGCAAAAACAATTGGAAAAGGAAGAGATTGACAGGCAAGAGCAAGAAGCAGTTACAGTGTAAAAAAAATAAGGAAGAAGATAAGATAAGGGTAAGAGGTGTTCGGCCCCCTCTAATTATTAGTCAATATACAATCCGTCCTCGACAAATTTTGTTCAGTTGAAATTAGTCCCTAAACAAATTTGGGATGTAATCATAATCCTTATATGACTCTAATGACTATGTTGGTTTGTGTGTGTTTGGGACAGCGGTGTAATTATTATTTCATAAAATTTTAAATTTTATTTTATTTTATTTATATTTTTAGATTGTTTTGATGTGTTAATATTAAAAATAAATTTAAATAAATAAAATATTATTTTAATGTATTTTCAAATAAAAAATACTTTAAAAACAATATTTACTATTGTTCCAAACACCCCGTTTAAGTGGATGCAAACAAAGTTTTAGTTAAAATATGAACTTGATTAAATCCTAGTTGTGGGAGATAATTAAGAATAAATTTATTATTCACAAAGTATAATTAAATTATTCATTTTTTCTTCTAACTTGCATTACTAGATAAAGTATGGGATTTTATTTTATTTTTCATTTTTAGATTTAATTTGAACTTATGTCTTTCCATCTAGCTTATGGTTCAACAAATCATTTTAATAATGTTCTAAATAAAAGGATCTAAATATTAATATAATATAATAGAAAAGGATTCAATTTATACTCAATTAATTAAACAACAAAAAACAAATATAATAACTCATTTAAAAATCAAATCAAACAAAGAAAAAAAATAAAAGCAAACCTCGATGATAGCCCCATTTAAGCGCGTGTTTTATAAAAATATTATTTTTTTTTTATAGTAATACATTAAAATCATCCAAAAACATATAAATAAAATCAAATTTAATAATTTTAATGATGAAATACAATTTTAAAGGCACTTGAAAAATAGAAATTACCAGTGCCAAACATGTAATGAATAAATAATTTTAATTTTACCTCTGAAAAAAATTTTGTATCCATTTTCTTCATATTCGATCATAATTCCATTGAAATTTTATTATCTTTTTGTAAAAAAGAATTTTTTATTGGGAAATTAATGGTTTAAGCTTAGAAATTTGTATGGAAGTCCTAATTAAGAAATCAGAATTGTTAGTGAGACAAAAGATACGATAATTTTTGTAGGGTTCAAAACGGATAGTATTTCAATAATGGAGGATCACTTTTGAAAGAGAGAGCCACAAAAAATCTCGAATTCAAAACGCTCCCACCAAAACCACAACTCAGGACTCAGTAGCAGAAGAAGAAAAAAGAAATCCCTAAAAAAATGTCGAAGTTCGAGTACCCAATACTCCCCCGTGCGGACATGATATCGATCCTGGCCGAGTCACAAATCGCCGCCGTTATTGAAAATGACCTCAAAAACCCAACCCCTGATTTCGTCTCCGACATCTACACCCGTCTCTTAGTCTACCTCGATCTTCTCCACGAGTGAGTCATCAATCAACTCAGTTTCTTTCATTTTTTAGAATTTATCTATAATTAATAAATTAATTGTGGTGTGGTGTAGGGAAGACGGAGGGCAAGTTGAATTTGCAGCATTAGAACAGCTAGAGAACCCACATTACCATGTCGGGTCGGCCCGGACTGTTAATAATTATATTAAGATTAAAGAGGTTATAGCTTTGCTACAATGCCCTGCTGTTTTTACTCTCAAAGATCTTTTGAAACCCCAAGCAGATCGCACTCAATTTTTTCTCAGTGCTATTCTTAATTTCTGTCTTCATAAAGACTCCAAAATGAATGAATTGAGACCCATTGGGGAGGAACTTTCGCTTCTTGACGAGCAGCGAAGAGAATTCGACGATAAGATTTCCCAGGTTGGGTTGTTATTATGATAATTTAACTGATAATTACTCTTTTTTTTCTGACTGTTCTGTGTTATTTTGGGTTATGCAGTTGAATGCGGAGATTGCGGAGTACAATGATGCGAGGGAGAGAGAGTTACCGCTTGTTCAAGATGTTGATGGTAAAGTTAAAGAATTGCGTCAAAGGATTGGTGACCTCAATAACCACCAGATGTCTCAGAGAGCTACTTACCGGAAATTGAAGGAGATGAGTACAGAAATGGACGGGGAAGTAAGTAAGGATGTTGAATGTTGGTTCTTTGTAGATTCTGCAAATAATTTAGAGACTGATATGCTTTGACATTGATTTATTTTGTTCTTTGGCCTCGGTTATATCAAATTGAATGATAACAATCAAGAACTTTACCGTGTGTGTATGTAGGCTTACCTTACAGATATGCACCTACCTATTCTGAGTGCTTAGTTTCCTAGAGTCGTCATTATCATAGGTTTAAGTTGCAGAATGAGAGTTTATCGGGGATGTAAAATAACAATCATGGCCACTGTTGTCGAGAATGTGTTAGCAGTCGTTGAAAAAATTATAATAACTCGCATTCTTAATGGTTTTTATTGAATAAGCATAATAGTAATACTTTTTGTAATTTAATATCATACAAAAGATAATACTAGAATGTATTACAACTTAAAATCACGTGTTACAAACTGTCTTAATGTAAATAATAAGTTAATGATTATCCAGTTATTGCCTTGAAAAAAAAAACAATAACAAAATTAAATTTAAAAATTAATAAAATATAATGAATTAACTTAAGAGTAACCAACAGTTCAAATTGAATTTAACATAAATGCCAATATACCACCAACAAAAATAATAATTAAATTACATTCGAAATTAATTACAAAAATTATAAAATTAATATGGTTTTAAAATGATCTCTTATAGTTTAAAAAAAAAAGTTGGATCATCACTTTCCAAGTGGATAATTCAATTTTTTGTTTGATTTGGTTAAAAGATCAAGTTAAAGTGAGTGTGATTGTGTGAAAGAGGTCGTGAATGTTCAACAATGAGAGAGAGTTGAGACTTTAGAGAGCTCCAAAAGACAAAATTATTCGAGTGTTGTGGTCAGTGACTAAAAGTTAGAATTGCTGGGATGAGTGGAATCTCGGAAAAAACCAATAAAAGAGAGAGTAAAAGTCAAACTATCAAAGCCCCTTTTCTTGGAAATAACACGTTGTATTTGAAATAACAGCAATTATTAACACCATTATTGCTGATTTTTATGTGAAATGCTATTACACATTGAATAACAGCATAAAAGGAAATGAAGCTGACCAAATATGTTAAATAACAGCTGTTGTTGATATCACATCCCTTGTTTTGTTTTATAGATCTCAAGGGCCGAGTTTGACCTGGTACAAAGTGTTCAAGAAAATGTGAATTTAAGGTCAAAAATTGTTCAATCACCAGATAAACTGCAGGTATCTTTTCTTCTACATATTGAGGTCCATTTATTTTGATAAATGAACTGCATTCTATGTTAGCACTTGAAATATCCTGAATTCAAAATGCCATGCTCTAGTGAAGTTTATTTAACTATAGGAGCCATGGTAAGATGTAGATGGATGGCCTTACTTTACATCATAATGGTTTAAACTAAATTGTAAGATATGATATGATGCATTGGTTACACAAAATGGCAATCGTTGCCTCCGTGGAATTTGGAGAACATGCTTTTGGAATTGATGAAACCACAAACAGCACACTTATAAGCTAAGGAACTTGAAAATTTCAATTTTATGCATCTTTTAGGAAATTATTCTCCCTGGAATCTTGAATCCCTCTGTACCGAACACAGCTAAGTATTCTTTGTATTGTGCATGTCTCAATGCTTTTTCTAATGAATTCATAGAAAATTGTATGTAGCCTATATTTGTGGTGGGGTACATTGTATCCGCTACCCTTGAGTTTTAGTGTTCCCCTTTTGTTTTTGAATTTACTTTGGTTACCCTATTTTATGCTGTCTCATTGCATTTGGTTATTGACCACCCTTAATTTCTTTTGTAATGAAATTCATGTTCAACATCAACCGTATTCAAGTTTAAACACTATTCAACTTCAACCATATTCAAGTTTATTCTGTCTTAATGCATCCTACACTATTGTTGTTTTTTTTTCATTATTTGCACTGTTATTTTCCTTTTGGATTCCTTGTTGACATGCAAATAATCCTTGCATGTATTAAAAGAGGGCTTTGGAGGAGAAGAAATCAGTTCGACAAGATGCAAGAAATGCTGAAAGATTAGCAATGCTATCCTTTCAGGCTAAGACTGATGTCCTTGAGGTTTATACGAAGGTACTTTTTCATAAACTGCTATGTTGCCTTCAGGGTTTGCTGAGCTTGGCTGGTTTGATGGAGTTTGCTTACGCATTATGAAAATGCAGTCTAATTTCTTTGCATTATTTGTAATTAATATTTGTTTTCCTAGAAGTTTCTGAATTTTAGACTGTAATTATTGTGAAATTGCTTGAGGTAGACTCTAAAATTTAATATTTCATGGATAAATGGTTTTGAATGGCATTAAAAATTTGAGCTCTGGAGGCTTTGTTCAAATAAAAAATATATTATTTATTTCTTCCTCAAATACCAAACGGGAGTCAGTGCTTGAATGCTTATCAAATAAAGAGATTTTTTCTTTTCAAGTTTTAGCAGTACAGTTGTTTTTTTCAAATTTGGTTTAATTGGATGGTGTTTCCTGTGTTTTGCCTGTTTGATAATAAGCTACACATAAAGTTTTACTGGAATCTCAGTCTTATAATCAGCGATGCATAAAATCTTACTGGTTTCTTTATGTTCTACTCTCAGGCTTCTAAGAAAATGTCAAAGCACTTCAATCAGATGCAGGCAATTCATGAACAGGTGAGAACATGTAAACTTTTTTGCCCTCTGAAATTTAATATTCTGTTCTAATAGCTTCATTTAGAATACTCTATGATCACAAAGAGGGAAACAGTATCTTACTGTAATATCAGTAACCTATTAGTTCGGATGACATATTTATTATCCTTTTGCCATTCCATAAAGCTTTTGAATGTTGTCAGTAAATATTTGATTCCAGAACCCTCGAGGTGCAATTGAAACTTTTGATAGGTAAATTCTGCCAAATCAATTGAAAAGGACTATAAGGCCTTAAAAGCTAAGCTCGGTTATGATGAACTGATGGATAAGTCACTTGGTGCCAAACTTGTTGAGTTGCAAGTGAAAGGTACGTTCTTGTGAAAATTGAGTTAATTTGGTTTCCTTTATATTTTGAATGAATGCCTTTTGAGCCGATAGCATATTCTGCCTTTCCCAGCACAACAGTTGGATGAGTGTAAAAAGCTGTTAGAGAAAGAAAGAGATGCTAAGTGTGAGGAAGCTACTGAAGAATTCAATAATATCAAATCGGAGGTGGAATCCAGGAGGCATGATCTAGGAGCGAGGCAAAGGAAGGTTGAAGATGTATTAACAAAGGTACTTTTATATATAATGCTAAACCAACTCATATTGATCTGAAGTAGTTGAATATTTTGTAAGTTTCTTTTGTTTTATTAACAGGTGGATGCTATAACTTCAAAGACTAACATGGTAAAAGAATCTGGTGTGGCTGAAGTGCAAAAGCTAGTTCACAAACGTGAAGAGATTGCAGAACAGGTGCTCTGCCTTTGATTCCATTAATGAATTCTTCATGTGTGCGTGCTTGTTATCAAATTAATATAAGCAGTTTGCTCAAATTGACTAGGAACTAAGTTCTTTCATAGTTTAATACCAATACTCCTCCCTACCCACAGAAGAGTTTCCACTTTGATTATATACCAATATTAAAAATGGCTAATAAATGCTGTGCTGCCTTGTTTACTTAATTTACTTTCCAAGTTTTTTGTGCTGCGTCGAAATGTTGACAATTGACAGTGTCAACTAGATCTAGGTTTTAATTGAAAACTCAGTAGTTTTGCTATTCTCTTAAATAAGCTGTACCTTAATTACATCTAAGCCATCCATTCAGTTTGTATCGTTTCAATTAAAGTAGCATATATACATCATTTTCCAGGGAACATGAGAAGATATTGATTGCATAAACAGCTGCAACATTTGGATGTTTGACATAATAACTATAGAAGGAAAAGGCTTCACAGAAATCATGTAGGGTTAAAAGTAGGGATGGTCATCGGGTGGGTTTCCACTCCTGCTTCCTCTCCTGCCTCTGCTAAGAAATTCTGTCTCCTGCGCCTTGAGTCTAAATGGGACAGGCTATGCTAGGTGGGTTTGTTTATTGAATAATAGAATTGAGTTGGATTCCCTGTCAAGGTGGTAGGTGCTACGAGATATTGTTTGTCACCAAAACTTTTTTATTTAATTCAGTGACTTCTGCTAGTAGAATTGACATGGCTGCCTTAGTCTCAATACTCGCGGTCCCAGTCTCAATACTCATGCTCCTGGAATTCTCTTGAAAGCTTGCCTGTTAACTTTAGCTATTGGAGAACAGAACAGGAGTCATTGATATGCAACATCTATCCCTCAAAGACAGCACCTGCTGCTGCCATGCCTCACAAGTCCATAAATCAGAGAATTAGAATGTTTTCGGTCTCTACAAACACACATTCCTAATTTATCTCAAATGTGATCAAATGAGCATGTTTTTGGCTAGCACTTCCAAACCTGGCTCCACCTGATGTCATTATAGGTGTTGAATGCAGAATCCTTCCTTGCCCCTTCTGGAAAAGGTTGTCCTTCAGTAGGAATGGGGTGGATAGAGTCTTGAAATCAAGTAACAAACAATTGTCCCTGAACCCTGCTCAAAGGCATGGCTAATAAAATCCACATTCATATATTTCACATTTTTTTTATAATATCACAGTTGAAAAGGTCCTGTGTGTCCTTTAGCCATCATAGAAATCAAAGATATTGAAACCTATGCCTATCATTGCCATCTTGTTTGATTTGTAACCACTATTCAATGTATTTTTTTTACCATTTTCCACCATTAAATTTAACATGGAAAAGTACCCTAGTATCATGCTGGAGGGATTCAACTCTCCAGCATGATAACTAGGGTACTTTTGAGTTGGTTTAATCATTTGTTTTGTTTCAATTGATGCTTGCTGCGTTAAATATTTGAGAATGCTGAACTGAATGTGTTTCTGTTTTTGCTTGGTTGGATGCAGTTTCAACTATATAAGAACTCCATTGGGCATTTGCTGCACTGTGCTGACAGTTGAAGTTGAGCAAAAAAATTGATTTAAAGGATCAAACATGAGTCCGCTTACACTATAAGAGGCTGCATCAGTAAATTTAAGTTTTTTGTTTGAACCTTTTGTTGGAGCTTTAAAATATGTTTCCTGGCACTCGAGTAGTATATGTACATATGCTTGTTCCTCTAGCATGGTTATGACAAATAGCCAAGACGAATTCATAACGACAACATGATTGTACGAAAATGAGGTTTGAGGTTTGTTATATCTCTGTCAAGGTCAATTCGTGTAGAGTGTTTTGCTTTTGCTTTTGTCAATGTTGTTGCCATCTTTGCAAGTCATGATTCTAGCTTACAAGTTCATGATGATGGGAACCTATAGCCATCGTTCTTGCATGCTTAATCACAATTAACAGAAAAATTACGCTTGACAGATTGTTTGCAGCCTTTTATTTTGGTATGATGTAGATACTGGTGGCGGGCATATGCAGAGGCATGTGCTGGATTTTGTTTGTTCAACTTCATCAGCCAGAAACCAGCTGATTTCTTTCCCCTCTGGAGAATGTAATAGTGTTTTCCCTTGGCTGTGCTACCTTTGATGTTCCTCACCATGTTGCGAGGAACACCGAAGGTGCTTTAGCTCGTCCCCAGGTAATGAACATTTAATTTAACCATCATAGTGACATCACACTCCATTGACTTGGAAGAAACCACTCATCAGTCACCGCTCATGAATCATGATTTTGTTTTTCTTTTGCAGGAGCTGATGCATCATGTAGGCCTTTACATGGCAAAAGAAAGGGGAGCAGCACATTTACAAAATAACTGGTTGAGGTCGCATTTTTATTAAGTTATTATTTAAGTGAAAAAAGAGATCGGTACAAAGCACTTGATTGTACATGAGGCCTTTCAAAATGCAACAAGCTTGTCCAACAACTGCTCTATAAAATAAACCATTAACCCTCGAATACACTGGTCTCTGCATCTGTGTTTTCACATACCAACTACATATATCAATATCATTACCGAAGTAGCATCATAATTAATACAAGTACTAAATACTACTTCGAAATTGAGAGGCAGTATGGCAAAAATTAGCACAGGCATAATGAGCTGATGGAAAGAAGTGCCTCAAAATCATGCAGTAAAAAAGGCTGAGCATCTACCACATCTCCAAGCTTCCTGGGTTAATTCCAGTCAGTAATAAGCTTACAGGTGCAATAGTCAGTTGATAGTGCATTGGACAGGGAAAGATTTCTAAGCCTCTAGGCCTGCTCAAGGTGGAGAACATACAGGTAGCAAAATGCCATTAACGACTGCAAAAGAAAATAAAAAAAGATCAACAAAAGATTTCTTACAGATTACTGCATTAAAAAAGCATTATGGAACATCCTATGACAGGTTCAACCTTTTACGACAAGACATTTCACCAGTTAAAAGTGCAAATCACCAAAGAAACAAAATGTTTTTCTTACATTTTGTTATCATCAATGACAATTAAACATGGAAACACTTGTTGAAAGGAGATGAGAGCTTAAATAGGGAAGTTAGTAGCGTCAACAATTTGATCACATGCAACAAACCAACTTTCTGCAATAACAATGACTTCCCATACAAGCAACATAGGACAGCATGACATTCCTGCAGAGTAATCAGTTCCCATAGACTATACCAAATCAATAGCCACTGCTGACTAGACTCGAGCAGTTATCTAAGTGCACATGCAAAGTAGTAATAAAGAACAATGCCATTGGATCAGCGCTTTCAAGATGAGAACTAATCACTCATATCTGGAGCTGACAATAGCATGCAAAAGTAGAATGCTAGGCAGTAAGATCAACCAGTCATCCAGCAAAAGAGCAAACAAAAACTAATTATGTATCTTACGGAAGATTCACCAAAACTAAAATGATTTATTTTAACAAGGAATAGCATACCCAACCAAATACGAAGAAAGAATAGACAAGCTCAAGTATAATGTACACGATGAGCATCTACTGTTGAAGCCTCAGACGATTGAAGAACACCAAGAAGTGATATTCAGGAGCCCAGTACACAAACCCAACAACAGGCCCCCCTTTAATGTACTGCAAGAAAAAAAATGGAGAAAGAATGAGAAAGAAAGGAAAGGAAAATTGTCCCAATGAACATTCTATTTAGAAAAAGAACAGCATAGAACATAGTTCGGAGGAAAACATATATCAGATGCAGCAACAACAACAACCTAGGGTCAATCCCAAACTAGGCTGGGATTGTGGATCCATCTCCGGGAATGGCGATCAAATACCAAAAAATTTTTTGGCAAAAAAGAAAAATTAAACAGGATAATCTAAAATCTGAACACCTTTCCATCAAGAATAACAAGTTCACCGTCAACCCATCGATGATTTCGGAATCCTGGCTCAGCAAGCTTCCCTTGTCCTTTATATCGAGCAATCTGGTTTGCAAATAAGATCTTGAGAAGTGCTTCAACAAATAGGAAATCAAAAAAGCACATAGGCCTTTGCAACGAGAGAAAAATGGATTTAACTACACCAAACTTCACAAGCTAACAACACACCACTCCAAATTCTTCAGGAATGATGCCTCTATGGGGGAGCTGATATCTTTTCCCAACCTTAGCACGAAATGCCACCTGTAAAATCCATACAAGTACAGCTGTTAGGATCAAGGCAGACAACTGTGATACAAATATAAAGGTTCCATGAAGTGTAGTACCAACAAAATGAATCACCATATTATTCCTAAACCTACACCCACAAGACCATAACTGATATTTTAACAATTTTCCTTGCAAATAATCCATGACTTCTCTTTTTATTTGGGAACAATTAATCCAGGACTTTGATTACAAAGCTTCTAAGCAACAGAAGGTCAATCATTTACAATTTGCAAAAGTATGCAAATAAACTTGTAAGCATCATGCGGCTGAAGAAGGTTTGCCCAAGGAAATTGTTGACAGATAAGTTGTACAACAAAATATACATTACCACAAACAAAAATACATGTTATGCTCAAAGGCAAACCAAATAATATGACGCAAGAATCCTATCCAGGTATCACAACGCAAGTATGAGACAAATAAAGGTACCTGTCCAGCAGGTACATAAGGATCTCCAGTTAATTTAACAGCTTCCACATATTCATAGAACTCTAGATTAGAGGACTCCTTAGTCCCATGATCTTCTTGCCACTGACCAAATTTACGTTGCAGGTGTATGACTTCTGAGGTGTACAGTCCATGTGCACCAATATATAGTCCTGACAAAATTAATTCAGTATTATGCTCAGACTCAAACTTTGGCTTAGGGAATCAAATATAACAAAGTGCTGAGAAGATTCCTAAACCATGACAAACAAGACGACGATAAGCTGAAACTTAGTAGCATCTCCTAGAGCCATAGTAGCTCAGAATTTAACAGCCTGTGTAACAAATCACCATTTAAAGGATCAGGAGATGTTGATATCTCAATTCGATGAAAAGTTGTTGATCCAGACAGTGGTTGACGGTTTTGAGCCTGACTGAGGGTAAGACTTATTAGTTCACCAACATCTTTCAGCACCTGTACTTAAAGAATAAAACAAACAATTAAAAGCACATGGTGAGATGATCTCCTACTCAAGTTACTCAAGTTGTACAAAGATATGACCTTAGACATTGAACCAACCTTCAAGGGTATCTTCTCACTACCAATGAATTTGGCTAGATCAAACATTACATTGTCCACACTGCGTTGACCTCGAAGCTTAGCTTTTCTGTCCGCTGAAGCCAGTTCCTTGGCATTTTGTTGGTTTACTTCTTTCTCTATAGAAAAGGAAAATGACTTGCGTCCCTTTCTGTCTAGCTTAGCTGGTACTCTAATTGAGCCTTTTGCAGGAACGCTGCCAGAAAGTTTCTGTGCAAGACCCCCAACAACAACTTTAACTGCAATTTCACTTTGATTTTCATCATCAATGATCCCACGACCAGCATCCATTTCAATTTCATCTCTTTCCTGGTCACTTTCACCTTTGCCATCATCTTCTGCTTCCTCACTTTCTAACTCAATATCCTTCTCATCATCTTCTTCATCAATTATTTGCTCTATCACCTTAGATATAAAATCCTTGTCCACCTTTGCTGGTGTTGTCACTTTCAAAACCTTGACCTTCACACCAGGAACCATATCTCTCAAAATGTTCTGAAAGCCAGGCAGTCCCTCAGCTAGATCAGAACCATCTTCTGTGTCATCAGCATCATCTACCTCTTCAGTACTCACAACAAATAGGTCACTTTTATCTTCAGTTGGCCCTGGTGGATTCAAGCGACTGGTGGCACCCGAAGCTTTAGAGGGCAAGGTAGAAGGATCTTGGAAAAGTCCTTTCCTCTTCAAATACACAGCCTACAAAATTAAACAAACCCCATCAGACACTATTATCTAACTGCTCCTGCACATGGAATGTAGATGTGTGACTGCAACACACTTAACAAGCATATAAAATGCACCTACAAATATATGCCTGCACATTAATCATCAAGCAGCATCTATCCTTGCTTAGATGCAAGCACTCAGTCATTATTTTTTGAAAAAGAAAGCATGCTAATGATTCAACCACATAATTAGCTAGCTATATTCTAAGGCCAGGGAGCCTTGCAGAATGAAGATGACAGACAAGGAGATTTTTGGAAATAATAATAATAAGAAATAGCTTCTTGGTGAAGCACTTGAAGCTCTAAAGGTTAGACATTCACATTCTCAACAACTATAGCATTATGTCAACAATAAATAAACCAGCCAAAGCTTTGCAATGTAGAACATTAATTATAAACCATAATAAAGGGTAAACTCTACAACCAGGAACCAAGCACAATTTCTTTTCTTTTTTTCAGGTGTAACTCTTCAATTTTGATGACTAAAATTTTGCAAGTACAAGAAATCAAAATAATCTCCAAGCATCAAGTCAAAGCCCGAGTTCATTGCATAAGGTACACAACTCAAAAAAAATAAAAGAATAGAAATAGGATACCTGTTCATTGTATTCCCCTTTCTTATTCGTTGTAAGAAAGATCTCAAAAAGGGGTACCCCCACTGCAGCTGTAGCAAGCTGTCTGAAAGAAAAGATAAGTTAACAATAACCTCCAAAACAAGGAACAATTGACAGGAAGCAATTGCACGTGTAGAGCAGCAGGGCTTGTCACAGGCTTGCTACATGAAAAAAGGTTCCAAACAACAAGCATGCATCAGCCACATTCTCTGGCATTTAAAATGTGCATACATTTCAACTAAAACATCACAGGAATATCTTGAGACAAATATCTACCACAAAAGGAAATCTATAATCAATTGCACTAGAACATAATACTTTGACACCTAAAGTCTAAAGAGGGCCTGCAATACACCACATAGCATACTGTTTAATAGAATTGCCACATATCATAAGGTTTCAGTAATACAGTCTGTTAAGAAGGCATGCATCATTATTGTCTAAACCATCTCTTCTATTATTTTCAGGCTGGTTGTCCTTGATTACAGTTCTCAAGTTGATATGCAAGCTCAATTTTCCATATTTCGTTTCCAATTAACAAGTTATCCATTCACGTCATTAACTACATGCCCTGAAAGACTTTTCCATCAGGGTATAAGAAAGGGTAAATGAAAAAAGAGTACATGCTCCTCAACCAATCCGGTCCATGCCTAACCAGGCTTGCAAAGATCAGGACCATGATAAACTTTAAAACAGTGACCAGCCACAAGCTTACAGAGTGAATTTTCCTCACCACTGATAGCTTCTGGACATGCATGTTGATAAAAACACAGAAATCCAGGCTAATAATAGAAGACTAAAAGATTTTTTTAAAGAAAAAAATAACATCATATAAATTGATCTACCTACATTATAGCTTTCCCATTTAGCCATGTGCATGCCCATTTGTATTTGTTCTCATCAATCTCTTCTATCAGCGATGACAAGACATGGAACCAAATATGTTAACAGTATTTTTTCAAGGTATCAGCAATAAATATATTCACTACATAAAGAGCACTTGCCAAGCACTGCACAAAAGATGCAAGTTTCCTGAAGTGTAACATGGAGCACCTGAAGTGTTCTCAGCATACAACAAACTGTTGATAACTTAGTTGTTAGGTTGTTATTTGATGATTATATGATTTTATTTCACTTTTCTCGTCAAGCTACAATCAGGACATATGATGGAATTAACCAAATCATGTAACACAAAACCGAGAACTGTGACTTGAAACCACCAAAACCTAACAGTATGGAAGACATTAGCTGAAACAGGGGAATTATTTATCAACAAGACTTCAGTGAAAACAAAAAAAAAGAACACCAAAAATAACCTGCTAGGCTTTTCACTTTTAATATGAATGTGAAATTAAAGTGAAACCCTCTAACAAGCATGTGAATAATTACCGTGGACTGTAACTCCGTGCTACATATCTTCCATGCTCTGCGGTTATATGTATAATCAGACCATAAGGATCATCAACATCTTCAGAAATTCCAGACCACCATCCCACCTGAAACCCAGCAAAAGGTAAAGGGAAAATTTTGAAACAGAGACTTGATAGGTAGCATCAAAGTTACATATTTAAATGCCTAAGCAGAAAATCCCTTGAAACTCAGAATACTTTGCTACTTATTTCCAGAAAATGAAAGGTTACAATAAGAATCCTATAAACAAAACAGAATTGCCCTTAAGGAACCAAACACTTCACACCTACAGAAAAAGAGAACCAAAAACATGAAGATGCCACTCTAGCAAGTCTCACAAAGTTTTCTGAAATATTCAGCAATGTTTATGCAGCCTGACAAGGTCCAATGCAATGTACAGCAGTTATTGCACTTACAAAAATGAACATATTTCATAAATTAGAAATTGTGCGTGTACATTGATCAAGTAAAAAAGAATTTGTGTGAACTTACCAATCCAGCACCAGCATTATCTCGTAAAAAAGCTGCCTCCAGGTAACGCTCTTGTGCTAATGCTCTCTGAATCAGCCAAAAAAAAGGAAAAACGAATAAAAACAAGAAGACTGAAGAAATTTAAGCATTTTATCCCTTAGGTAAACCATACTTGCAAGTCAAATTACGCACATTCAGCTGTGACATCACTCTGCCAACAGTATCATTTGAAGCTGCAGCTGCAATTGCCACTTTAAGCCTAGCAGCATCTTCATAATCCTCTCTGTTTACAGCGTTGCCTAACTGTGACTGCAAGAGAGAGCGGGGCAGGCGAAAGGTTTCAGCATTTAATAGAAAACCCTTAATTTATATAAAGTTGCACTCTTTCCTCCATTCCGTTTTGTTTGCCAATCACACAAATCAATAAAACCACAAGCTGTGTAGTTTTATTGCCTGCAGTATCAGTCCCTTCTGATACAGTCCAAGCAAGAAGCATGAAGCATCAACTTTTCCAGCGGGCACAAATTCCCCAAACAAAAAAGCCAACAAACTGCCCCAGTCTCAAATTTCCCATCTTTTTTGACAATTTCTAACCACAATTCCACCCATAAAAACAATAACACATGCAATACAACAAGCCATTCAAAATTTACTTTCAAAACCCAGCTGATGAACATAAAGTTCCAATTTTCCCAGTTAAAGAATAAACTATAACGCTGGAGAAAAAAGCAACGCTTCACTTCCTAATCCCAAATTTCCAATCTTTTCGCACTTCTCCACTTCCTAATCTCAAAATTTCAATCTTTTTCACACTTCTCAACCATAATTCACCCAGAAAAACACTAAAGCATGCATGCACACTCAACACACAAGAAATCATAGTTCCAAAAAAAATCATAAAAAATTAGACTTCCCACCCTCAAACCCTATCTTTCCACACATGCAATAAATGCAGCTAATTGATTAAAAACATAAAGAACATAAAATTTCAATTTCCCAATCCAAAATATAAACCACAATCCAAAAAAAAAAAATTGATTCCCCACACCAATTTTACCTTCAAAAGGGAAACAAGGCGTTGTTGTTCATCAACTTGATCAAAATGCAATCTCCAGCGATCCCAATCCCACACAGTTCCATCTTCCTCCTCCTCCTCCTCTCCAGTTTCTCCCTCCATAACCCCTTTATTGCCAACTCCCTTCTTAGTTGGATTCATATACGAATCGAAACTCTTAATCGCATTCTTAAACACAGCTTGCAACGCAGCGTCCCATCGCCACTGAATCGAAGGATTATTTGAAGAGTCGGTGCAGCGACAGAGAGTGGAATCAGAAAGAAGCCTAGAGAGAGGGTAGCGAGAAGGGAATTGTGGTTTTGGAGAGGGGTATGGAAGTCTTTTCCTGGTTGTGAAGGTGAGTTTGTATGGAGATGGTGGTGAAATAGAAGCCATGTAGAGAGAGAGGGTGAGGATTGTGGGTGAAATGGAGAGATTGGGGGCGGGGTGTGGAAGGGAAGAGAAGGGTGATGGAGAGGGTGTGGTGGTGGTGGAGCTCTTTAAATGGCTGTGGACCACTTTGAGATAAGCATCATCATCATCAATTTTTTTTCCTTCTTTCGTTTTTGCCCAAACTGTGACAACGTGTTTGATTTGTTAAATACTGTTTGGATTTTTTTTTCAGACCCAGCTCTAGTCACATGTCTTGACGCCTCTTTTTTTAATAAATACTGTTTGTATTTTATATACATTTCTAATTTGTATAAAAGTTTTTTTTATGAACTATTATATTTTTTTTTATTAATATATATAAGATATATTTATTTAATATTAATATTTATATAAAAAATATTTTTTTCTCATTAATACACATGTAATGAATTTTTATTCCCTCTTAGAGTCTGTTTAGAAGTGTGATGATAATTACTTTTCAAAGTGTTTTTATTAAAAAAATATATTAAAATAATATTTTTTTATTTTTTAAAATTTATTTTTTATATCAATGCATCAAAATGATCTAAAAACAATAAAAAAATATTAATTTGAAACAAATAAAAAATTAATTTTTTTTAAAAATACTTTTTAAACACAAAAATAAATATGACCTTAATATTATTAGAGTGGAATAATTTATCAGTCTAAAAAATAAGATTCAGAGTTATAAATACCTTATAAACCATATCAGAAAAATATTTATAATTTTTTCATTTTAAACGTACACACATAACATCATTTTATCTTACAAGGCATTTATCAAATCTTAAAAATAAATAATATTGTTCTTAGAATTTAATATTTTTTTGCATATTATTTATTATATTTTTTATAAAAATATTAATTTAAGTATTTGAAACTCTTTAAATAAAAAAAACAATTGCAATTAAGATTCGTACATAAAATTGCTACCTTTTTCAATTATGGAAAATAGACCAACGATTGTCAAGTTACTACATTTCTTAATCACTGTGAATGAATCAAATAGCTAATTAAACTTATGAAGGTTGGGAACATTATAAAGAAAGTTAAACGCAGTGGAAATTTCATTAACTCTAAACATATTATTATGGATTTTAATAATAAAATTTATTGTGAATTAGGACAATAAAATTTACATGGATATGTTATGTAATTAAGAAAACCACAAGAGTGTTTTAATATTTTCATGTTATATTTTTTATTTTTTAATCAAAAAATTCCACGTGCCACATCGAGAGGGTGGCGCCCGGGGCACCATTGAAAGGCTATGATGGTCAAATCTCTCCACCATCAAATGCCGTGCCTTCTTCCACATAGTGCAATGCGCGTAGCCATATCATTATTGGATTGCCGTCGATAATCAACTTCTAAAGTGCATAATTATCCTCTCATTGTTTGTTGTTTACTTGGGTCTGACATGACTGCCAGACCTTATCCTTTTACTTTTTAGTGATGAAAATTTAAACTTTCAGTTTAGGGGTATTTGGGTCTTTTCATCTTAATCAATGGTCATTAGAAGATTATTTGAGGGTGTATGTATCTTTTCCAATTAATTTCTCACACAATCAAGGTACTTTTTTACCTCTAAAATCAACAAAAATTAGAACTGTTGACTAAGGGATTTTTTAACTTTTCATAATATTCATTCCAGTAAAAAGATTTCTTTGCTCTCAAGATCAAAAAAGGATAAACTATCAAAAAAAGATATTTCAAGTTTTTTTAATTTTCATATATATGACAATAATGCTTTCAGCCTCAAGAAAAACAAAAAAATAGATTGCGTTTAATGTTTTTGCTACACACAAGCATTTTAGGTTTGATACGTACACCGGAACGAAGCTAATTGAGTTTCACAACATGATAAACTCAAACACCATGAGTCTAACATGATTTCTACACATTGTTTTTAGATTTGAGATTCCTACTATACCTAAAATTAGACATTTGAATTTGACACGATGGGTAAATCAAAAACGTTTAAAAGATCATTTAAATTCTTCATATATTTTTAACATTTTAAAAATATAATATTAAACCATGCAAACATTATACTAGGATATTACATCCACATATTTTTTTGTAGCAAAAACCAAGAGAAGAGCATGAGCAGCCCTCTCAAGCTCGCCATAAATTCAAAGGACAAAACACTTTAGAAAGTTATCTTTTATGATAAATGGTTTAGATTTTACGTTAAAAGTTTTTTTTTTTTTTTGATAAATCAAATTAAAAGATAGCTTACTACAATGAATTCAAATCCACTGTTTAGGACTTAGGTGGTGTGAAATATGACGTTAGATAAAAGAGAAGGATATGCCAACTGAAAATTATTTTAGGATAGAAAACCAGCTTCTTTGAATGGATTGTTCAATGAATCTATACATATATGATATTGATCTATGGAAAACAATGGATATCTCACTTACTTTTGTATAGACTTTATTATTTTTCTTAAATCATCAACATCAATATTTTCTACGGCTTTTTACATAACTTTCATGTCGACTTAAGTTTTATAACTATATATTAGTGTTTTTTTTTTTATAGAAAATTAGGGTTTAAAACCAAAAAAAAAAAGTAAATAGGGAAAAATAGATCTAATAAGATCATATTACAAGGTAAAGAACAACTGTGACGATGGATTTGAATGATTTAATAATCTCTATGAATTGGATTTCTAGTAAGGAAATGATTTGTTAACCAGTCTATTGCTGTGTTAGCCTCCCCAAAAACATAATGTATTCGGATTTCCAAGATTTTTCTTTTGATTAATATAGTAAGGACATGAGTTTCACGATCATGTAAGTCTCCAGTAGCCATCATATTAGCAATCATAGGGAAAGTAAACCCCTTAATCCCAAGGGGGGGCTAGATGGTTATCCTCTAAGCTAGAGCAAAAAATAAGCTTCCCCCCTTTTAAGGAATAGAGGTATAATTTGCATCTACTTAACGGTTGACTTTGATTACAAGCTCAACCATCAATGAATACTGTTCATTTTCGAATCAGACTATACATTAGATTATGTTTGTTTCTTGAAAATCATTTTCTGGAAAACCACTTTCCAAACTTTTCTGTGTTTATTTGCCATTGAGAAAGTTGGTCAATGAAAAACACTTTCTAGTCAAAGGAAAATTTAACTTGGTTTCTAGGAAAGTGTTTTCCTGAAAAATTTGTGCGAAAAATACTTTCCGGAAGTTGTGAAAAATTTAAAAATGTCATATTATTTGCTGATTATATCAAATTTGGTCCTCAAACTTTTGATTGCTATATATATTTTGTTTTGAATATTTATTTTTCAATTTCATCTCTTAAAATTTAATTTTTATATTAACTTTGGTCATTATTTTTATAATTGTTATTTGTTTTTCCCTTATCATTTTTTATTGAAATTTTTTATGTATCAAATTTGGTTCTCATTCTTTTAATTGTTACTTATTTTATTTGAAATAATTTATGAAATGTTAATTATTATTATTTTAATTTCTTCATCTTTTAATTTTTTTTTTTTAGATTTGATCTCTATTATTTGATTATTATTTATTTTATTTAAGATAATTTATGAAATTATATTTTTTTTCAATTTTATTCTTATTCAACTTTTTTTGAAGATTTGTTCCTCATATTTTAAAAATTGGGAAAAAAAAGAAAATATGTTTCAACTTATTTTCCATTATATTACCAAACATTAAAAAATAATTCACTTTACAAAAAAAAATACTTTCCAGCAAAACAAACGAGGCATTAGTGTTGAAAGCAACTGTCAACCATCAAGTTAACCTTTTTATTACTATTCCAACTCGTTTGATTGTCCATTCACAGCCATTTATGAGTAATCCCAGACATTCAAGCTGATCCTTCACATAAAGAGTCACAAATGGTTCATTCAATGTTCTTTATTGTCATTCAAACTTAGTGCATCAACAGATGAACGATGCTCGGATATTTACAAACATGAACACACGTACGCTACGAGTATGAACTTATTTCAGATTATCATTTAAGATATCATGGAGCTACAACTTGTATTTCTGCAGTTGGAAGTTTGATCAGCACCTGACATTACAGAGACTTGTGTAACAGGGGATCGGAGATGACTTGGGCCTCGAAGTCTGGCTTCAAGTAACGGGCAAGCATGTCAGCATACAGCTCGTACCGTGCAGTCATCCGAAATCCCTCTCTGAGTTGCCTGCAGAGGTTTAGATCCATGTCTGAGATCAATAGTCCATCCTCTTAACGTGAGAGGGAGGGAGTGCATGAAGCATCTGGGGCTGAAAAATGGCTAGACCCGTGGAAATGGCCAAAACCTGCTTGTTGTGGCTTCCCGTCGCCTGAGGTAAGTAGTGGATTAGAGAATATCCCAGTTCCAACGAAGTAGCTGTTTGCTATTGCAGCGTTCCGAGCCTGGAAGACCAATATCAGCAATATTGTGTCGTTGATCAGTGGTAAGCACTACCTGCCTATTTTAAGTTTTTTAGAGTTTTAATAGTCAAAATAAAATATCAATATTTAAGATACTATATATATTATGAGTGATTTATTAAGTTTAGTTTATATTATTTAAGGTTTTATATGATATATAAATAAGTCTATGATAAAAAAAAAAACGAGAAAAACACATTAAATAAAATTATTTTAGTCTCTATGATAAATAATTGAGTAAAAAAATAATAATTAGGGTGGAAATAATACCATCTAAAAAAAATTAATCTTATTCTACAAATTTTGGTCCAAGGAGAATTAGCTAACTGAAAAGAAAAAAAAACAGTAAACCTCTTGGCTTCGATTTGGTTTTTTTATTATGTTTTTTTTTTAATTAGTATAGTGGTCAGCCTTGTTGGCTTGGATTTGAGGTTTTTTTTAATTATTATTATTATCTTTTTTAATTAGTATAGTGGCTAAAAATTTTAGCCAAAACAGCATAATTGAAGATTTATTTGTGAAAATATTTTAATTTTTACGACCAAATGAATTAAATAACTACTAAAAATCAATTTCCATTTAATTTCTTATTATTTCTCTCTCCCTCCGTCCCTGCGCCGCCCTCACCCTCCCTCTCTTGGTTTCTATCTCCACCGTGACATCTCTCCTCTTTTTCTCTCTTTATATATATATATATATATATATATATATGATTATTTTTTTTGTAATTTATCAGGTGAATTTTTCTAAACGAGAGGGTCGGAGAGCCACAACCGTGCTTCATGATGGAACCAATGAGGTTCGATAAAGTTGGGATGATTAAGTGTCTAGAAATAGAAATGGCATTGATGATGGATGAGATCATTTTCCATGGAAGAGCACATGTTCATGGTTTTGATAGTGTAGGCTTGTTTGCAAGATAAATTATTGGATATAATTAAATAATGTATTTGAATGTTATGAGAATTGATATATAAAAATAATTGATATATGTATCTTAATAAATTGTGTTATTTTTATTTCAGCTAAAAAATTTTGGTAATTAATTTTATTTAAAAAAATAGTCTCGAGACCTTGTGTTGTTATGGTAGCATTTTAAGGGTATAGACAATGTTTTAGTCTAGAAGACGTTTGTTCGACGGAAAGTGATTTTTTAGAAATTATTTTCTAAACTTTCATGTGTTTATTTATTATTAGGAAAGTTGGTAACGGAAAACACTTTCTAGTCAAAGAAAAATTTGTCTTGATTTCTAGGAAAGTGTTTTCATTTTATTTTGGGCAGAAAACACTTTCCAGAAGTTGTGAAAAATTTAAAAATATCATATTATTTGCTGATTATATCAAATTTGATCCTCCTCAAACTTTTAATTACTATATATATTTTGTTTTGAATATTTTTTTCTTCAATTTTATCTATTAAAATTTGATTTTTATATTAACTTTGGTCCTCATTTTTATAATTGTTATTTGGTTTTCCCTTATCATTTTTTAATTGAAATTTTTTATCTATAAAATTTGGTCCTCATTCTTTTGATTGTTACTTATTTTCTTTGAAATAATTTATGAAATGGTAATTATTATTATTTTAATTTCTTCATCTTTCAATTTTTTTATTTGTTAGATTTGATCTATATTAATTTGATTATTATTTATTTTATTTGAGATAATTTATAAAATTATATATTTTTTTTCAATTTCATTCTCATTCAACTTTTTAATTTGTAAGATTTGTTTCTTATTATTTTAATAAACTTGAAAAAAATAAAATATTAATAAATTATTTTCTAACTTATTTTTCATGACATAACCAAAAACTGGAAAGTATTTTCTAATTTTTTTTTCATTACACTACCAAATATCGGAAAATAATTTACATTTTTAAGATTCACTTAAAACCAAAAAAATTATTTTTCAACAAAAAAACAGGTCCTAAATTCAATTGTGAACATCGATCATGTAATTTCCAGAAGAATTTCAATAGACTCCACTATCAATATTAAAAATTTCATTTTCTCTTGTTTTCTTTTTCTTTTTTAATTTTTTTTCTGGCTCCCATGTATGTAATAATAGAATATCAACAAAATAAATAAATATTTTACTTTATTTTTCAAGAATTTTCACACACTCAACAAATTTTATTGTAATAACAAAATTAAATTAACTTGAATAAATGAACGAAATGAAATGAAATTTGAAATAATATTCTCTTTTCGGTCATTAGATGTAATTAAAGGATCATTTTTTAAATATTTTTGATTAATGAGAGATCCATATAATTTCAAAAAAAAATAGTAATTCCATTTTAGTTTTGAACTGAAAAGATATAAATTATTACCATCTCCATGTTTTATTTATTTGAATATTTTTCTTTAAAAATAAATAAATCTGACCACCTCTATTCATTTTTGAAAACCAGGCTAGCTATCATTACTTTTTTAAACCGGGCCCAACACACGGTTCGCTCTCCTAATAAAAGGGCCAACGAGAAGCCCATAAAGCCACTGTAAGAAGAGGGAAAACCCGAAACATCATACCTCAGACACGTGTCAGTCACCATCAGACGACAACGGCCACGTGTCAATCTGCCACCACCTTCCATTCCTTGCTTGAATAGCAGGTGAAAGAAAAGAATCCCGCTTCAAATCATCAAAGAGCAGAAAACAGAAGAAAATGAAAAAGACGTTTCTTTTAAGGGCATAGACACCTTTCGATTCAGTTTCAATGGCAGAGAGAGAAAGAGAGACCTTACCTCTGCCTCCGGCTCTTCCTCGAGCATCGTCATCAAGCTCTAGAGCAAGAGCCACCGCCGTAGTTCGACCCGGACCGGACCCGTTGTTAGTAATTTGTAGGTGTTTCAGCTTTGTAACTTCACTCACTGCGATTCTTTGTGTTGCCGTCAACGTTCTCTCCGCCGTTAGATCCTTTAAAGACGGATCTGATGTAAGGCTATATATCTCTAAGTGTATGTATGCATCAGGTGGGTGATTGAGTGAGTGTGCGAGGTGTTGATTTCTGATTGGTTGTTGTTTTGTGTAGGTTTTTGATGGAATATTCAGGTGTTATGCGGTGGTAATTGCGTTTATTGTGGTGGTTGCGGAGACGGAGTGGGGATTTGTTATTAAGTTCTGGAAGGTTCGTTCTTTTTTCTGATTTCTTGAATTTTATTTATTTATTTATTTATTATTTGTTGTTTAATGTGTGAAAATTGGAGTTTGGTCTAATTTATTGAATTGAATTAATTAAATTATTATGCTGGCTGGTGGTGCCAATGTTAATAGTTTGAATTCATATACTGCAGATATTGGAGTATTGGGCAGGGAGGGGTATGCTGCAAATCTTGTAAGTCATTTGTGTTAACGAGGGCTGCAAAATGTGCATTAGGCTCGCTAGCGTGGAGTCATTAATATCTCCTTAGGGTTTGAAATGATGGTTTTTTTTTTCAGTGTTGCAGTAATGACGAGAGCTTTCCCTGACTATTCATCAAACCAGAAGGAGCTTGTTCTTCTACAAAATATAGCTAGCTATATGCTCCTTGCTTGTGGTCTAGTTTATGTTATTTCAGTAAGAAAATAAATGAACTAGGACTTTGGTTTAAGTTGAGCTTGGTTGAGTAGAATAACTAACTTTGAGTTTGGGTTTGCTTTTCCTTTTGGGAATTTCAAGACTAATCCAATGATGTGTTGCTATTGATTGTGATTCCAATTTCCAGGGAATTCTGTGCATTGGCTTTCTCAAACGATCTCGTCAGAAGAAAGAAACTACGAGGGAGCAGGCTGTCAAGGATCTGGAGGTAAGCTTTGTTTTGCTGTAGCTCCTGAAATGATGATTGGTATTGAGTGTTCATATGAGCTCCCCATTCTGCATTTTACTCCATGCTTGTATGTGTATGCTGTTGCTCCAAGTTTTGCAATTATGTGTTAGCTGTGCCATCACTTTGTGGAGGTCATGGCATGATATGAAGTTTTAGCAACAAACAGGAACACGAGTTCCAAGTTTTCTATAAGCATCCTTATTATGTACAATGCATGCAAGAAGAGAAATATATTAATAACTCTTAATAATCTGAGAGTGAAATGGATAGCCAATTTGAGGAAATGAATCAAATTATGTTGCACTCTCTAAAACTTGAAGTGCTATGAGCTGTGATTGCTCGTTACCATAATGCTGTTGAAAGGGTTCTGATATACCCTAAATCAAATCTATAAGCAAACAGGCTTCTGTAGTCAGTTTTAGGGTTTATATGAATCCTTTTTTCATTCTTCTGATTTAGGTGACAGTAAGTAGTCGGGGATGTACTTTTCACCTGTGTTTAAAATCAGGCTTAAAGATTCTGAATCTGATGTGCATGTGCTTGGACAGCAGTTAACATTGTGAGAGTATGCAGTTGGTTTTATTAGACAAATGGTGCTTTCTTGTTAATGACTTATTGATGTTTCTGTCTATCATTTTAACAAATTTTGGTTGGAACTAAGATTTTCCTCTATTAACATACATGGATTGACAATCACAGGAATTAGAGCGGCGGAGGGAGGAGCTCGAGCAATTGCTAATCACAGAAAGGATTTGATGCAATTTGGGTTAGTGTGTGTTCATATAACCAAAGGGACAAGTTAACCGACCTAGATGAATCCAACACTAGGTGAATCTCATGTTCCTGTGTTATTGCTGTCTCACACTCTGATTCTGTTAGACTTTTTTTTTTAGAACTGGACATCCACGTGAGCATATTTGTAAAGTTTGTGTAGCTCAAGTGCAAAGCCATGTGTCTGGTTCCTTTCTGCAGTCTGGCAATAGTGATTGCCACTTTAATTTCTTTATGTTACTTCGAAGCTTTGTTGTAATGGCGTTTAATGGCACTGATTGCTACTTCACTTGTACGCATGAGATTTTCATTCTTATTCTTTATTTTCTTTTTTGGCAGATGCACTCTTAAATGTTTTCGCCCCAAGCAGACCATACTTTTTTATTTGCTTAAAGGATCATAGAAGGAAATTATGATGAAATCATTGATGCAAGTACCTTAACTTGTATCCTTAAACTAGAATTGCTAGAGATTTCTTGTAGATTGTAGTCAATGAACTTTATCAAAGGAATTATGTATCTCATAATTTGTAGTTTCCTACAAAATTTACCAGTGTCTACTTGTTTGTGTCGTTTACGAAACTAATCTACTCTTCAGAAGCTGAAAATTGATAATTGATTGCATGTTTCTTGATGATGGAGATCTTTGGATGTTGAGCAGTGACTGCTACCCATAGACATCAGCAATGCCTTCTCTACATCTCTAGTGACCCTCTGTTCGATCAAAGCTATTGCATATTCCATTAGCTTTGCATCACCCGGAAAAGTGAGATGCCCACTGCTAGGCGGTCCAAAATCCTCTTCTGCCAGTTTAAGTAGCCCTTCGACAATTTCATTGTTGAGATAATTTAAAGGAAGCAGAAACCGTTTCTGATCAGCGGGCCAGCAACCAGCGTTGCCACCTGTGTACTGGTTGTGGCAGGGTTTCCCCCCCCAGAACAACCCCCCCACCAGCAGGGGAGGGGGGGGGGGGAAATACAGAATGCTTGTTTTGTGACGGGTAGAAGGCAAAGGAAGGGAGTATCGTGTATTAACCAAGCCACACACGTTCCCTATCAATGGGAAGCAAAACCATGTGATTAGCGGACGTGGGAGGTTGTGTATGAGGTGGGCATGTTTGCTTGTGTCTAGCAATCAACTCATCAAGGTGGAGCATAGGGGTGGTTATTTCTTTGCCCCTCTGCCTGGTAGTTGAACAGCAAAGCATATCAAAATAACGCTGACTCGTAACTTTATATCACAGCAGAATGAGTAGCAGACTATGTGAACCACAAAAATGAAGATAAATTGGTTAGCAGACGTGAATTTGAACATGGTTGTGCGGCTGCATGTAACGAGTGCTTTATGAATGTTGAAAGCTGGAAGTTTGTGGAAATTGTAGTCCAAACATTGTGGTAGAAAAACAACATATCAGACCCATCATGTCGGAGAATTGCCAAACAGAAGCAAGAAAATGATGGCTCAAAAATCATACCTGTTCCTACCTGGAATGTGATTACCTTAGTCTAGAGATGATTGTACAGTGGACTCGAGGACCTATATCTGATCGAAGGCAATTTGTAAGCAGAATCTTGAACGTCATCTCTTCCTGTCCTGGTGGCTTGAATCTTTTTTCACAGCAGCTTCTATGAATTCTATTAGCAGTTTGTAAGTCTGGGAGTGACGGTATCAATTCGCTACAACTCAACTGAACTAATCCTACATCTGTTTCCTTTCATGCAACAGATAGGTTTCATTTTACAAGCAAAGAATTTGACAAGCTAGAGTTTCCTGAACAATAAATTTCATACATACAACTTCTCTAGAAAGGGCATGGTACCTTCTTTAAGAGTTTCTTGAAATATAAAAATTGAGATGTGAACCAATCGATCACTGTTTCAATTGGAGAATCACTAGAGGTTTTGTTGAATTAATAAACATCTTTGATCAGAAGTATTAAGCAATGATGCACTTACTTCTGAAGTTATGTAGTTGATCTGTGTTCTTAGGATTCTGATCCATACAGTTCAAAAGAACTTGTATAAACATCTCAGAAACCTTCAAGGAAATGAATCATAGCATTGTTTTTCCTATAAAACTTCAAGTTTTGTACTTTCCATCGAGAAGAGTAATCAGGTACACTTTTTTTGCTTTGTTTACAAATCTAATCCTGTTAATCAGATGCTGCACATTGGTAATTGATGATCTGTTAGTTGGTGATGGAGATTTGAATACAATGAGCAGCGACTGCTTGTTATGGACATCGATAGTGCCTTCTCTACATCACAAGCGACCTGCTGTTTGATCAAAGCAATTGCATATTCCATCAGCTCTGCATCACACGACAAGGTGAGAGGCCCGTTGCTAGAAAGTCCAAACTCTTCTTTCTCTGACAATTTCATTGTTAAGATAATCTTAAGGAAGCGAAAACCGTTTCTGATCTGCAGAGTACACAACAAAATGGCCCTTCTCAGCTGTTGATGATGTGCTACAACTGCTCGTGTAGTAAAACTTGAGAAATTTTGGTCAAGAGAAAAAAATCCTCATTTATCTGCTTCATGGATTGATAAAGAGGAAATGTTTACGAGGCCATTGTAATGCAGTGATGTTGAGCTATAAGAATTGCTGGTGAATTCTCTGAATTTGTATTAATATATACTTGATAATTTAATTTTTTTCCGACTCTTCTATAAAATTTATCAATTTATACTTGTATCAATTTATACAGTGTCTACAATTCTAATTCCACTCTTCAGAAGCTACAGATTGGTAATTGATGGTCTGTTACTTGATGATGGAGATCCGAAAACAGTGAGCAGCTACTGATGGCTATGGACACCAATAATGCCTTCTCTAAATCTCTTGTGATTCCCTGTTTGATTAAAGCAATCACATATTCTATAAGCTCTGTGTCGCAGGGCAATGTGAGAGGCCCATCGGTAGGTAGTCCAAATTCCTCTTCTGCCAGTTTGAGTAGCTCCCTGAAAATCTTATTGTTAAGATAATTCAGAGGAAGCAAAAAGCGTTTCTGATCTGCTGAGTACACAACAAAATGGCCCTTATCAGCCATTTCTGATGCGCTACAACTGCTTGTCTCCATTTGTGGCAAAGCAATTCTTTTACGCCTCAGAGCAGCCAGCTTCTGCCATTTCTTTGCCAGTTTAATGAGCTTCTTTGCACTGATCATTTTGTTGCTTGGAAGTATTCTTTTCTAGTGAAAAATCAAAGGAAGAAATCTTTAGAATTTAGACTGTTGAATGCTGATTCTCTGATGGATAGATGGCAAAGGAAGTGACTATTATATATTAACAAATCCATAAACAGTCCCTTTCCATGGGAAGCAAAACCATGTGATGGGTGGATGTAAGAGGTTGTTTATGAGGTGGGCATGTTTTCTTGTGTCTAGAAATCAAACCAGCTAGGTGGAGCATAGCAGTTGTCAATGATGTATTCTGTCTGTTAGTTTAACAGCAAAATATACTAAAAATATGCTGACTTTATGACTGCAGGTCACAACAGCCTCTACGAACCACAGAAAATGAAGATAAATTAGTAAGCTGACATGAATGTGTATCTGCTTTCCATGATTTCATGTAACGAATACTCCTGACATGAAAGTGTATCTGCTTTCTATGATTTCATGTAACGAATACTCAATGATTGATGCAAGCTGGAGGAGCCGTGCAAAATTAAATCTGTCGTCTAGAAATTTCATTGAGAGACAGAATAGTGGACCCAGCCCCTGTGCAGCTACCGAACAGAAGTAGGGAAAATGATGGCTCACAAGTCCTTCTGTTGGAACTCGATCACCACAGTCTAGCGATGATCATACAGTGGACCCGACGAGTGAGGACCTATGGCTGAACTGGGCAATCTGTAAGTTAAGGTTTCAGATAAGTATCTCATCCTGTCTTGTGGTTCGATGCAGCAGGACCTATGAATTTTGTTAACAGGTCATAAATTCCGTTGTCTGATTGAATGATAGCAAGCTGATATGGAACTGTGTACAATTTGACATTCTTGACGCTAAAAGTAAAATCAACTGAACTTACCCCTTCTCTTTCACATGATGGATTTGTATATGGGGAGAGGAATTCAACAAGCAAACGTAGAGTTCTTACGGCTTACTTATCCAAGAAATATTTTTCACATGTGAGATCTGTTAGAGAATAATATAAATCATATCTGAGACTTCACCTAGTAGCTTAAGCTATTGAGTTGAGTTGGTTCTTTAACATGATATCAAAACTTTTATGACCAAGTGGTCTCAAGTTTGAATATCACCATTCCTATTTATTTGATAAAAATTAAGCACAAGGTAATGTTGACCTATGCAAGTTTCAAGCTCAAAGAACTTTTATTTGAAAGAATATATTAAAAAATAATATAAATCACATTGTAGGATCTCACTTAATAGCTTAAACTATTAGATCGAGTTGGTTCTTTGACAAAACCTAGCTTTTTTGAAAAGGACATGGTAACTTGTTCGAGAGAGTTGTGCGGCACACTCAATGTTGATTGTTTCGCCACTTAAGGAGTTTACTAGAATCATAAAACATTATTGATCAGAGTGTTAAGAAAATGGCCCTGTGTGTTCAACAATGATTCATTTGCTACTGTCAGCTCCATCTGGACTAGAAAGAAACAAAAGAAAATGGAAACCAGATTCGTTTGCTAGTTAGAAATGCACATGGAAGGAGATTAGTTATTGTTGTGATGAGGCTTGAGTACGCTATTATCTGTAGCCATTGCCATAGAGTCATTTCGACAAACATAGCATGAAGCACGTGGTTGATCAGTGTGGTTAAACACTAAATAATATTTTCCTGATAATTATTGTGAAATAGAAGATCAACTATCAAATGATTGTTATTGATTATTTTAGACAGTGATCATTATGATTTCTCCAATAGCCACAAGACAGTGTTTGTTGCTACCTATGATTCCAGTAGGTTGGTAATCCCATTTCCAGGCCTAATCTAGACCTTCTGGTTCAAACTGGAACTTCTAAGAAGGGGATATTTTAAGATCATATCTGGAGAGGTCATGTGATGATGTCTTGTGATTTTAGTGTTGTGTTCTTGATCATCATACACGCAGTAAAAACAATAAAAAAAATTATTCGGGAGTTTTTAGGATCTTATTAGACAGATCTAAAATTGATTAGAGATTTATTATTTAAAGATATGATTTTCTCCGGTTTTGAACAATTCTTTAAGGGTCAGGTTGTTGTAACCCACAAATCGTTTAATTATCCGATCCTCAACAGTAATTCACATGAACTACCAGTGAGAAATTTTCTAAATTCATATTTAGAAGAGAGGGATTGTTATGTTTAGAATGCTATCTCTCTATTCTATAACTTGCATAATTTTTCAGTTTAACAGACAATCACTAAGAAATAAGAGGCATAACCTACCATTTATAGGGAAATCTAAAAAACCCTATAAATTGATAAAATATTAATTTTTCCCTTAAATAATATTCATATATTAATTCAGGAAAATTTTAGAGATTAACTCAATGAAGTCCTTACTTGATTGTTCTAGGTCTAGAAATATAATCCTTGTATTAATTATATTCTAGTACTTAATTTTTAAAATATATTTTAATTAAGTTATACTTAATTAAATCATCTCGGTTTAATTTCTGACTAATAGTTCTTAATGTGTGTGACCCATTAAGTTCCTAATATGTTGACTCAGATATAAATTGTAATTCTAATTAAATAGAATTAAACAATTTAATTTATTATTAATTCAACAATTGATTAATTTATATCTGAAGATCAGGTGTATTGTCTAGCAACGTGTCATGGTCCTCAAATATTAAAAAAGTCATGATTGGTTTGACTTAACTTTTCAGTGATTGGTTTCTTAGTGTAATTAATATCCTTTCATCAATAATGTTCCGATTTAACATTAAAACACGGATGTCTGCCATGTTAAATTATGTTTGTTTTTTACATAATAGTCATTAATTGTTTAAGTAAAATTTAAAATTCTTTTTAAATCTCATTCCACCTTGGCCAAGGATTTCTCAGTCAATATTATTTGAGAACAGATGAGATATTTTCTCTAATTCACCTACAGAGATGAATCCTTAATCACTCAAGTACCTTTATATAATTCATGTTATACCCAAATATCTGTCCCTTCATTACCTTAATTAAGATAACATGTAACATGATCAAAGTATAACATTTTCTATATAAGATAACTTAGTGATGTCAAGTTTAAGGATCACTTACACAACCGTCACGTGAGTCTTTTCATAGACATAAGTGATCTTTCCATGTGAGATTCTCATGCGGATCAGTTCAATGTACATGTCTTATGACAAACACCTACATATTTTAGTCTTAAGTATCTCTTATACTTCAAATTATGAGAACAACTGCTTCATTTCATAAAAGAAAGAACATAATATATATCAGTCTCTATGACTCTAATAAATGTTTAGTATTTAAAAGAGTATTAATCATGGACATTTTAGTAATAATGTTTTGATGCAACATGAATCTCATAATTATAACAACTTTATAATTTTCTTTGCAAAATATTTTTATTTCATGAACTTTATCTTTACTCTAGATTTATAAATTAAATATTATATTTATTAATCTAATATTATATAAATATTAAAAATAAATTAAGTTTTTATTAATAATAGATATATATATATTTACATAAATATAATAATGTAACTTATAACCCATAGAAGCATTTTAAACTAACATTTAGTTGATTCCTTTAGTAAATGTTTGAAGGAGTCTGATTCACAGGGCTTAAACCTTGGAAGGCCGATTAGACTTTAGGCAAATATATAAAAGCTATGTTTTTCCTTTAAGACTTGGAAGTTCTCTAAGAAGTGATTGCTCATACAACTCGAGACTTCTTGTTCAAGAAGAGAGAAAAAAAATCTTATCTTCGCTTTTCAGGATAGTTGAGGAGAAAATATGATGAGACGTTTATAATGCAAAATCCAATACTATTTATATGATTAAACCAGAATTTCTGGTGAATTCACTAAATTTGTATCATTGATAATGAAAATATTCTACAAAATTTATCTAGTTGTTTGCATTCTTTACAAATCTAACTCTGCTCGTCAGAAGCTGCAGATTGGTAATTGATGGTCTGTTACTTGATGATGGACATCAGAAGACAATGAGCAGCGACTGCTGGCTAAGGACACCAACAATGCCTTCTCTACATCTCTTGTGACTCTCTGTTTGATTAAAGCAACTGCATATTCTATAAGCTCTGCATCGCAGGGCAACGTGAGAGGCCCATCGTTAGGCAGTCCAAACTCCTCTTCTGCCAGTTTGAGCAGCTCTCTGACAATCTCATTGTTAAGATAACTCAGAGGAAGCAAAAAGCGTTTATGATCAGCCGAGTACACAACAAAATGTCCCTTATCAGCCATTTCTGATGCGCTACAACTGCTTGTCCCCATTTGTGGCAATGTGATTCTCTTACGCCTCAGAGCAGCCAGCTTCTGCCATTTCTTTGCCAGTTTAACGAGCTTCTTTGCACTGATCATTTTGTTTGTTAAGCACAAAAACTTAAGAGGAGTCAAGTAGGGGAAGAAAGCTGAATGCTTGTTTTGTGATGGATAGAAGGCAAAGGAAGCGGCTATTATATGTTAACAAATCCGTGAACAGTCGCCTTCCATGGTTAACAAATCCGTGAACAGTCGCCTTCCATGGAAGCAAAGCCATGTGATGGGTGGATGTGAGAGGATGTTTATGAGGTGGGCATGTTTCTTCAAGTCCGAAATTAAAACCATCAAGGTATAGCATAGCGGTGGTTAAGCCTGTACCTTCTGTCTAGTTGTTGAACAGCAAACTGTGATCAATCAAAGCTGATTCTGGTTGAGACTGCAACAGACACTGTGATCCACAACAAATGAAGTAAATCAGTAAGCAGGCATGAGTTAGAATCTGGATCCGATGGCTGAATGTACGTATTGAGTAGTCAATGAATGGTGAAAGCATAATGGACCCTTTGGTCTGAGAACTGCCAGACAGAAGTAGGGAGAAGATGGCTCATACGCCCTTCCGAATTAGATGGTTGTACAGTGATCATGGGGACCAATGTCTGGAGCTAGTTCCACAGTGATATAGTTCATATATACAGTCTCTCCTTTCAATTCACGGCCAATATACTTGATGTTTTCATAACAAAATAATCGTACGTAGCAAGAAACAGTAATCGATTAATGTAAGTGAAACATTTGAACTCAATGGTTTTATTATTATTATTATTATTATTTAGTTAGTTTAAGTGTTACTAATATAATTAATTTAAGTTACCATATGACTCATCTTAATGATAAGGATGTTTATTTTTAAGGCTAAGATGATTGAATTATGATTACGGATTAATTTTGTGATGGTTGCACTTGTTTTGGTAGGATATATAATCCTTAAAATTTTGAATACTAACCATGTTTACTTGTAAATTAATAAAAACAATTATTGCAATATTTTGAAATGAAAGTAAAGAATTGATGGGAAATGACAACAATGCAATTGGAGAATTAGATTTGAGGTATAAATAGTTGGAGGACATTTTAGTAATGGAACAAAGAGTTGGGTAAATATAAATAGAAAAAGAAAAAAAAAAGAAAAAGAATCAAGCTTGACGAGGAAAAACCAAGAGTGAGATGGAAGATGAAGAAGAAGAAGAAGGGGAAGAGAATTTGAGAAAATAAATTTATAAAGTAAGGTTTATGCTTTATTATGTATAATTGTTGGTATTAATTAAGATTTCAAATATCTTAAGATTTAGGGTTTTGAAGTTTATGTTTTGGGTTAGATTGATGAGTTGATCGTAATGTTATGGATTGATTTTTATGAGTAATGGTTTAATTGGTTGGTTTTTAGATGATTTTGTTAGGAATAATGATTTTGAGATTAATTGATTTAATTGATGTATCAGGGATCAAGTTATGACAAACTTGGTATTAGAGCCTTAGGTTAAAGAAATAATAGTATAATTAATTTCGTAACGTATAAAGCATTAGGATCCGTATCGTCTTGTCCGTTGTCTTTGAGATTCTGAATTCTCATCAAGTATGTCTTCTTCGATTCTTTGAGTTTTGTGATAGATATGCTTTTTTATAATTCTATGATAATTATCATCATATTATTCTAGCATGACTTAAGTGCTCTCACTTCTTAAAGGAAATGTCAAGAAATAAACAAATAGCTGGTACTAGTAGAGTAGGTGACGATTAGGACAACGTCTTTATTATGCAGTTGAGGATTGTAAGGCAGACAAGGAGGTGAAATGTACCCGCACCTCGACATATTGAGGAGGTACCTTCACCAATAGAAGAGGAGCCTCAGGAGTTAGAAGAGAATAATATGGTTGGTGAAACAGGTGTAAGGGTAACAAACCTTGAGTCTGTTATAGAATTCCAACAACTTAGCCAGTCTATGTTGACCTAGATAAAGTTTAGTATGGAAAGAGATTAGAAGAGGGATAAAGACATACCATTGTTATCCCATACTGTTCACAGACTCAATGTGTTGTTGAATAATTTCATGAAGTTGACACCTCCTACCTTTACTAGGATGGACATGTCAAAGGATTTTTAGAGGTTCCTAAATGATATACGACGATGGTGTGAAGCTTTAGGGTGTATAGACCATCAAGCTGTAAGTTTGACATTGTTCATGTTGGAGGGAGATGTGGCCATCTTTTAGTTCAAGTTTAGAAAGAGAACGAGGCCAGCAGAGGCTCAATTGACATGAAAGGATTTAACACTATGTTTTTGGATAAATTTCTTCCTCGGAGTGTTAGGGATGCTTTATAAGTTTGAGAGGCAATCTTAAAAGAGTGTGAAAATAGATGAGTATGTTTGAAATTTACTCAACTATCAAGGTATGTTGAGCATTGTTTACCAACAGAGGAGTGGAGTGTGAAAAGGTTCATTCAAGTACTCAAATTCTTGATGTTTATGATGATGGTGTCTCAGGTGTTTTCATCGTACTTCTTGGCAGTTGATAGCGCTAGGTTCATTGAGGCATGAGAATTAGAGGACATGGCTGTAAGCTAGTTTAAGAGGCCTGGAGAAAAGGGTTAGTCTTTTCAATAGTAGGGATTGAATATAGGTCCGTCTAGGAGACAAAATGACTATTAAGGCTCATGGGTTATGAGGATGTTTAGATAGAGATTAAAAGTTTCTTGGGTTTAGCCAGTTATTATTAAAGGTTTGTGGAAAACTTTTCTCAAATTTTTGCACCATTGACTAAGTTAATATAAAAAAAATATTACGTTTAAATGGTTTAAAGCTTGTGAGAATAGTTTCTTGGAGTTGTAGCAAAGATTGATTACATCACCTATGCTAAAAGTACCATCTAGTTATGACGGTTATATAGTGTATTATTATGTCTCGAGAATGAGGATATGATGTGTTTTGATGCAGCATGACATGGTTATTGCCTATGCTTCACGAAAACTAAAAAAGCATGAACAAAAATACCTTGTATATGATTTAGAGATGATGACTATAATTTTTGCTTTGAAGATTTGAAGGCTTTACATGTATAGCGAGATTTGTGAGATCTTCATAAATTATAAGAGTTTGAAATATATCTTTCAGTAAAGGGATCTAAATGTGAGGCAGATGTGATTGATGAAGCTATTGAAGGTTTATAATTGTACCATACAGTACCTCCCATACAAGAAAAATATTGTGTTAATGTTTTGAGTAGGAAATCATTTAAGAGCTTAGCTTATATTCGAGAGATATGAAGACCTCTGATTATGGAGTTCCATGAGTTAGTGGATAAAGGAGTTAGATTTGACCTCAATAAAGCTAGAGCAATGATTGCTCACTCTTAGGTTAAGTCAGACTTGTATGATAAAATAAAAATAACTCATAAGAGAGAAGATTCACTACTCAGGATTAAAGATAAGGTTGAGCAAGGAAAAGTTACAGGTTATGTGATTGATAAAGATAATATGCTAAGGTATGGAAATAGGCTTTGTGTACCCGATGTGGATGATTTGAGGTTAGAATTGATGACAGAGGCACATAAGACAGTTTATACAATGCATCCAAGTTCCATCAATATGTATCAAAATCTTAAGGTATGTTATTGATTGAGTAGGATGAAGACTAATGTAACTGACTTTGTTTCTAGGTGGTTGACTTGTCAGAGGGTAAAGGGTGAGCACTAGAAACCTCCTGAATTGTTGTAACCATTGTTGATTCCAGAATGGAAGTGGGAAAAATCACAATGGATTTTGTGACATGGTTGCCTAGAAGTCAGAAGGGTTGCGATTCGATATGAGAAATTGTTGACAGGTTGACAAAATCAACCAATTGTCTACTAGTAAGATTACTTGTACATATACAATGTTAACAAAACTATTTATTAGCGAGATTGTGCAATTGGATGGAGTACCAATCTCAATAGTTTCGAATAGAGGTCCATAATTTACATTACAGGTTTGGGTGAAATTCCAAAAAGATATGGGATACTACAATGTAGTTGAGCACAACTTTTCACCCTCAAACAGTTGGTCAGTCTGAGAAGATTATTCAGAACTTAGAGGATATGCTTAGAACATGTGTTATGGATTTTGAAATTGGTTGGAGAAGATTTCTACCATTAGTGGTATTTGCTTACAATAACAATTATTAGGCTAGCATTGAGATGGCGTTTTACGAGGCTTTGTATGGTTGGAAGTGTAGATTGTTAATTTGTTGGTTTAAGGTTGGTGAGAAAAAGGCTAGTGGGATCAGAGTTAATTCAGATTAACTCATAAAAGATAAAGGTGATTAGAAAAAAAAAAATTTAGACAACTTAGAGTGGATAGAAGAGTTACACGGATATGAAGAGGCATGAATTAGAGTTTTCAGCAGGAGATTGTGTGTTTCTAAAGGTATTACCGACCGAAGGAGTATTCATGTTTGGGAAGAAAGACAAGTTAATTCCATAATTTATTGGACTGTATGAGATTCTGGAGAGAGTTGGAGCAATTGCTTATAGGTTAGCACTACCTCCAAACTTTTTAGCTAATTATACGGTATTTCATGTTTTGATGCTATAGAAGTATATGTCGGATCCATCTTATGCATTAGAAGTTTAACCAATTGAATTGAGAGATTATATGACTTATGAGGTGCAACTGGAAGATATAGACAACAAGTGAGGAATCTTAGATTAAAGGGAAGCTTCAGTGAAAGTGAAATGGAAGTGTCATTCACGTGAGGAAGAGATGTGGGAGGAGCTTGAGGATAACATACGTGAGGAGAATCCTTATCTTTTTTTTATATTTTTGGTAAGTGTTTAATTATTTATGTCAACTTTTGAGGATGAAACTTTTATAAGGTGGGGAGATTGTAATATTTTAAAATGAAAAGAAAGAATTGATGGGAAATGGCATTAACAATGCCCTTGGAGAATTAGATTTGAGGTATAGATTGATGAAGAACATTTTAGTAATTAAGCAACAAGTTGGTAAATATAAATAGAAAGAGAATAAAAGAAAGAGAAGAATCAAATTTAAAGAGAGAAAACCGAGAGTGAGAAAGAAGAAGAAGAAGAAGAGAAAAGGGAAAAGAATTTGAAAAAATAAGTTTATACGGTAAGATTTATGTTTTGATGTGTATAATTGTTGGTATTAATTAAGATTTCAAATTTGAGAAAATTTAGGGTTTTGAAGTTTATATTTTGGGTTAGATTGATGAGTTGATTGAAATGTTATAGGTAATGGTTTAATTGATTGGATTTAGATGATTTTGATAAATCCTAATTTGATTGATGTCATGAATTGAGTCTTGAGATATGATTTATTTGTTTGATTATTATATGACCACTTAGTATGTCAGTCAGAATACATATGCTAAAAGAGAATGTTAGTCTTTGTGCACATCATATTTGATCCCTAGTTGTTAAGGGGGTCACCAACCTATACAAACTAATCATCCCACAATCTGAAGCTTCATACTCACTGCATTTTGATTTTCTAACGAGCCTTACCTTATGATATTTCTTGTTATGGTCTATTTGTGAAATGTTCTTGTAAGAACTTAAAGACAAAATTGTATATGTTTCTATTTGTCATATTACCTTGTATGAGTATATTAAATATTATCTACTTATTGAGTTGTTAAACTTACCTTCTTGGTATTTTTTTTTTTCAAGTTTATAGCTTTGTTAGTAGGTTATTTTTGTTGGACTTTGAGAACTTACTTTTTTGGTTGTAATTAATACTTTTCCATTATGGCTAGCCAGTGCTCCAATAATTTCTGAAATTGTATTAAGACAATCAACTTTAAATGGTAAAAGTTTATATGTTTGTCTGGGTTCGCATAGATAACGAAGCCTGGAGGGGGACTTTGTCTATGTGTCAGTCATTAATTCGGGGATCGGGTCATGATAATTATACATATTAAATTATAAATGTTATCTTAAAAACCTATTTTTTCTAACTCTCTTCTCCTTCCTTTATCTTTCCCTCTCTTCTCTTCTTCTTCTTCTTCTTTCTCTCTTTCAGTTTTCTCTCTTTTAATTTTTTTTGTTTAAATGGTAAAAGTTTGTATGTTTGTCTGGGTTTGCATAAGTAAGGAAACCTAAAGGGGAACTTTGCCCATGTGTCAGTCATTGATCTGAGGATCGGGTCGTGATAATTATACATATTAAATTATACATCTTACCTTAAAAACCTATTTTTTCTAGTTCTCTTCTCCTTTCCTTATATTTCCCTCTCTTCTCTCCTTCTTCTTCCTTTTCTCTTTAAATTTTCTCTTTTTTAATTTTTTATCTTTTCTTCTTCTTCTTCTTCTCTTTTTCTATTTATATTTATCAATTTTTATGCAATTACCAAAATATCCCTCACTCATTTATACCTAATGCTTGCTCCTCCAAGGGCATTGTTTTCCTTTCCTATTATTTTTTTCTTTTTCTTCTAAAATATTACTCATCTTGTTAATGGTGTACAAATCAGGGGAAATATCTTAGAGAAAAGAATAGATTTAGATTACTAAGTGCTGAGTTTGAGATGAGTAGAAGGCAAAGCTGGTGAGTTGAGTATATATACAAAAAATCAGTGGAGAGTCTCTTCCTAAGGGAGGGAAGCAAAACCATGTGATGGGAGGATATCAGAGGCAATCTGGGAGGCCGGCATGTTTTCTTATGCCTGGCAAATGACAATCAAGCCATCAGGGTGTAAGATGAAACAATCTGAATTGATTACGGAGCGAACGACCCATGAAACTCCATGTGATTATGTCTTCAAGGGCTAATTTTTCATTTTTGTGGTTCTCCCTGTCTGTCGCTATCTACAGTAATGAGTCGGCATTCTTCTGAAGTATTTTGCTGTCCAACAACATGGCAGAGAGATAATAAATGTGACACCCTCTGCTCCACCTTAATGGTTTTTCTATCAAACATAAGAAAACATGCCCTCCTCATAAATAAACCCTCACACCCACCTATCACATGGTTTTGTTTCCATGGAAAGGGATCGAGTCTGGGATCGTGAGCGTATATAAGCAAGTCGCCTGCTTTGCCTCTACCATCACAAGATCATCGTTCAGTATTCTAAAGCCTGAAGCGCACCTCTAGTTCTTGCTTAAGATCTTCCCTTTAGATTAGAGTGAAACAAGACAAGATGATTAGTGCCAAGAAGCTCATCAAATTGGCAAGGAAGTGGCAGAAGCTGGCTGCTATCAGGAGAAAAAGGATCACACTGCCACAACCCATTGAGAGAACTCATACAAGCAGTTGCAGCACGTCGTCAACAACTCAGAAAGGCCACTTTGTAGTTTACTCCACCGATCAGAAGCGGTTTTCGCTTCCTTTAGAATATCTTCACAATAATATTGTCAGAGAGCTACTCGAAATTGCAGAAGAAGAACTTGGATCACCTAGCGATGGGCCTCTAACATTTCCATGTGATTCAGATCTTATGAAATATGTAGTTTCTTTGATAGAAAACCATATTTCTGCAGATGTAGAGAAAGCACTGTTGATGTCCATAGCCAGGAGTCACTGCTCATTGTCTTTGGATCCCCATCATGAAGTTCCAAGTCACCAAATACCAATTTGCAGCTTCTAAACAATAGAATCAGAGTTGTAAAGTTACTCCAAAGTTCAACATTAATGAATGACATTAGCAGGTAATCACAGTGTCTCCTGTGAAGCAGATGAACAATAAGTAGCTGACCAGGAGCTATACTATATCGGATTTTTTACGACTTAAAGGAGCTCAATTTACAAGCACCAATTCTTCTTCTTTATCCTATTAATAAGACCTTTTTTGGCAATTTGTTTATCTGAATAATATTTATCTGTTGAAAAAGAATTATCAAAATCATATGAGCAATTTAAAGAAAAAATGTTTTCATTATTATGAAGGGTATGCATTTAAAAATTATAAAAATAATACACTCGAAATTCTATATTAAATCATATAAAAAAATTGATTAAATTTTTACAAAAAACATAAATTTTATTTTAATTGAATATTCACGAGACTTGTCACATCATGCACATAATAATTGAAAAATAAAATTTAGAATTCTCTTAAAAGCTTATAATATTATTTGAGAACCATGAGTAAATTGAATAATAATTGAAATATAACATTAAAAAGCATTTAGTACGTTTAAAAAAATTACAAAAAAAACCCCAATCCTAAGTAGCTTGCCAGCCAAAAAATGGCTAGACCTAAGTGCTTGGCTTTTTTTTTTTCTATTTATAACGGTGTTCATTTAAAAATAATTAAATAATATACGACGCGTCGTCTATTATTTAAGATTTTAATCATTAGAGAGATTGTCAAAAAATCTAGACTAGGGTTTTTTGAGTTGAAAACACTATTTTTTAAACCTATTTTCATCGAAAAACAAATAAAAAAAATACCCTTATCATCTTAATAAATCAATTTCCTGACCTAAAACACCTTTAAATCAATCAAAAAATACAAACAAACCGAAAAAATAGTCTCAACCTCAATTCACTTTTTATGACGAGATGAAGGTTTAAAAATATCTTAATAGAACCCGTTAACACTAAGATCAAGCTTTTTTTTTTCAAGAAATATGGTTAATGATAACTCCTCTCTTTTGTTGTTATTCGATGACCTTCTATCTCCTTTTCTATACTGAAGGATTGAAAAATAAACAAAATAAATTTTTAGACCAAAACTAAAATTTCAAAAATTATAGGGACAGTAAAAAAAGAAAAAGAAAAATAGGTGGACTAAATAGTATTTTTTTTCGCACGAATGTGAGATTATGAGGTTTCTCCTTGTTTTACACTTTAATCCTCTTTGATTGAAATTTTTATTTTCTTAACAATTATTTTTTAAAAAAAAGGTCAACAATCTAGTAATAGAAAACTGCAATTGAAAAAAAAAAAACTTGAGAACAAAATTGGAAGAAAAAAAGGTTTGTAGTATTGTAGATCATGACAATGACTTACCTAGCTATTTTAGTATATCTGTAATTGTAATTGTAATGTTTGGAGATCTTCTTCATGTGTAACATCATGTTCTTCAATTCCTTGTTCTGCATCTTTGATTTTGGGCTGCTTGGATTAACTAATGGATTGGTGAAAAGGCACTCGTTTTGGGGAGTTGACAGCCCATTGTTGTTTATCTCATTAATTTCTTTTTATGTTGTTGTTTTTATGATCAGTACCAGGATGATCATCAAATAGGCAAGGAGATGGCAGAAACTAGTTGCTACTAGGAGAAAAACAAGCACTCTGCCACAACCCTTTGGGAGAACAGATACAAGCAGCTGTCGCACCAGCTGAGAAGGGTCATTTTGTGGTGTATTCTGCTGATCAGAAACGACTTTTGCTTCCTTAGGAATAACTACACAGCAAAATTCTCAGAAAGCTACTCAAATTGGCAGAAGAAGAGTCTGGTTTGTCTGGCGATGGACCTCTCACATTGCCATGTGATGCAGCACTATTAGAACACGTGATTGCTTTGAATAAACGGCATGTTACCAGAGAGGCAGAGAAAGCATTGTTGATGCCCATAGCCAGCAATTGCTGCTCATGTTCTTCGGATCACCATCAACAAGTTACAGACCATAAAATGCCACTTTATAGCTCTGCAGGGTAAATTACACTTGTGAATTAGTCACCCAAGTTTAGTTGACAGACCTTGTTGTAACCCCAAAACATTATCATACATACAATTGCTTTGACAAATGATGAAAATTTAGACAAACAGTCAATTGTAGTTCTGGAATACAAAATTATAGGGATTTTGCATCCGTAATCCTTGACATGTTTCTCCTTGGGGAATTAAAAGAGAACAGTCTAAATCCTTTGATTCAAGAGTTTATGTTACCGTTCCATGGTTCTTGCTAATCAGAGAGAAGCAGCTGCATCACGTGATGCTGAGTAATGAAATGTGAGCTACAATTACATGATGAGATATAAATGAACACGAATTAAGGTAATCAGGCAGCAGCAGCAATAAACCGTGAACTACAATTGCATCCATTTCAGAACAAGAATGGGAGATAAATCATGAATCAAAATCATGTATACAATCTCAATGCTCTTGATTAAATGTGGGAAGCATGTACCAGAATTAAACACTCTTGAGGAGTTCTTTTGGTATAAATAATACAACAATAGATCTTAATTTATACGAATAAAATGTGTCCTCCCAAATTCAACCCTTGCCTGGTAACAATTTCATTGCCTTAATCTCTAGTTCCGTTCGCGCATGTGCAAAAGTTCAATCTTCATCTTTCTTCGCAGATGAATTTGGATTTTGTGAATATTTCAGCCACCTCTGCTTGTTCTTCTCAGATTTACTAGCATTTTGAGAAAATTCTGTGAGCCCCTGTCTTAGTGCTCCAAGATTGACCCCATCACCAACCAGAATGCTAGTTACTCCCATTTTTGAAACCTGTTCACAAAGAAATTCTTTTAAACGGAATAGATGATACAGGGAAATTGGCAGTTCATTACAAAAAAAAATACAAGATTTAAAGATCCAACTCATAAAATTAGAAGACAGGGGAAGCAGGAAAGTTTCATTTTTACCGATTGAATGTTCCTATCCTCATCATCAAAAAAAAGCATGGAGTTAAAGGGTATCCCAGTCCTCGTATGAATCCTCTGGAAATGATCTGTCTTGTGAGTCCAACTGGAAAATATTTCCTGAAAAGTCAGAAAAAATCACTCACCATGTAAGCCAACCAAAGGAGTAGTTCCTCTTGATGATAGATGAATATAATTTCATATGGGGAACATGAAGTGCATACAAAAGCAACATGGAAAACAAAACATTCCCCGAGACAACAGTGAACAGAAAATAGAACTACGAGCTAGCAGAATGACAGAACATTCCAATCTTTTTGGCACAAACGGGTAACTCCTAATTCCTCATTTCTCATCAAAGGCAAGCACCAGCCACTTATACTAAGCAGAAGTGACCCAGAAATACAGATCGTGTAAAAGAATCATCAGAAACACAATAGACTTAAGAGTTTCTTATCTATTTGATATGATGAAACTCAGAGGCTCATCACTCAAATCAAGTTACTAGGCACTAAATTAATCCTCAACATCATGAGCTATTCCGAGAAACAATTCAGTATCCAACACTTTACAAACCCTGTGTGTTAGATGCTACATCTTTCTCCTTCCCTTTTAGGACTATGTTCGACTAAACTATGACCCTGCTAGTCGTTCTTGAGTAAAAAACAAAATTGGTTGCCCCTGTTACTCATTGCACAGTAAAGATTTAAAAAGATAAAAAAAAGATTCTTAGTTCTTGCAGACTCACCTGTGCTACAAACATTGGCTTGAGACTTAGTTTATCAATAAATGTCTTTGCAATATCTGAGGTTGGTGATCTAGAAGCAATGGCCATGTCAATCCCCTTTTCCTTGAGTGCATATAATATGCCTTTAGCTTGGGGAAACAAGGATGGCATTTCACGCTTGGAGCGACATTCGCTGAATAACAACCATAATTGAATCAAAATTTAGACCATGGAGAACCAAAAAAAACATTGGCACAAGGAGAAAATAAAAAGAAACCATTCTAATGTTTAAATAATCAAGAACTACAAAGATAGTACTTTTTTTTTATTAAACTAATGCAAGGTTCTAAAGACCAAATAGAGCAACTGCTGAAACATTAAAACAAAAAACCAAATTCTCATAAAAATTACAAACATTTTTTCCAACATACTAGTAAGTCCATTTCAGCTCTCCAGTAATTCAAATTTTAATTTAAAAATTCTTTCTTGATACTAACAATCTTAACAAATAACACACATATAATACCAAGTTACAGTTTTTACCAAGAAAGTTTCCCAGTAACACAAGAACAGAACAAAGCATGAAAAACCCACATGAAAATAACAACATTAAACAAGAAAACATGACAAAAAGAACATAATTTTTGGCATAACTTTATGTTAGCATGCATGTGGCTGTAAAGAAAGAAAGGTACCAATAGAAAGGCCAGAGAGTGTAATCTAGATCGAAGACGACCAATCTAGGCAGCACTTGAAACATTCCAATAACTTGCAAAGCATCGTTTTTCACCGTCTCGTCTCCCATCTTTCTGCTTGCTTTTGCCTTTCGAAAAGAATTTGAGAGAATTTTAAGCGTTTGGTAGCTCGGTGTTATTGGTGGAAATAATAATGATAGTAAATAAATCTAATTGGTATTTGTTTGACGAAGAAAACACAAGGTTCAGGTGGGCTTCTGAATTTTTATGGTCATGGGCCTTATGGCCCAAAACAAGCCAATAATTTATAGGACCCAATCTATTTTCTTTCTCAATCAGGTCCTTATTGTATTGATAAATTCTCAATCAGATCATTCCTTCATGATTAAGTAGTTAGTGAAGCTCATATGGTTTATATATATATGAATTCTTGAAGAATTCAATTCAATTCATAAATAAATTTAAATAACTTATTATAAATTTATATTTAAAATAAAATATTAAAATAGATAATATTTCCAAATAAACCAGCTTAAAATATCGGGACTTCTTCAAATTTCAAAAACATAAATAAAAACCAGCCAAACAAATAATTGAATTCACATGTACAAATTAAAAATCCCATCTTGGCATTAACAGATAAGAACAAAAATATAATAATGCACCAAAGTTACAATCTTTATCGTTCAAATATCCTAATAAAACAAAATAAAACAAGAAAATCTCATGTTGGAACAACTATAACAAATAAAAAAACAAAAGTAAAAGAGAATATGATGTTTGACATTCATCATTATTATATTTAAGGAGTTTGCAAGAAATTTTTTTTTTTTGAAAAGTGAATTCCAAGAAAGTAAATTATTTTTTAATGTTTGGTAGTGTAATGAAAAATAAGTTGGAAAATACTTTCCGGTGTTTGGTTATGTCATGGAAAATGAGCTGGAAAATAACTTATTAATGTTTAATTTTTTTCAAGTTTATTAAAATAATGAGGAACAAATCTTACAAATTAAAAGATTGAATGAGAATGAAATTGAAAAAAATATAATTTCATAAATTATCTCAAATAAAATAAATAATAATCAAAATAATAGAAATCAAATTTAAAAAATTAAAACATGAAGAAATTAAAATAATAATAATTAACATTTCATATATTATTTCAAATAAAATAAGTAACAATCAAAAGAATGAGAACTGAATTTAATAGATAAAAAAATTTCAATAAAAAAATGATAAGGGAAAAGTAAATAACAATTATAAAAATGAGGACCAAAATGAATATAAAAATTAAATTCTAAGGGATGAAATTGAAAAATAAATATTCAAAACAAAATATATATAGCAATCAAAAGTTTGATAATCAAATTTGATATAATCAGCAAATAATATGACATTTCTAAATTTTTCACAACTTCCGGAAAATGTTTTCCGCCCAAGATAAAAGGAAAACACTTTTCTAGAAACCAAGTTAAATTTTTCTTTGACTAGAAAGTATTTTTCATTGACCAACTTTTTTAAATAACAAACAAATACAAAAAAATTTAAAAAATAATTTTTTAAAAATCACTTTCCAACATTTCTCGTATAGAAATATTAAATACTGGATGTAAGAGATCCATTAACTATAAACATTGTTTACTCTTTGTTTTTTCAATCCTTTGAAAGGTGACGAAGCTAGTATCTTAGGAGAGACATATATTACGTGGACAAAAGACTTAGGTTATGATTTTACCAAAATTAATAAAATCAAAGGGTCCAAATTATAATTTACACAAGAGTATACCCAAGACTCTCTCTATCAGATCATGAGCAGATGCATCCCCCAAGGTAGTGCAAATTTACTTCATGAACACAGATGAGGGAGCTCTCTCTAAGACAGCCATTGGATCTTGCTTTAACTGTTAATTACCTTAGCAAGGCTTGATGGTGGAAAGCTCAAGATGGGAGGAAGGGAAAGGGCTTTTTCGAATTCCCACCCATTTATATATCTACTCAAGTTATGATTAAAAAAAGTAAATTGATGCTGCAGAAATGCATGAAGTTCAAACCATATGGCATTGATCATTGCTTATAGAGAGGGCCTTTTCAGCATCCAGGAAAAGTCAACCATTGCACAAGCGCTCTCTTTCTATTTATCTCCCTTGAGGGCTTCAAAATATGTGCTCTTCTGTACGTAGCTCCAATCTCTGTGGAATCAAGGTTAATGTGCCACAGAAAAGCCCACTCCCCGCCATTCTCTTCTTTTCTCTACCTCTTTCTATAATACTTACAACCCTCAAGACCCTTCAAAGTTCTGTCCATTTCCTTGCTTGCGAGCCCTTAAAGAATATGTACTGATATAACACTGCTATTCGCAGTGAGATGCGATTCTTCAGGAATGCTTCCTCAGAGAAATCAAATGCCGTCAGATGTATGCTTTGTCCTCTCTGCAGTATGTTCATCAGATGTCAAATCGATAACAGGTTTTTGGACTCCTCTCAAAAAGTTCTCAGCTTCTGAAATGAACTTGTCATACTTTCCCTTTAACCATTCTTTACGCTCTTCTGATGGATGTCATTAGCAGGTAATCACAGAGTCTCCTGTGAAGCAGATGAACAATAAGTAGCTGACCAGGGGGGTAAAAAAAGGGTTTTTAAAAAAGAAAGAAAAAAAAAAAAAAAAAATCTTCTTCTTTCATCTCTCGTAATGATCTAAAATGCAAAAACCTCTTCAATTAAAATCTCTTTATCCTTTTAATAAGACCTTTTTTTGGCAATTTGTTTATCTGAATATTTATCTGTTGAAAAGCAATTATCAAAATCATAAGAGCAAATTTCTTTAAAAAAAAATGTTTTCATTATTATGACGGGTATGTATTTAAAAATTATAAAAATAATACACTGGAAATTCTATATTGAATCATATAAAAAGTGATTAAAAATTGTAAAAATTATAAATTTCATTTTAACCATGATACTTTTTTTCCACATGCACATAATAATTGAAAAATAAATGTTAGATAAAAGCCTATAATATTATTTGAGAACTATGAGTAAATTGAATAATAACTGAAATATAATGTTAAAAAAAATTTAGTGCATGTAAAAAATTACAAAAAAAACACAAAAGGTGATGTCCAATCCCTAGCCAAGCCGAAAGAAAGCCAGACCTAAGTGCTTGGCCTTCCCTTTTTTATCTATTTATAATGGCCTTCATTGAAACAAACAAATAAATAATAAACAACGCGTCGTCTATTATTTTAGATTATAGTTATCGAAAAGGTTGTCAAAAAATCTAGACTAGGGTTTTTTTTGGTTGAAAACACTATATTTTTTTAAGCTTATTTTCATTGAAAACAACTAAAAAACACCCTTAACATCTTAAAAAAATCAATTTCCCGACCTAGAACACTTTTAAACTAATCCAAAAGCATAAAATCAAATCGAAAAAAATTCTCTCAACCTTCATTCATTTTTTCTGACGAGATGAAGATCTAAAAATACCTCAATGAAACCCATTGAGACCATGACCAGACTTTTTTTTTTATATAGAAAATGTGGTCAACGACAACTTCTTTCATTTACCAAAAATTCCTCCCCTCACACAAAAAAAAACCGAAAACAAACAAAATAAATTTTTGGACCCGAACTAAAATTTCAAAAACTACAGGACCTATAAAGAAGAAAAACAAAAATAAGCGGACTAAAGAGTACTTTTTTCTAATGAATTTAAGATTGGTCATGAAATTTCTTCTTGTTTTACACTTTGATTGAAATGGCCTTCATTGAAACAAACAAATAAATAATAGACAACACGTCGTCTACTATTTTAGATTCTAGTTATCGAAAAGGTTGTCAAAAAATCTAGACTAGGGTTTTTTTGTTTGAAAACACTATTTTTTAAGCTTATTTTCATTGAAAACAACTAAAAAAACACCCTTAGCATCTTAAGAAATCAATTTCCCGACCTAGAACATCTTTAAACTAATCCAAAAGCACAAAATCAAATTGAAAAAAAATTCTCTCAACCTTCATTCACTTTTTCTGACGAGATGAAGATCTAAAAATACCTCAATGAAACCCATTGAGACTAAGACTAGATTTTTTTTTAATATATAGAAAATGTGGTCAACGACAACTTCTTCTCTCTTTCTCTGTTATCCGATGACTTTCTCTCTCCCCTCTCACATAGAAGAACCGAAAACAAACAAAATAAATTTTTGGACCCGAACTAAAATTTCAAAAACTACAGGGCCTATAAAGAAGAAAAACAAAAATAAGTGGACTAAAAAGAACTTTTTTCTGATGAATTTAAGATTGGTCATGAAGTTTTTTCTTGTTTTACACTTTGATTGAAATTTTTATTTCTTAATAATTTTTTTTTAAAAAAAGATTAATAATCTAATCATAGAAGAAGGATGTAATTAATAAAAAAACTTGAGAACAAAACTGAAAGAAATTTTTTTTTGCAGTAATGTAGATCATGACAATGACTTACCTAGCTATTTTAGTATATCAGTAATTGTAATTGTAATGTAGTTATAATGTAATGTAATTGAAATAATTTGAAATGTAATTGTAATGTTTGGAGATCTTCTTCATGTGTAACATCATGTTCTTCAATTCCTTGTTCTGCATCTTTGATTTTTGGCTGCTTGGATAAACTAATAAATTGGTGAAAAGGCACTTGCTTTGGGGAGTGGACAGCCCATTGTTGTTTATCTCATTAATTTCTTTTTATGTTGTTGTTTTTATGATCAGCACCAGGATGATCGTCGAATTGGCAAGGAGATGGCAGAAACTGGTTGCTAACAGGCACTATGCCACAACCCTTAGGGAGAACAGATACAAGCAGCTGTCGCACCAGCTGAGAAGGGTCATTTTGTGGTGTGTTCTGCTGATCAGAAACGACTTTTGCCTCCTTAGGAATAACTACACAGCAAAATTCCCAGAAGGCTACTCAAATTGGCAGAAGAAGAGTCTGGTTTGTCTGGCGATGGACCTCTCACATTGCCATGTGATGCAGCACTATTAGACTACGTAAATGCTTTGAATAAACGGCATGTTACCGGAGAGGCAGAGAAAGCATTGTTGATGCCCATAGCCAGCAATTGCTGCTCATGTTCTTCGGATCACTATCATCAAGTCACAGACCATAAAATGCCACTTTATAGCTCTGCAGGGTGAACTACACTTGTGAATTAGTCACCCAAGTTTAGTTGACAGACCTTGTTGTAACCCTAAAACATTATTATACATACAATTGCTTTGACAAATGATGAAAATTTAGACAAACAGTCAATTGTAGTTATGGAATACAAAATTATAGGGATTTTGCATCAGTAATCCTTGACATGTTTCTCCTTGGGGAATTAAACGAGAACAGTCTAAATCCTTTGATTCAAGAGTTCATGTTACTGTTCCATGGCTCTTGCTATCAGAGAGAAGCAGCTGCATCAAGTGATGCTGAGTAATGAAATGTGAGCTACAATTAAATAATGGGATATAAATGAACACGAATTAAGGTAATCAGGCAGCAGCAGCAATAAACCGTGAACTCCAATTGCATCCATTTCAGAACAAGAATGGGAGATAAATCATGAATCAAAATCATGTATACAATCTCAATGCTCTTGATTTAATGTGGGAAGCATGTACCAGAATTAAACACTCTTGAGGAGTTCTTTTGGTATAAATAATACAACAATAGATCTTAATTTATACGAATAAAATGTGTCCTCCCAAATTCAACCCTTGCCTGGTAACAATTTCATTGCCTTAATCTCCAGTTCCGTTGGCGCATGTGCAAAAGGTTCAATCTTCATCTTTCTTCTCAGATGAACTTGGATTTTGTGAATATTTCTGCCACCTCTGCTTGTTCTTCTCAGATTTACTAGCATTTTGAGAAAATTCTGTGAGCCCCTGTCTTAGTGCTCCAAGATTGACCCCATCACCAACCAGAATGCTAGTTACTCCCATTTTTGAAACCTGTTCACAAAGAAATATTAGAAGACAGGGAAATTGGCGGTTCATTACAAAAAAAAATTACAAGATATAAAGATCCAACTCATAAAATTAGAAGACAGGGGAAGCAAGAAAATTTTGTTTTTACCGATTGAATGTTCCTATCCTCATCATCAAAAAAAAGCATGGAGTTAAAGGGTATCCCAGTCGTCGTATGAATCCTCTGGAAATGATCTGTCTTGTGAGTCCAACTGGAAAATATTTCCTGAAAAGTCAGAAAAAATCACTCACCATGTAAGCCAAACAAAGGAGTAGTTCCTCTTGATGATAGATGAATATAATTTCATATGGGGAACATGAAGTGCATACAAAAGCAACATGGAAAACAAAACATTCCCCGACACAACAGGGAGCAGAAAATAGAACTCCGAGCTAGCAGAATGAGAGAACATTCCCATCTTTTTGGCACAAACGGGTAACTCCTAATTCCTCATTTCTCATCAAAGGCAAGCACCAGCCACTTATACTACGCAGAAGTGACCCAGAAATACAGATCGTGTAAAAGAATCATCAGAAACACAACAGACTTAAGAGTTTCTTACCTATTTGATATGATGAAACTCAGAGGCTCCTCACTCAAATCAAGTTACTAGGCACTAAATTAATCCTCAACATCATGAGCTATTCCGAGAAACAATTCAGTATCCAACACTTTACAAATCCTGTGAGTTAGATGCTACATCTTTCTCCTTCCCTTTTAGGACTATGTTCGACTAAACTATGACCCAACTACTCATGTTCTTGAGTAAAAAACACAATTGGTTGACCCTGTTACTCATTGCACAGTAAAGATTTAAAAAGATAAAAAAAAGATTCTTAGTTCTTGAAGACTCACCTGTGCTACAAACATTGGCTTGAGACTTAGCTTGTCAATAAATGTCTTTGCAATATCTGAGGTTGATGATCTAGAAGCAATGGCCATGTCAATCCCCTTTTCCTTGAGTGCATATAATATGCCTTTAGCTTGGGGAAACAAGGATGGCATTTCACGCTTTGAGCGACAATCGCTGAATAACAACCATAACTGAATCAAAATTTAGACCATGGAGAACCAAAAAAACATCAACACAAGGAGAAAATAAAAAGAAACCATTCTAATGTTTAAATAATCAAGGACTACAAAGATGGTACTTTTTTTTTTATTAAACTAAAATGCAAGGTTCTAAAGACCAAATAGAGCAACTGCTGAAACATTAAAACAAAAAACCAAATTCCCATAAAAATTACAAACATTTTTTCCAACATACTAGTAAGTCCATTTCAGCTCTCCAGTAATTCAGATTTTAATTTAAAAAGTCTTTCCTGATACTAACAATCTTAATAAATAACACAAACATATAATACCAAGTTACAGTTTTTACCAAGAAAGTTTCCCAGTAACACAAGAACAGAACAAAGCATGAAAAACCCACATGAAAATGACAACATTAAACAAGAAAACATGACAAAAAGAACATAATTTTTGGCATAACTTTATGTTAGCATGCATGTGGCTGTAAAGAAAGAAAGGTACCAATAGAAAGGCCAGAGAGTGTAATCTAGATCGAAGACGACCAATCTAGGCAGCACTTGAAACATTCCAATAACTTGCAAAGCATCGTTTTTCACCGTCTCGTCTCCCATCTTTCTGCTTCCTTTTGCCTTTCCAAAAGAATTTGAGAGAATTTTAAGCGTTTGGTCGCTCGGTGTTATTGGTGGAAATAATAATGATAGTAAATAAATCTAATTGGTATTTGTTTGACGAAGAAAACATTGTTTAGACTCTTTGTTTTTTCAATCTTTTGAAGGGTGACGAAGCTATTACATTAAAAGTCAAAGGTGTGACACATGTTACTTAGAGAGGGGAATTTGAGCAAACCATTAATTACCCCTTGTTATGTTGCTAAAGACCAAGCCCAAAAGCCATATATTTAAAAAAGAATTAACAGTCAACTTTGATCAAAAGACTTAGGTTATGATTTTACAAAAGCAATAAAATCAACGGGTGTGACATGTTACGTAGAGAGGGGAACTTGAGCAAACCATTAATTATCTCTTGTTATGTTGCTAAAGACTAAGCCCAGAACACATACATTTTAAAAAAAGGATTAACAGTCAACTTTGGACAAAAGACTTAGGTCATGATTTACACAAGAGCATACCCAAGACTCTCTCTGTGAGATCATGAGCAGATGCATCCCTCAAGGTAGTGCAAATTTTGCTTCATCAGAAAGAAGATGAACCCAGCCAGGATGTGAAGCTGAGATGAACACAGATCAGGGAGCTTTCTCTAAGACAGCCATTGGATCTTCCTTTAACTGTTAATTACCTTAGCAAGGCTTGATGGTGGAAAGCTCAAGATGGGAGGAAGGGAAAGGGCTTTTTCCAATACCTCCCCATTCATATCTACTCAAGTTATCATTAAAAAAAAGTAAATTGATGCAGCAGAAATGCATGATGTTCAAACCATATGGCATTGATCATTGCTTATAGCGAGGGCCTTTTCAGCATCCAGGAAAAGTCAACCATTGCACAAGCACTCTCTTTCTTTCAATAATCTTGGTTTGTTCTATTTACCTCCCTTGAGGGCTTCAAAATATGTGCTCTTCTGTACGTAGCACCAAACTCTGTGGAATCAAGGTTAATGTGCCATAGAAAAGCCCACTCCCCGCCATTCTCTTCTTTTCTCTACCACTTTCTATAATATTTACAACCCTCAAGACCCTTCAAAGTTCTGTCCATTTCCTTACTTGCAAGCCCTTAAAGAATATGTACTGATATAACACTGCTATTCGCAGTGAGATGCGATTCTTCAGGAATGCTTCCTCAGAGAAATCAAATGCCGTCAGATGTATGCTTTGTCCTCTCAGCAGTATGTTCATCAGATGTCAAATCGATAACAGGTTTTTGGACTCCTCTCAAAAAGTTTTCAGCAGTGTTCATCGCGTCAACTGATGTGCCGAGTTTATTGCAATTGCCAGTGTTATGAAAGGATGATGGCGAATCATTAGTCACATGGTCATTGTGCATGCAGTTTCCCTCTCGAAAGTCCTCAACAAATTCCTCAGGCTCGGTTGATTTTGAAGAAAGTTCATGGCAATCTGTGTGTTTTTGATGGTCTAATCCCTCAAACTGTGAATGCAAACGATCTTCGTCAACCCCTACCACCCCTATCTCTGATGATTTCGGGGATCTACTGGTTGATGCTTCTGAACTGGAGTCGTCATAAGGTTCCTCAAGCTGCATGTATTTTTTATTCCTAGATGAACCGACAGATCTAAGGTCTTTGAGAGAAAGTGAGGTTGAGGGAAATTCCATTGCCAAGCCAGCAGGTAGCTGATCATCTTCTGTGTCTGACAATGAATCAGAGATTCGTTCGCCAGTTTCCTCAGCTTCCTGTTTCCAGACAACGTGAAAAAATTCAGTAACTTGCATAGGAAACTATTGTATCATCAGAAAAGATAAAACTATTACCTCCACAGGTGACATGCAAGTCCTCCAATGAAGTGTTCCTGTCTGCCAGCAATTTCCATTGGAAAAAAACCTTGCACTAGTTCCTGGTTTGAGCAAATCCGTGGAATTCAATCCTAGTTCTTCAAGTCTTCGTCGCTGTGCACCACTGATTGGAGATTTTGCTGTGAGTGAAATCTGAATCTCCATATCAGTATCAGGACCAGATACTGCACTGCATACCTCCTCAAGGAACTCAACTCCAGTTTCTTGCTCATTTGGATCAGAAGATTGAGTACAAGACTGATCTTCAATGATTTCACAGATCAATTTCTGGATGTGTGTCCTTTTCAGTGAGGCCTCCCCAGGTATAAACCAATTTCTACTAAGCTGGTTAAAGATTAAAAAATTTGTAACTTCCCAAAATCTGAAAATTGCCATTTTTTTCAAAAATTCAGAAAACAATTGCCAAATATAAAGATAATGGACACGCATTCAATTCCTGATAACAATTTATGGTCCAGTATAGCAGGATGAGGCCCTCTAGTCCTGATCCCATAACAAAAATTGAAGTAGGGAGAGAGGGAACAGAAAGCAAGAGAAAATAGAAGTTATCAAATTTATTCATAGAAAATTCTAACAATTCTTGCAGTTTATATAGTTGTAAAGACTACCACAACTTGATAATAAGAGCAAAGCAGCTGAAGTTAAATCACAAATGCAATTGCAAACTAAATAAAAAAATAACAGTTTACTATGAAAAGCAAACCAGTATTCAGAAAACAATGCTGTAATTGCAAATTTGAACATATACAGAAGGAGCCAAAATCATCAGTAATCATAGGGGATTAGCTTTCAGAGATAATAGCAATGTGAAGCCAAGATTCCTTAACTTGGAAACGCTTAGCACTAATAACACTAGGAATATAATGAATATTTATGTATTCTAAACAGAAAATCTTGCCTCAGAGATGAAGTAACGCAGGTACTTGAATCACCATAAAAGAAGTCCCAATTGAGAAGATAATTCAACAGATGCAAAACTAGAAAAAAACAAAATCACTTACAAAGTTTGAAAACTCTGTTATCTTAAAAGGACTGAAATCAATTGGAGCTTCTTCAAGAAAAAGCTCCACATAATGGAGTAAGAACAGGCCACAGTCATACAAATTTTCCTGCTGTGGTAGCTGAATCAAAATGATAACAAAAGTTGCAGTTAATAACACTTTAAAATTGCATATAATGGGAAAACTTAATAATTTTCTGAAAATGGTAATCTGTAAACAAATATTCAGGGAGTTTATGATGCAGCAATTCTTCATTCGATATTTGGGCCAGTAAAATATCAAAATCTAAAATTAAGAAAACTTTTTAGATGTCATAAATATATTATATTGATAACTTGTCATAAATAATTAATTTTTTGATAGACTGATAAGATCTGGACATAATTATTCCTCATAAACACTCCATCCTCTCCTTCACCACTTCAGTTGATAATGAAGGGGCAAAAAACATAATTTTGACCTGTCAAGGTGAGAACTTCTTTGCCTTTAGAGCAGTGTTGTCAAGAGGCACTCCAGGCAAGGCGAGGACACAACACCTTTATTAGCCTCAAGCGAAAAATTTCAAAAAAGCGCTGCCTAGGCGAGCACCTCGTGAGTGGACATCAGGCGCTCGCTTGAGCACCTGATTGAGATACTTCTTTTTCTGTTGGATTTTTTTTTTTAACTGATTTATGTTTGACCTATTTGTCCTTTTTTAATTTACCACAAGAAACGGCTTAGGGTATTTTTGTAAAAAACAAAGATCAGGGTAAAACAAGAATAAAAAAATCATTAAAGTGGGATGAAGGAAGGACACTTGAAGAGAAATATCAGCCAATTGCGTTGATCAGAGTCAGAGAACAATAGCACAAGTACAGAATAGGAGAACAGGAGAGCATGGATGAAGATTAGTGAATAATGTTGATGATATTTGATTTTGCTTTTTAATCTATTTGACTATTTACTACTTTAAATTATCTATTTTGTTTTAAGAGTGAAAAATATAACTTTATATAAACTATATTATAGTACTTTATATTTTCTTTTGATTTTCTATTGATCTAATCTTAATTGGGAAGATATATATTTTAGATTTATATAATATAATATAATATTATACATATTTTGTTTAATCTATAGCATATTGCCTTGGTTCATTCGGGCGTGCACCTAGAACCTCGGGTATTTTACAGGCTTGGCGCCTTTTAGCACCTTTCACCTTTGACAACACTGCTCTAGAATTCTATTTCTATAACAAATTAAAACTTGAAAGTGAAGGGAAAATGGAAGTAATTGCTATGTGGAGAACATTATGAGTTAAACTTTACTTGACTGACAGTATAACATGACTAACGTGGTGTTGTTTAACTAATTAATTAATATTTGATGTCCCTACTTCAAATCTGTTAAGTTGCCTCATTATTTCTATAAAAAATCAAATATGCAAGCCTAGTTAGATTCTGCACCTTAGATGTAGCTTTAAAGTCTTAAAAGGAAACAAGTGGACTTAGGGGCTGAGCTAGAATTCAAAGATTAGGAGGGCAAAGAAAAAGTTCAAAGAAATATGGGGGTAAATGTCTAAGAGAAAAGAGGGCAATTTAAACTACTAAAACTAATGAGGGCAAAAATAATTTTTTTGAAAAATTCAAGGGGAGGAAATTGCCCCATTTCTCCTCCATAAGCCAATTTAATTAATCGACCGTCGAATGTGACGTGGCGAATGTGACGTGGATACGGTCACGATTCATTCATAGGCTTTAGGTGCAAGTTTGTTCTTGGATGGACTGCCTGCCCTGGTGGAGGTGAAGTCCTGAATGAGTGTGAGACTTATTTTTCTAGCTATTCATTGAGAACATTAGAACCTTGATTGAATATTTGGATGAACTTCACTTTAGTACTGTTTAAGCAACTATTAAAAAGTTTAGAGGCAAATAAAGCAAATTATTTTAAAAAGTGAGGCAGCACCTCAAGTGCGACAAACCGTAAATGTAAGAACTTTGACAATGTGTCATCCACAGTCTCATTATGCCTTTCTCTCCACTCTTCATAGAGATAACTGTCAACATTGTAAACAAAGAACTCAATTCATATGAAGGCATTCCAAGCACTAGCTTAGCAGACAAATTTGAAATTGAAGGGGAATAATAATTACACTGGAAAGTAAATGGAATTGTTGATTCAATGCAATTTTTGCACCCAAAAGAACTGCGACTAGTATGTACAAAGTTTTTCTTAGTGTCAACTACAAATTGCATCTATGCCACTAGTATGAGTCTTGGATTGCCAAAAGGTATGAAAGGCTAACCAGAAATAACAGCAGGAATAAATAGGTTACCTTTGAATAAGATTCTTGAGGCCCTTATGACTTCCTCTAATGGAATCCATGTGCAAAATGCATGGTACTTTCCTTGAATTTCCACTTTCATCCTCTGCAAGATTACCACAAGATGAAATCAAGCAAAGTAATACTAGAACACAAAATAAAAACAGACTTTTTCATGTAGGTCCTTGCCTCTGGAATGAACCACTTCACCAGGATGACAAATGACAATCAAACTCCAGTGAAGACTGCCACCAAGAGAGTTTATTATATTTCACGTTAGCAAACAATACATAAGAGAATGTCCCCTCATGACCTAGTAAAATGAAAGCAAACCTAATTCTCACCTGTAATTTACAGGAATAAAAATGTAATCCTTCTCGAAAATATTCAACTTTCTTGTCCATTTACGAACACGTTGAAATGCTATCCTGCCTTCGCAAGCATTAGATGGGCCCTTGTCTAGATCAGCAAGCTTCCGAAAGAAAAAACTATTGAAGAAGTGGAACCTTTGCCTGTCATCTGGCTGAATTTTATTCTTCAAATATCTGAAAAATTAAACAAATCTTTTAATTCTCTGTTATTTTAAAATGTTGACATAGAAGCTACATCCCCATAATCCTGTATGACTAAAATACTCGTGTTAAAAAGCACTTGAAAAACAAATATACCAAAAATAACATCACAATTGTGGATCATGCTTCTACAAGAAGCAGGATAAGAGATCCTTCTCCAGATACAACAAACTGTTCAGGTGCAGCAATTTAAGTAAGAAGCTAGAAAGCTTGAAAGCAGGAAATTCTATCCTAACTGTAAGCTTTCATATCCAAATTCTTTCATTTAATGCTCCTTGGTGCCAGCTCTTAAAATGAATAACCAATGCCATTAGCCAGACAAGGATTATGCTAGTAAATATAGATATTAGGCAAAGGGTATAAGTTTGTCCTAATGAAAATCTTAAATTAAGAATGGATGGATGAGTAGAGTTAGGTCACCTGCCAACCTGGGGCCAACCAGATTTACAAGTGTTAATGACTCCATCGTAGACAAGAACTAACCACCAGCGCAAGAGAAATATACAAGAAAAAAATTTTACAAACAAGATATCTGACTAATATCATCTCACAGACAAGGCTTTATGTCAGATTACACACTAGATCATGCAGCCAATCTCTCAACTTAAGCAATGAGCAATAGGTAAGGACCATGGAAATAAAAAATCTACACCTGGGGTAGTTTTCCATTATTTTTCCAGTTCGACATAGAATCTGCTAACAATAAAAAAGTTTTAGCCAATGTCTCCAAATAGTTTATGCAGAAAACGTATGAATCAACATATCAAATCACGAATCAAATACCTTAGACTAGACATTACCACTTCAAAACATCCATTACTAGTCTCACCTAAGACCGCACTATCTCCCATCTTTTCTTCCATCGACTAATTTTTTACATATTTCATAAAGACCCACAATCCTGGACCTTAAGTTTGAAACTAAATGTGCAAATTCCTCAATAAAAAAAAAAACAAAAAAACACAACAAAAAAACATGTTCACTTATTCACTATACAGGCTATATCAAGAAAGCAATTGTCAAATAAAAAAATCAACACAGGTGATATGCTTATAAATTCTGCCTAGTTAACCTTGAGCATGGACTTCAACAATGAAACTGAAACAACTTTATGACACATCTTATGCAAGAATTCCAGGCCTTAAGTTTTGAACCCAAATGAAACCTTTCTCAAAAATAAACATGTTTAGTCTGTTCACTATATAAGTTATATCCAGAAAGCAATTGTCGCGGGGGGAGGGGGGGGGTGTCCCTTTATGTTATGATTCTGCTTCATGACATTGTATATCAGACTTCAAGATTGAAACTGATATAATTTTATTGCATATCTTATGCAAGAATACAGCATAAAAGCCAAACTCTGGACCTTGAAACATATCATCAGGAGTCAAATTGACAAACCCATTAGTAACTTGATGAAACTTACTGGATATAAAAGTCAATGATGGTATCATTGATGAATGTCTCAGGATGTAGAAGCTCTACATCTCGCTTACTAATTGAAACAGCATCAAGATCACCTTTAGGATAAATAACCTCTTTGAATGTTTCATGAATACTGGGACAAAAGATCTTAAATTAGAAACAATTATGAAGGAAAAAGTGAGATTCAGTTTGGAGCAAAAGAGATAGTCAGCAAGTTTAAGAAAGCAAACACACATTCAAATATAAAGTATATGCTGTACAGGAATTACAAATTAATCAAGCAAATATATGATGTGAAACCACACATTTTTGCAGGATTACAGAGTTTAACCATATAACAGCAAAAGCCATATAGAAAAGAGAAGGATCACAGGTCAAAACTCATTTTGGAGTAGGATGGAGGTAAAAATATTTGACAAACTTACTAAATAAGAACCAAGAACTTTACCACTGAAAACATGATGTACATCAAAAGAGATTTCATGCTGTCAAAAGAGACAATTATTCCTAGTTTACTTGATCTACATCAAACCATGAGTAATTCCTATCTAGAAAAGTGATTTACAAATTATTTCACCAATAATTTATAAGTGCTATCAAAACCCAAAAGTATATAAGAGACACAAATTCAAATATTATAAATGGGGAAGCTGGCGTGTGTGTGATATATATATATATATATATATATAGAGAGAGAGAGAGAGAGAGAGAGTTACAACCATGAAGGCCAAATATCAAGATAATTAATGAGAAAAACTGGCTGGGCTCACAAATCATAACATGTTCAATGTTCAGTTAGCAAATATGTGCATCCATCTATTTACTTACAAAGGAAAATAAGGCTTTGAGGTGAACATGCCATTGTGCCCAAAAGAGGCATTCCCATCCTTTTCCAAATCAGATCTGTAGCATAAAAAAAAGTAAAGAAGATTGATCGACATAATGATCATTTCATCAAGCAAATTTACTATTAAAGCTAACTAAAACCGGCTATGAGGAAGAACTTATATTGCATGCGATAGTTCCCACTGAAAAATAGAGAGAACGCCAAAAGATACAAACAACTTGAAAAAAAAAATACAAGCTAGCATCCGGTATGGTTTAAAAAATGATAATAACAGTTCATTAAAATAGCTAATAGATGTCCAACCAGCTGGACAACCTTGGAATAATTAAGCATGAATTTCATCTGGTGTGATCATACATAGACACACATAATATATAGATGGTTGGGTATTGCTACCAAATTGAAAACTCACTCAGAAGTAACATTCCAGATATCCTTGTATCTGACATTCAATGATTTAATTGCTTCTTCTCCTTCATGCCAATGAGGATCATAAACTGAAAACTTCAACTTGTCCACATCTGCATGCAATTTTACAAAAACAAAAAAGAGGATATATTAGAGCTCTATTGAGAAAAAAAAATAATAATAATATACATTTTTTTCCATGGAGCATCTGCCAATCCAATAAAAGTACAAAACTATTGATCACAAATGTGTTGAAAAAAACAATTTTATAATACAATTTATATTTATATTGGCCAAGAGTTAAACCCAAGTCCATATATAAAGAATGTTGACATGATTATAACTAGAGCAGGAGGCAACAAATAAAATTTATGAAAAAAGGAAAAGGCACAAAATAAAACAATGAAAATTCTAAATTTCTCACCCTAGCATTCCTTGACATTAGTATTCATAATCAACTTTTATGATAGCAGCTTGGAACAGTATTATGTCTCCAAATATCATACAAACCAATCTAGTTAATTCTAGTTTTTTTTTTTTCTTGTGGCCAAGTAATTTGTTAGCAAAGATATATTGTTCATATTTCTAATGCTAACTAACATGATGGCACAATGCACCACATAGCATTAAGGAAAAAACTACAAGAAATTATCTAAGATTGAACAGATATCATATTTCTATGCAAAGAGCAAGCTGAATAAACATCTAAAAGAAGGGTATGTCTAAAGTGTTACTCCTTGTCATTGTGAGGAGAGACATCATGGTAATTAACTATTTGTGAGCAGGTTGCATATAATGCTGCCTGCGTCCTATAATCTGATTGGTCAAGATATTAAATAAAGAAAAGCTTGAACAAAATCCCACTGGAATTGTGCAAACCTGAAGCATCATTTGTGTTTCCAGCTCCTTCAGAAACCTTTGATTTAAGGCAGAGATAAACCATAGCAGTTGTAACCTACATCCAGAGATGCAAGAAATTTAACTTGCTCAAATCAGTATGCATATGTAGAAGAAAATAAAGATAGTATAACTCACCATCTCACACCATTCTGACTCAATACTAATAAGATCGTCAAGATTCCACTCAGCATTAAATATTCCCTTGACCCCATTTGCAGTAGAACCCTCCATTCTGATGCTGCTTCCAGAGAAAGTTAAGCAAGACTCCGTACCATATATGTCGCCACATAGAATATAGTCAGGAAAAACAGCAACTGTATAATTTGTGTAATCCTGCAATACAAACAAACGCATTGATCCATGAGTTCTAAACTATCACCAATTGGATTGGACTACTTATAGCTTCATTGTATGTCTAAACCAAGAGAGAAGGGGTAGGGAGGGTGAAGGAAAATCCACAGAAAAAATGGATGGCTATTTGACATTGGATTAATTAATGAGAGAAGGACCATAAAGGAGCAAAGCTTTTGCATCTCTCAGTGCATGCAGTAAAAAAGGGGCAAGAATCCCACATCATCCAAAAATGAAATTATGGAATTATATCAGCTAGTTCAAAAAGAGTATCAGGGCAGAACTGACCATAGCAACAAGCTACTATACAGAGAGGATGCAAAGAAAGTCGTTTACAAATATGGATTTTGGTTTACGCATTTTCACTTTTCCAAATGGGAGAGAGTTTCCAATGGAATCTCCATTTCAGGAAGTGTGTTTTTCTTAAACAAAAGAAAAGGACTATATTAAAAGAGGATTTCTAACCTCAAATATAGTCAGGAATAGGCTAAGAAGCCAGTCTTTCCAACAAGCCAAAATAGAATAAACTACGGTTCATTTAAAAAATGAAATTTCTTCACACAACTGAAGGAGAGAGAAAAACCATTTAATTTTGAAGAACCACTTTGTCAGAACAGAGCACGCTGGAATAAATCTAATGACAAGATTTTGGGTTACAGACTTTATACCTAGCTACACACAATTTTTGCAGTTTAAGTTCATGCATATTTACTTTAAAAACACGGAAAAAAAAAATCATCTGCACTCTATCATCCATAAAAATAATCTTCAGGCAGCTCCGAATATCAATACATAATATTTTTTGTTTTTTTTAGAAAAAGAAGATACAGGATACTTACAATTTTATGTCCAAGAGAAGCACACTCTAGCACTTGGTTTCCTAATGGAACTGAAAGAATGTAAATTTTATAAATAATTTTTCAGATCATTCTTGACAATGAGAAGATAGTACAGATTAAGTATCTATTAAGCTTAATAAAAGATGAGGAAGGAAGGAAGGTTAGAACCTTCATCTTCTGAGGGAGTAGAGACAGAAGTTGACGAGCTCATTTCAATGCTGACATCATTATCTGAAATCATACCAACTGACTCATTCTGCGACAATTTTGGTTAAATATTACGAGGTCAGAATCTACATATCTAGCTTTCTCAGAAAACAAGAAATGAGTTTCTGAGAGGAAAAAAAAAAAGAACTGAGTCAGAAGAATGCTATTTAAGTTTTTCATTGTGAGTAGAATTTTAAACAAAGAATAACAACTATGGCATCTAACAAACTCAATTGGGTAATACTGGCTTTCATTTCATATAATGCAGGAGAAGTATAAGACCACAGTACATACCTCATAATTTGAAAAACTAGATAACCTGAGGGTATCCAGCTGAGAAATCTCATTGTCAGCACAATCTTCTTGTGGCATGCAAGCGGGAACTGAAACAGAATATTGGCATTGATCATCTATAATGGTTGCATCAATATCTACTACTCCATCACTATTTCCCTTGCGTAAAGTATCGGTCTCCCCAGCAACTATTGAGTAGAGCAAATAACATTAAATATTTTACACCAATTACGACGAATAAACAAAACTTGCACAGGAAATTCCCTTACCTCCAATGGCAACATCAATTGGTCCATCATCTATATCAATCCCAAGGGTATCCAGCTGAGAAATCTCCTCCTTGACAGCACAATCTTCTTGTGGCATTCGAGCAGGAACTGAAACAGAACATTGACACTGATCGTCCAAAACGGTTGTGTCAATATCAACTACTTCATCACTCTTTCCCTTGCATAAAGTATTGATCTCTCCTGCAACTATTGAGAATAGAAAATAAAATTAAATATGTAAAACCAATTACGAGATAAATGAACCTTGCACAGGAAGTTCCCTTACCTCCAGCGTCAACATCAATTGGCCCATCATCTGTAATAAGGGTTTCCATCTGAGAAATCTCCTCTTTGTCAGCACAATCTTCTTGTGGCATGCGAGCAGAAACTGAAACAGAATATTGGCATTGATCGTCTATAATGGTTGTATCAATATATACTATCTCATCGCTCCTTCCCTTGCGTAAAGTAGCCATCTCTCCTGCAACTCAATATTGAGCAGAGCAAATAACATTAAATACCTAACACCAATTACAACAAATAAATGAACCTTGTGCAGGAAATTCCCTTACCTCCAGTGTCAACATCAATTGGTCCATCATCTATATCAATAGGTTCATTGCTTCTTTCTATTTTCACAGTCCCAGTACATCCTCCAACTACATAAAAATTATTGGACATGAATCTCTCATATGATAAAGCATTTATACGGGAGTAAAGCAATGATAGTAGGCTACAAACTGATGGAACAATAGTTTTATTTGACTTAGTTAACCTTCATTTCTTTATAATCATTTCATTTTTTTTCCCAATTTTAAAAAATCGCCAGAATTCAAATTCACTCCCAATTTAAGGTTCAAAACTCGAGAATAAATAAAAAATTGAAAATCAAAACTATAAAATAAAATAAAATAAAATAAAAACCGCGATGCGCATAACCTATTTTGTTTTTCCACAATTGTATCATTGTTAGCTTTTTTCATGCAATTCATAACCAAACTCACAATTTAGAGCTCAGAAATAACTAAAAAATGAAATTATTCATCCTAAATTAATTATTTAATTTTTTCAATTTCATGCAAATATACAAAACTCAAAGACAGTCCAAATTCGACTCCAAAAATTAAAAAAGAAAAGAAAGAAAAAACTTACAGCACTGGAGGAAATTATACTTAGTGAGAGGAGAAGAGGCGTCGTCGTCCTTCTTGTTGTCGTTTCGTTTTCTCTTTTGAATTCGAAACTTGCCGACGAACTTCGCCGACTCCTTCTCGACTCTATCTTCTTCTTCTTCGTCGAACTCGAACACCCTAAACTTCCGAGTCGAACGAGTCATGGCTCAATCCGATTCAAAAATCAAAACAAAATAAGCAGCGGAACGACAGAAAATTCTTCCGTGTTCTGTGTTCAGTAGAGAAAGATTTTGAAATTTGCGAGTAACAGTCGAATGGGTGGGGAGTGGCAGGAGAGCAAAAGACAAATATTTGAAATGTCACAGAAAAAGGGATTTTCAAAGTGCTTAAAGCATGTTTTCTGGTGATAGCGGTTAAAGTAATTTTTATTTGGAAAAATATTAAAATAATATTATTTTATTTTTTAAAATTTATTCTTCCTATTAATATATTAAAATAATTAAAAATTATTAAAAAAATTAATTTAAAAAAAAAACTAATCTCTATTAAAAACATTTTATACGAGAGAATAGAGGACAAGTGTGATTCATAGTTTGTTTACTCACTGTTATTTAAATTAGATTTCAGCATATTTAGAATTATGTTGTAAAATTTTTTTTTAAAATTTTTTTATTTTAATATCAACATATTAAAATTATTAAAAAAAACTAAAAAAATATTAAATTGATAATCCTTTTAAGAAAACACACTTTAAATTATCAAGTAGGCTTATAATTATACCTCCCTCTATTTCATTCAATATTCATTTTTTTATCTTGGCATTTTACCGCTTATAGTATATTTTAATTGTATATATGTTATTCGGGTTTTTACTATATTGATACACATTAATATTTAAAATAAATATTTATGTTATATTCATTATTTATTAAATAAGAAATTTAATTATGTATGCATTAATTTTGGGTAATGAATACTTATAATTAAGAGGTATATATATATATATTTGAGGAATGTATAAATATATTAAATGAGAAAAATATATATAAATATATATACACACATGAGTATAATGTTAATTAGGCATTCATATATTACATTAAATTGAAAAAAAAAAAGTTACATGCGTGCGCACGCAAAATATCGATGTATGTGTTTAAATTAGATTTAGATTGGGTTTTAGGATGAATTTATTGATAATATTACCTTATTCGAAAAGAATTTTGGATATTTATATCTAACTCAAAATAGTAATTATTAGTTAGATCAATTTTGTTTTTACATAAAAAATATAAAAAAAATTAAGATCTAAAAGTGTTAGGTCTTTATGTAAAAGTTATACCTAAGAGTTTTGGGTTTGGCTGCAACGCCTAACCAAAAAGTAATATTTATAATATTAATAATAACATTAAACTTGCATGACCCAAGTTTAAGTGGGTTTGGTTGCAATACCAGACCCAATAGTCTTGGATGTGGGTTTGAATGTAGGATCATATCATAAAAGTATAATAATTAAATAGATTAATTAAGATGAAAAAAATATAGAAAAAAAACCAACATGAAGAAAATAACTAATAATGAAAAAAATCTGAATTAACTGGATTAACTCTTTAAACTAGGTTAACCCATTAAACATTGGATTCGTGTTGTGAAAGTTTGATAATTAAATAGAAAAAAAATTGACGGGTAAACACAGAATTAACTAGGTGATCCCGTCAAATCTGGGATCCATGTCATGAAAGTTTGATAACTAAATAGAAAAAAAAATTTAACATTAACTAACTAAATTAAACAAAAAAAAATAATTAAAAAGGAAAAAAAAACAAAAAGCATCAGTCTGTTCACTATAAATTACACTGTGCAGTCTACAGTCAAAGACATAAAAAAAGCAAAAAAGCAAAAAGAAAAAAACTAACTGGGTTAAAAGAAAAAAAACCTATAGGAAGAAAAAAACTAATGAAGAAAAAGAAAAAAAATCTAAATTAGTTGGGTAACCTATCAAATCTAAGATCTGTGTCATGAAAGTCTGATAACTAAATAAAAAGAAATTTAATATCAACAAACTAAATTAAAAAATAATTAGAAAGGAAAAAAAAAGAAGAAAAAACCTATACGGAGAAAAAAATTAATGAAGAAAACGAAAAAAAAATCTGAATTAACTAAGCTAACCCGTCAAATATGAGATCCGTGTCATGAAAGCCTTATAACTAAATAGAAAAAAAATTAACATAAACAAACTAAATTAAAAAGGAAAAAAATAATTAAAAAGGAAAAAAACCAAAAACAAACAAAATACATCAACTTTTTCATTGTGGACTGCACTATGGAGTCCACGATCAAAGGTGCAGTCCACAATCAAAGGCATAAAAACAGCAAAAATACAAAAAAAATAAAATTAAAGGCATCAGTTGATAACTAAATAGAAAAAAAAATCTAATATTAATGAACTAAATTAAACAAAAAAAATATTAATTAAAAAGAAAAACAACTTATAAGAAGAAAAAAACTAATGAAGAAAAAGGAGAAAATCTAAAGTAACTAGGTTAATCCATCAAACTTGAGATCTATGTCATGAAAGTCTGATAACTAAATAGAAAAAAAATTTAATATCAACAAACTAAATTAAAAAAAGACATCAGTCTTTTCACCGTGGACAACACTGTGCAGTCCACAGTAAAAGGCATAAAAAGAAAAAAAAACTAAAACTAAAGGCATCGGCCTTTTCACTATGGACTGCATACAATATTAAAAGATGAAATTAGAAAAAAAAAACTAATGAAGAAAAATAAAAAAAATACGAATCAACTGGGTTAACCCGTCAAATCAGGTTAACCCGTCAAACCTGGATCCGTGCAATAAAAGTGTGATAACTAAATAGAAAAAAGATTTAATATTAATGAACTAAATTAAAAAAAAACAGATTAATTAAAAAGGAAAAATCAAAGAGAAAAAAACCCACAGGAAGAAAAAATCTAATGAAGAAAAAAAAACAAATCTGAATTAACTAGGTTAAGCCGTCAAATCAAGTTAACCTGTCAAATCTGGGATCCGTGTCATAAAAGTTTGATAATTAAATAGAAAAAATTTAATATTATGAAAGTAAATTAAAAAACAAAAAAAAAAAACTAAAGACATCAACTTTTTCACTATAGACTGCACTGTGCAGTCCATAATAAAAGTCTTAAAAAGGAAAAGAAAAAAAAAAGAAAGGCGTATGCCACGGGTTAATTCTTTTTTTCTTGCATAAAAAATATATAAAAGGCTAAGATTTAAGGGTTTTAGGTCTTTCTGCAAAAATATACCTAAAAGTCTTGGATCTAACTGCAACGCTTGACCCAAGAGTAATATTTATAATATTAAATATAATATTCAACTTACATGACTCAAGTTTAAATAACTCTGGCTGCAACACTAGACCTAAGAGCCTTGGATGTGGGTCTGGCTATAAGGTCGTGTCATAAAAGTGTGATAATTAAATAGATTAATTAAAAAGAAAAAAAACCAACATAAAGAAAAAAACTAATGAAGAAAAAGGAAAAAAATCTGAATTAACTGGGTTAACCTTTCAAACCAGGTTAATCCGTCAAATCTGGGATTCACGTCATGAAAGTTTGATAATTAAATAAAAAAAATTGACGGGTTAACCTAAAATTAACTGGGTTAACCCGTGAAACCAGGTTAACCCGTCAAACCCGAGATATGTGTCATGAAAGTCTGATAACTAAATAGAAAGAAATTTAACATTAACAAACTAAACTAAAAAAAAAATAATTAAAATGAAAAAAAGCAAAAAAAAAACTCCGGGTTAACTCGTCAAACCAGGTTAACCCATTAACCCGGGATCCGTGCATTAAAATATAATAACTAAATAAATAAATTAACATGAAAAAACTAAATTAAATAAAAAAAATTTATTAAAAGAAAAAACAAAAAAATGGACGGGTTAACCCAGAATTAACTGGGTTAACCCGTGAAACCAGATTAATCCATCAAACTTGAGATATGTCATGAAAGTCTGATAACTAAATATAAAGAAATTTAACATTAACAAACTAAGGTAAACGAAAAAAATTAATTAAAAAGAAAAAAAAAGCAAAAAAAATAGGTTAACTCGTCAAACCAAGTTAACTTGTTAAACCCGGGATCCGTGTCATGAAAATCTGATAACTAAATTAAAAAAAAATTAACATTAACAAACTAAATTAAACAAAAAAATTTTATTAAAAGAAAAAAACAAAGAAAGAAGAAAAAAAACCTAAAAGTCATAAAAAAAAGGGGGAAAAAAGGAAAAAAAAACAGCTCAAAAACAAAAATAAAAAAGACAGCTCAACAAACAAAAAAACAGAAAAAAAAGAAAGACATCTCGGCTTAAAACGAAAAATAAAAAAAAATAAAAAAAAGAGACAACTCAGATCTAGTGAGTGATTTTTTTTTTTGAATTATCTAATAAGCTAAAATCACTTTCGAGTTTCTTGAACTTCACAATGAATCCCGTAAAATGCTAAGCAGTTTTAGCTTATTAGATAATTCAAAAATAAATACTCATCTAGATCTATTGAGGTGAATATTTATCAAATTTGAGTTAAATTTGTCATTTCTAAATATTCCGTAGAAATATATTAAATATGTGTTTCCTAAGCAATGCATATGTTAATATACATCTTTAAAATCATTTGAAAATAAAATTTAATCTTAATCATTGTACAAGCAAGCTTCAAGAAACCATGTATTAGATTAAAAAAGAGAGCATGTTTACATGCTAAAATATATGTGCCGATGTAAAATACATTAATGGATTTGCTAACTACAATATAAATTCCATGATTGCATTAAGGTATATGTTATTTTTATTTTTATTCACTTATGGGTTATATTATATGCATTAAGGTATATAAACACATGTATATCCCATGATTGCCGAACATAACTAAAGGTTTGAGTCATATATTAACCCATGAATTATCAGGACAATTTAAATTAATTATGAAATAATGTTGTTTTGAGTAATTTAAAAAAAAAACTAAAAATACATCAATTTAAATAAAAACAATTCTTTAAAACTGACATGACCTAGTCAATCTAGTTATGGATAGGTTACTGGAGTTTGACTAGATTAATGTCTAAAAGAAGTTTGAAAGAAAATCTTTCTAGGGCCAAGCTCTGAATTGGCATATCATTAGATTGACCCGTCAGGCTAGACTTATTATATTAGAAAATAGTGTAAATCATATCTTGGGATTTTATATAGCAATTTAAGCTTTTGACCCTTGTTAACCAAGTGGTTATGAGTTTAAATCTTGATATCTCATCTAATAACTTAAATCGTTGGATTGAGATGATAATTTAAGATATTAACAATGGAATATCCATGAGCAAAAACAAGTTTTTAAAAAATTTATAAACTTTGTATGCAAATCTCTCCAACAAATTCTAGATCATGTGCTCAATTTATACGCAAACCATCCCCCCCACCCCACACACACACGAAGTTATAGAAAGAAATAAAAGGTAAAGCCTTCAAAGTTTAAAATGAAGTATATGTGCAATTCTACTTAGACAATTAAAGTTACATAAGCATAGATTAAGAAAATTCAAACATAAATCAGAACAATATTTTACTTTGATGGGAACTCATATTTGATGATTTTGATTCTAATTTATTAACGTTGTTGCACTAAACTCTCTAAGCAAAGTAAAAAAACATGTTTATTCAGCAGCAACATTTGCAACACTCAAGTCCACGGAGAGATCAAAAGTCTGTACCAAAACAAAAGCCAAATTATAAGTAGATGGGTGCATGGAAGCAAGGTTTATACATCTGAAAATCAATTATATTGTTACTTTGTATCACATCTTTAATTATGGTTTTTACATACTTTGGTCAAGATTAAAAAGATATTTAAGAGTATTGTAACGGTTGCTTTTTAAAGTGTTTTTTACTCGGAAATGCATCAAAATAATATTTTATTATTATTTTTTTGAAATTGTTTTTCAAATTTTGTCGAACCCAATTTGGAACAGAATACAAAACGGGGCTAAAGTGATCTACTAAAGGTAAATTGTCTATTTTTCAGCTATGAAAACAGTATGTCAGTACAAATTCTCTTTTTTTGAACCATTTTAATATTCATATCAGGCATTTACCTTGTTAATTGTTCCTAAATCTTAATGCTAGGCATTGACCTTGCTAATTATTCATCAAGGAAAATTGAAATTGTTTAAGCACAAAGACTCTTAATATTGTCAAGTATATATCTCGATCAAAATGAAAAATGTTGTTCTCTATAATTCAACTCAAGAATTATGAGATACTTACCTTTCCAGTTATTTTACTGTACATAGCGATCACATCTTGTACTGTGGTCTCAAAGTGAGTTATTACATCATAGCTTTGCAAAGAATATTATGATCTTAATCAATACTGCTGAGTTATTTAGGGAAAATGTGAAATTTAGAAAGCTAGACCACAAGCTTGTTAGTAGAGTTATAGGGAAACATGAAAAGGTTCCACTTTTGAGCTACTCTATAAGGATCTATAATTGCCATATAGATGAAAACTCCAGCCAATCTTGTCACAAGGGTAAGAAAAGACATGTATAAATGGTAGATATACTTGTAACTTACAATAGAAATGAAGCAATGGTCATCTTCCTCATTGTTTTCATGCATATATTTGTCGTAAATATCATTGAAAATCTCATTTACTAGACTAGCAAGTAAATTCCTGCCTTTAGTTCCATCTCAGGGTTATCTGTCTTAGCATCAGTTGAAACAAAAGTAATGTATTTTCCTTTTGGAGCAACATTGTGAGCATATGAACAGCAAAAGAGGTACCTGGAGAAATAATGTGAAAGTTTACAAACAAATCTTCAAAGATATCTAGAATTGAATATCTGTAACTTAAATTTTAGCCATTTCTTTTCTATCCATCTTAATAATGCATTTCAAAGCATGCATTCGATCAAAAGGCATTGTAATATGTATTTGAAGGCTTATATGAGAGCCTTTGGGGTTTTATTTGTACAAATAAAAATAAATGTACATGTGTGATTTGCGTCCAAGTTATTTCTGTGGCAGAATAACTTGCGCAGAGTGAAAATCACTAGTGTTAGGAATATGATGACTCATTATACAAATAGCACGAGCAACCTTTCCAACTTTTTTTACCCATGGCATTACAACAATGACAAATAAAAGGTGATTGACATAGTCAAAGCCCATTACAAAGAAGCAGATCTCAAAATTGTTTAATGCTACCTTGTTTGGCAAATAGGATGGGTCACAAATAACTTTCTTGCATCTAGCAGTTTCTCCTTCAGAAGTCACGTCAATGGCTTTTCCATTTTCATCGAACTCTACCTGTCAATATACAACAAGACTTATGAGGATTAAGTAGTCTGACAACAGAAAGCAAGCAACAGATCAAGAATCATAGATTCACATGCTAAAAAAAAGGTCATGGGTACAAGTTGTTATCGCAAATTTACCTTACATTTTAGCTTATTGAGCATGTAAGGGCCACCATATACTACACTTAAATGTGCAAATGACTAACAAAATACCAAGACATGTTAGAACAACTTATCTTCACTCCCTAATTCTATAAAAAAAAAACGTTATGGACTTCAACAAACCTGAGGCAATTCTGCTAGTCCATAGAATGGATAGATATAAGGTGATCCTCCTTGGAAACGTGCCAATGACTCTGCATAAAGCTTTATGGAACAAACAACAGAATAACTTGAAAATTATTTCTTCTTATTTTTTGTGTAACCATCAAAGACGAGTAGAGAACAAGATTTCAAAGAATTGTAAGTGCACCTTCATTCTCTTCACAAAATTCAAAGCTTGTTGGTCCAAGTAACTATCATCAAGATGAAGACCTAGTGCATAACCGATAAAATGGATCGTATCATCTTCTAACCCATATTTTCTACATGAAACATGATTAACAAGCATTAATCTAATAGTTAAAATTTGATCATTTAGCTCTCAAAAACATAAAATATACATTAAGGTGCATGAATTCATTCAAGCCCTTTATCAATAGATGATATGATCTTAAACTAGACTGAAATTTCTATCAATTAAAGAGAAATGTTAATCAAACACATACGCGATAACTTCTTTTGTTGTAACTTTAATCAAGTCCAGACCCTCATGAGACTTGGGATCATTGTCCTCGTAATCTTGGACATAAATGAAGAACTTTCAAGCACAATGTTTTTCAAACAATCCCATCAGTGGAGATTTTAATGCTTCCACATCAGTTGCTAGAACTTTATGGATCTGAAAATCAAAATTACTTCTTTCATTTTTTCACTAAAATTAATATCTTTTGTTCTAGGTTTTAGATTACACAAATGTGCTCTACCTTCCCTTTATTGTACACAAAACTACCATTAACAACCTTGAAATTGAGATACTTGGTAACATTTGTGAGTATCAGAACATGAACCAAACCACCATTGGTGATAATAAACTAGCATAACAAATTGAAAAAAAACAACAATGTAAACACTTACTACATGTTATCATTTAACAACAAGATCATAAAACTCCATACAAAATAGATTAGGTATCATGTCAACATTGTATTCTTTGCTTGCACCCAGGCTCTCTAGAGACTGGTTACTCCCCCTGAAACGTTTCCATAGCTACAATCATGAAGAGGGTCAAGGAAAAAATCACATAAGAATATGGAAAAGATAATAGACAAGAAAATCAAAAGTATTTTACAACATGAACATAAGAGAATCACCTGATTAAGATTAAAAGATGTTGATTCTCCTTCATAATAGTCATTGCGGTCCATATGCAGTACATGTTTCAAACGAAGATTCAATTGGATTATCATAGAAAAATTAAATTATATAGATAAATTAAGGAGAAACACATGCTTTTTTCAAACACTAAGACTCAAAAAATCTAATGTGTTTCAGCATTCATCGATGGAGAGTAAATATTGCAAGCCAGAACATTAAAACATTAGTGTTATGCTTGTGATAACAAAAACATCTAAAAAAAGAGAGAATCACTTTGAGTCCATCAACAGAAAGAAGACCACTGAGAATGCATTTCTTGTGATAAATTCCTAGAACAATCACATCATACTCTTCATCCTTGGTCACAAAATCCAACTTAGAAACAAACCTTTTTGAAGATTTGATAGATATAAGAAAGGAAGTGTTATACTTGTGATATAAGAGATTATTATTATTATTTTACAAAATAAGAAGAAATATTGGAGATAATGAAAAGAGAAAGGTGAAGTTTTATATATATATAATATATTATATATATATATATATATATATATATATTTCTATAAATATATGTTTGTTTGATTTAGAGCAAGTCTTTCGTGGGAACCAACGACAATAACACACAAAGCAACGTTAAACGGGTGATTACCAAAAACCAGGAAATGGTTGGGAAAGGTACGTTACCATGCGCCAACATGCATTTCTAGACATTATATTTTATTTTAACCTAATCTAACGCGGGATGTTAATCTCTCTAGTTTGCAGGAAAAACAATATTTTTTTTAGTATTTTCTCTTTTAATATTTTATTTCAAGAGATTTTACAATGTTCAAGGATAACATCATATTAGTAACTCAATGAAATTCATTCTGAAAAAAAAAACACAGACATAATGGGAGGGGGAGAAAAAAATTCATGACTCACTAAAAGTGATAAGAATATCTTGATCATATTAGTTATTCAATGGATCCACTCTACAAAAATTAATAGATACAAGTAAGAGAGAGAAATAATATATAGAGATATTTTTATTATTTTTGACAGGTCATAAATTTTATTTTCTCTCCCACATGTGTTTGTCTTTTTCTTCAAAGAAAGTTTCATTAAGTAACTAATAAAATACCACTAATTATACCTCAAGTATAACAAAATCTTAAATTTTGTGTTTTGTATACTAGCTTATCTCTATGGAATTTTATTTTACCTAAATAAATTTTACTTCAAGTTTTTAATTAAATTTTTAGCTAATAGACAAGGTGAATTGTTGTGGAAAAGAGTTTTTTTTGGACAATAAATAATTCTTTATTTTTTTTTATGGATTGAATTTTGTATTGATTTGAATTATATGTTTATGAATTTATAATGAACAACAAACCGACTTTTGGAGCAGTGATGAAGGAGATCAAAACGTAGATTTGGAGTTGAAACTTTCTCCGCCAGCAATATAACCAGTGATGGAAGGTTTCTAAGTAGGAAAAAAATAAATAGAGAGAAATAAATGAAAGAGTATAAAAATTTAAAATAAGTAATTTTGAAGCGCGTGGTTTGCACGTAATGGGACTGAGTTTTTTATTGCATGGCTTTTGATGGGAGAAGTCTAGTTTTTAGCAGGTTGACTTATGACCGTCGGATCTAGCTTGTTTTCTGTGCGATCTAGGGTTTACTAAAAAATTTTCTGAAAATCGTTCCTTTTTTTATTTTTATCTGAATGAATTTAGGGGTAATTAGAAAAAATTGTACTAAACAAGATCATTAAAATATTTTTTTTATCAATAAAACATTGAAAAAAATTACAATTTTTTTTTATCATAGATTAACAGTTCTTAAAGAGAGTTAAGCATTTAAACTTTTTAATATTAAATTTTTAATATTAAATTTTTATTAATGAAAAAATATTTTGATATACTAAAATTAAAAATAAATTTTAAAAATTAAAAATATTATTTAAAATATTTTTATAAATAAAAATATTTTAAAAAATAATCACCACAACATCATAAAATATAAAATATAAAAAAAGAGTTCACAGAGTTGAATTTATCGATTATATGCGAGTTCTTTATTCTCCTGATCATCACCTTTAGCAGTTAAAGATTATCTCCTTCTTGCTTTAAAATAGGGCATAATTTAGCTTCAACTCAAGCTAAATTAATATATATTACTACATGTTTCAACAGCTTCACCTCATTTCCCTTTACCTCAAGGAAATATGGGAACCCTTGATCCACACATACATGCATACACAATCACACATGATCTGTATCTTAAACCCTGTGAATTTCTTGAATCAACAAGCACATATTAACCACGTACAGGCCAAGATGAAGGTTTTATTTGAAAAATATAACGACTGCAAATCCATTAAATTTTGTTGGAAAATCCTCCATCTTTCGGATTCAATCAGGAAAAGGTAACCTGCAAGACAATTTCGGAGTTGCATTCAGACTGCTGGTTAATTTCCTGAATACCAAGAGACTATTTGACATTGATTTACACTCTACCATGCAAGAAAAATGAATGTAACAAGCGAGCCTACCCAAGTGTAAGAAAAGAAGAATAGTTGTCGTAGTCCTGACGAGGATTTGCTGAGTTGCTGCTGATATTGGTCACCATAGAATCTGATGACTGGCCTTGTTCGAGCAAATGCCCTTGGCCCTTGGATAAACTCATTAACTGCCGAGTAAAATATGAACTCAAAGTGAGAGGGAGTAACAAGAAGGATCTGAAAATTAATAATAGGTCTCATAGTCTCACTCTCTGCTTCAATCGCTGGTTCTCTTCTATTAGTTGGTGCTCCTGCAAATTAACAAAAAATAAGGAAAATTGAATCACAGAGAGTACTGATCATGATAATCGTTTGATTGTTCAAAACAACATGGTAACCATGCATATCAGTTCATGCACATCATATGGGGCTTCATGTACAGTAATTTTCACAAACTTTGCATGAATATTTTATCTTTTCTCATTGTCAAAAGTAGTGAAGTGACCTTGGACTTGAGAGCATCGACCTCCTTCAGAATTTTTTCTCCCTGAAACACATTGAAGTTGAAACATGTGTGTGAGGTATTGAACAAAGTCTTCAGCGTATATATGCAGTGCAGAACTATCTACAAGAATTAAGACAAGACAAGAGTGCTGCATGAATTACCTTTGTTTCCATGACACGACACAAGCTTCCTTCAATTAATTTTTCTAATTTTTCTAATTCTGCTATGCTCAGTCCCTGCAGATCTTCTCCCCTTGTTCGCCTGTCATCAGTGGATCATCATATGTATCAGCATTGCAAATTGGAATGTGATCTATTGTGGCAACAAGTTATTGATCCTGAGATTTTACCTCAGTTCACGGGTTTTCTCTGCTATTTCCTTGTTCAACATGGCATGCACAGCACTATCAAGCTTAAAGGACAGAAACGAATATTGCCTTTATTAATACATGACCATGGTATCTTATGGAATTTATAAAGTTAGATTCTTGAACCTAATTCAAAGTCATCTCCTTCTTCAACCTAATTCAAAGTTTTTGAAACAAGTTTTGAGTGAAAGAATGTTACGAAAAGGTAGCCATGCACTCATTAGATAATTTGACTCGCCAATCCAATATTAATCAGCAAGAGCAAAAAAGGAATATATATATATATATATAAACAATCTTGATGTGGTTTCAAATTCAATATAACTTGATAAGCTACAGTATAAAAACTAATTACCTGAAGCTCGACCGATGGTTGACTAAATTTGTCAAGGTTTTTGGGATGCAGATTACGCCTTTCTATCACTTGCCCAATGCTTCAAGAACAAAAGGTAGAGCAAATCATTTCTTGAATTTTCATGTCCAGGAATAGGCAAAAACTAGCTAAAAACAGTGCCAATGGTGGGATGTTTCAAGGATCACTTGTAATTGCTAGCAGCTATGATTCTTCCCGAAAGGACTCACCAAGATGTAAAGAAACAATCAACCTGAGAGGAAGGGTAGAGAATTTGCTGCTACTATGGCAACAGTAAACCTCTAGAAAAAAATGCTGCTACCATATTACAACAACAAACCACCAAACCTAAAAAAGATGGCCTACCCAGAAACTTGGCAAAACCTGACGAGCAAAACAAGATCCAAACAGAAAATGAAGAAGATTAGACAGATTTTCAACAGCAACAGTCATTGCATGAAAGCCACAATAAAACCAGAATTGCACCAGCAGAAATTAATAGGGACACAAAGTGCTAAGATTCGCGATTGAAGGTTTGAAAAAAACAAGGCAGGAGAGGTAACTGAACACAAGACCAAACAGCAGCTATGCAAAGACACAGATGAAGATTGCAGGAGCCAGAAAGCAGAAGAATCTGAGAAAGGAAGACCTAACAACAGCAAAAAGGAGACAGAAACGGCAGAAACCAAGAAGCAGCAAGAACTAGCCATAAAATGTCAGGAGAAGGAAGTAGAATCCATGATCTCTCGACATACACACACCAAAGCACCCTCATTTTGACAGACTAGATAACAGAAAAGAGGAGGGAACTGAAAGTCCTGATAGATCACAGAACTGTTGAAACTAAACTAGATTTCTAAAAAATATGTTGAAATAGTTGGGAACCAGTTGACTTAATGAAATAGAATAACCGGTTAAATTGTAAATGTTTCCCAGGTACCAAATATTCAATAAACCCTAATGTCAAATAGAACACCAATAACAAACCCTATATATATACATATAAAGAAGCTTAGGGTGATAACTCGATTTAACAATAACGAACCCTAATATCATATTGGTCACTAGAGAACTATCCTTATCATTACAAAGATTTATTACCCTATCAAAAGCTCAAATAATATTAAACTAATCTACACCTGTTTAAATGAAGAAATGTTTAATATTAAATCTAGATCTCTATAAAGTAACATCAGGAAGATCAAAGAAGATCTTTGTATCAACAAAACTATAGAAACACTTCTATATTATGCGGTTTTCTATGATCTTAAGTTACTTATATCTTAAACAATTTGGAACAGTAGAATAACAAGAGGATCTAATCACAAAAGAATCTCGAGAACAAAAGCTAGAAAATATCCAAAAATTATTGTATTAGGCGAGAAATCATCCTTTTCATCGCAAAGTAAATTATTTAATAGCATACCCGAATATCCAAGAAGATAATCCTATACATATGTATAGTAAGAATTGTGTATCTGGTAGCTTAGTGAAGCATCTTTTCAAGTGTCAGTAATTCTAATTTATGTGGTTATTATCATGTAATTGGAGATGAATACTTTCATTATATAGCCTAAGACTCCATAGACCTCTCGATGATTCCAAAAAAAAAGAAGAAAATTCTATTTTATTACAAACTAGTGTTCTTGTGCATCTGGTGCCTACAAAGATTAAATCCACTTTCTTCTTAAAAACTAAACCTCTTTTATATTAAACTAGAATATTCATGAGAAATCACATATCTTTGCATCCCAATTGACAATATGGGTGTAGGAGTGGAGATGGAGTTTGGTAGGATAATGAGATCTCAAAGTTCGTCGATAACCAAGCTCAACTTAAGGTGATTCTAAATCTTACTTATCGTATAAGTACTTCTAATCTTATTTATAAAAATAGGATATTTTCTGTCATATAGTATCTAAATTATGTATGTCATTTTATTTTTAAGGTTTTGTCAAAATTAATTTTTTATAAAATTAAGAAAATGTAGGCTTCTCTTTGTTTACTTTCTTCCTTCAAAAGCTAGGGTTTGTATGATTTCTATTGCAATCTCTATTATATATATAAAAAAATTAATTAGGATGTTTGTAGTGTTATTTCATTTTTTAATATTTTATAAGTCAATAATATTAACCTTCAAACAATATCCTTTTACATGACCAATTGTCTATTCTATTCGAGTAAATAAATGGGTCTTGCATATCTTTCACAATCCAACATATTATTATTATTTGATGAATTTATACATATATATTAAAAAGAAGCAAGCTAGTTAAAAGATTTACACTATTTAATTAAACAAAAATAAAAAATCAATACAACAAAGTGTTTCAATCACGAGGTAAGGATTTTATTTAAAAGGATGATATAAAAAAGAAGCATTTAAACACGTTATTCACGACCATCCTATAGAAGCATTAGAAAAAAAAAAAGAATGTTACTAGTATATCAAGAACAAGCAACTGGCTTGCTTACATTTTTAATCTATTAAAAAAAAAGAAAATCTTTGGATAAATTATAATGTTTTGAAAAGGGTTTTCTATTTATTATTTTTTATCATATATATCATTTCTACATTTAAATTTCTTATTATCATAACTTTTTTTAGGGTTTATAATGTACTCACAAACTAGAATAAAAATCATTTTATCCGATTCCTACTTTTTTTTTTATCAAGTTTCATTAATTACAAGATATTATAGATAACTTGAGCAACTAGCATCTTATCAAGTTTATATTAACTAGATGATGTTTAAACTTTCTTTTATGTTATTTGATGTTTAAAACTTTTAATTTTTTAAACAAAGGTTTATAAAACATCAAACATGTTTATCATATTAGTTGGTTGTTTATGTAACTAAAAAATTCCTTATTATGAAAAAATAAGTTTAAAACTATTTTATATAAAAAATTACAATTCTAATTTGACAAAACAAACTCTGGGAAATTGACCCCTTTCTCATTCATATATGTCCAGGCATGGTTTAACAAGTATTCAAATAGGTTTGGAAATAAATAAATAAAAGTATAATAAAATGAATAAAAATGTATTAATAAATAAAAATCTAATCAATTTGCATTCTTTATCTCGATTCTAATTAAAGAATATAATAAAAAAATATTATAAAGCACCAACCAATTTTATTCGGATATGAGCAATATAATAAATTTATTATTAAATAGTTGCAATAATAATTAAAAAAAGCCTAACACAACACACTTGAGGGTCAAAAAGGCATTAATTGTGTATAACTTTCACCAATAAAGGACCTACTAGCATTTCAACCTAAATATTGGTAATTTAGTATAAATGCCAATAAACATGTACATTAATCACAATTATTTAAAACACCATGATTATTATGATCTAGAGGGAGAATGATTTATATAAAAAAAACCTTGTTCTACTTAATTTTCATATAAAATATTAATGAGTGAATATTGTCATATTTATTTTACATGAGAAGTTTGTATGGAACTAATCCATCATTACTTCCGTATCGTTAATAAAAATTAAATATTTAAACTTAATAAAATTGATGGCATAAATAATTACAAAGCATTGATAATTTTATTTTGTTTTAAATATTTTCAAAAATCTTTTAAATTCTACAAAATTAAATGATGAGAAATTTTTATTAAACAAGTTAGTTTTTTCAGTTATCCCTGGCCTATGCATTCCTTTAGAGAAAACTTCCCTTTCAGACAGAGTTCGCTTAAATTAAGGATCACTTGGGCAATGACCCCGAGTACATAAAAAATAATAATAAATAAGTATTTTAAAAGACTTTATTTATAGTTTTGTTGAAGGTCCCTATTCACCTTAAGTCGGCTTTGCTTTTAAACCCTAATGTATTATCTAATAATCAATTGCATTTTGAAACTTTGATTTAAAATTCAAGATAAATTTCGATAATTTAACTAATCTAGAAAAAAGAAATAAATGAAGTGATAAGTATTTCTAGGCTGAAAAGGATACTTTAAATCATTGAAGCTAAACATCCTGCATGAACAAAAAATAAATAAATAATCATAAAAATAATTAGAAATAATTAAAAGGTTATATCATGCGATGGTCCTTTGCGATAAATTAATAGGGCTAAAAATAAAGGTTATCAAATATAAATCTTGCATGAAAACAAAAATAAATAAATAAATCATTGTTGATACTAAACATCTTGCAAGAAAAAAAAACTGAAAAATCATAAAAATAAACAAAAATAAGATGTTATTTCATATGATGGTCCCTTTGCTATAAATGGTGTTGAAAATAAAAGTTATCAAATATAAATCTAATTATCATCTTGGGTGTAACATGAATTACTGTATTAGGCGAGACAAGAGCATAATTTCAAGTCATAATTTTTTATATAAGATAGTTTTAAATTTATTTTCCAGAATAAGGTATTTTTAGTCATATAAACCAACCGATATGATCAAAACATTTAATGCCATATAAACCATAGTTTAAAAATTCCAAGTATTAAACATTAAGTAATAGACAAGAAAGTTTTAAACAACATCTAGTTAAAATAAATCTAATATGTATAAGCATCTCAATTAACCCAAAAAATATTGAATTAACTTGGCAAGATATTAGCTGCCCAAATCATATACAACTTCTTATAATTAATGAAACTCGATAAAAAAAAAATTGAGATTGTATAAAATTATTTTTATTTTGGCTTATGAATATATTATGAGTCCTAAAAAGTTCTAATAACAAGAAAATTTAGATGTAGAGATCATACATATAATAAAGAATAACAAATGAAAAACCCTTTTCAAAACATGATACCTTGTCCAAAAAGTTTCTTGTTTTTTTTTTATATAGAAAATAAAGACTAAAAATGTAAACATGGTAGATGCCAATTCTTGATATATATACTAGTAACATTTTATTTTCCAAACGCTTATATAGAGTGGTCATGAACATAATCACGAGTTTGAATGATTCTTTATAGCTACCTCTTAGATAAAGTTTTTATCCAGCGGTTCAAACACTTTGTTATATTAAATTTTTATTTTTTTTAATTAAAAAACAAACACCTTGATTTAAGAGCGGTTCAATCACGAGTTTGAATGTGTACATCTTTTAACTAGCTACTCCTTTTATATATGTATAATTTCATCAAATTAATATCATGAATTGATAAATAAGATTAGAAGTAATCTGATAAATAACTTGGAATCATCTTAATTTAAGAGAAAAAACTTCATTTTCTCCTTTATTTTTTCTTAAATTCATAATAATATCTTGTAATGCTTAGAAGTTTAAATCTGCTCATGTTATTTATAGATATTTGTCTCACTGTTTTTTGATACTTGTTCATCAACCTATATCATATCTACACATCCTAATCACAAAAGAATTTCAAGAAGAAAAGCAAGAACTATTGTATTAGGCGAGAGCTCATCCTTCGCATCCCAAAATAAATTATGTAATTAACGTTTGTGTAATTTCAAGAACAAAAACAAGAACATAATTCTATACATAAGTAGGTGGAACTTAACGATTGTGTATCAAGTAATTCTCATTTATTTAGTTATTAATATGTAATTGGAGATGATTACTCTTACCATATAACCTAAGACTCAACGAATCTCCTGTTGAACAAAGAAAAAAGACAACCCTACTTTATTACAACATTCCAAAATTAATCTACAAAATCTTTATCATTCTTCTTATTTGATGGTTAGAATATTAATGGTGTTCTTGTGCCTACCCAGATTGAATCCACTGGAAGATTCATGAAAAATCACAATTTTTATATCCTTAATTGACAATGTGCGTGTGGGAGTAGAGATGGGGTGTGGTAGGATTACGACACCTCAAAGTTCAAAGGAAATCCTTCAATTTTTATGGGGTTTTTTTTTTATAAAAATTCATGAGTTTTATACACACTTACCACTAAAAGATAAAAACATTATGGTCCATCCCTTAAATATCCACTCCTTGAATCCATCCTTAAAGATACAAACTTTCATTACATATGCTTGTTGTCCCTCTTTAACCAAGAAAAATTTCTTGTATAGAATAGTTTTAAATCAAAAAATTACTTTATTAGGTGAGAGCAAAATTTCAAATCATGATTTCCTATATAGGATAGTTTTGAACTTATTTTTTTAGAAAAAAAGGTATTTTTTTAGTCACACAAACCTTTAATTTTTCTTCTTGTTATTTTGGTCCGTGAGCATATTACGAACCCTAAAACTTTCTAATAATAAGAAAATTTAGAGTTAGATATCACATATATGAGAAAAATTTCTTATATATAGAATAGTTTTAAATCAAAAAATTACTTTATTAGGTGAGAGCAAAATTTTAAATTTGCAAATGTAAGTAGGCTGGTTCCTAACCATACACTAGTAATTTTTTTTCCCGATAATACTTATATACAATGATCTATCAATCTTTCAAGTCAAATTCTTATTCATAATTGATTTAAACCTTTTTTTATATTGATTTCCAACTTTTATTTAATTAAAAGGTATCCATCTTTTCAACTAATTTACTCCCTTTTTTAATGATTTTATGTTATACATGTTTTCAGAATTTTCTTTTTGTGGATTAATTGGAGTCATTAATTATAAGTAAAAAATCACTTTTCATATATATATATATATATATATATATATATATATATATATAGATACACACACACACATACGGGAACACTTTGGTAAAATACTTTATATTGAATGTTATGCATGTTTTATATATAACCTCACCACAAACACTTAGATTGTGTTTATTTGTGAAAAATGATTTTAGTTTCTAAAAAATGCAATTTTAAGGAATAGAATACGACAGAAAATGCGTTGTTTATTAACTGGGAATGAAAATTATGTTTTTAGGAACCTTTTTTATAATTCAGAAAAATAGAAAACATCAAAATAATTATTTTTTAAATTCTCTATTATAAAAATAAAGAACTTGTTTCATTTGGCTAATGTTTTATGATCATTCCTTCTAGTATTTTCAATTTAATCCAAATAAAGTCCTTATTTTCTATTTTCAAAAATTTATACGTAATAAACATGTTTTTTTATGAAAACAATATATTTTCTAAAAATAAAATTTTCTCCCTTGGGATCTCTCTGGTATAACAAATAGTTTCAATCAAAATTAGTAACAGTAAAGCCCAAGATTTTCCTTTTTCTTAAATAATATTTCAATGAAAATCCTTACACTTGAAAATTAAATTTCTATAAACATGTAAAGTTTGTTTAGATCATATCACCACATGATGGGAGCAGGAGATTGAATGTAAGTGAACCAGCAGGAAATTAATCACATCCAGCTGGTAATTTATTTTTAACCTATTGTGTCAAGCATCTTACTTGCATGTATTAAACTTTGTGTTACAATTTCTATTGCAATATGTCAATGTGTTTATCATGAAGGATGCATTATCAACCACCTTTAATTATAGTAAAAGCAAATTTTGAGCAAAACACATTTTTAGTCTGCAGGGACGTAAAAATACTGAACGCAGAACATATTAAGAAACAAGATGCTCTGAAAGTACGTTGGTTTTTCTTCATCAAGGCTATGGTTGTATACTGGTTTTACCTTCCCTCTCAGTGTTGTTCATGAGCCTATGTGATGAATGATTCATTTTCGACTCTATATATTACTCTTCTAGGGTTTATGACGGTCATAGGTGATGTTGCTCTGTGATTTGAAGAGATGAAAACGATATGTAAAAATAGAAAAAGAAAACACATTAATTTTAATACATGATTATCAATTAGCAAAGGGGACTTAATTTAATTGGATGGATTATAGAGTGGTGAGCAGTCTTGTTATTATTACAAAAACTCGAGCCTGAGACTTCTTCAGGCAGGAGGAACATGGGTGCATTTGAGCTACCAATTCAAGGGTTTTTTTTTTTTTTTATGTGTTATAAACAAGAGGTTGAAACTCAATATTTTTTTGTGAAGAAGATAGAACTCTAGCACCAGTACAGTTGAAATTAAACATTGCAAGAAAAGAAGAAACCTATATATGCTTCTTCTTCTTCTTAATTTGTTTCCTTATTAAATGCTGGGTGCAGTTGACCTTATGATCATATAGATTTCCTGAGAGTAAGTAGGACTAAACCTAGGCTCTCCCAAACCAGTCAACAGATGATCATATGTTCTTCTAACTAAATGCTGGGAGAAGGAGAAGAAAAGGCAGTGTCTAGGGTTAATGTGAGCAAGTGACAACTCTTTGCACAGATGATGAGCTATTGATGCTAGATGATCAATTCAATACCAGTTAGGTTACTATTTACTAAGTGACAGAAGACTGTCTATTGATGTTAAGACATGGGTTTTTTTTTTAATATTTCGATTTTGATTTTCTTCCCTGCAAACCTTACATGTAATTAACACTATGATACAAGTCACTTCAACTCAAGGGCTCATACATCATTTCGGAGCAATTGTAATCAATGGTCTCTGCAAAGAATAGATACAGGTTGTACTATTAGCTAGGGGTATTGAGGTTTCAAATTTTGCCCTTGATTTTTCTAGGGTATGAAGGCCTTGCATTGTGTAGTAGTTGTCTATCCCTATATTTTATGAGCACATCCTTGGACTAGGTAGTGTTTCTGGGGGCATAGAGGGTAGCAAATCCAACTTAATAAAAGTAGTGGCTTTGATCTCTATAATGGCAGAAGTGCAAGTCTTTCTGGTTCAAAATAGACATTATAAGCGTACAAGAGAAGCCATTAAAGAAGCCTGTTTGTTTTTGCGGCGACAATACATTCGTTGTAGACCGCAATAAAAACATTAAATTGAGATTTTACTACAGTGCACCACGCGGTACACTAGAGAAACAAGCATGCCCTAGACCACAAGCAATTCAAGTTTCAACACCAGCATTAAGAAAGACATGAGTGGACGTGTGATGCCCTTAAAAAAGGATTTGAACTAGCAATAAGTGGCAGCAATAACATCAAAAACTTCATATCAGTACCAACTTCTCCCTATGCTCCTCTCCTCGAAAAAATATTATTTTGCTCGCAGATACCAAAAGATTCTATTGCACATCTATTTCAGCCATTCTCTTCTTTTTTCAACTTTGTTGGGTTCAAAAGAAACCGTTGTTAATGCATCCTAGGTTGATCATTGAGCTCACAGATGACATAATATATATGGTATATCATAAAGTAGAAAATAATAAGAAAGAGAAAGGGAGCAGAACCTTGAGTTTGAGTACTCAAAAAACTTTCCAGTTGCAGAAAACACCATGAGAGCAATCTCAGCATCACATAGAATTGAGAGCTCGAAAGCTTTCTTGAAGAGCCCTCTTCTCCTCTTTGAGAAACTGACTTGCCTTGCACTTGTGTTGTCTATCTTCTTGATCTGGATTTTCTTGCGAGTCATCTTCCCCAAGAAACAAATTCAGCTCACCCTTCATGCAAAATCAACCAAGATAATTAACCACATGCTGATAAAAATAAAATTTCTAAGAGAAAGAGATCGAGAAGCTGCGCACCAAAACCATAGACCTAATGGTATATATCATTAATGGAGGGCCTTATCAATGTTTACAGAGAGAAAAATCAAATACCCTTGACATAAAATGAGAAAAAGCATGCATCAAACAACCTCAACAAGTATATTTACAAGCAAATCAAATTTTGTTTACTTATATCCACGCAAACGTATTATATTTTTTAAAATAAAATATAAACAGATTTTTTTACAAACAAGAAGAAGAAGAAGAAGAAGATAGAATGTTCAAAAAAAGAAAAAAGAAAAAAAGAAAATCTAGCCACTACCTTTCCCTTAAAACGTACATCAATTGAATCGTTGGAGTGACATTAATGGATAATACTACTGGATCATGATAGCAAGAAATCAAGAACAGATCTTTAATTACAGGAAATTATCAAGCCACCATCAACCACAAAAGAAAGGGGAAAAAAGTACAATCATAACACAGCCAAATTTACGAAGAGGATTTACATGAACATGGAAAATTAACAAAAGAAAATCAGCTCGCTTTAATAAAAGCGAAGGGAAAATTTTAAAAAAGAAACTGAAGAAAAAATAATCAGTACAGCACCGAGCATTTCTGTAAATAGAAATGTAGAGAAGCTGACTCAGTGATAAAACAAGGGGAAAAAAAAAGAAGAGAAAAGTTTTGCCAGATTAAGCCAGGAATCTTGAACAATCTAAAACAACCCTAGCTGGTAATGCCAAGAACTCAAGCTGACACTGAAGTTTGTAAGAAATGAGTGAGCAAATGAGTGAGCTTGCAAGGATTGGTAAGAAATCTTTGGTTTCAGTTCTTCTTACCTATTTCTATGTTGTCTTTCTTCTGGTGCTGTCGATACCTCACAGAAAACCAAAGTCAAGTTCACCAGTGATGTTTGGAGATAGAGAAGGAAAAGGAGGTTAACAGAGAGATCTTCTTAACCTTGGTTGCAGGAAAAAGAAAGATTCCTTTTATGGCCAAGCAAGAAGTCACACTGTGCAATTCTCTCCGATTGGTGAAGCAGAAAAAAGTCTTTCTTCTTGTTTTTTGGATTTTTTTAGCTATTTCCATTTTTGAGTAAAGCCCTAATAAAGTGAAAATATTTAAACGGGACTTTTTTTATTTATTTATTTTTATGGTGAGATTTGCTTTCCGTACAGATATTGCGTCTCTTCAGCACTGCTTCGCTGGTTAGATTTAACACTAACACCACCGCCTCTGTTCCCTCGTACTAATAGCGTCTCTTCAGCCTCGCTCTCGAGATAGGTTTGTACAAGGTAATGCGACTAGATTAGCTTGCAGCAGTGGAGCACGTCAGTTTATCTTTTAGGTAGGAAGAACAAATTAAGCTCTCTCTCTCTCTCTCTCTCTCTCTCTCTCTCTCTCTATATATATATATATATATATATAGGGAAAAGACCTTAAATAATATGTAGACCGTTCTCTTTTATATTTTATGATACTGAATGATAATTATTGGATATTTAAGAGTTATAGATAATAATAAAAAATGAAAAAAATTATATATGATTTAATTAAAAAATAATAAAAAATTCCTTTTTATTAATTTTTTCTCTTTTATATTTCTTTTTCATAAATATCTCTTATATGTTGATGTATGCTATAATTTTTTTTATTACTATAGTCAATTACCTTTAATAGATTTAAAAATATTATATTTATTTTATATCACTAGTTCAATAAATTTTATAAATCTTAGAATTATTGAAAGTTTATGTATTAGTAATTTTAAAAGTTATAAAATTAAGTTAAATACGATATGATATAAACTGATCCAAAGATATATATTAATAAAAAAAAAAATTGTGCTCCGTGTATCATATTTATGATCCCTCCGCATTGAATTTGAAAAGTCAACAGATAGTAATTTTAATTGACTTTTTCTAATTAGTTTTAATGTTTAAAAAATTCAGAAATTTTCTTAAGAGTTTTCAAGTTTCCATTTCTTATAAAGGCAGAAATTACTCAAAAATATATTATATTTATTGACATTTGAAATGTCGAAATGGTTGATAAATGGCTGGAGCATGGAATTTTATTATCAATTTATTTACGTGAAATACTTATCTAATATTTATTACGGCATATACAGACATGGTATTTTATAAATATATATGAAAAAAAAATATTTTAAAATATAAAAAAGCTCGAATTAATAAAAAGAGAGTCTATATTACTTAGTTGTTAATTAATTTCACTAAAAAATTATCAAATTAATGTTTTTTATAATTTTGATATACCGAAGTTAAATATTAAAAAAATCTTTAAAAATATATTATATATATTTTTAATTGAAAAACACTTTTATAAAAGTATATTGCACCGCATTATGAAGCACATACTAAAAGAGTTATTGTTTTTGCGTTTTAAAAGTACTTTTAAAAAATTTAATTATTTTTTTATTTTTTTTCTTGCTTCAAATTAATATTTCATGGTATTTTCATATTGTTTTGATATGCTAGTGTCAAAAATAAATTTTAAAAAATAAAAAATATATTATTTTGATACATTTCCAAATAAAAAACACTTCAAAGAACAACTGCTACCAGAATGTCAAAAAAAATCTAAATAAATAGTCCCAACCTATACACTCCTTAAAGAATTAGTATCCAACCTTTAAGATGTCGTTAATGAGTCCAGTTGGTTTTATTTTACTACAATCGAGTAATATAACATGGGATTCAACTGACAAGATTAATAATATTGGGATTAAATTGATGGATTGAGGATAATAGAAAAAACGATTATAGAATGAGGGGATTCCATGCAAGGACTGGGAAGATTTATAAACATTGCAACAAAAAATAAAAATAATAAATTAAGAATTCCCTATTTCCAATAAAGATAATTTATTTTTTTTATTAACGTGGGTGTTCAGGTCAGTTTGTTCGTATTTCAACTAATCTTACAACTTCTGAAATTAATATCCATGTAAGACTTAGTAGTTAAAAAATAAAAATAAATAACTCAAGAATTCTCTATTTCCAATCAAGATAATTTTTTTTATTAATGTGGGTATCCGGATTAGTTTACATGCACCTCAACTAATCTTATAAATTTTAAAATTAACAACCATAAAATACTTAGTAGTTAGCTACATATTCAATTTCAATCGAGAATATTACTGACCATAAAAGAAAAAAAAGAGAAATAAAATAAATATGGTTCTAAAGAGATTAAATTTTGAGTTTGAGTATGATAGTTAATCGGGTAACCAAACTGGTGAAGTGTAATTAAACTCCAAATATAGATTAATCACCATCGCAATACTGTAAAAACTTGTGAATTTACAAATCCAAATTACTAAAATATTATTTTAATCAAAACCCAAGGCTTCCAATTTTTAAATTTTAAATAAAAATCTAAATTCACGAAGACCCATGTTTTTCCACGAGAAATGTATTTAATTACTATTACTATTAATACCGCTAATAATACTAAAAGATCTGGGGTTGGTCACTGTTTATAATATATATATAGTGCTTTTTAAAGAAAAAAATCTCTTTAATTTTTTTTATAATTTTATTCTCTCATGTTAAATTAGCATGAAGTTCAAATTTACAGAATAAATTAAACTGTATTTATAATAGAAATAAAAATTTTAAAAAAATTAAATAAATAAAAAATTAAATACATTGTTCGAGATAAAATATATGTGTGTGTATTATTTCGAGGAAAATTTTATAATGCTCTAATGATAAATATTTGATATTAAAGAGTTATAGATTAAAAAAAGTGAAAAAAATCATATATGATCCCATTAAAAAATGATAAAAAATTATTAATTATTTTTAATTTTTCTTTTTTCATATATATCTCTCTTATATTGGTGAATACTATAATTTTTTGGGTGATTTTTGTAGTCAATTACCTTTAATAGATTTAAAAATATTGTACTCCCTGTGCACCATATTTATGACCCTCTATACAAATAAAGTTTCTATTTATTATAAAGGAGAAAAAATATTCAAAAATATATTATATTTATTGAACTTTGAAAAGTCAAAATGGCTGATAAACTAGGATGGCAAGAGCATGGTATTAAATATGCATAGTTCTTACGTTAAGATTTTTGTAATTTTTATTTTATCACATCGACAAATAAGACTTTATTTGTGGTAAAAATAAAATTAGAAGAAAATGATCAAAATTAATAATAATAAAAAGAAACATATATGATTCGATATTGTCTTGTAAAAGTTAAATATGCTCCAAATAGTTTTCAGTTTCAATTTTGTGTTGTCCCTGATTGTAGAATTTCACATTTCAATCTCAATCTTCATTTGTTTTTCGTTTTAATTCATTGATATCGAGAGATTAAAGAAAAAATCATTAAAAAATATTTTTCAATTAAAAATATCAAATAAGTTATGTTTGGTACCGTGTATAAAATATTTTTCAATTAAAAATATATTTAAATAATATTTTTTAAAAAATTTTATTTTATTTTTAACATCAACGTATTAAAATTATAAAAAAATTTTAAAAAAATCAATTTGATATTTTTTCAAGTAAAAAACACAAGTTAAACCACAAAATAAACACTCTAAATCCGATAGGATGATTAGGTATGAAGATTTTATTGTCAAATCAGTTGTCAAATAAACGGTTAATCAAGTGAATGTTATTTGAGTTTAAAATTTGCTTATATATACGCCACATTATATTGTATTTAATTTTTTATTAATTAGAATGAAAATAATGAAATTTAAACTTGTAACTACTTGGTTAATAAAGTTCTAATATTATTTCAAAGAATTATTTTTATCTAATGACTTAACTTGGTACGTAAAATATCTCAAGAATTATTTTACATTACTCTAATGTTTTCAAGACTAGTACATGTTGGTTTGTAAATAATTTGCGGTAAAGTTTGGTTTACTTTTTTTTTTTATATATTGTTTTTGTTTTGGGGTAACAGTGGTTTTTTTATTTTATTTTATTTATAATGGGTGATGATGATTGTGATGGTGTTGGTGTTGCTTATGTTTTTTTTTAATTGATAATTTCAATTAATTGTCATTTTTCTTTGTATAGTTAATGGTGCAATGTTATTGTTAAATATTATGTTGTTTTACATAAATTTGGGGTGAAATATATTATAAGAAATTATTATTTTTTTGATACATTATTTTTATACTTAGTTACAATGATTGCTAAGTGACTTGAAATTATTATCGTATAGAAGCTGAGAAGCTGAGGTTGGAGAAGTTTGACGAGTAAATTTAAGCAGATGATGTTAATTAAGTGTGTGTTTGATTATAATAAATATAAAATATTTTTCAAGATTTTTTTAATTAAAAACATATTTAAATAATAGTTTTTAGATTTTTTTTAATATCATTATATTAAAACTATATAAAAAAAATATGAATGTTAGTGTTAAATATGTGGTTTTTACATAAATTTAGGGTGAAATATATTATAAGAAATTATTTCTTAGCTATTTTTTTGCCTGCATTTAGGGAATATTTTGTAAATATGGGATTTGCGGAAGATTTTGAAGAAGTTGTTTAAGTTTGTCAAGCATTTGGGATAACTATACAGGTTTTGCTTGTTCTCTTTATAAGAAAAAAAAAGAATAAAGAAGTGGGAAAATAACATTTTATTTGGTCCCTCAAATTTGTACTTTGACCATCTTGATCCTGCAATCTTGTATATTAAAATTATGAGCACACCGAATCTTGTTAGATGCCGATGAAAGTCAACATAATATTTCCTTTTTTTTTCTCAGTTGATGTATAAATTAGCTTAAGAATTTTATTAGCTTTGAAAAAATATATTTAATTTTTTTGTTGCATCAAATGGTGTGATTGCAAAAGAATAGTCGGGTTGCTGGTATTTTTAATTGAAACAAATTAAATCCATCAAACCCCTTTTTTCCATTAAAACCAACCATTGACCAAAGTTGATTATGTTTAATTTAATAATATTTTCTTTTTTTAAAAAAATAAATACATTCTTTTCTCATCAACCTCTCCGTATTATTCTTTTTTATATTTATTAAAACAGAAAAAGGGATAAATTGGGGGAATAAAATGAAATGAAATGAAAGGGATTGGGTTATAAATAAATTTAAAAAATAATTTTTAGATTAGCACATTAAAATTATTAAAAATTATCTAAAAAATATTAATTTAATATTTTTAATGCGAAAATCATTTTGAAACAATGCCAAATATATGTTAGAGAATAATATAAATCATACTGTGGGACCTTACCTAACAACTTAAACTATCAGGTTGGGATTGTTCTTTGATATGGTATCAGAGCTTTAATGACCAAGCGGTCACGAGTTCAAATCTCTTCATCCCTATTTATTTAATAAAAATTAAGCACAAGGTAATATACGTCTGCACAAGTTTCAAGCCCAAAGAGCTTTAACTTGAGGGTTTGTGTTAGAGAATAATATAAATCATATCGTGGGATCCTTATCTAACAACTTAAATTATTAGGTTGAGATGATTTTTTTACACTTAACTAGAAGCGAGATCCATTTTCAAATAGATTAAAATACAAGAAAGGTGAAATCTAAAATTGAAAGGACATGAATTAAGTCTTAAATGACCTAGAATTTAGAAAATATTTATACATTGTTAAAGTGAGTGCTATTATTATGATTATAACAACAATTATAATTACTCTATTCATAAAAAAAAATATTATTATCATAGTAAAAAAATACATTTAAAATGACTAGTACGATAGTTTTAATCCCACTCAAATTAAATATTATCTAAATAAAAAGCTACTTATTTATTAATTAATTATTGTTTTTATTAAAATAAACTATAAAAATTACACAATCTAAACATTTTAAGAGACATTATAAAGTTCTATTGATTAAAAATAATTAATAAACTACATTTTTAATGCAAATCATGAAATTTATTTGATATGTTTTATTTTTAAAAGTTGATTTCATCAGTAAACAAGTTTTTTCTTCTTTTTTAGTATACACATGACATTACCATATTAATTATCTACATAAAAATACTACAAATACAAAATTCTCTTATTTTTAATGCACTGGTTCACATAAGTGAATTGGGTGTGCTTGTTAGGTGTAATAAAAGTAAGTGTACAAAATTTAAATGCATGCCACAGAAGTAAAAAATAAAAAAATAAAATTATTTCCCCAGGCTTTGGTTTGTTTAGATTTTTAACCTTTTAAAAAAATGCAACACTTTTAACCTTTAAAAAATGCACAGGTATTAGAAAGTAAAAACATTTATGTATATTACATGAAACACTTTTAAAATTTTAAGATGATTATATATTGGACAATATCTATATTTAAAAAAAATATTAAGAAGGCGACATATCGGATCGACCCGAACTAACCATATCCTGTTTATATTTAAACAATTAATATAATCGAATTATAAACAAAATTTTTATTGAAAAAAAACTAAATTTAACAAAGAAATGACAAATAAAATACCCGAGATAATCCGATTCATTTTTAAAATTAGTAAAAAATCCTATAGAAAATAAATAGAAAATAATAGAGCTTAATCTTCAATTCAATAAAATATTAAAGGATGAAATAAATACAATATTAGCAATAAAAACATTAGCATTGATTATTAATGTGGGTATTTCGATCTCCAGAGCAGGATCCGTAGATCTGCCTTCTAGCATTGATAGCAATTGATCGAATTCTTACTCTGGTTTGAGAAGGTTTTCAATTTCCCTTATCTTTCATGTAAACTACCATGAAAAAAGAAAAAAAAAGTAAACTCAGGTAAATTTTCTAAACCTAGGTTAACCTTTAAAATTCACAATTCATTAAATCCAAGACTCGAACTCAAACAAGAAACCTAATTTAGTCCTAAGGATGAAATAAAAAAAAAAACATCAATTTAGAAAATTTACCAAACAAAAAAATAGCAATAAAAAATGAAGGAGAATGAAATTATAAAAAAAATCAATTTTAAAACTAATCTCAAATAAAATAAATATAAATCAAAATAATGGGGATCAAAACAAACAAATTAAAACAAAAAAGGAGGATGCAATTGAATACATATTTCAATTCTATAAAATAATTCAAATAAAAAAATATCAATCGAAAGAACAAAAACCAAATTTGAAGAAAACACAAATCGAAAGGCTGCAGTGAAATTTTGAAAGGTTAGGCATAAAAATCAAGGAGAGAAGAGAAAGGAAAAAAAAAAAAGCCAACTGACATCAAATTGGAGGGAATTACGCCACACACGCCTCCTAGAAAGTTTAGCCCTGCTGTGATGAATCAAAAAACACCATGTAAGCGTTTTTTGCTCGTCGTAAGTCGCCACGCTCATCACTTCAACATGGCAGAGTGGCTTACTCGTTAGCATATTTAATGAACGTACCAATTTTTTTTTCTTTCTATTTATTAAAATACCAAATTGTCTCCAAAACCACATGATAATCATATAAAAAAAAATGAAACCAAAATAAAACTATAAATAAGTCTTTGTAGACAAGGTAAGAAAATTTTGATTCAAAGGGTAATACAATCATTTTATTGTTTTTTGAAAAGTGAAATTTTGAAAATGCCATGAACACAAGTTAAATAATTTTTTTGCTTTTAATGGAAACTAAATAATTAGATTTTCCAAAAAAATTAAAAAGACCTAATGATTCCTAATCAATTTCATAATGTCTAATGGACAAGTAAAAAAACAATAATAACCCCGATTAAAAGACCATTGAGTTTTCTTTCAAAGAAAAAAAACATTATTGTGTTGTTCCAATCCATAGTAAATCACACCTTATATATGATACTTTTTCCATGTCATTCAAGTTTTGTTAATGTTTAAGAGTAAAGAAAAAAATATTTTCTCTTTCTCATTTCCTTTAGTAATCAACTATGTGCTTAGCTTGCACTACACCACGGGTTGGATTATTTTTTCCAACCGTAAAAAAAATACAAAGACATTACTAATGTGTTTTCTTGTATAAAAAAATCAACCATGAACCTAATATCTGATGCAGACTGGACAACACACTTTTAAAATATTTAAATGGTAAGATATTGCATGAAATATTTTTTTAAGAAAAATATTAAAATAATAACATATTTGATCCAACCTGTGTTATGGATCGTGATAAACTTATAAAAAACAAATCAAAAAAATTAGAAAGCCTAATTCAAATCTACCAAATATTGAAGAATGAAAATAAAAAAATAATTTAAAAAAAGAACATAAAAAAAGCGACTTGAGTAAATTTAGGTACACACGTCAAATTCACGACCCGAGTCATGAGAATGACATTACTTTATAAAAAAAAAATACAAAAATACAAAAGCTAGTTCTTAACCAATTCATCATCAACAAAAAAAACTATTTTTTTTAAAAGCAACAAAGAAAACAACCTGGGTTAAACCCCAAACCCGCGAAATAGATCATGAATTCACAGAAAGTAATCTGAAAAAAAATTATTACCTTTTTTTAAAAAAACTTAAGCTTTAAAAAGATTTATCCCATTAAAATCTAAAAAATAAAATTTATTGGTGTATAATTTAAATGAAAATTCTTCAATTTTATTTAAAAGAAGTTTTCATAAAACAATTAAAGGAAAGCCTTAAAAAAAAACCTAGGAGTCAAATGGGCTTACATGGGCAAGCCTATATGCCTACCTATTTTTTTTATTACTAAACCATGAAATCACAACATAGATCATGAGACCGCGACATAGATCTTTATAAATTACTAGATGAAGCATTGTCTCTAGTTCGGTTTCTGACCAGTTCTAGTGCTCAGAAAATTGAGCCCATGTTTTAGCCTAAACCATTTTTTGAACTTTTTTTTTACCCAAAAAGCATTAGTCACCTAAGTAAACCTATTTGTGGCTTAAATTAGTAAAAAATGTGTTTAAAAATAAAAAATCAACTTGAACTCAAACAATTTTTCGAGCATAAATCTACTATTTCATGTAAGATGAAAGTCAAATAAGACCCCATTAAAACTTTTTTTTATCGAAAGGAACTCATTGACACCAAGATCAACTATTTTAGCAGCTAAAATCAATATTAGCTGATAGTTTTCTCTTGTCTCAATCAAAATCTGCAACTACTCTCATCTCTCTAAACACGAGACATAAAAGTAAGAAAATAGATTTTTGAGAACAAAAGTAAATTTATGAAAGCTAAAGGGATTGAAAGTGTTTAATTGAAAAATATAAGGATCAAACTTAACTTTTCATGTCAGCTTTGAAAGTGCCACCTAATTTCTATGCCATTGTCACTTTAATCCATCACCTTTCAGTCCTATCCTTTCTTTCTTAATGAATTAGAAGCAATGAGTCATCAATTTTGATAACTAAAATTTGATAACCAAAAAATATTTTAATCCATAATAAATTGTAAGAGGTTGCATGGTTTTTTCAACTTAGTGAAAACATCACAATGTGTGTCTTTGTAATTTTCAAGGGAATCTTTGAACCAACAATATCTAATTGATTTTGCACATAATGCGTAGCAATTATATACCGTATATCCTCTCATGGTAGCTCCATCAATATTCAACTCAAAGCATAACAGGTTATTTATAAAATCTAGAAATATTGTTTAAAAAAATATGAATTAATAGAGAATACCACATTAGATAAATAGAAATGAAAAGGCCTACCTCTTTTGCGTATAAAAATGAAATGGTGACCTCATAGACTTTTGGAAATCTTTTTCCATTATTCACTTTTGGGTTATGTTATTTGCATTAAGGTATATAAGTACATGTATATCATATGATTACCAAAATTGACTAAATGTTTGATCCTTTATTAACTCATGAATTACAAGGTTAATTTAATTTAATTATGAAATAATGTTGTTTTTGGATAATTTAAAAAAAAATTAAAATTACATCATTTTGGATAAAAACAATTTAAAAAAATTCTTTAGAATTGACATGACCTAGTAAATCTAGTTGTAAATTGACTCGCTAGGTTACTTGAGTTTGACTAGAGTAATGTTAAAAAAGGTTTAAAAGGAAAGCCTTTCAAGGCCAAGCTCCGAATCGACATATCATCAAATTGACATCTTAGGCTAGGCATATTGTGTTCGAGAATAATATAAATTATATTTTGGGATCGTATATAATTATTTAAACTTTTGAACCTTGTTAACCAAGTGATCATGAGTTTAAATTTTGATATTTCATTTACCAACTTAAATGTTTGGATTGAGATCATAAGTTAAGATATTAACAATGGAATATCCATGAGCAAAGAAAGTTTGACAAAAGATTATAGACTTTGTATGCAAATCTCTCTAATAAATTCTAGATCACGCACTTAATTTATACGCAAACCATACCATATATGCTATATATAAATGACGATACAAAAAAAGGGGGGGTTGAAGCCTTCAAAGTTCAAAATGAAGTATCAGTGCAATTCTGCTTAGACAATTAAAGATAAGTATGGATTAAGAAAATTCGGACATAAATCAGAACAATATTTTACTTTGATGGAGACTCATATTTGATGGTTTAGATTCTAATTCATTAACGTTGTTTGATCAAAGTAAAAAATATATGTTTATTCAGCAGTAGCACTTACAACACTCAAGTTCATAGAGAGATCAAAAGTTTGTACCAAAACAAAAACCAGATTGTAAGTTAATTGCTGCATAGAAGAAAGGTTTATACATATGAAAATAACATATATTATTACGTTGTATCTTAGTATCTTTAATTATAGTTTTTGCATAGGTTGGTCACTACCAAGAGGGTGTTTGGAAATGTGTTAGTGGTTGCTTTTCAAAGTGTTTTTCACTCGAAAATGCTTCAAAGTAATATTTATTATTTTTTAAAAATAATTTTTGATATCAGCACATCAAAACGATATAAAATCATTTTTTAAAAATTAATTTTAAGAAAAAAATTTCAAATTTTACCCCATCTCATTTGAAATGCAATACCAAGATGGGCTAAAGTGATCTATACTAAAGGACCAACCCAGTTCTAGATTGTCTATGAAAACAACATGTCAGTACAAATTCTCTCTCTCTTTCCAAACCATTTTAATCTTCATGTTAGGTATTTACCTTGCTAATTGTTCCTCAATCTTAATGCTAGGCATTGACCTTGGTAATTGTTCATCAAGAAAAATTGCAATTGTTTAAGCACAAAGACTTTTAATTTTGTCAAATACATATTTAGACCAAAATTAAAAAATATTGTTCTTTATAATTCAACTCAATAATTCTGAGACACTTACCTTTCCAGTTATCTTACTGTACATGGCAATTACATCTTGTACTGTGGTCTCAAAGTGAGTCGTTGCATCATAGCTCTGCAAAGATCATATTAAGATCTTAATCAATACTACTGAATTATTTAGGGAAAATACAAAATTTAGAAAGCTAGACCACAAGCTTGTTAATAGAGTTACAGGGAAACTTGAAAAGGTTCCCTTTTTGAGCTACTCTATAAGAATATATAATTGCTATGTAGATGAAAACTCCAGTCAATCTTATCACAAGGGTAAGCAAATACATGTATAAATGGCAGATAGACTTGTAACTTACAGTATAAATGAAGCAATTGTCATCTTCCTCATTGTTTGCAGGCATATATCTGTCATAAATATCATAGAAAATCCTATTTACTAGACCAAGCAAGTCAATTCTTGGCTTCAGTTCCATCTCAGGTTATCTATCTCAGTTTCAGTTGAAAAAAAAGTAATGTATTTTCTTTTAGGAGCAATATTGTGAGCATATGAACAGCAGAAGAGGTACCTGGAGAAGCAATGTGAAAGTTTACAAACAAATCTTTAAAGATATCCAGAATTGAACATCTATAACTTAAATTTTAGCCATTTCTTTTCTATCCATCTTAGCAATGCATTTAAAAGCATGCAGTTGATCAAAGGGCATTGTAATATACATTTGAAGGCTTATATGAGAGCCTTTAGGGTTTCGTCTGCACAAATAAAAATAAACAAAAATGCCTAATTTGCGTCCAAGTTACTTATGTGGCAGAATAACTTGCGCGGAGTGAGAATCACTAGTGTAAGGAATAGGATGACTCATTATACAAATAGCACGAGCAACCATTCCAACTTTCTTCACATGAGGCATTATAATAATGACAAATAAAAGGTGATTAACATAGTCAATGCCCATTTTAGCAAACGAATGCAGTGAAGCAAGAGACTGATCTTAAAATTGTTTAATGCTACCTTGTTTGGAAAAAAAGGTTGGGTCACAAACAACTTTCTTGCATCTAGCAATTTCTCCTTCAGAAATCACGTCAATGGCTTTTTCACTTTCGTCGAACTCTACCTGTCAATATACAACAAAACTTATAAGAATCAAGTAGTTTAACAACAGAGAGCAAGCAACAAATCAAAAATCACATATTCATATGCTAAAGAAGAGGCTATGGATACAAGTTGTTATCATAATTTTACCTTATATTCTGGCTTGTTAAGTATGTAAGTGCCACCATATATTGCACTTAAGCGTGCAAATGACTGACAAAATACCAAGACATGTTAGAGCAACTTATATTCACCCCCTAACTCTGTAAAAACACCATGGACTTAACAAACACGAGGCAATTCTGCCAGTCCATAGAGTGGATAGATATAAGGTGATCCTCCTTGGAAACGCGTCAATGACTCTGCATAAAGCTTTACGAAAAAAACAACAAAATAGCTTGAAAATTACTTCTTTTTTTGTAACCATCAAAGACGAGAAGAAAACAAGATTTCAATGAATTGCATGTACACCTTCATTCTTTTCACAAAATCCAAAGCTTGTTAATCCAAGTAACTATCATAAAAATGAAGAGCCAGTGCATGACCGATAAAGTCAATCATATCATCTTTTAACCCATATTTTCTACATGAAACATGATTAACAAGCATTAATCTAATAGTTAAAATTTGATCAGCTAGCTCTCAAGAACACAAAATATACATTAAGGTGCATGAATTCATTCAAGCACATAATCAATAGATGATGTGATCTTAAACTAGACTGAAATTTCTATCAATTAAAGAGAAATGTTAATCAAACACATACGCAACCTCTCTTGCTGTAACTTTGGTCAAGTCCAGACCCTCATGAGACTTGGGATCATTGTCCTCGTAATCTTGGATATAAATGAAGAACTTTCGAGCATTGCATTTCTCAAACAATCCCATCAATGGCAATTTTAGTGCTTCCACATCAGTTGCTAGAACTTTGTGGATTTGAAAATCAAAATTGCTTCTTTTATTCTTTCACTAAACAATAATATTTTTTTTTGTTCTAGATTTTAGATTACGTAAATGTGCTCTACCTTCCCTTTATTGTACACAAAACTACCATCAACAACCTTGAAATTGAGAAATTTGGTAACATCTATGTGTATCAGAACATGAAGCAAACAACCATTGGCGATAATAAACTAGCATAACAAATTGAAAAAAAAACAACGTAAAAACTTACTGCATGTTATCACTTAACAACGAGATCATAAAATTCCATATAAAATACCTTAGGTGTCATGTCAATATTGTACTCCTTGCTTGCACCTAGGCTCTCCGGAGGCTGGTTACTCCCCCTGAAACGCTTCCATAACTACAGTCAGGGAAAAAACTAAATAAAATTTTTGAAAAGATAATAGATAAGAAAATAGAAAGTATTTTACAACATGAACATAAGAGAATACCTGATTAAGATTAAGAGATGTTGATTCTTCTTTATAATAGTCATTGCGATTCATATGCAGTACCTGTTTCAAATGAAGATTTAATTGAATTATCAAAAAAAAATCAAAATATTAATTCAAATTAAATTATATAGATAAATTAAGGAAAAACACATGCTTTTTCAAACCCCAAGACTCCAAAAATCTAATGCGTCTCAACATTCATCAAAGGAGAGTAAAATGAGAACAATTGACAACCTTTTGAGCCTTCAAATATGAGAATAATTTTATAAATTAAAATTAACTATTGATACATTTCCATCAAATCTAAATTATAAACATGAAATACAAGAACAAAAACAAAGAAAAAAAATCAACAAAATCACACAAAAAAGCGAATTTTTCTTGATTATGTGGCATCATAAATTAAAAAAACTTAATAAATTCAAAAGATGAGATCAATTTAAAAAATATCAAAATGCATTGTTTGTTTTCTTCACCATCATAGTTCATAAATTCTGAACCTATAAATAGTAGAGTATTTCTTGATCTTCAGCCTATTGAAAACAGAATTCAATCTCAAGTTCATATTTGTCAACAATCACTACACATTAATTAATTAGTTCAAATGCAAGATATGATTTTATCACAAAGATCAAAAACTACTCAGCATCCAAATGTTACAGGCTAGAACCTTAAAACATTAGTGTTATGTGTTTATGATAACAAAAACCTAAAAAAAAATTACTTTGAGTCCATCAACAAAAAAAAAACCACTGAGAATGCATTTCTTGAGACCAGTTCCTTGAACAATTACATCATACTCTTCATCCATGGTAACAAAATCCAACTTAGAAATAAACCGTTTTGAAGATTTGATAGATACAAGAAAGGAATGAAGATATTATTATTTATTTATTTTTACAAAATAAAGAGAAATATTAGAGATAATGAATAGAGAAAGGTCAGATTTTATATATGTGTGTGTGTGTGTGTGTGTGTGTCTGTTTGTTTGATTTAGAGCAAGTTTTTACTGGGAACCAACAACAATAATGCACAAAGTAATGATAAATGGGTGATCACCAAAAACCAGGGAATGGTTAGGAAATGTGCGTTACCATGCGCCAACATGCATTTCTAGACATTATATTTTCTTTTAACCTAATCTAACGTGGGATGTTAATTTTTCTATTTTGCAGGAAAAACAATATTTTTTTAGTGTTTTCTCTTTTAATATTTTATTTCGAGAGATTTTAAGATGCTCAAGCATGACATCATATTAGTAACTCAATGAAATTCATTTTGAAGAAAAACTCAAACGTAGAGGGGGAAGAGAAAAATAGCTCATTAAAAGTGATAAGAATATCTTGATCATATTAGTTGTTCAATGAATCCACTCTATGAAAATTAATAGATACAAGTAGGAGAGAGAAATAATATGTGGAGATATTTTTATTAGTTTTTATGGATCATAAATTTTATTTTATCTTCCACCTGTGCTAGTCTTTTTCTTCAAAGAATGTTTCATTGAGTAATTATTAGAATACCACTAATTACAGCCTGAGCACAATAAAATTTTAAATTTTATATACTAGCTTATCTCTATGGAATTTTCTTTTACCCAAAGAAATCTTACTTTGAAAACCCAAATCAAGATCATCATTGCATTAAGAAATGAAAACTCGAGTTTTTAATTAATTGTTTCTGCTAATAGACAAGTTGAATTGTTGTGGAAAAGAATTTTTTTGGGATAATAAAAATTCTTTATTTTTTTATGGATTGAATTTTGAAGTGATTTGAATTGTGATGAAGGTTCTTAATGCTACAACCAACATTTTGTGAAATTATATGTTTATGAATTTATTATGAACAATAAACCGACTTTTGGAGCAGTGATGAAGGAGATCAAAACGTAGATTTGGAGTTGAAACTTTCTCCACCAGCAATATAACCAGCGATGGAAGGTTTCTAAGTGGGAAAAAAAAACAAAATAGAGAGAAATAAATGAAAGAGTATAAAAATTAAAAATAAGTAATTTTGAAGCGCGTGGTTTACACGTAACGGGATTGTGAGTTTTTTATTGCATGGCTTTTGATGGGAGAAGACTCGTTTTTAGCAGGTTGACTAATGAAAAGCTCTTCTTCTTTCCTTTTTTTTTTTTTTTGATCTAGGGTTCACAAAATAAATTTCTTTATTTTTATCTGGATGAACTTAGAGGTATTTACAAAACACTCTTGTAGAGAAAATTATATTAAAGAAATCATTAAAATATTTTTTATTTATCAATAAAACCTTGAAAAAATTTACAAAATTTTATTTATCATAGATTAACAGTTCTAAAAGAGAGTTAAACATTTGAACTTTTTATTATTAAATCTTTATTAATGGAAAAGTGATTTCCTTTTCAAATTCTCTTCAAATTGAAAATCTCATCAAATTGAAGAGTGGCTTCTTTTTCTTTGTTAGTGGAAAAGGTTTAATTCAAAAAAATAAAAATAAAAAATAAATAAATTCATCTTGAACAAATTAATAACCCTAAGGTTTTGCTCAAAGTCCTTGCAATCAAAAAATGATTAAAAAAAATAGAAAATATTTTTCAATAAAAGCATAAACAAACCCATTATCGAGTTGAAATTACAAATCATATGCAATCAAAAAAACATTAAAAAAAATTGAAAATACTTTTACAGATCGCCTAGATGGTACAAAAAAAAAAAAAGTTTGCAGAGTTGAATTTACCAATTATATGCGAGTTCTTTATTCTCCTCCTCATCACCTTTAGCAGTTAAAAATTATCTTCTGCTTGCTTTCAAAATAGGGCATAAATGCAAAGAATCTCACTGATAAAAAGTCTTGTGGATGCATATTCCTATCCTCTCCCCCACTGAAATTGAAATAAAATTACGCAAGACATGGCATGGCAGCTTCAACTCAAGCTAAATGCGTATATATTACTACATGTTTCAACAGCTTCACCTCATTTCCTTTTACCTTGAGGAAATATGGGAACCCTTGATCCATAAATGCATATATACACAACCACACATGATCTGTATCTTAAACCCTGAGAATTTCTTGAATCAACAAGCAAATATTAACCACGAAAAAGCCAGGATATATGAAGGTTTTATTTGAAAAATATAACGACTGCAAATCCATTAAATTTTGTTGGAAAATCCTCCATCTTTCGGATTCAATCAGGAAAAGGTAACCTGCAAGACAATTTCAGAGTTGCATTCAGACTGCTGGTTAATTTCCTGAATACCAGGACACTATTTGACATTGATTTACACTCTACCATGCAAGAAAAATGAGTGTAACAAGCGAGCCTACCCCAGTGTAAGAAAAGAACAAGAGTTGTCGTAGTCCTGACGAGGATAAGCCGAGTTGCTGCTGATATTGGTCACCATAGAATCTGATGACTGGCCTTGTTCGAGCAAATGCCCTTGTCCCAGCTTTGATAAACTCATTAACTGCCGAATAAAATATGAACTCAAAGTGAGAGGGAGTAACAAGAAGGAGCTGAAAATTAATAATAGGTCTCATAGTCTCACTCTCTGCTTCAATCGCTGGTTCTCTTCTATTAGTTGGTGCTCCTGCAAATTAACAAAAAATAAGGAAAATTGAATCACAGAGAGTACTGATCATGATAATCATATGGGGCTTCATGTGCAGTAATTTTCACAAACTTTGCATGAATATTTTATTTTTTCTCATTGTTAAAAGTAGTGAAGTGACCTTGGACTTGAGAGCATCGACCTCCCTTAGAATTTTTTCTCCCTGAAACACATTGAAGTTGAAACATGTGTGAGGTATTGAACAAAGTCTTCAGCGTATATATACAGGACAGAACTATCTACAAGAATTAAGACAAGACAAGACAAGACAAGACAAGACAAGAGTACTGCATGAATTACCTTTGTTTCCATGACACGACACAAGCTTCCTTCAATTAATTTTTCTAATTTTTCTAATTCTTCCATGTTCAGTCCCTGCAGGTCTTCTCCCCTTGTTCGCCTGTCATCAGTGGATCATCATATGTATCAGCATTGCAAATTGGAATGTGATCTATTGCGGCAACGAGTTATTGATCCTGAGATTTTACCTCAGTTCACGGGTTTTCTCTGCTATTTCCTTGTTCAACATGGCATGCACAGCACTATCAAGCTTAAAGGACAGAAACGAATATTGCCTTTATTAATACATGACCATGGTATCTTATGGAATTTATAAAGTTAGATTCTTGAACCTAATTCAAAGTCATCTCCTTCTTCAACCTAATTCAAAGTTTTTGAAACAAGTTTTGAGTGAAAGAAGAGGAAAAACAATGTTACGAAAAGGAAGCCATGCACTCATTAGATAATTTGACTCGCCAATCCAATATTAATCAGCAAGAGCAAAAAAGGAATATATATATATATATAAACAATCTTGATGTGGTTTCAAATTCAATATAACTTGATAAGCTACAGTATAAAAACTAATTACCTGAAGCTCGACCGATGGTTGACTAAATTTGTCAAGGTTTTTGGGATGCAGATTACGCCTTTCTATCACTTGCCCAATGCTTCAAGAACAAAAGGTAGAGCAAATCATTTCTTGAATTTTCATGTCCAGGAATAGGCAAAAACTAGCTAAAAACAGTGCCAATGGTGGGATGTTTCAAGGATCACTGGTAATTGCTAGCACCTATGATTCTTCCCAAAAGGACTCACCAAGATGTAAAGAAACAATCAACCTGAGAGGAAGGGTAGAAAATTTGCTGCTACTACGGCAACAGTAAACCTCTAGAAAAAAATGCTGCTACTATTACAACAAAAAACCACAAAACCTAAAAAAGATGGGCCTACCCAGAAACTTGGCAAAACCTGACGAGCAAAACAAGATCCAAACAGAAAATGAAGAAGATTGGACAGATTTTCAACAGCAACAGTCATTGCATGAAAGCCACAATAAAACCAGAATTGCACCAGCAGAAATTAATAGGGACACAAAGTGCTAAGATTCACCATTGAAGTTTTGATAAAAAAAAACAGGAGAGGTAACTGAACACAAGACCAAACAGCAGCTATGCAAAGACACAGATGAAGATTGCAGGAGCCAGAAAGCAGAAGAATCTGAGAAAGGATGACCTAACAACAGCAAAAAGGAGACAGAAACGGCAGAAACCAAGAAGCAGCAAGAACTAGCCATAAAATGTCAGGAGAAGGAAGTAGAATCCATGATCTCTCGACATACACACACCAAAGCACCCTAATTTATAAATCTTAAAACAACCAAATTATATGATGAATTGATAAAACATTTTGTTTGATAGAGAATACATCACTGATATTGGCTAAAACCTTTACGAGCAGCCTCCAATCACAATTGTTTCCCAGGTACCAAATATTCAATAAACCCTAATGTCAAATAGAACACCAATAACAAACCCTATATATATATATATATAAAGAAGCTTAGGGATATAAAGAAGCTTAGGGTGATAACTCGATTTAACAATAACGAACCCTAATATCATATTGGTCACTAGAGAACTATCCTTATCATTACAAAGATTTATTACCCTATCAAAAGCTCAAATAATATTAAACTAATCTAGACCTGTTTAAATGAAGAAATGTTTAATATTAAAATCTAGATCTGTATAAAGTAACATCAGGAAGATCAAAGAAGGTATTGTATCAACAAACTATAGAAACACTTCTCATACAGGAAGGATATATTATGCGGTTTTCTATGATCTTAAGCTACTTAAATCTTAAACAATTTGGAACAGTAGAATAACAAGAGGATCTAATCACAAAAGAATCTCGAGAACAAAAGCTAGAAAAATCCAAAAATTATTGTATTAAGCAAGAAATCATCCTTTCCATCCCGAAGCAAATTATGTAATAGTATATCCTAATATCCAAGAAAATAATCCTATACTTAGCGATTGTGTATCTGGTAGCTTCGTGAAGCATCTTTATAAGTGCAAGTAATTCTAATTTATGTGGTTATTATTATGTAATTGGAGATGAATACTTTCATTATATAGCCTAAGACTCCATAGACCTCTCGATGAACCAAAAAAAACAAGAAGAAAATGCTATTTTATTACAAACTAGTGTTCTTGTATCCACTTTCTTCTTAAAAACTAGCTAAACCTCTTTTATATCAAACTAGAATTTTCATGAGAAATTACATATCTTTGCATCCCAATTGACAACATGAGCGTAGGAGTGGAGATGGAGGTTGGTAGGATAATGACATCTCAAAGTTCAAAGAACAATCCTTTAACTTTTATAGGAGCATTATAAAAATTCATCAGCTTTATACGCAATTGCCTCTGAAAGATAAAAATTTTCCAAAGAAAGAGATCCAAATCCACCCTTGCGGGAATAAGGGAATGCGATGTCGAAGCAGATATTCCGATGGCTGTATCGAAGAAGCTCCATAGGTAGCAGATCTTTTTACTATAAAACCGGGTATTTCGCGCATCTGGTCGTGAGATTACCCTTAGGCTCTCCTTTGATGGCACACCCAACCTGGGACAGTGTACAGGCGCTTATCCAAACCCCACTCTACTGAACCAGCCCAATCAACATGCCAGTTATAAACATTACATTTTAACACTTAAATATTCAATCAAAATCCTACTAGATTATTTTTTTTAACTTCTTATGATTTCGGAACTTAAGCAGGTAGCTTCGTGAAACATGTTCAAGTGTTGATAATTCTCATTTATTTAGTTATTAATATGTAATTGGAGATGATTACTCTTACCATATAACCTCAGACTCAACGAATCTCCTGTTGAACAAAGAAAAAAGACAACCCTACTTTATTACAACATTCCAAAATCTACAAAATCTTTATCATTCTTCTTATTTGATGGTTAGAATATTAATGGTGTTCTTGTGCCAACTGGTGCCTGCCTTGATTGAATTCACTTTCTCCTTAAAAACCTTAAATATCTAATCCTTAATTGACAATGTGAGTGTAGGAGTAGAGATAGGGTGTGGTAGGATTACAACACCTCAAAGTTCAAGGAAATCCTTCAATTTTTATGGGAGTTTTATAAAAATTCAAGAGTTTTATACACACTTACCACTAAAAGATAAAAACATTATGGTTTAACCCTTAAATATCTAATCCTTGAATCCATCCTTAAAGATACAAACTTTCATTACATATGCTTGCTGTCCCTCTTTAACCAAGAAAAATTTTCTTATATAGAATAGTTTTAAATCAAAAAATTACTTTATTAGGTGAGAGCAAAATTTCAAATCATAATTTTCTATATAGGATAGTTTTGAACTTATTTTTTTAGAAAAAAAGGTATTTTTTTTAGTCACACAAACCTCTAATTTTTCTTCTTGTTATTTTGGTCCGTGAGCATATTATGAACCCTAAAAACTTTCTAATAATAAGAAAATTTAGAGTTAGATATCACATATATGAGAAAAAATAATGATAGTTAAACCCTTTCAAAACATGATCCATCTTTTCAACTGGTTTACTCCCTTTTTCAATGTACGCACAATTTCATTAAATAATAATATATTGGAGTGTTGAATTTCATATAGTCATTGAAAAAGTTCAATTTTTTTTGTTGAACTTCGTTTAATATCTCATACAATATAGATCATACAAACCTTACCTTTTAAAGGGAGAAAGGAAAAAGAAAACAAAGAGAAGGCTACAAATTCTTACATTTTCTTAATTTTTAAAACATAAATTAAAAAAAAAAACTCCACTTAATCTCTCTCTTTTTTCTTAAATTCATAATAATCCCTTATAAGATTTAGAAGTTTAAATTTTCTCATTAACTATAAAATAAAAGAGGATGAGGTTTTACTATACCCCTCCTCACAAAGAAATAGTGCTTTGCTTTTTCTTTTTTTTTTCATTCAATGTTTTTTTTTTAATTTTATCATTTAATATTTGATTTTTTTTTACTAAGATATCACACTTTTCATGACATGTAACTTTTTTTGGTAAATTAACCTGGTTTACTTAGTTTTTTTTTAATTAACTTTTTTTTCAATTTCATCTTTTAACATTGGGTTAATTGAGAATTAGACTTCGTGATTTGTTTTGTTTATTTTCTATTATATTATTTTGACCTCATTGTCAAATAATCATCACAATCCAATAGTTTAAGTTATTAGGTGAGGTCTCAAGATATGATTTATATTATTCTCTAACACTCATGAACAAGAATAATGCTTAACAGGTTAACCCAAGTTGACTCGAGTGGTTTTTTGTGTTTTTTTAATTGATTTTTTTCCAATTTCATCGTTCAACACTGAGTCAATTAAGAATTGAGCTTCATAATTAGTTTTGATTTAATTTCTATGAAGAAATCTTGATCTCACGATCAAGGTTGCAAGTTTTGTTATATTTAGCCTCGGTTAAATTAAGTCATTTTTTTATTCTTTTCTCAAGAGATTATCTTGATCTCATGACTCGGGTCCTTCAATATTGGATTTGTTTTTAATTGGGTTATTTTCATCTCATGACCCAAATCATGAGTTTAGTTGGTTAATCCAATTGACTCAGTTTTATTTTTTTTAATTGATTTTTTCTCTAATTGTATCATTTAATATTGTGTTTAATTGGAAATTAAGCTTCATGTTTGTTTTGTTTTACTTTTTATTAGGTTATCTCAGCCTCATGACTCGAGTATAGTACTTAACAGATTAAATTAGGTTGACTTGACTTATTTTTTTAATTCATTTTTTTACAAATTTCACCATTCAACATTAACTCCGACAAAGACGGTTGAGAATTGAGTTTCATAATTTATTTTGATTTGTTTTTTATGGGATTATCTCAGTCTCATAAATAAAGTGATGGATTTGGCAGGTTAACTAAAGTTAAATTAAGTTTTTTTTTCCTCTAAGGTTATTTTGATCTGATGACTTGGATCATAAGTTTTAGAGATTGAAACGGGTCATTTTTTATGTTCTTTTTGTAATTGATTTATTTTTTAATCCTATGACCATTCAATAGTGTTCTTTTTGTAATTGATTAATTTTTTAATCTTATCATTCAATCTTATGAATATTGGGCTAGTTTGTCATTAATATTAAATCCTCAACTATTAAAAAAAAAGATCTTAGTTAAACCAACTTTTTTCTTTAATCAGATACAATCTTTTTACTAGAAACATAAAAATGATTTTATGTTATAAATGTTTTTAGAGTTTTCTTTTTTGTGAATGAATTGGAACACTTTGGTAAAATACTTTATTTTGAATGCTATACATGTTTCATATATAACCTCACCACAAACACATAGATTGTGTTTATTTGTGAAAAAGATTTTAGTTTCTAAAAAAAGAAGTTTTAAGGAATAGAATACCAAAGAAAATGCAACAACTGGGAATGAAATTATTTTTTTTTAGAAATGTGTTTTATAATTCTCTAATTTTTTCAGAAAAATAGAAAACATCAAAATAATTATTTTTTAAATTCTCTATTATAAAAATAATTAAAGAGCTTGCTTTGTTCGGCTAATGTTTTATGATCATTCCTTCTAATATTTTCAATTTAATCCAAATAAAGTCCTTATTTTCTATTATGAAAAATGTATACGCAATAAACATGTTATTTTAAATTTTTTTATGAAAAACAAATTTCTAAAAATAAACTTTTCTCCCTTGGGATCTTTCTGAGATAACAAATAGTTTCAATCAAAATTAGTAACAGTAAAGCCTAAGATTTTCCTTCTTCTTAAATAATATTTCAATGAAAATCCTTACACTTGAAGATTAATTTTCTATGAACACGTAAAGTCTGTGTAGATCTTAAAACCATATTCATCAGTAATATCACCACATGATGGGTGCAGGAGATTGAATGCAAGTGAACCAGCAGGAAATTAATCTCGTCCAGCTGGTAATTTTTTACCACATCTATATGAAAGTGTCAAGCGTCTATATGAATGTCTTTATAGTAAAAGCAAATTTTGAGCAAAACAGATTTTTATTCTGCAGGGACGTAAAAATACTGAACGCAGAACATATTAAGAAACAAGATGCTCTGAAAGTACGTTGGTTTTTCTTCATCAAGGCTATGGTTGTATACTGGTTTTACCTTCCCTCTCAGTGTTGTTCATGAGCCTATGTGATGAATGATTCATTTTCGACTCTATATATTACTCTTCTAGGGTTTATGACGGTCATAGTTGATGTTGCTCTGTGATTTGAAGAGATGAAAACGATATGTTAAAATAGAAAAAGAAAACACATTAATTTTAATACATGATTATCAATTAGCAAAAGGGACTTAATTTAATTGGATGGATTATAGAGTGGTGAGCAGTCTTGTTATTATTACAAAAACTCGAGCCTGAGACTTCTTCAGGCAGGAGGAACATGGGTGCATTTGAGCTACCAATTCAATGGTTTTTTTTTTTTTTTTATGTGTTATAAACAAGAGGTTGAAACTCAATATTTTTTTGTGAAGAAGATAGAACTCTAGCACCAGTACAGTTGAAATTAAACATTGCAAGAAAAGAAGAAACCTATATATGCTTCTTCTTCTTCTTAATTTGTTTCCTTATTTAATGCTGGGTGCAGTTGACCTTATGATCATATATATTTCCTGAGAGTAAGTAGGACTAAACCTAGGCTCTCCCAAACCAGTCAACAGATGATCATTTGTTCTTGTAACTAAGTGCTGGGAGAAGGAGAAGAAAAGGCAGTGTCTAGGGTTAATGTAAGCAAGTGACCACTCCTGATCAATTCAATACCAGTTAGGTTACTATTTACTAATTGACAGAAGACTGGCTATTTCGATTTTGATTTTGTTCCCTGCAAACCTTACATGTAATTAATACAGTTTGTATATGTTACCTTAGCACAACATACCTCCTACCTCCAAGCCACAAAAACAAGGAAATGGTTTCATGACTCTATTGATAGACAGAAAAACTATTTGTCATGAGCTAGTACATGTTAGGCAACTATAGCAGTATAGTACAAATCAAGCGAAGATGGTGAAGAGAGTTTCTTTACATGAACACTATGATACAGGTCACTTCAACTTAAGAGCTCATACATCATTTCGGAGCAATTGTAATCAATGGTCTGTACAAAGAATAGATAAAGGTTGTACTATTAGCTAGGGGTATTGAGGTTTCAAATTTTGCCCTTGAGTTTTCTAGGGTATGAAGGCCTTGCATTGTGTAGTTGTCTATCCCTATATTTTATGAGCACATCCTTAGACCAGGTAGTGTTTCTGGGGGCATAGAGGATAGCAAATCCAACTTAAGAAAAGTAGTGGCTTTGATCTCTAATGGCAGAAGTGCAAGTCTTTCTGGTTCAAAATAGAAGTTATAGGCGTACAAGAGGAGTTAAGAGCCTGTTTGTTTTTGCGGTGGTATCGGGACGTTATGGACCGCAACAAAAACATCAAATTGATACTTTACTATAAGGCACCATGCGGTACGCTACAGAAACATAGCCTAGACCACAAGCAATTCAAGTTTCAACACCAGCATTAAGAAAGACACAAGTGGATGTGTCATGTCCTTGAAAAAGGGTTTGAACTAGCAATAAGTGGCAGCAATAACATCAAAACCTTCATATCAGTACCAACTTCTCCCTATGCTCCTCTCCTCGAAAAATATTATTTTGCTCACAGAAACCGAAAGATTCTATTGCACATCTATTTCAGCCATTCTCTTCTTTTTTCAACTTTGTTGGGTACTTGGGTTCAAAAGAAACCGTGGTTAATGTATCCTAGGTTGATCAATGAGCTCACAGATGACATAATATATATGGTATATCATAAAGTAGAAAATAATAAGAAAGAGAAAGGGAGCAGAACCTTGAGTTTGAGTACTCAAAAAACTTTCCAGTTGCAGAAAACACCATGAGAGCAATCTCAGCATCACATAGAATTGAGAGCTCGCAAGCTTTCTTGAAGAGCCCTCTTCTCCTCTTTGAGAAACTGACTTGCCTTGCAGTAGTGTTGTCTATCTTCTTGATCGGGATTTTCTTGCGAGTCATCTTCCCCAAGAAACAAGTTCAGCTCACCCTTCATGCAAAATCAACCAAGATAATTAACCACATGCTGATAAAAATAAAATTTCTAAGAGAAAGAGATCGAGAGGCTGAGCACCAAAACCATAGACCTAATGGTATATATCATTAATGGAGGGCCTTATCAATGTTTACAGAGAGAAAAATCAAATACCCTAGACATAAAATGAGAAAAAGCATGCATCAAACAACCTCAACAAGTGTATTTACAAGCAAATCAAATTTTTTTTACTTACATCCACGCAAACGTATTATATTTTTTAAAATAAAATATAAACAGATTTTTTTACAAACAAGAAGAAGAAGATAGAATGTTCAAAAAAAGAAAAAAAAAAGAAAAAAAGAAAATCTAGCCACTACCTTTACCTTAAAACGTACATCAATTGAATCGTTGGAGTGACATTAATGGATAATACTACTGGATCATGATAGCAAGAAATCAAGAACAGATCTTTAATTACAGGAAATTATCAAGCCACCATCAACCACAAAAGAAAGGGGAAAAAAGTACAATCACAACACAGCCAAATTTACCAAGAGGATTTACATGTACATGGAAAATTAACAAAAGAAAATCAACTCGCTTTAATAAAAGCGAAGGGAAAATTTTAAAAAAGAAACTGAAGAAAAAATAATTAGTACAGCACCGAGCATTTCTGTAAATAGAAATGTAGAGAAGCTGACTCGGTGATAAAACAAGGGGAAAAAAAAAGAAGAGAAAAGTTTTGCCAGATTAAGCCAAGAATCTTGAACAATCTAAAACAACCCTAGCTGGTAATGCCAAGAACTCAAGCTGACACTGAAGTTTGTAAGAAATGAGTGAGCTTGCAAGGATTGGTAAGAAATCTTTGGTTTCAGTTCTTCTTACCTATTTCTATGTTTTCTTTCTTCTGGTGCTGTCGACACCTCGCAGAAAACCAAAGTCAAGTCCACCAGTGATGTTTAGAGATAGAAAAGGAAAAGGAGGTTAACAGAGAGATCTTCTTAAGCTTGGTTGCAGGAAAAAGAAAGATTCCTTTTATGGCCAAGCAAGAAGTCACACTGTTCAATTCTCTCCAAATGGTCAAGCAGAAAAAAGGCTCAAAGGAGAATGTAAGGAGATATAAAACTATATCTTTCTTCTTTTTTTTTTTGGATTTTTTAGCTATTTCCATTTGAGTAAAGCACTAATAAAGTGAAAATATTTAAACGGGACCTTTTTTATTTATTTATTTTTATGGTGAGATTTGCTTTCCGTACAGATATAGCATGCTGCTTTGCTGGTTAGATTTAACACCAACACCACCGCCTCTGTTCCCTCGTACTAATTCAGCCTCTCTCTCGAGATAGGTTTGTACAAGGTAACAGCGACTAGATAGCTTACAGCAGTGGAGCACGTCAGTTTATCTTTTAGGTAGGAAGAACAAAGCTCTTCATGGATACGCACATATATAAGGAAAATACCTTAAATAATATGTATACCATTCTAGGAATACATACTGTAAGTGAATAAAAAACCAAGTGATACGGAATTTTTTTAAAAAAAACTTGAAATTATTTTCGTAGATGGTAATTAAGAAGGTAAGGGATTGTTAAGAAAATATATTCCAGCTAGGTGGTAATTAAGAAGGTTGGCAACCTAGATTAGTATCTTAATTCAAATTTAAGGGATTGTTAAGAAAATATATTCTCAAAGATATGTAATTATAAGACTTAGTGACAAAATTCTGTAATATAAACTGTTGTTAATTGTTGCGTTTTTCTTAACAATTACAGCAATAATATATATATATATATATATATAGAGAGAGAGAGAGAGAGAGAGAGAGAGAGAGAGAGAGGCGCGTTAGTATTAAATTTTTTTTATAATTATTGGATATTTGAGAGTTATGGATAAAAAAAATGAAAAATCATAAATGATCCAATTAAAAATGATAAGAACTTCCTCTTTGTTCATTTTTTTTTATATGTATTTCTTATAGAGTGGTATTATTAGAAAACTTTTATGATGTTGATGATAATTATTGGACATTTAAGAGTTATATATAGATAAAAAAAAAAGTTAAAAATCATATATGATCCAATTAAAAATTATAAAACTTTCTTTTTATTTATTTTTTTCTTTTATTCTTCTTTTTTCATACTATTAATTTTTGCTGGTGATTACAGTAGTCAACTACCTTCAATAGATGTAAAAATATTGAAATACATACTGGGGCTTGCAGCTCAGTGGTCTTGGCAGGCTTTGTCCTATCTATATGTTTTGGGTTCGAGTCTTCGTGTATACGCATGTTACCTCCGCGGTGCCTTACATGTCTATTGGGCTTGCAGGATGTTCAATGGATCCTGGAATTAGTCGTGATGCGCGTAAACTGGCTCGAACATCCCGGGTTATAAAAAAAAATGAAATCCCTGTGTACCATAGTTATGACCATTCTATCGAATTTGAAAAGTCAACAGATACTAACTTTGATGGACTTTTTTTAATTAGTTTTAATGTTTAAAAATTAAGAATTTGTTTTAAAAAAAACATTCAAGTTTCTATTTCTTATAAAGGAAAAACATATTATATTTATTGACCTTTGAAAAGTCAAAATGGCTGATAAACTTGAATGTATGGTATTTTTTTCATTTTCTTTTTTGTGTTTTGCCCTCAAACATTGTTATTCGTAAGTTTATCCTCTCGATTAAATATGCATAGTTCCGTATGTCAATATTTTTTTAATTTATATTTATCACAGCGACAAAATTTCAAGGAATTTTACAAAATAAAACTTTATTTGTTGTAGAAATAAAAATTAAAAAAAATCAAATTTAATAAAAAAAATAAAACATATATCATTTTGATATTGTCTTGAAAAAGTTGGATATGCTCCATATAGTTTTCAGTTTTTGGTCATGATTGTAGAATTTCACATTACAATCTTAACCTTCATTTGTTTTTTGTTTTAATCTCTTCATGTTGAAGGATGAGAAAGAAGGTTGTTGAAAAATATTGAGGGAAGAAAAAGTGTTTGGTGATAACATTTTAACCATAAAAAAAGATGATGTTTTTGTTAATAAATTTGTATTATACAGAAAAGTTTGATGAAAATAATGTTGTCTTTTACCCGATAAAAATAGATTGAAATTAATCATCTAGTAAGCGGTTTAATAATAAAAATTTAAGATTAAAAAGTTTACTTCCCCTATGATTTTAAGTTTGAGCCCTGTAGTTACTAATATGATGATAATTAGAGGTTTACATGATTATTAATTTTAAAACCCGTAAAATTAATCGAGTTATGTACAAACTGATCCAAACACCTATATTAATCAAAAAAATTAATCCACGAGCTAGTATCTAGCTATAGTTCGTCTCGGAGGAGGTGAATGGAGGTGGAGGAGACTAGCCTGGGAACTGTTTGGAAAACTTTTCAACCGATGAGATTCATTCTCCTCCTTTTTATAAAAAAATATATGCTCCCTCACCCTCCTAAAAAGGGAAGGGAGTGCTTAAAAGAATATTCGAATTCCAATTTATGATAATACCCTAATTAATTATTTATGAAATTATATATATATATATACACACACAAACATATATAAAATTAAAACATCTTAACTATATGCTTGAATGAAGATTTAGTCAAGAGCAAGGAAGTCATTGTTTTAGAGTGAGTTTCAACCTATTTTTTTAATTAAAATTTGAATTTTTAATGTATTTTAATAATTTTAATATACTAATATAAAAATAAATTTTTAAAAATAAAATAATATTATTTGATGTTTTTTAAAATAAAAAATATTTTAAAAAATAATGGTTAGAAATGATGGCTTGAATGAATCCCTTGGTAGCTTCACTTGCATTAAAAAGAATTTAAAGCAATTTGTAGTAATATAATAGTCATTAATTCTCTTCGGCTCTATGTATTTAATTCCTCCTTTTCTTCTGTACTGGAATCTTGCTCGGGGAAATGAATGTTGTGAGCGAGAGGTGCGGTGCGGTCCCATTCCTATTTTTCTTTTCAGGAAAAAAAAAAAGAGAGAAAAAAAAAGGAAAGAAAAGTCTACTCTCCCCTGGCTTGAAAGAGATATGGTGGGTCCAAATGCTCAAAGACATCAATGGGTGGACGACACGTTCTACAAGTTATTTATTGTACTTTCCATAATAAAAGGACTTTGATTCAAGCATTTCCGACTTGATTGGCAGTGTTGTTACATATGTTTTTTAAATAATTTTTTATATTAAAATATATATAAATAATATTTTTTTATATTTTTAAAATTATTTTTGATATTAACATAAAAAAAAATCCAAAACATATTAACCATATTAAATTTTAACAAAAAAAATTAAAATTTTTTAAAAACACAACCACAACCGTGTTTCCAAACATGCAGTTTCTCGTGGTAGTAAAGTAAGTGATGTTATTTTTCTTTATTTTTTTATTTAATATTTACTTGATTTTAAGTACTTTTAAGAAATGATTTCGCAATAAAATCATTGTCTCAAATAAATATCAAAAATTATTTTTATTTATATTTTATTTTATAAGTATTTATTTTTTACATTCAATATTTTTTATTCGAGCTATTCATACCGTGGCTTCGTAAACTAGGTGGGACTAAATACAATTTCATGGTTTTTTTTTTTCTTTCCATTCATTCATTTATTTATTTTTACTTGAACATGATTCTTTTTTCTTTCATTTTTCTTCTTTACACACTCAAAATTGCTTCCATCACCATTATAAAGAGGAGAGAAAACTATAATTTGAAAAATTATTATTTATATTCTAAACTTTGCACATGTACGTACAAACACTTAATGTTATCATAAAAAAAAATAATTATTATTATTTACATGATTTTTATTATTTTTCAGACTAAAGGGATTCTAAAACATAAAAATAACAATAATATCATCAAACCAATATGACAACTTTACTAAAAATTAAAAAAGAACTAAAACTTCCTATTTCATCAAACGCTTACAAAATCAACCCTAATTTTATAATTTTCATCAACATAAATGCCATAAAATTGAGTATGGCCACCCAAACCATCTACCCATTCTAACCTTATCTTCTCCTCATCAAACTAGACATGAAAATTGGGTTATAACCAAGACAGCTTAGAGGTTATAATTGCTAGAAGACACGAGCCATCCACTAGGTTCTTCCTCGTTTTGGTTAGACAAGGGCGGTGTGAAGTGTTCCTTCGAGAACCATCCATGGCTATTTTCTTCTCGTTCTATTCACCTATCCCCAGAATTCAATAAATGAAAACCATCTGGAAATCCCATATAAGATACAAGATCAGCAAGCAAACGCTATAGAAATTTAACATCCCTCGAGAAAATCTGACAAAAAAGAAGAAACTCAAGAAACACATAACAGGTTGCAAAAACTGGAGATGGATATTGCAGGGTTCAAGAATTTGAGTTGTGATGCTGTTGAACGGTGCTATTGGCTGGAAAATGAAGAGTTGAGCATTGAAAACTAGCATGGAGTTCGGTGCAGTTGTCCTTTCAGGCCATCCACCAGACTCTTTGAAACCAAAGAAATTCATGAGTGCTGAATTTCAAAGTCCCAGATTTAGAAATGTAGTTTTGGTAAAAACTGAAATCCCAATTCACCAAAATACCAATTGAATCTCAAAGTCTCGAACTTTCCAACAAATTTCAGCAGAATTGGGAGAAAAAGTCAAATCCCATCTTAATTATGATCACAGATACAAAAAGGGATGGGCCAGAAGAATAGATAGAAACCCTAAAATGAGAAACCTTTTAACCCAGAAAAAACTGGAAAAAAAAAAAAAAAACATAATTAAGATCGAGTTTTCCAAAACTGGGGAGCTCTAGTATCGGGGACGGGAAATAAAGTACTTGTTTTTAATTTTATTATTTGTAAAATATTATATTTTTAAGTTGTATCTTTTTTTAAAAAAAATTAAATATTTATTTTCATTTTTATCCTTAAATCTCAATTATATATATATATATATATATAATTATTTTATTAAATTAATTTTTCTTTTCAATTTTACTCTATATTAAAAATATATAATTATTTTCTAATTTGATTTTTATTTCATTAGCATTCTTTTAATTATTATTTTTAGTTTTGGATTCTTTCTGTAAATAATTTTTTTCCGATTTTATCCTTCAATATTTGATTAATTGAAGATTAAATTTTATGATTTTTTTAAGATATAATATTTCTAGTCTAATGATTCAGGCCACGAGTTTAAAAAATTTATACAGGTTAACATTTTTTTTTATCTAATTTTATCCTTTTATATTTAACTGATTACTAATTGAGTTATATTATTTTTTAAAAAAAGAATTATCTTGATTTTTTTTTAAGTATCCATTTATTATCCGTATTCTAGTTTTTTAATTAAAATAAAACCAATTTATTTTACACAAATCTATAACCGAATCTTGAATTTTTTTTTTCTTTTAAATAAGCTTGTCGTTACTTAAACATCAATTTTTTCAAGGAAAAAAAAAAAAACTATCATTCTCGTGGCCGCGTAGTATAGACCCCCATCTAGTATATACCAAAGTTCACATCAGAAAGACAAATTATATTAATGATCGCATTAGTGACTAAACTAGTCTTTGCCGCGCATAATTAATGACGTTGAATTGAGATAAAGCATTTAGTAACTAAGAATTAATATTAGTGTTCCATTATGCTCTTAATTATAGACGAACTAGCTAGTTAGCATCACTCGAAGGCTTGACTTCTTGCTTGAGGGCATGCTGTAACTGTGAATTCTATCTTGGCTAGTCTTTAAATCAGATAACAGTAAAAGGTGAGTGAATTTATTGATCAAATTAAAAATGGTTTCTAACAAATTAAAATTAAAAGATGGGTGAATTTATTGTTTCCCTCTTTACAAAGAATTGTTTATTAGGTTTTTTTTTTGTTATTTTATCATTTAATATTGAATTTATTAGAGATTGAATTTCATAAAGTTATTTCAATCTCGTAAATTGGATCGCGGGTAAGACAGGTTAACCTGAATTTACTCAGGTTTTTTCTTTATCTTTTTTTCTAATTGATTTTTTTTATTTTCATTTTTTAATATTAAGTTAATCAGGAATTGCATTTCATAATTTGTTTCGATCTTTTTTTTTATAAGGTTGTCCAAATTATATGATCTAGATTATGAATTTAACGAGTTAAAAAATTTAATTTTTTTTTTATTTTTTTAATTGAAAAAGCTTAAGGAATGAGCTAATCTGGGTCAATTTAATTTTTTTAAAAAAATACATGAAATAACATTATTTTTTATAAAAAAAATAAATATTCCACTTACCTTATCCTAGTTGTATCTCGTCTCAACAGGTCACCGAATCGACCTGTCGAGACAGGTAAAGCTATAACGTGGAGTGTATTCACTCAAACATTGCATGGTTGAAGGAGGGTTATGTGGTTTGGGGAGTTGCAAATGGGCACATAGGCTCAAGGGAAAGAAACGCAATGCAATGGAGCTGATAGGCTTTCATATGTGAGCAGGCAGTGATATCATTTCTCTTGGGATTTTTGTTTTCTGGGCTCCTTCGAGTCTAAACTCAGCTCGTCTTTATTACTGTTGTTGTTATGGGGTTTTATTTATCTTCTTGAAATGGTTATGTGCGTAGCGGCATAGATTCAATGAAAATGCTAATTTATTTTTCTTGTACAAAAGCAAGCTTGTTTAGGCTAAACCTGTTAACTTTTGTGTTTAAAAGCTTCGATTATCATAGCCTCTAATAGAATTAATTGTCACGAAAGATAAATCTTTTTAAATTTAATTGAAAAGGAAAAAGATTTGTGAAAGGTTGTTCCAAAATATCCTTGATGCTAATACAAATAAAATATTAAAATGTTTACTCCACTCGTTTCGTCGTGGATTAGATAATTTTTTTTCTTAACATGAAAAGATGAATGTATGAGTGTTATTAATATGTTTTTTTTTTATATTGAGAAAAAAAATGATTATGAATTAAAAGGTCAGTGATTACATATAATAAAATAAAACAAAGATCGTATGTGTCGATAAATATATAATTTTTTTTGATAATGCAATAAAAAAAAGAGGCAACGTTGCGATTGTATTTCATTATATCATGACTCTTTTAATTAAAAACCATAAAGATATAATAAATTATGCTAAATGAAATAAATCTTAAAATGCATCAATCGATAAACTATGAAAAAGCTGTTAATACCGATCAAAGTCTAAAATAAAAAGATAATCATTCCTATAAAAATAAAAGATTAATTGATATGATATTTAACCCTAGTTTTTTCCTTTAATGCACACGTCTTTTTTTCTTCTTAAAAGTTACCTTTTCTTTCTTGAAAGAAATAATTTTTATTTTTAAAAATAAAGTTTATTTATATAAAACAAGAAAGAAAAAATATGAATGAATTAGAATAATCTATTTCAAACATTAAAAAGGAGACAAGGGATATTAATATAAGTATAAATTAAAAACTTATTAAAAAAAACTTATAAAAAAGAGCTATCAATTAAAAAATAAATTATTTTTTTTAAAAAAATTAAACGTTTGAGAAGCCATTCTCATTTTAAAAATGGCCCATGCACGTGGGCCTTTTTGTTTTTTGGAAATAGGATGGATGTCCACGTTGAAGATTTTTGAAAAAAAAAAGTCAGGCTAACTATCACCTATTTTTTTTTATATTCCAATTACTTTTTCTTATATTCCAATCATAGTGGTGGCTAAAAAGCTGGTGTTAATGTTTTTTATATATAAAAATTTATTTTTAACTCAAACACACTCATAAAACACCATTTCACACCGTCATTAAAACATTAAAGACTTATTTGTTTTTGCGGTGCAATATGAATATTATAGACCACAACAAAAACATCAAATTGATACTTTACTATAGTGCACTACGTGATGCACTACAAAAACAAACATAGCCCACCATAAGCAATTTATGTCTAAACACCAGCATTAAGAAAGACTCAAGTGGATGTGTCATGTCCTTAGAAAATAAAAAACAGAGGTCAAATGTTGTTGGGTTTGGAAAGTTAGTTTCATTTTGAAAAAGTCCCATATGTGTGAGCCTTTATTTATTTTGAAAATGGGGTGGATGTTCACCCCAAATTTTTTTTTTTAAAAAAGTCAGGCGACCTATCACCAATTTTTTTCCATATTCCGATCATAGTGGTGGCTGAAAAACCAATATTAGTTTTCTTTTTTACATAGAAACCTAATTTTCAACCCAAACAAACTCATAAAACACCATACACACTGTCATAAACCTATATATAACCTCCAATTACCCAAAAACTTGTTCATGAACTCAAAATCAATCCAAAACAAAAAAAAAAAAATTCGAACTTAGGACTTCCATTTTAATTAATGGAAAGGTCAAATAACACCTAGGTGAGAGTCCTCTCAACGAATGAAATTCATTGACAATAAGATTGATTTTTTTTGTGAGCTAAATTAGTTTCAACTGAGATTTTTTTTCTCCACCACTAGAATCCGATAACTTTCTCTTTCCTTTCTCAAACAAGGAACTAAAAAGTAAGAAAAATAATTTTTTGCACCACAATTTTTTTTTGAAATATTAAGGGATCGAAAAGCTATATTATAAATGGTAAAAGGAACAGAGTGATTTTTTCTTCACATTTTTTTATAATGCCACCCTTTTTCTCCCTTTTTTTAAACTTTGGTCTCTTATTTTTTAATTTTGTCCCCACTTAACAATTCTTGATAAATTAGGGGCACACAAGGATGCAATTGAAGAGAGATAAAATTTGAGGACTAAATTCTAAAAGTTTCATTGTGAATTACTACAATGAAAAGTCCACGCAATTTAGATTTTGTTAATTATTAATGATTTTATTATATGAAACCCAACAACATGACATTGTCAAATGCCAACCTTTCCAATGATTTTTTCACTCCCTTATCTCTTAATTTATCCAGTTTACTTCCTTTGATATTGGTATTACATTAGTTTTTATTTTTAAAAATGATTTTTTTAAAAGAATATTAAATTGATATTTTTCATTGATTTTGATACGGTGATGTTGAAAAAAAATATATATAAAAAATTATTTTAATATATTTTTAATTTTGAATAACAATCAATGAGGTTGCTTTTAGGTCTGGTTTCCAACACAAAATCAATTACTTCATGTTGGTATTTTCATCTTCGCTTTTCACCTTAGTACTGGTTGTTGTTTATAGCTTATGAGATGAAATAAAAATAACTAATAGAATAAAATCACCTAATTATCAGATAAATTGACAAGAAATCAAGATGAAATTTTTTTTTTTACCTATATCATCATCAGAAAATTAGCAACTAAGATAATGTTATCATAGTGTCATGATATAATGCTAATTAATTAATCAATATCATAATAACATAATAGTTTGAAGATGATGAAGCTAAAGTACAAATTAAGTCGCTTTCTTGAAGGCACAAAATCACATAATGGTGATCTTGCTAAGGCATTGGTCAGGTCGATTTCTTAATACGATTAGAATTACTTCTCATGGAGCAGAACAAAATTATTTTGCACATCATCTCAATGATATAATAGCCCCACCATATTATATAATATGCTTCAGAGTGCTTCAGCAAACAATCAATCACATTATATATATATATATATATATATATATATATATATATATATATATATATATATGGACTTCTTTAGAATTTGACACTGTGATATTAGTGTTTTGAAAATATTTTTTTGTTAAGAAATTTATTAAAATAATATATTAAAATATAATTTTGACATTAACATATTAAAATAATATGGAAACATTAAAAAACTAATTTAAAAAAAATAAAAAATAAATAAATTTAATTTATTTTCTTTTAAAACACAGAAACAATGCAAATCACTGTTGATACAAGATTAAGAAACAAAGGTGTTGTAACTGTAGCGTGGATAAGCTTAACATTTCCCACCCAGTGGGTGTTTTCATGGAATTCAACTTTAAGGAGCAATGAGATTTACTGAGGTAAATACGGGTTAATTTATATTTTAAAAATTTTAAATTTTTTTTATATTTTAAATCATTTTCATATACTAATTTTAAAAATAATTTTTTAAAAATAAAAAAATATTATTTTAATATATTTCAAAATAAAAAACATTTTAAAAAATAACAACAATCATTCTTTTAAACATATGGCATGAATTTAAAAATTATTAAATTAAATTTTTAGTATTTGTTTTTGGTAATTTTAATATATTTATATAAAGAATTAAAATAATATTATTTTAATATATTTATAATAAAAAATGTTTTTAAAAAAAACACATGTTGAGAAGGAATTATCATGTACACACACAGTTCACAGGTTGAAGGTCAAAAGAAGGGAAACTCCTGTTGGAAAGTGATTTAGGGTACTGACAAGGGACCACACAACGAAGAAATATTAAAGAATTGAAGTGAAGTGGGGTGGGGACCATCCTAACTCCATTTAAAACATGGCTCCGTGTTTATGTCAAACCTACGCACCACCTAGTACGTAGGACCCTTCAATAATTCCACCTTTCTCACACAACACATGAAACACTTGGCAAGCCGCCTTCCATTTGTCCGACCTTCGTTTTCTTTTCTTTTTTATAAAAATAAATTAAAACAATGTCTTCTATTTTTTAATTTATTTTTTATACTTACATCACATCAATAATATTTAAAAACATGTAAAACATTTATGTATTTTAAAAATATTTTTTAAAAAATTATTATTTTTATTTCTTTTATTTTAAATTAATATTTTTTTAATATTTTTAAATCATTTCAATACAGATATCAAAGATAATTTTTAAAAAATAAATAATTTTATTTTAATATATTTTTTAATGAAATACACTTTAAAAAACAACCCTAATTTTAAACAGGTTCTAAATATTTTTTTTTTATTTTTATCCAGGTATCCTCACATCTTTTTAAAATATATAACTAGTTTCATTCGGGATTCGGGATTCGGAATTCATCCAGGTATCCTCACATCTTTTTAAAATATATAACTAGTTTCATTCGGGATTCGGAATTCGTGATGATCCCTCGTCAAACTTCTTGTGTTTTTATCCTTGTAAAAATATAACACTCTAGACCAACACTTCCTTGTTAAAACAGTTTTTAAAATGAGTATAGAGAAAGATGGAGATGCTAGTAATATGTAGAAGAAGATATGCTACCTATGCATAGCCATAAGATTTAGACTCTTTTGGGTGGGTTGACTCATCTCAATATTTAATTAAATTGTAGACCCTTAGGATCATACAAGTTAATTTTAAACTTTTAATTTTGATATGCTAAAGTTAATTTTTTTTTAAAAAAAAAAAAACAATTTTAAGAAACATGCTACACTGGTAACACTGCTGCCACGCACTTCTTTATTGCATGCTGTTAGCAAAAACATGAAGAGAAGCAGATAAGGAGAATCGTGCTAACTAACCTCTAGAAATCAATGACTTCACGGAATGCAACTCCTGTTTCTTAATTTAACTACTTCCTCCAGTCTACTTTTATATACAGTAGCAGCCTTCGTCTCTAGCTGCTAATCACGCAGAAAGACATTTCATGTTGACAAGCCATTAAAACGATAATATCCATGCTTGGATGCCAAAACATGCATGAAACCGTGATTGTCAGCGTGTGCTTGCGCACCGATAAATAATAAAAAGCTTTAAAACAGACCAGTCTTTCATGCACAGGACTACGAGGACGACAGAAACACACGGGATCAATCTTGAAAGCTTGCAACTGGACATAAGAAAATTGTTGCTGTTACCTTGTACCAAGGTGGGGAGGGAATCTTACCAATCACAGGCTGCATCGTTCCTCACACATGAGAAGTCAGGGGATGGGAGGAGCCATTGTCACTACTCTGCATGGTCTGCTAATATATTTGATCAGATCATGTGCAGGCATGCAAAACTTCGAAAATGAACGCTATTGTCTAACCATGCAATGATGTAGCAGCATACACAGAGAGCATGTATATATTAAGTTCTGTCAGTGGCAAAACGTAAACCCAGCTGCTTGATGAGTAGCACTAAACAAAATGAGGGTAGGGATGTTTGAGCAATCACAACAAGGGAAGGATAAGACTAAATGATACTCGGCAGAGGAAGAAGATGCATCTTAGGGAAATTAAAAGGTGGATTAATGGCACAGAAACTATATTTTGGAGAAGTTCACTGTCATCAATGGACAATAAAGCTTATTCGGGCGTGCGTTTAAGAATTGCACGTTCACTGTCTTCACAGGGAAACCTCATGTCTGGGAGTGAGAGCAGCAGATGATACCTGGATAGCCCAAATGAGTCCACGGCCACTTCTCACGAAAAAGGGCTGCAGGGGGCTACATCACTTATAGGTAACTCATTTCCATCATCTCACAAAATATTCCTTGAGCATCATACACTGCTGACGAGCTGGTCAACCTACATGCCTTTCAGAATGAAGATCAAGCTCCTGGGCACGATTTTAATTCAAAATTGATCAAGCAGCAAGGATAAAAATGCAGGAAGACTAGAACAAAATGCAACACTTCACCAGGTACACAAAAGCGTAGCTGTCAACAACTCGGTAAATCCATGAGAAAGAGTAGAAGCCTAACACAAAGGTAATGCAAGGTTTCTGGCCTGGGATAAGTTAATAGGGTTGCAGATTGCATGCATCTGTTATTGCAGCACCAGGATTAAAAATTGAGGAGTAACTCAAAACTGTATTTTACGCCCTTCAATCAGTTTAGCGACTTCACATGCTTTTCAACATGGAAATCATTTAGCAACTTCGAAAGAAATCCTGAAAAATCAACCACTTTTACTCCATTGTATAATGAAATTTCCTAGTTCTGAAATGTCTAACAAACTTGCTAGTTATGAAAATCCTCTGCATATTAGGTCTTCAGTTAACGGGGCTGATATGAACACTAGTGGGTGAGGGCTCTGCAATTAGCAACTGGAACGCTCAGCTGCCGCAGTGCAGTCTATCTCTACAGGCCCTGCATTCAGGCAAAAAAGCTCCCCGTCCGATTAGCAGCTCCAAAAAGTTCAGCATTCCATTGCTAAAAGACTCTGTAGCTTGCAATTAAATGCAACAAGTAGCACTCCCGAGTTTGTTGTCTTTGATACACTTTTGGCCTTTAAACTACATGACTTGGCTTTTCATTTTTTTTTATTAGTCAGTTTTTGCTAATCAACTTACCAGACTTGATAGCATGACATGAGATCATCTCCCCTAAAAGTGCTATTTCTATTCAAGTCCTAGAACGTGCTTCACTGATGGACCTTGAAAGTGTGAAATAAGTAGATTAGTTTCCCTAAAGGCACTATTTCAACTACGAAGTTCTAACATACTTCCAAATTTATATTACACAGGAGCACGGTAAGTTGCAGCTGTGACAACCTCTCTCTTAAATTTCATGGAAACCTGAACTCTATATCTTATCATTTAAGTTCCTACCTTCCATTTAAAATCTACCACTAAAACAGAGCATGAAAACAGAAGGTAGTAAATTCAAGTAAAAGTGGTCACTAAAGACTACCATATCTCATCTACTCCCTTCCTTTAGTTCATCACGCAACTATCGGGAAGGGTAATCATGGAAATCTGGAAAAAGCAATCAATCAATTGGAGGAACAAAACAACATAAGGAAGCGCAAGCAAACTTATTCACAAAGCTCAATGGAAACAAAGAAATAAAAGTGTAGCAAATCACCACAAGACAAAACTTCAGGCACATATGCGAAAGAATTCATGCAATAGATAAAAGACTACCAAGTTTCAGTCATGACAAACCTCTCAGTCATTCACTGAACTGAATTTTGCGCTGCTACTTGCAACCAAACACTCACCAACATCAAAGTCCAAACAGAAGAAACAAACCATTCCAGATAGTTAAGGAGTAACTAAATCAACCAAGATAAAATTAGATTTCAACTACTAGGCAATTCTGCAAACAAAATGCCCAAAAGCCAAAATGCCTGCAAAATAAAGATTAGATTTCAACTACAAGGCAGTTGTGCAGACAAAATGCCAATAACTCTACATGATTATACTACAACATTACAGCAAACTGCTACGACAACAAAGTAACAACAAAAACGAAGTGCCTTATATCGCTAAGTAGCCTTCACCTTATCATCCCCTACAACCGAAAGTATGGGCAAGGTACTTAAAAACTCATCAAGACCCTCAAAAACCCAATCCCTTCAATATTATCCTCCTCCCCATGCCCAGGCCCATTCCTTTGACTTGGTCCAGGTGCAGCCTCATCCACCTCATTACTAAACATCACATTCAAATCCAACTTTCCCAAATCTTTTGCTGCCTTCCTTTTGCCACAACTCCCTTCCCCCTTTTCCACCACCTCCTCTGGCACACTGCCCCCACCATCACCATCCTCATTTTGAATATTTTCTGTTCCAGCCGCTGCTCCTACCCCCTTCTTCAATCTTTCATTTTGTGATTTTTTCGCATGTTTATTCGGAGTTCCTTTCCCCTTTGCATTTTTTGCTTTCTTTCTCTTTTTTACACCCCACTCATCACCGGAATCAGACTCATCTTCACTTGTGTCAGAGATATCTATATACACATCATCTTTATAAATCACCTTTTGCTTCAGTTTATTATACACTTGACCACCACTACCAACAGCACCACCAGCTGGGAAAGGAGTGGAAAACATTGCAGAAAACGGAGACCAATTACTACCAAACTCATTACCTACTTTCTCATTATTACCTGAAAACCCCAACGGAAAAAAACCCCAGCAGCAAAAGTACGTATCTTTACCAGTCACCGGTGGTGCTGGTACCATGACAGCATGAAATGCCCTTCTACAACTTTGACACCTTAGAATACACTCCTCATAAGCTTTAGGATACTCGTAAAGTATATAACAATAAGGACACGCAGTCCAAAAACTCGATAACTCTGGCTCACTCGCATTCGCATGCTTTGTCCCAGTTGCAGCAGCAGCGGTGAAGGTGGTTGTGTGCTTCATCGCTTGCCTCGAATCAGTGGCACTCGGTTTTGGCGCTGATCGAGATAATCCAATCACAACCTCTGGCCGAGTTGGCTCAGTGGGAATCTTAGACAGAGTTGACTGCTTATTTGGCTCAGTGGAAGACTTCAGCGGCGTAGGCTCACTGGGAGCCTTAGACGGGGTTGACAGCTTATTTAGCTCAGTGGCGGCCTTCAGAGGGGTAGGCTGCCGAGTTGGCTCATTGGGAGCCTTAGACGGAGTTGGCTGCTTATTTAGCTCAGTGGCGGCCTTCAGCGGGATAGGCTGCTTAGGCGGTTCGATTGGTTTCTGCTGAGGCTGTCGCCAAGTTGGCTCGGGATTTCTCTGCTGAGTCTGTGAACGAGGTGACTCGGCGGGTTTGGTCTGAGAGGGGAACCTAATTGACGACTCAGGCATCCATGGCATACTGAACTGCGGAACAGGCCGAATCGGCTCAGGATTAGACGGCGGTTGCTGTTGAAATGGTGGAGGTGGCGGTTGCTGAGTCACGAGAAGACCGAGCTGACTCAGTTGTAACTCATGATCATACATTGCCTTCTTAGCAGGATTCGAAAGCACGAGCCAGGCCTCCGACACAAGCTTGAACGCCTGATCAGCGAAGAGCAGCCGGTTCCTCGTCGGGTTGAGCAACAAGGCGAGCTTCCGATACTGATCCGCAATGAGTTCGAGATCCTGGGTCAAGCGACCGAGTTGGAGAATCATATAGTAATCATAGTGGTGATTGTTCTCGACGCGTAACTCTCCGGCGAGGAGAGTGTCGGCAACGGCGATGATTTGATCGGAGAATTCGAAGAGTCTCGGGTCGGATTCTCTGGCTCGGATCGCGAAGCTCTTAGCCCCGTGCAAGTCACGTGCTGCTAAGAGTTTCTCTGATATAGTTAACCACCGCTCTGCTTCTACTCTGTAACCGTTTCCGCCTCCGCTGCTGCTACCGTCCATTTCTTTTTGTTTATCTCTCTAAAATTATTCTCTCTCTCTCTCTAAAAACTTTATTCGTCATTTCTTTTAAAGGGCAATGCGGAGAGAGGGAGGAGAGAAAATTGGGGAGTGGATATATTGTCTGGACGAAAATGGACGGGTGGTTTCAAAGAACTACGTAAACTGTCTGCTTTAAGGGACTTGAGGAGGGGTTCTTTTGGTCATTCTGTAACCTGGTCTCCTAGTGTTGTGTTTTTGTGCTGGAGATGGGGAGCGTGTGATGTTGAGGGTGTTTTGGCCATTTTAAGAGGGAGATCGGTGTTTTTGTTTGTTTATGGGGATTTTAACGAGTGGTATTCTGGTCATTAGATACGTGGTCCGGCACGGAGACAGTCATGGAAATTAATGGAGGGTGTTATGGTCATTGAAATTGGGAGCTTATGTTGAGAAATGGAAGGACTGTTTTGTCATGTGGGAGAAGAAAGAAGGACTGGTTTTGATATTGGCAATGGCAGGGAGGAGGCTTCTTTGGGGGGTAAAAAAGGAAAGAAGAGGCTGGAAATGAAGGACAGCTGAGTTGGGAGGTGACGCACAGAAGGGTTTATTACAATTTCCATTTTAGAAAAATCCAACTAATAGGTTCTGTTTGGCAGTACAAATCATTGCTATTTGGAAGGAGGAGTATACATACTAATAGGATGGATACAGGCATTGGTAGCCCATGAGCAGGGGAGAACCAATGGGTCTTCACATATACTCCCTACAAAAGGCCTAAAGCCTGCCTGTATATTATATTATTAACAAAAACTAAACCTTGCAGTGAATTTTTATTTTTTAATTTGATTATTGGTGTTTTTTTTTTTAACAACCGAGCCTTTTTAAACTCAAATTAGAGCTTAATTACATAATTGTTTTTTTAGGGTGAAGTTAAATTGAAAGATAGAGAATTAAAGTGATAAAACGGGTAAAATAGATGGCATGCATGTAATTTATTTAAAAAGTTTATTTTAGTCCCTTATCTTTTTAAGTTATTGGTAATTGGTCCCTATAATTTATATATATATATATATATATATATATATATATATATATATATATATTTTGGTATCAAATTTTATTTTTCTCTTTTTAGTTCTTTTTTGGGTGGAGGAAATAGAGGGGATCACCGAATTTCATCTTAGAGAGAAAAAGTTATCGTTGGAGAAGATTTTAACCATAAAAACAGTTGATTTCTATGTCAAAAGGTTCCACATGATGAGAAAAGTTAATATTGAGTTTTTTTTATCCTGAAATACCTAAAAATTGATATGAGCTTGAGAAGATTCTTGGTTTCAAGTTGATTTCAGGTTTTGGGTTGTTTTTATTGCATTTTTGAAGGCCGTGGATTGATTAATAAAGTTTCTAAAGTGTTTTCTTGGTGTTTTAGGTAAAAAAAAAAAGGGGGTTAAAATCAGTTTCTAGGTAAAAAAAGAATATTGTTTTTTTAGTCACACCAATGGCCGGATTCTGGGATTTCTAGATGACGTGTTGTCTGCTGCGACATACCTGTTTTCTTCTTGATTAGGTTAGGCGCTAAGCCTGACTTTCCAGGCCCCGCAACGTGTGGCCTCTTTGCTTTTTTTAAAAAAATTATTTTTTTATATTAATGGTTTTTTTATACATGTATTTTAAAATAATTCTTAAATTTATGTTTTAATTAATATTCATTATCTATGATTTTTTTGGGTTTTTTTAGCCTTGGTTGAATATCTATTATTTTTTTAATTATTTTGAGTGTGTTTGATTTTTTCATAGGTTAGTATAATTCATCTATAATTGTTTTGTATATTTTATATAGATTAAATGTTTATTTTTGATAATATTTTTAATATGTTCAACATTGCATAATATTTTTCTTATTCTTTTGTTTTATTCAATTAATATTCTGTGTGTGTCAAACTCTATTACAAATTGATTTTCATAAACAAGTTAATTAAACACAACCAGGTAAATGACTCGTGTTGTGATATTAAATATTTTGATCTATCTTGGTCTCTTGATTTTCCTAATTATGTTTTTATTTATCTTTAATTATGTTTTTTTTTCATTTATTTACACAATGGTTCGTGATTTATTTAGTTGGAAGCGTGTATAAGTTTTTCGATTTACGTTTATGATTTTTTATGTAAAAAAAGACATTGAGAAATTCAATATGTTCAAGTTTTTTGAATCAAGTATTGATGTTTTCAATTTGATTCTTATTCTTATTATTTTTTTTCTTAACTCTTTTATAAGAGTTTTATTGTTTTTAATTTCACATTTTAATCTAAGTTGATAGTGTATTATTTTTTTTATTTATTTTAGTCCTCATTGATCGGTTTTTTTTATATATATTTTTCTGTTTGCTATCATTGTCTTTTTTTTTCCCATGTGATTCAAATAAAATCAGCTTATTTAATTGGTCGGGACTATAACCCGAGTTATTGGATTTCTCTTATTTTTTAAAACATCTTAGCAACGCCTAAATTTTTAACTAGAAAAATAATAAGGACTCGCAACGTAGCGCGAGCACCAACCTAGTAACAAAACCTAAAAGAACTCGGTGTTTCATTGTACATACACTCACATTTCATTGTGGATTTCTATAGTGAAGTTACCATTTTGCCATTTATAATTTAAGTTTTATAGCATGCATTTAAGGGTAATATTGTATTTTTTACGTGACACATTTGCTATTACATGATTGAATATGGGTAAATGAGTCTTTTAACCTTTTTACCTGCATAGTATAATGTCTAAAATACCCTAAAAACTTGAAATTCCTTAATCATAAAGGCATGAGCGTGTTCAGCTTTTTATTCTTCTTGTCATAATGTATTTACTAAAGTGCCTTTTAAGTCAAATGATGTAATATCCCACATCGGGGGGTGAAAATTTGGTAGCTGACCTTATTAGTGGTGCTGGTTGCTGACTTGTCAGACGTGTTTTGGGGCCATGCGTGGTTACCAAGAACAAATCTGTGAGGGCAATAAGGCCCAAAGCAAACAATATATGGCAGGTTGGGTCTGGCTGTGACATTTGGTATCAGAGCCAACCTCACTGGCTGTCTGGTTGTGCCGACGAGGTCATCGGGCTCCTTGAGAGGGATGGATTATAATATCCCACATCGGCGGGTGATGATTTGGTAGTTGACCTTATTAGTAGTGTTGGTTGCTGACTTGTTAGACGCGTTTTAGGGCTATACGTGGTCATCAAGAACAAATCCATGAGGGCGGTAAGCCCAAAGCAGACACTATCTGGCAGGTTGGGTCGGGTTGTGAAAAATGATCTACAGCTAAGATTGAGAGTTTTTTTGGTCTTTTAATTATGTTTTTTTTTAATATTGTGTGGGTTTAGGGGCAATTTGATATTTGCATAAATTAATTTTTTTTTTAAAAAAGAGAAAAGTTGTCAGCACATGTGGGAGGCGTTTGCGCCCTTTTAGTGGTGTATGCGGCGCCTTCCAATGGTCGACACCACATTTCAAGACAGTGTTCAATGTGTATTACTTCCCCCTTCACGGTTGTTGTTAACTATTTTTGGGTCCCCACACAAAAAAATTCAAAAACATTGTCGGAAGAAAACCTTTTGGACTTTTCTTCCTCAAAATTGAATTTTCTGTATCAATAGGACCTTCATCAATGAAATATATGTATCAAATTTCAATCTTTGTATTTTTAAACTTTCTCAACCAATCTTTGTATTCAAAAACATTGTCAGAAGAAAACCACATTTCAAGACAGTGTTCAATGTGTATTACTTCCCCCTTCACGGTTGTTGTTACCTATTTTTGGGTCTCACACAAAAAAATACAAAAAATTCAAAAACATTGTCAGAAGAAAACATTTTGGACTTTTCTTCCTCTAAATTGAATTTTCTTTATCAATAGGACCCTCATCAATGAAAAATATGCTGCCAAATTTTAATCTTTCTATTTTTAAATTTTCTCAACCAATAGTTTGGGGGTTGAATTGTAATTTTTAAGAGTTAATTTGGTCAAATCAGGGGTTTAATTGCATAAATATTAATGTTTGATAAGCAATTAGGAACTTGATTGAAGAAATCCAAAACCAAGGACCAAACTAGAAAATATGCATAAATATAGGGGCTAGAATTGATCGAAGCAGGGGCTAAAATAAAGAAATTGAAAGTTTGTTGATCAATTGAGGGTCAAAATGTTCAAATTAAAAACTAAGAACCAAAGTGAAAAAGGTGGTCAACTTCAGAGCTGACATTTGAATTTGGCAGGGATGCAATTGAATTGATTTTTAAAATCAAAATCTCAATTGATGACTAATTTGAAAATAGATTTTTGGTGCCATTTGCTTTTAAATGAAAGCCATCATTTCATTCATCGTTACACACACACACACACACACCAAGCTCAAAACGGTGTTGTTTTGAACGACATTTTACATCTTTTTTCCCCCTAAATATGCTACAGATAAGGGAAGAAGAAGATTGTTCCCCTGCAGCGCCTCTCTCCCTCGCTCTTTCAAATACTCAAAACTCGACATAACCCACACCCATGGCCTACTACCAGATTAAAAAATAGAGGGGACAAGCCCTGCAGGCGGCTACCTAGCAACCCTACCCATTCGGCATGATTGGATAGGGAAGGATGGCTCTTTTTCCTTTCCCCCCTTATAAATACTAGAGGGTGGAAAGACCGGGGGAATAGATGAGTAAGAGGGGACGATAGAACAAAAAGAAGACAAGAGATGGACAGAGAAGGAAAAACAAAACAAAAGAGAAAAACAAAGAAAGAAAAACAGGGGAAAAAAGAGGAAGGAAAAGGAAGAAAATGAAAAAAAAGAGAGAGAGAGAGAGAGAAAAGAGGAGGGGATGGAAAAACAAAAAAAAACAAAGAGGAGGAGAGAACAAAAGAAAAGGAAGAAACAAACATGAAAAAGGGAGACAAAAAACAGGAAAACAAAAAGGGAAAAGAGAAGAAACAAAATAAAAAAAAACATACAAAAAGAGGAGAGATAAGAACAACAAAAGAAAATAAAAGGAAAAAAAAACAGAAACACAAAAACAGAAAGAAGAAGAAACACAGAGAAAAAAGGAGGAACCACCTTTGCCGCCCACAACATCGCCATCCAACGACACAGCACCACCACCGCCAAGTCAGCCCCTCTCCTCCTTCATCATCTTCTTCTCCTTTGGGCGCCCTCTACTGTTTTGCAGATGAACAGTGGAGAGCTTCTCCACTGTTTATTGGGTCGAATAGTGCTGGCCTAGACCAAAATGGTCGGGACAGGTCCAGTCCAAAAAAGAGAGAAAATACCTTTTAGGCCGACATCGGCTCCACCCTTATCTTGGGCTGATGTTGGCCCAACACCTTTGGGCCGAGCCGATCTCAGCCCAATTTTTTCTAGACCAATCTCGGCCTAGCCAGGATGGGCTCAACCCATATAATTGGGTCAGGTCCATCCCCATTATATTATTATAATATAATATTATATATTAATAAAAATTTTTTTAAAAAAATTCAAAAAAATCCTTTCAAAAATTTATGACTTCTCGTGTTGCTTTCTACCAATTTTTTTTTTTAATATTGGCTTGTATTTTTATACTGTAAAGATACAAATCTGATATTAAAATAACTGTTTTTCTTTGAAATGTTGCAAAAAAAAATTATATAGAAAAACAACAAAAAAACTATTGTTTTTATGCATATGACCAAGTCTCTCAAGCTTATAAGAAATTTTCATATCATATTTTCATACAACAAAAAATATTCAAAAACAATATATGTATTAGCATGTATTTTGAGCTTTTATAACCAGTTTATTAAAACCATAAGAACTAGGCAAATATTTCAAAAATATTAAAAAATATATTTTATTTTTTCTTTTAGTATTTGAGATTACGAACTTATACATAAGACATATTCCCGTTATTAAAATGTAGTTTTTTTTATTGACATTAGAACGGTTAGCTTTTTATCAGATAAGATAAGGATTTTTTTATTGAGGAGGAATTGTCTTCAACCTTAGACAGCTTAACAATCAGACAATTAAATAATACAACTTACCCTAGGTAAGACATATGAGGGATGTTAATACATTCCCTCTACGCAACCAGTCTCCGTGCCCGATCTCTGAGACCAGTTAGGGTTTCTAGTAACCAAATACTAGGTGGCGACTCCAATTTCCTCTTTTTACTATTAAATGACAAGAATTCCTTGTTTGGTCTCCCCTATTCCATGATTTTCATATCCTAGAGAGGACTTATCACCGCGACGCGCGTCCACATGCTACAACGGTGGTGAGACACGTATAACCACCCTATGTGCAGTGGAGCTTCGAAGATATTTTTCCTTTCCCCCTCTTTTCTCTCTCTTCAACCTTTAAAAACGTGTTGTCATTGCAAAAAGTTAGAAAAGTGTGTTATTTGTTAATTTTATCGCATTTAACCCTCATTCTTTTAATTGTATCAAATTTCATTGATTTTTTTTTAATCTTATCCTTTGACATTTGATTTTTATATCAAATTTATCCTTTTTATTTTATGATATTTTAGGTTGACCTTCAATGTTTTGATTTCTAACTTAGATTATTGGCTCCTTTATTAGATTTTAATTTCTTTTCAATCTCATCCTTGGATCCATGATTTTATTTTTAATTTTTTCATATTTGGTCCTCATTTTTTTTTATTTTTGTTTTGGATACTTTTGTGATTTTCTTTTTAATTTTGCCATTCAATTCAAAATTTGATGATATTTAAGATTTGACCCTCAATGTTTTGGTTTCTAATTTTGATTATTAACCCTTTTATCAAATTTCAATTTGTTTTCAATTTCATCCTTAGATCCATAATCTTTATTTTTTTTAATTTGGTCCTCATTCTCTTGATTTTTTTATTTATTTTGGATTCATTTGTAATTTGATATATATATTTTTAATTTTGCCATTCAATTCAAAATTTTAGCTTGTCCTCTCATTTTTTTCTCTTTAAATGAGGTCCTTATTTTCTTAATTGCTATTTTTTATCCTTTATTTTTTTATTTCATCATTCAACATTTGATTTATTGGGATTTGGTCTCCTTGGTTTTTTCCATTGTTTTTAGGCCCTACTCAGGAGTCAATTTAAGACAAGTACTGGGTCACGGGTTGAGTGGGTTGACCCGAGTTAACCCAACTCAACCAAATCTTCTTGTTTAATAAAAAGTAAAACTAATACCATTTTGAAAAATACAGGAAATAGTTAATGGGTTTTAACCCCATTTTGATTGGATTTGTCCCAGGTTAACTGCGACGTAAGTCGACCCTTGTTTTTTATTTATTTATCATATTACACTGGATTAATTCTCTTCTAATTTCTTTTGAAGCTTGGCCCGATCTAAGCTATGAGTTAGCTGGGTCATGGATCAACCTGTCGGGTTAAGTTAAGTTTTGAAATTATAGTTTTTCAGATATGATGCTTTTATTTTAGTCACTAGCTAGCATCATGGGATTGAGAAGTTAATATGGGTTGACATCATTTTCTTTTCTATTATTAATTAATCTTATAAATCAAGAAAATATAATTTATCTGGATATAATCAAATTCATTGTTAATTATCATAATTATTAATTAACTTATTAAGTTGAGAAATCCTATTGAAATTTAAATTGACTACAACTAATCTATTAACGAATTCTATGAAAAATTAATTTGACTACAACTAATTATTTTCATTGATAATTATCATAATTATTAAGAATAAAATGACTTCAATAAATAAATTATTTTGATTTGAAAGGAATAAATATTATTTAGAATTTTAAATGAAACTAAAAAATAAAGTAAAAAAAAAAAGATTCTAATAGGTTATGTTGTTTTCAATAGAGTAAGATAATGAATTGCATTGTTGAGAACACTCTATGGTTGCGCTATTCTCAAAAATGTAATTTATTGACTATGTTATTTTTTTTTTTAATTATGTTGCTTTATTAATTTTTTAACCTATGTTACTTGAAAAAAAAAATTAGGATTTTAATTGTTGAATGCATTTGAAATCTTTAACGTACTATAAATGTTAACAAGGCATAAAAAAAGTAAAAATCCATTTAAGCACACAAAAATCAAAATCGAGGTAGAGGTCATGGAATCATAAACTAACGTAAACGATCAAAATCATAGTTTGCAATTTAAAACCGAATTATTTTTATATATAAAAAATTAAGATTATACTAGTGCTTTAATGAGGCGAAAAACATTTAAGATTTAAGTCACTGGCTTTACTTACTTCATTAGTTGTAAGTTTAATTAATTTAATAATATAATTAAAAAACAGGTAATGATAATAAATAAACTAAACTAAAAAAAATATAATGATAAATTCTAAAAATAAATACAGCCAATATTATAAAATAATATCTTTTCAATATTTTTAAAAGGTATTCATGATTTTATTTGATAATAAAATAAAATTAAATGAAAATGTGACAACCCCATTGAAAATAAAAAGAAAAAACATCTCAATTCTCTAAAATAAAATATTAACAGATGTAATTGGAAAAAAAAATCAAATAAAAAAAGAGCATAAAAACCAGCTTGAGTTCACCTGAGTCAATCTGCCATCATACACGATTTGGGTCATGAGATTGAGATAACCCTGTAGAAAGAAAATTGAATAAAATAACGAAACTTAAATCTTAGACAACTCATTTTTGAAAGTCGAAACTGGAAAAAAAATCTAAGAAAAAGCAACAGGAAAAAAAACTCAAGTTAACCCGCTTAGCTTATGACTTCGGACATGAGATTTGAATAATTCTATTGAAAAAAAAAGAAAAAAAATCACTAATGTTGTAGGATAAGATTGGAAAAATAATCAATTTAAAAAAAGAAGAAGAAAGAAGTCAATGATTAGTACTTAAAAGTGCATTTTTATCAAGGTTTTATATCATCATTTTGCACTTGAAGTATCAATAACTCCTTAACTAAAGCATGTTTTATAATAACATATCTAATAATATAAGATACCTTTAATTTATGGTAAATGTTCATCTTAAATGCAGGCCTATCACATAAATGAAAGAATTGATTGATGAGTTGAAGTACTGAAATTGAAAGGACAAAGAGATGGGCAAACTTAGAAAAGAGATGATTGGTGCAGTCCAAACTTGAACATTGTTCAGTAATCGGGTGATATCTGGAGCTGCAGATCTTGGATTTAGGTATATTTTATATGGATGGAAAGATAAGACATAGGCCTACAACTTTCATGTGGAGCCCAAGATTTAAAAAGGCCGTTTTCAAGCCCAAATTGCAGCAACAACAAAGAAGTCCGAATCCGTCCCGCAGCCCAGACACTGTTTAGTGTTCAGCCCATATCTCGAGTTCTAGAAGTCCAAATGATCTCAAATTTTTACCCTGGAAAGATGAGACAATTCTCTAGAACTTTCATGATTTAAGTTTGTTCAAATTATGACGTCATCAATGACGTTTTTGGCAGACAAGAAGATAAGGATTGTCACCAAGTCAAGATGTGGCCACTCACTCATCAATTAGTCAACAAATCAATAGTTCCGAATTTTGGCCTATAAAAGGAGGCATTTGCCATGTATTGAGGCATCTTGGTGTTCAGATCAAGATCATGCTCTTGCTCTTTCTTTATATTTTGTAATGCTTAAGTTTTGCTTATATTAATTTCTTGCTTATGCTTTTCATTTCCTTTCCTTGTTTATTTATGTTTCTTTTTTTCATTATGTGTTGCTAAGTTAATTATGTCAAGGTGAAAAGGGTACACTAATGGTGTAAGAATAAGTATAATATAAACTTAACATGGACCTTAACGTTGGATACTAACATGCTTTATATTTGTTATCTTGTTCACTTTTAATACTTTGCTTGTTAAATGGTTAATCTAGATTTATGTTGTATAACACTTGGTACAACAAATATTTGACACTTTCATAGCCCATACTGTATGGTATAACCGACACTTGAGCTATGAAAGGAGCTTGATTTGTTGTTAACATAAGTTATAATCATGAATGCCTGACAACATTTACAAGTATTAGCATTATTCGAACAAGATAACTAATGTAATCATGTTAACAATTTATAATCTGATTGGAACCTCCTTTGTGTGTGGTTTCCAATTGAATAAAAAAAGGTTTATACTATACTTGTTTGAAATACCATTAGTGGATCCTCTAACCTTGACATTTGTTGTTATCATTGTTTAATCCTTACGTTAATCTTCCATCTCAAAGTTCTCATCAACTTCTTTATTATTATTATTATTATTATTATTATTATTATTATTACTACTATTATTGTTGTTGTTATTGTGTTGCTGTTAACTATAATTTATACAATTAACCTCTCTGTGGTTCGACCCCGGTCTTGCCGGGTTATTTATTACTTCGACACTCCTGCACTTGGGAGAAGACATCAATCTTTTAGTCGTGTCAAGTTTTTGGCGCCGTTGCCGGGGAGGTAAATTCTTGTACAAATTATAGTATTTATTTTATTTTCTCTTTTCTCTTTTCTCTTTTCTTGTATCTAACTTTGTTTCTTTTTCTATTGTTTTTCTTTTCTTTCTTTTATTCTCTTCCTGCACGTGCATGAGAGTGTGGTCACGTACATTAAGTGGTAGACTTTGTAGAGTATCCTCATCATTTTCAGAAAATATGGCCGAAGAAGATAACCAATCGCTTCATAATGAGAATAATGAGAATATTCGGGTTAGAACACTTAGAGACCACATGAATCCCACAAGAACAAGTGCACCCTCATGCATAGTTTTTTCCCCTAATGCATTTCATTTTAATTTTAAGCCAGGCATTATTCAACTTTTACCTTCTTTTCATGGTTTAGATTTAGAAAATCCATACTTGCATTTAAGGGAATTTGAGGAGGTCTGTAACACCTATAATGACTCAAATTGTAGCATGAACACCATTAGGTTAAAGCTTTTTCCTTTTTCATTAAAAGATAAAGCTAAAACATGGCTACAAAATTTGAGACCTGGATCCATTCGTGCGTAGGATGATATGCAACAACAATTTTTAAAGAAGTTTTTCCATCCCACAGAACAAACTCTTTCAAAAGACAAATCATCATTTTCACTCAAAAACCAGGATAAACATTTTACCAATGTTGGGATAAATATCGAGACTTGCTTAATACTTGCCCCCATCATGGTTTTGAAACATGGAGATTAGTTTCACATTTTTATGAAGGATTAACACCTAGAGATAGGCAAATGGTTGAATTGATGTGCAATGGAACTTTTGAGGATAAAGACCCTAATGAAGCCATGGAATACCTAGACTTGCTAGCTGAAAATGCGCAAAATTGGGACACTACAGGAACTTATGAGGCACCAAGTAAAACCCAACCTCATACATCTAGTGGAGGTATGTACAAACTTAGGGAAGATCATGACCTCCAAGCCAAGTTTGCATCTTTAGCTAAAAAAGTCGAGGTATTAGAATTAAAAAAGAGTGGTCAACTAAAATCTGTTCAAGACATTGTGTGTCAAATCTGTGAAACCAATGAACATTCAACCCATGACTGTCCAACTTTGCCCTCTTTTAGGGAATGTCTCCATGAACAAGCCCATGCATTAAACAGTTTCCAAAGGCCCAATCATAACCCATACTAGCAAACATACAACCCTGGTTGGAGAAATCACCCAAATTTCAATTGGAAGAGTGATAACAATAATGCACAAACTTCACAACCACCATTTCAAGCACACCATAATTTCCAAAATTCTCATGGATATGCACCTCTTTATGCCCCCCCTCCTAGAAGAAATCTTGAGGAAACATTGCATACATTCATGGAAAAGCAAGAGGCAATTAACACTCAACTTGCTCAAAGCATGACAGATTTTAAAGATACTCTTGCAAAATTGACATCTGCTCTCAGTTTCCAAGAGAAAGGTAAGTTCCTATCTCAACCTCAACAAAATCCAAAGGGGCAATACAATGCGAATGCAAGTAGTTCGGGAAGCCAGCACATGGATCAAGCCAAATCAGTCATCACTCTTCGCAGTGGTAAGGTTATTGAAAAACCTATTCTTGAACCTTGTGAGAATGATGATGAGTCAATCTCTAAGCGTAAGGAAGGGGTTGAATCTGAAAATTGTAAAGAAAAGACTGATTCTTCGCCAGCACTTCCATTTCCTCATGCCATGACCAAACAAAGGAAAGTCAATCACAACTCTGAAATCTTTGAAACTTTCAAACAGGTAAGGATCAATATACCTTTGTTGGATGCTATTAAACGGAGTTCCTTCTTACGCTAAATTTTTGAAAGATCGTGGCTCCGTGAAGAGAAAACTGAATGTGAAAAAGAAAGCCTTTTTAGCCGAACAAGTAAGTGCCATTCTTCAGAACAATAATGCTTTGAAATATAAAGACCCTGGTTGTCCTACAATTTCATGCTTTATTGGAGAACATAAAATTGAAAGAGCCTTACTTGATCTTGGAGCTAGTGTGAATTTACTTCCATATTCAGTTTTTCAAAGTCTCAATCTAGGTGAGTTAAAACCAACTTCGCGAACTCTTTTACTTGCCGATAGATCTGTAAAAGTGCCTAGAGGAATAGTTGAAGATGTGTTAGTACAAGTCGATAAGTTCATTTATCCTGTGGATTTTATTGTTTTGGACACACAACCTGTTGAAGCATGTAATTCATTTCCTGTTATTTTAGGACGTCCGTTTCTTGCAACTTCTAATGCATTGATTAATTGTAGGAATGGACTGATGAAGCTATCTTTTGGAAACATGACATTGAAGATGAATATTTTCAACATTTGCAAGCAACCTGGAGATGATAATGATTTACAGGAAGTGGACTTTACTGAAAAATTAGTTCATGACCAATTTCAAACCACTTCTAGTGAAATTGAAATTGATGAATCTGATGATTTGGAAATGGTTTATTTTCAGGAAGAATCAAAGGCAAATAATTGGAGACCAAAAATTGAGGAATTGCCACTACGATCAATTGAGTCCATACCTTCAAGTGTTCAACCACCAAAACCGGATTTGAAGCCATTACCATTCCATCTCAAATACTCATTTTTGGGAGAAAATGAAACTTTTCCGGTAATAATCTCTTCCAAACTTAATGCACATCAAGAAGGTAAGTTATTACAAACTCTGAAAATGCACAAAAATGCATTAGGATGGACCATAGAGCGACATAAAAAGGAATTAGTCCTTTGATTTGCACACAGGATCTATTTGGAGGAAAATGCTAAACCCTCTAGAGAAATGCAACGAAGGCTTAATCCTAATATGAAAGAAGTAGTGAAAAATAGAGTCATTAAGCTTCTAGATAATGGAATCATTTATCCTATTTCTGACAGCAAATGGGTAAGTCCTACCTAAGTTGTACCCAAGAAGTCTGGAGTCACTGTGATAACAAATGAGAAAAATGAGTTAATTCCAACTAGGACTATTACTGGTTGGCGCATGTGCATTGACTATAGGAAACTTAATTCAATGACTAGAAAAGAACATTTCCTTTACCTTTCATGGATCAAATCCTAGAAAGAGTTGCAGGTCATGAATTTTATTGTTTCCTAGATGGCTATTCAGGTTATAACCAAATTGAAATTGCATTGGAAGATCAAGAGAAGACTACTTTCACATGTCCATTTGGTACTTTTGCATATCGAAGGATGCCTTTTGGATTATGTAATGCACTAGCCACGTTTCAAAGATGCATGCTCAGTATATTTAGTGATATGGTTGAACGTTTTCTTGAAATTTTTATGGATGATTTTTCTGTTTTTGGCGATTCATATATGATTGTTTGACTAACTTAGAAAAGGTTTTGAGCAGGTGTGAAGAGAAGAATCTTGTATTGAATTGGGAAAAATGTCACTTTATGGTAACAAACGGCATTGTGCTTGGTCACATTGTTTCATCCAAAGGAATTGAGGTTGACAAATCTAAAATCGAGTTAATTGCTAACTTGCCAACACCAAAATCTGTTAAAGATGTTAGATCATTCTTAGGACATCTTTGGTTTTTATAGAAGGTTCATCAAAGATTTTAGTGTGATATCTAAGCCCTTGAGTAACCTTCTAACAAAGGATAATATTTTTGAATGGACTGAACATTGTGAAAAAGCCTTTGTTAAACTTAAAAACCTGCTTACTTCTGCTCCTGTCATTCAACCTCCTGATTGGTCATTACCTTTTGAAATAATGTGTGACGCTAGTGATTATCTTGTGGGTCTGTCTTGGGACAAAGAAAAGATAAGAAACCCTATGTGATTTACTATGCAAGTAAAACTTTGAATAGTGCTCAAATGAATTACACCACCACGGGAAAAAGAATTACTTGCAATAGTATTTGCATGTGAAAAATTCGAGTCTTATCTTGTTGGCTCACTGTTGTTGTTTTTAGTGATCATGCAAAGATTGAAATATCTTCTTTCTAAGAAAGATTCTAAAGCTAGATTGGTTCGGTGGATTTTGTTACTTCAAGAATTTGATATCACAATCAAAGACAAGAAAGGCACCGAAAATGTTGTTGCAGATCACTTGTCAAGATTGACAACAGAATCGAGATCCGACATCACACCAATCGATGACTACTTTCCTGACGAATCTTTGTTTTCTGTCTCTACAATGCCTTGGTATGCTAATATTGTTAATTTTCTTGTTTCAGGACAATTGCCGACTCATTGGAGTACCCAAGACAAAAGAAAGTTCTTGAACGAAGTAAAGAACTTTTATTGGGATGACCCTTATTTATTCAAATATTGTCCCCGATCAAATATTTCGAAGATGCATTCCTGACAATGAGGTAAGTAGTGTCATTAAATTTTGTCATTCTGAGGCATGTGGGGGTCATTTCTCATCAAGAAAGACCGCTGCAAAAATCCTACAAAGTGGATTTTACTGGCCCACCATGTTCAAGGACTCAAATGCATTCTGCAAGACTTGTGAAAATTGTCAAAAGTTGGGATCTATTTCAAAACGTCATATGATGCCCTTAAATCCTATTCTTGTCATTGAGATCTTTGACTGTTGGGGTATAGATTTCATGGGTCCATTTCCTCCATCATTTGGTTTCTTGTACATATTAGTCGCAATAGATTATGTTTCAAAATGGATAGAGGCAATTCCAAGTCGAAACAATGACCACAAAACAGTAATAAAGTTCTTGAAAGAAAATATTTTGAGTCGATTTGGAATCCCTCGAGCCATGATAAGTGATGGTGGAACACATTTTTGCAACAAGCCATTTGAGTCTTTAATGAAGAAATATGGAATCACACACAAAGTTGCCACCCCTTATCACCCTCAGACAAGTGGACAAGTAGAGCTTGCTAATAGGGAGATCAAACAAATCTTGGAAAAAACAGTGAACCCTAATAGGAAAGACTGGTCTTTAAGACTTAATGATGCATTTTAGGCTTATCGAATTGCTTATAAAACATCATTAGGTATGTCACCTTATAGACTAGTCTATGGAAAACCTTGTCACTTGCCTGTGGAACTTGAACATAAAGCTTATTGGGCTATTAAAGCTTTCAATTCAAACCTTGATGATGCCAGTCAGCTGCGTAAGTTACAAATAAATGAGCTTGAGGAAATAAGAAATGATGCATATGAGAATTCAAAAATTCATAAAGCAAGAATCAAAGAATTTCATGACAAGAGAATCTTGAGAAAAACATTTGATGTTGGTCAAAAAGTTTTGCTTTATAATTCTCGACTCCATTTATTTCCTGGAAAGCTAAGATCAAGATGGAACGGTCCTTTTATTGTGAAACATGTGTATCCATATGGGGCATGTGATATCGAGAATCCAAAGAATGGCAACGTTTTCAAGCTAAATGGACATCGTTTGAAAGCTTACTTTGAAAATTTTTCAGTTGAAAATGACTCTATTAAATTAAGTGATCCTGTATATAAAGAATGATTCTTTTTCTCACATTATTTTGTGTTTTGTTTTGGTGTGAATTTTGTTTTGCTAGTCTCTCTCACCCCGGTCAAATGGCGGATAACGGTACTCTGTGACTTCAGTCGGTTCTTTCAGTTTCCCATAATAACTGATATTTGTATACATTGTGCAATTCTTTGCTCTTTCTCCCTTCTTTGACTCTCTTCTCCAATTCTCATTTCAAAATGGACACCACTCTTGAAAAATTGAAAAAGTATTTTCCCGCTTTGCCTCAGAATGCGATTACGAAAATTTACCGTGCTAGGTGTGCAAGATTGAAGTTGTTAATGAATCATGGAATTCCTGAAGATATCCGTTGGTTGATTGAAGCAAAGGTCCGATTATCAGGTGAGTCCTCCAATTCTTTCATCTCACACATGCCTGGAATAGGTAAAAACACTTTTGCAAAGAAACGTCGTGCAAAACGATCGAAATGTCCGCAGATGTGCCAGATGGACTTGTAATGCAACATGTCGTTCTTTAGGAATGATATCTATAAACCGTGAAGATAAAATACAATTCATTAAGGATAGCCTGAGTAAGGGGTCTTTAGATAATCTTCTATTGACCCTTGAGACGCATCCTAGTGGAGATGTGCATCGTGCAATTCATGATTTATGGCCCCATTTTCATAAAGAACATGATCGACTTAGTCTTGGGAATCTGACTAAAAAGACCTGTTTGCCGTTTTTAAGAAAACTGGATGGAAAGCCTATCCCCGACCCATAGAGGGCGTTTAAGCCGTTCTTGGACGTAAAACCAAGGGAAGATGTGAGCCACAATCACAACTACCTGTACATACACATGCTTTTCAAAATAAATAAATAAATAAATACATAAAGAGAGAGAGAGAGAGTGTGAGACTCCAGCTGGCCTATATCTAGGTGATATGATTGCATTTTCAAATCCTCATCTATAAAATCTTCTCTTCCTTCCCCTCATTTCTACTCAACCCTTACATTAGACAGATATAGAAGTGTGTAGAAATGGCAGGTTCCTCAAGTTATCACATAAAAAATATTTGTGTTTTCGGTGGATCCAGTCCTGGGAAGGAAATAGCTTTTTTGGAAGCAGCAAATCATCTTGGTCAGGTACTAGCTGAGAAAAAGATTCATTTAGTGTATGGGGGAGGCAGCCTTGGGTTAATGGGGGGTGTGACAATAGCTGTATTTTTAGGAGGTAGTCAAGTTTTGGGGGTCGTCCCTGAAGCTTTAACAAAAGGGGACATCATTGGAAGAACAATTGAAGAGGAACTACAGGTCTCCACAATGTTTGATCGAATGAATACAATGTTTAACCATGTTGATGCCTTCATTGCCTTACCAGGTGGTTTGGGCACATTGGAAGAGATCTTTCATATTTCCTCTTGGGCCCAACTTCATATTCACCATAAACCTATAGGTTTGCTCAATGTTAATGGTTTTTATGATAAATTGTTGTCTTTTCTTGATCAAGCTGTGGAACAGGAATTTCTAACATCTTCGGCACGACAAATCATAATCTCTACTGCTACTGTTGAACAATTGATCGACAAACTACAATCTTTCACCCCGGTAATTGATCCTTCCATGAGTCGTATAAATTGGTCAACTACAGAAAGCCGTAAAAAGCTTAGATTGGATTTGAGCCTTCGTTTGTGAATCCTTGTGTCTTTTGGTTTTATTATTAGCATATTATTTTGTTTTGTTATTTCTTATATTTGTTTAAGTGTGTTTCAGGTTTGTCAGTGTTCGTTATTTCAGGTGAGGTCTTCTATACTCTATCTTTCTACCTTAGGACATTGAGGACAATGTCTCGTTTTGGTTGGGGGGAGAGGGTAGTAGTATATATATATATAAAAAAAACCATTTGGCTAAACTGTTCTTACTAGGATGACAGAGTGAGGGGGAATTTTAGTGACTCTTGAGACGCATCTTAGTAAACATTTTCCAATAGTTATTTACAATATTCATAACAAGGCCTATTAGAATACTTCTTGAAATATTCAGGTTTACAAACTCTCGCATTATTATCACTTGATTCTGCTAATATACTCATTTAACAAGTATTCTTAAACCTTCATTTTCACACACACACTTTAACATATGATTGTGGGTTGCACATTGGATTATTACATTATTTATGTTCTTTTGTTAAAGGTAACAACTAAGGGATAGAGATAGTCTATATTTTGCAAAAAAAAAAAAACAAAAAAAACAAAAAAAAAGAAAATTATGATAATAAAAACGTAAATAAGTTTGATTTCGTAGCCTCCCTAACCTAAGCAATTAAGCCCGAAGGGGTGTTTTAACACCTAATACCCTAAAGTCAACTGACTTGGGAGCTATTGGCCCAAAGCTTGTTACACGGGTTAAGGAGAAAAGCTTAAGGGAATCAAACATTGCACTATCTACGATGTCAAGATCTCGCAACCCGAAGTTACTAAGCTCGTAGGGGTGTCTCAACACCTAATTCCCTAAGACCAACCGGTCCGGGAGTCATTAGCCAAAGCTCGTTACATGGGTTAAAGATGCATTGTGTATATATATATATGTATATTAAAAAAAAAGAAAAAAAAAAGAGAGGAAGAAGATAATAATCCTAACCCAAGGAAGTTAACCTTAAACATTAGAACAGAATATTGTTTTCTTCCAATAAAAGCCCCATTATCTATGTTTTCATACATTGAGCACATAAAAAGAAAGGTTTATTAATATTTTGTTTAAGGGGTATTGAGCAGATATATAAATTTAAAGAGAGTTTGTTTATCTGGATAGATTAATGGAAGTTGAATGATGAATGCCTTACTATGTGGAATTTGCAAATTGTTTTTTCTATTTTAACGCTTTGATTACTAGGGACTAGTAATAAGCTAGTTGGGGGGTGTGATTAGTACTTAAAAGTGCATTTTTATCAAGGTTTTATATCATCATTTTGCACTTGAAGTATCAATAACTCCTTAACTAAAGCATGTTTTATAATAACATATCTAATAATATAAGATACCTTTAATTTATGGTAAATGTTCATCTTAAATGCAGGCCTATCACATAAATGAAAGAATTGATTGATGAGTTGAAGTACTGAAATTGAAAGGACAAAGAGATGGGCAAACTTAGAAAAGAGATGATTGGTGCAGTCCAAACTTGAACACTGTTCGGTAATCGGGTGATATCTGGAGCTGCAGATCTTGGATTTAGGTATATTTTATATGGATGGAAAGATAAGACATAGGCCTACAACTTTCATGTGGAGCCCAAGATTTAAAAAGGCCGTTTTCAAGCCCAAATTGCAGCAACAACAAAGAAGTCCGAATCTGTCCTGCAGCCCGGATAACTGTTTAGTGTTCAGCCCATATCTCGAGTTCTAGAAGTCCAAATGATCTCAAATTTTTACCCTGGAAAGATGAGACAATTCTCTAGAACTTTCATGATTTAAGTTTGTTCAAATTATGACGTCATCAATGACGTTTTTGGCGACAAGAAGATAAGGATTGTCACCAAGTCAAGATGTGGCCACTCACTCATCAATTAGTCAACAAATCAATAGTTCCGAATTTTGGCCTATAAAAGGAGGCATTTGCCATGTATTGAGGCATCTTGGTGTTCAGATCAAGATCATGCTCTTGCTCTTTCTTTATATTTTGTAATGCTTAAGTTTTGCTTATATTAATTTCTTGCTTATGCTTTTCATTTCCTTTCCTTGTTTATTTATGTTTCTTTCTTTCATTATGTGTTGCTAAGTTAATTATGTCAAGGTGAAAAGGGTACACTAATGGTGTAAGAATAAGTATAATATAAACTTAACATGGACCTTAACGTTGGATACTAACATGCTTTATATTTGTTATCTTGTTCACTTTTAATACTTTGCTTGTTAAATGGTTAATCTAGATTTATGTTGTATAACACTTGGTACAACAAATATTTGACACTTTCATAGCCCATACTATATGGTATAACCGACACTTGAGCTATGAAAGGAGCTTGATTTGTTGTTAACATAAGTTATAATCATGAATGCCTGACAACATTTACAAGTATTAGCATTATTCGAACAAGATAACTAATGTAATCATGTTAACAATTTATAATCTGATTGGAACCTCCTTTGTGTGTGGTTTCCAATTGAATAAAAAAGGTTTATACTATACTTGTTTGAAATACCATTAGTGGATCCTCTAACCTTGACATTTGTTGTTATCATTGTTTAATCCTTACGTTAATCTTCCATCTCAAAGTTCACATCAACTTCTTTATTATTATTATTATTATTATTATTATTATTATTGTTGTTGTTATGTGTTGTCTTGTTAACTATAATTTATACAATTAACCTCTCTGTGGTTCGACCCCGGTCTTGCCGGGTTATTTATTACTTCGACACTCCTGCACTTGGGAGAAGACATCAATCTTTTGGTCGTGTCAGTCAACTCAGGCTAATCTTTGAAACTCATCAATAAGTCATGAAGTTGAGATTAACCCCTTATAAGACAAACTCAAAAAAATTATGAAGTCAAATCCTCAATCAACAAAATACCGAGGGATAAAAAAAAATTCAATCAAAAAATAATAAAAAAGTAAATATTAATAAAAAATGAGGGGAAATTTGACATATATATAAAATAAAACAAAACGCCTAGGGATAAAATTGAAAAAAAAATTAAGAATATAATAAAAAATAGCAATGAAAAGAATAAGGACTAAATTTGATATAAAAATTAAATGAAATCAAATGGTAAGGGATGAAATAAAAAAATCAATAAAAAAAATTCATAACAAAATAAATAACGATCAAAAGAATAAAAATTTAATAAAAAATGACATGACTTGACACATTTAAATTTTGATAGGCCACTGCGATCCGCGATAAGAGGATAGAGATAAAAAGAAAAAGAAGAAAAAAAAACCATCGAAGCCCAATCACTGGCCATCCAACGACTTGTGTCGATCTACCAAGAAGAATGCGTGTATGAAGTTTCAACGCCGTTATAAAAGTTGTTGTTTGGCCATTGAATAACTTCTCAAGCACTGCTTAAACACCATAGATGTCTCTTACTTATTAGCACATGCATTGACTGCACAAACTTATTTGACATAATTCTATTTTGTTTTAATTTTAATTTTAGTTTTTTAATACTTAATTATTTTAAATCAGTAAATTTTTATTTTATTCTATAAAATCAAGCATGAATAAACACAAAAAATTTCTCTAATATTAAAAAATTCTCATATCAACACAGCTAAAATAAATTACCAAATCAAATCCTAAATAAAATCAAAAGAAAGTACATGTGAAAAGATTAAAAAAAAAAGTTGAGTGTTTTAAAAAAAAGAAGACATGAACTTCCCTTGACTGTAATATACTGAGAGTACTTTAGTTTCCTTTTTTTTTTTTGTTGTCTTATTCACATATAGTTGGAAACTTGGAATCAACAACTCTTCTAAGTTCTAAGATCCTTGACCTAGATATACCCTCTGGTAAAACGTTGAAAATGAAAAAAAAACCATATACTGGTAACAAAATTTTTTTTTTTTGTTTTAAATGAGAACCTGTTCTTAACTTCTTATATTGTTTGTAAATATGGAAAAACTAAATTTACATTGAAAATGTGAAATCGACACCAAAAAAAAAAAAAAAAAACAAATGAAAGTGGAAAAGGTTTAAGAATATAAAGAAAGCCATTCTTTTTGCTTTGCCTTTTTTCTCCCCTCTTCTCCTTTTGATCCTTTACACAACCATGTACCCATCAGAGCAGGGTTGTTTAGCTGGCATCTTCATGAACACACACACACCCACGTTGTTTGACCTCTTTTCGTAGTTTTCTCCGTCTTTCTTTGAGACAAAAACAAGTGTTCCTTTCTTGTTCTTTTAATAACACTTTAACCCCACCAGCCCACCACCACCTCCTCCTCCTCCTCTCTCCGGGATTTTTTTAATCAATTAATTATATCTCTCCTATGTCTATGAATTCTCCTCATTTCTATCCATCCAAAGACACAAACTTTACCTTTATTTGTCTCTTCAATGGCTATCCCATCACCACCTTTCTCTCTTTCAAAACACTCCTTATCCAATTCCCCTTCATTTCATGCTTCCAACCCTTCATTAGATCCCTCTAAAGCTTCAGCCTTGGGAACCCAAAATGTAAACTTTTCGTCTTTCTCTCTGTGTATGGATATAAAGATGTTATATTTATTTAGCTTCTTTTTGTTGGTTTATCTGTTTATTGCTTATCTTGTTGCAGGTCTTTGGTTCTAAGGCTAATTTAGGAGGAGTTGAGCAGACCCATTTGAGATTGTGGAATAATTTGAAGTAAGTTGTTGTGATTGCCTTGGTTTTGTATTGATTTTCCTTCTCTTGTTGTCAAAAGTTACTGTTTTATTTCATTTTCTTATTGTTGTTTAATTTCTGTTGCTAAATCAATAATTAACTCAAATTTTAATTTTAATGTTGTACTGTTATTTTAACCAGAGGTTTATCTTGAACTATTTTGTTTTTGATTTATTGAGCTGAATTGATTTCAAAATCAATCTTGATATGACTTTGTATTCATAATTTAATCATAGAATATCTGGGATCTGACACTAGAAGACTTTACGGGGATCTTCAAAATGACAAGTTAAAGTTGCAGGTGGATGCATGTGGTTGTTTTATACAAAGAATTATTCTTTCTGTACTTCAAAAATGTATAGTATAGTGCAAGGACATAACTTGCCTCATTATTATTTTTATCTGTCTACGTTTTTCTTGAGTTAAAAACATATATTGTTTTATCAATTTTCATTTACTCTTGCCATCCCTTGGTTAAAATACTGAGGACTTTTCCCCAGCTGATGATTTATCCGGTGATGTTGAGGATATTACTGCCTGGTGATTTTCTGATGATTTTTTTTTTTCTATAAACATCTAAGTCTTTTTAATCATCTACTTTATTTATAGGAGAGATTGTATAGTATAAGACAATGACTACAACCAGCAACCTTTGGTATTGAGCTTAAGAAAGAAAGATAAGCCTGTCTTTGATTTAATACAAGTTTTTTGCCATCTACTTCATTAGTTTGTTGCATATTTGCATATTCTACTAAATTGGCTTTCTTCAACGATTTCAGGACAAATTCAGATTTGAGATTACGGGCTTCCAGGGAGCCTCCTGTACTGACTAAGGAACTTAAAAGTGACAAATCCGAGCGCATGGAAAGAATCGAACATGGTTCTGATTTATTTGATGAGATGAAACAACGGTTCCTGAGCTTCAAAAAGCATAAATACATGTAAGGAGAGAAGAGCTTTGGCCTGATGTGATTTTTCTTTGATGGAAACTTATCTTGTCCTCTAATGTGAGGTAAAATTTGATCAGGCAAAACTTGGAACTCTACGAAAAGCTTGCCAAAGGTCAAGCACCAAAGGTAATACCGTTTTCTTATTTTTTTGAAGTATATTGTGCAAATTCTGGATGCATCTTAGCATCTTGTTTGGCTTTTACTGTGATTTTGATGCTGAATGTCAAAAAAATATTATTACACTTCAACTAACAAATCCAAGTGCAGTTTATGGTGATTGCTTGTGCAGACTCAAGGGTTTGCCCTTCGTCCATCTTAGGATTCCAGCCTGGTGAAGCTTTTGTCGTTCGCAATGTTGCAAACATGGTGCCACCCTATGAGGTATATGATACTTTGCATCTAATATGTCCTAACATCATGTATGTGTTTTATTTGAAGCATTGATGCCTTGGAGTGAACACTTACAAAACAATAGTTTTACTAAATATGTTTACCAGCATCTGTTCTTTTTGTTTGATATTGGTTCTATTTATGCAGAATGGACCATCTGAAACAAATGCAGGCTTAGAGTTTGCTGTAAATTCTCTGAAAGTAAGTTATACACGCCTACAACTCTAGGCTTCTTTCTTTTCTCGCATTCCCTTAATGGGTTTATACAACGGAGTTATACAAAGTATATGTGCATATTGTCAAAACTGAATTATAAGTAGGACACCAGGCTATAAAGTAAAGCTGATGACTCATATTACCCATTTAATCATGGACAGTAAGGGCATTAGCATCTGGGAAGTATTATATCTAGAGCCAGAAGTGCTCTTTGTCCAGCTTTAGAATATGCAACAGTATGGAAACTGGTTACTTTTGAAGTCTCCTAGATCATATTTATCTTTATTTGACAAATCATAAATAATTCCTTTTGCAGGTTGAAAACATTTTAGTAATTGGTCACAGTCAATGCGGAGGCATTCGCTCTAATGAGTATGCATGATGACGTAGAAACAAGGTCCAGTCAAGATAACACATGCTTTGAAATCTAGTCGTTTCTTGCAATCATCAAATATCATATTTGTTAAAGGTGTGGATTTATGTTTATCCCTCTATTTTAGCTTTTCTACAATTTTCTATCTTCAGTAGCCTCATTGGAAGTTGGGTTTCTGTGGGGATGAATGCAAGAGTAAGAACTAAGGCAGCCACGAAACTTCTGAACTTTGACCAGCAGTGCAAACATTGTGAAAAGGTGATTATGCTTTACTGAATTTAAAAGGCTATGATTCCTGCCTTACCCAGCGTGCTTGTCTGCATATCTAGTTTCTCTCTCTCTCTCTAAGGATTGAGAACAAACCCCTTTTCGTAAGATTTTTCTTTTATGCTTGAGCATTTTCCTTCAGTTCTGAGCTTGGAGTTTGTAGTTTTGATGCATATTTTGCTTGCTCCAAGCATTTTCCCTATTCTGTTAATTTGTTTTTATCCAGTTCTTTCTTTCATTAAATAGTTGATGGTGACCAACTTGATGCTTTTGAAATTTGTGGCCAATATCTGAGAAATGGAACGAGAAGTTTAATAACTGCATGTTTGCTACTGGATTGGGTCTAGATTGATCCTTTTTACTGTTTTACTTTATCACAACTCTGGCAATCTTCCCTGTGTGTACCCCTCTATGAACTTGGGAAGGGGACAGCCCTACTTTGCAAAGGCAACTGTTTTTTCTCCAATCCCATTTCTATTCCTGTTTAATATTGAAAGTTTTGGGCCGTGATGCCTACATGAAATTTCTTCTTAATGAATAATAGGTTTTGCGGGTAGACAAGAATATATTTGATAAGAGGTGGCTTACAAAACTTACACTATGGTCATGCCGGATGATTTGTTCCTGACATTGTTTCTACAGGAATCAGTCAACTGTTCATTGGCAAACCTCCTCACTTATCCATGGGTGGAAGAAAAAGTGAGGAATGGGGAACTTGCTATTCACGGTGCCTATTATGACTTCGTCGACTGTGCATTTGAGAAATGGACTCTGGATTACAAGGAAAGCAATCTGAAGGACAAAGGTGGGAGAGTTGCAGTAAAAGACCGAGCATTTTGGTTCTGAATTTGATTTATCCATATGTTGTTGTTGTTTAGTCTTCTTAGTGCTTTGTTTATATACTGTGAAGACACAGACAGACAGACAGAAAAATAATGTTATTCCTCGAATTCCAGGGAACAACTACTATGTTATATGTGTGGTTGTATTATAATCCAATTTGATGTCATAATTTGTAATGAGCTGTTGTATAACTCTAACCTTCGTAGTTCATAATGCAGAAATGCTTCCAAATCCCAGATTCTGATGGATGATATTTGGCATAATAATTTTCTTCGTGTCTGATTGCATGGATAAGCAAGAGCTGAAGGTAAATTAGTATGACTTAAATTCGTTCATCCCTGTAGATGTAAACTTACTGCGGAAGTTGCTGGTTTCTCAAAAGCATTAGGGCAAAGTAGACTTGTGAGTGTATATTATAGAAAAACTAATTCACGTGACGATTTGCTATGCTCAATGTACTGCACATACACGTACAAATCACTGTATAGATTTCAATAAAGATTCCTGAATGATTCAAGATAGAGAATTAAAGTGAAAAAAGCAGGAAAACTAAGTGACATTTTCAATAATTTTATTAGATACCATTGAATATTTTTTTAATGGGATATTTTTTTATTATTATATTAGAAAGTTCTATTTGTACAACCCTATTTCATGGTCTATTAGTCCAAGTCTTCATGAAGCCTATCTCACTAGCCTAGCAGGAGAATCTAAATATTCTAGGTCCAAATCATGAAGTAAAAGTGTGACGTGAACGATGCATTGAATTTGGTTTGAGGAGGCCCCTGGTGAAGAAGAAGAGCTAGTCAAACCTAGATGTATCAGATTTCACCATATTTCAAGGGGATATTTGAAAGCTGATATGTTATACCAGTGTAAGCCGACGTCATAGGTGAGAAGTTGAACTACCAACGCACAGATTTTCCTACCAACTCACCCTTCTCCACCTCCAACATCTATAAAAATCCAACCTGTGATTGCTAAAAGCCTAGGACTCTCCTCTCTCAAAGCCATTGCCATGTCCACAACCATGGCCAATCATAACTTCCCATTATTTATCTTACGGTTTTTCCCGCTCTTTGTGATCAGTAGTTTGTCACTGATGAACAGCCAGACAATTCTTGTTGAAGCCCGGCAACTCCTGGAGGTAACATTGCCTGAGCTTCCCAAGCCTGAATTGCCTAAGTTGCCACCACTGCCTGAATTCCCAAAACCTGAACTGCCAGAACTGCCAGAATTTGAAATACCAAAACTGCCTGAATTGCCACCTTTTCTTCATTTTCCTGAGCTGCCTAAGCCCGCATTGCCAACTATTCCCAGCGGCATCAACCCATCTCACTCAACTACTAGTCCTTGATGATCAACATATCATCTAGAAAATGTTTTATGTTATGGTAAACTTCATCCAGTTTGCTTGGTGTACTATTATCTGCTGTGGTGATTTACTGCTCTCTACTATCTCTTCATGTAATTTTTTCTATCTGTTACAGAAATATGCACTTACATTTACAATCAAGCTTTAATGTATAATTGAATGTCGTAGTCCCAACATCATGGTTTTTCTTTAATCAAAGCGGAGAAGTAGATTTAATCTTGATATACAAAAACTAATAAGAAAAAATCAACTTAAGGTCAATTTGCTTAATTTTGCCAATCATTTAAGATGAAGAGTATAATGAGAGTGGTGTATTTCTAAATTGTACAAAGCATAAGTGAATGTCTCTAAGGCGTATTCCTCCTATCGGAGAAGGACTTCATACTACACAAGATAATTGCAGAGCAGTAGCTCATTATTCTGTAACTCACAGAAGGTGTAAGAGAACTGCAAGAGAGTGAGAGGTATGGCACCCCTTTCCAAAACCAACGAGGCACATGCCGTGTGCATCCCATATCCTCTGCTCAAGGTCACATAACTCCTCTGCTCAAAGTTGCAAAATGACTGATCCCAAAGGCTTTCACATCACCTTTGTCAACTCTGAATACAATCACAGACGCTTGCTCAAGTCCAGATCCTCCATACTCACTTAATGGCCTTCCAGTTCTCCCTCTGATCGATGCTGATGTTTCCCAGGACAGTTCATTTCTTTGTAACTCTATCCCAAGCTCTTTCTCAATCCCATATCGTGAGCTCCTTGCCGAACTAATTCATCAAATGTTGTCCCACCTGTAACTTGCATAGTTGCAGATGATGGCATGTACTTCACTCTCGAAGTGAAGGAGGAATTTCAAGTCCCTATTGTCTTGTTTTGGACTTCAAGTGCCTATGTTTTTTTGGCCTTTGCACAATATAAACTACCAATTACCAACACACAAAATTTTCCTGCCAAGTGCAAACTAACCCTTCCAAATTCCTCCCTATTCTCCTCATTCTACATGTATAAAAGCCCATCAATTGCACAGAGCAATCCATTGCAAACCACACTTCCTTGCTCTTTGTGATCAGCGAAACTCTGCTTTCTCTCAAAGCCATTGCTAACTATCTCCACAGCTATGGCTTATCGTCACTTCCCATCATCCATTTTACCACTTGTGGTGATTAGTATGTCATTGATGAATAGCCAGACAATTCTGGTAGAGGCACGCCAACTCCTGGAGGCACCATTGCCTGAGCTTCCAAAGCCTGAACTTCCTGAACTTCCCAAACCTGAATTGCCTGAGCTTCCTAAGCCTGAATTCCCTGAATTGCCACCAAAACCTGAATTGCCAAAGTTTGAAGTGCCTCAACTGCCTCAACTGCCAACTTTTCCCCATTTGCCCGAGCTGCCTAAGCCCACATTGCCAACTATTCCTAAGGAGATCAACCCATCTCACTCAACAGCTAGTCCTTGAATAATCATACCACGTTCTTCATCTTTTCTTGGTGTAGTATTGCCAGATAATTAACATACCGTTCTCTATTTCTTTACTGTTCACTACAGAGGGTTTGCATACTTGTGTTGGGTCATTGTTATTTTTATTTTCTACTACATATTCAGTTATAATACATGTATTATACTTATACTCTTTTCATTTGGTTCTGAACTGTATATTGCTTTAGCACAAACCATTTCTGTCACTACTTTTTTCCTTTGAAATCCGATTTTCCAACGACAATCGGGTCAAAAATTATTAGTGGACATATATATATATATCATTTTTTTAAACTATTTTTTTTAATAAAATCGACCAACATCAATTTGGTTATTGAAGGATGCCACACAAAAATAGCTCTCAAAATAAAACTTGCATAAACCCTGATTAACTTAATTTTCTAGCCAGGTTTGTCTCAGACAATCTCATAGAACTCTTAATTTTCCAGCATACATATGCTTGTAAGCCCCCAGAATTTATAAAAGAAAATATGGCAGGATTCAGATGTTTTCTTATCTTGGCTATCTTCATGGCTTTGTCAGTTTCAGGAGGTGAAGCAGCTCGTCATCTCCTGCAATTCCCACCTCTACCTTCTGTACCGAATTTGCCGAAACCAACATTGCCTTCTATGCCAACACTACCGCAGCTCACATTGCCAACCTCGCCAAAATCTCAACTGTCATTGCCTAAGCCTACTTTACCTACACTCCCTAGCCTGCCAACCATGCCTTCTCTCCCTAAGGTCGCATTGCCTCCACTGCCAACCATGCCTTCAATCCCCTTCCTCTCCCCACCTCCTGGAAACTAGACCTTGTCATTTGTTTGTTCCTGGCTTAGTTCAACTACTTCAGCATTGTTGGTTCCCATCTTTCTACAGTTATGACTGCCAGTTTCCACTAATAAATGGAAGTATCAATTGCTTACTAGTTCTTAATTAAGTTCCTTTCGAAGTCTGATAGATTTGAACAATGATGAATCATCATGAGTGTTTGGTAGTGGAGAGCATGAGACAATCACTCTAGCATCAGAATGAGGAAAGGTTAAATTATCTTTCGGAACAATCAACAAGACATGAGTAAGGAAAAAAAATAAAAATTCTTATACAAGGTATTGTACAGATTGACAAGCTTGCAGGTAGATCCTTTAATTTCTAGCTCCATCAAGCTTGTGTTTTAATCATAATTTCTTATCATCATATGAACCATGATGAATAGTTTTACACAGAGACTCCGTATTATACAACTGATTAAAAATCTTTAAGTAATTTCCGAACTTGTTCTAATGTGACAAATAGCACAACAGTAAAAGGTCCTTGTCTTGAAATTGTTGGGATAAAGCCCTTATACAAGGCCATAGGACCCTCTGCCTTGACAGTCTTCATTGCACAATCTAATGCACCCTTATAAGGTGGTTCAACCCCGGGCTCAACCTTCATGTTCATAACTCTAGTCTTGATCACATCAATAGGGTTTGAAGCAACGGAAGCCACAAAACCAGCCAGAAAACTTGCTGCGACATGGGTGCCGATCCCATCACTCATCAAACCCTTCTCCAAGATCATCTCCTTGGCTTGGTCATATGATGCAAGCTGTGATGCAGTCACAATCATGGCACGGTTGACAGTAAGACCCGAACCCCGCCACAGACTAGCGACACCCTCCTGCTTTGACATTTGACTTAAGGCATCGACAACACTCTTGTAGTTTCTGCGCTGATCGATTGGGAGACGTCCATCAGCCTGCATACGGACCATCGCTACATCAGCAGGGTTACCAACAGCAGCCCCGACAGCACCGGAGATTAGTCCAGCCACGATCTTACGTACAAGTGGCATGGTATTAGTATCTGGATCCGTCCATTTATGTTTGAGGACATCATAAAGGCCCATACGGGTGGTGGAGTATAAGGTTTGGCGAAGGATGGTAGCGGAGACACCAGAGAAAAGGGCGGCAGCACCCTCAGATTGGATGATACGGAGACCAATTGAAAGGGGTCCCACACGGGGTGGAGGAGGGAGTTCTAAGGTGGTCGGTAAGGAGATGTTGGCCGTAGAGCTCAACGCAAAAGCAGGGCGATAGGATTGCACGGAAGATGGATTTGGGATGTGGGATTCACCTTGAAGTTGCATACGGACCTTGATTAAATCCAAAGGATGAGTGGAAGCACCGGCAATGATGGAGGCAACACCACCTTCAGCAAAACCTTTCAAACCCATGTTATAATTTCTAATGGGACTTTCAAAAGCTGATGATCAAAGAAAGAATTGAACGATGTGAATATATATGAAAGAGAGAAGTGAGATGTAGTGGTGTGTTGATGAGTGTTATGGCCATCATCCATCCATATTTATATATAGAGTCGACTGGGAGCAGGGAAAGAACACAGAAGCTTTCAACCTTCATGGAAGCTTGACGCGGCAATCCAACTACACAAGTGTTTTTGCTTGTGCCTCTTTATGGCAGTCTTGGTTCGACCTTGACAATTGAATAATCATATACTATTCAACTCTCTGTCACTAATGGTATTTTATTATTTATGGCACTTGTTCTTCGGGTTCCATGAGAGAGACCTGATCAACATGCAATAAATTAACACTCGATGTCTCGATCAATAGCCCGTTGATCCTGTCCAAATTTATTCTAAATCTTCAGAATTTCTTTCTCCATATAATTTCAATTTCAAGTGCTCCCCAGTACTCTGTTCTTTCCATCTTGTGTACTGTGTCATCAGTATTCTGTTCTTTCCATTTATAAAACTACATTAAAAAAATGCTATAGAGGGAAAATCTAGGAAGTTTCAAAGTAATTTTGCCTCTCTCTCTCTCTCTCTCTCTCTCTCTCTCTCTATATATATATATATATATATATATATATATATATATATATATATATGCATGCTCGTGTAATAGATTCCGAATAAACATGTTAAAATACACTAAAATAAAAATTAATCGTTCTAATAAAAAAAATAAAATACTAACAAGAATAAAATTGACAACCTTACTACAAATTCATATAATATTTATATTAGTCATAGTTACTCAAGTAAATTTTTAGTTTTTAGAAAATAAATAAAAAATAAAATAAAATGAAACCCATGATCCAAAAAAATAAAATAAAAATGATAGCAGATAACCCCCCTAATTATTACAAAAATCAGGTCCATCATTCATGTTGACAAAAATTACTTGATTATCGATAGGGTAGATCTCATTATTAAAAGAAAAAGAAAAACCTAAAATATAACCCACTTTTATTTTGAGTTTTGTTTTTGTGACTATGAATGACATTGTTGATCTTATAGTGCTCCGTGTTTTTTTATATAGTTATCAAATTTTTTATTTATTTTATATATTTATATTAATTTATTTTATAAATTTTTTATTTATTTATTTTTATAGGTCTCTTAGAGTGTTTCTTGTGTTAATTAACAATCAATTTTATAAAAAATAAATTAATATGTTGTTGGGAAAAAATAAAAAGAAAAGAGCAAAATTAAGAAAAATAAAAAAGATAAACCTTCTGTATTTACTATTCAAGAGGCATGATCGAAAATTTTAGCATTGTACTGAAGTTTTGACTTTTTCCATATTCGATATCTATTATTTAAGGATTTTTTTATTTATATCGTAAACTTTATTTTATTTATGTTTTGGTACTTGTATTGAGGCAAAGGAGAAAAAATCATTAAAAAAATGAGAGAAAATATTATGTTGTCTATATTTAAAAAATAAAAAAAATCGATCTTGATATCAATAAATTTATCTTAAAAAATAGAGCTTTATAAAAATAGTTTGAAACTTACTTCTTGTTGAAAAAAAGGAGATCCATGCTTAGAAAAGTTTTTTTAAATTAATATTTTTTTTATTTATTTTTTACTGATTTTATAGTATTTTGGGATTAGAAATAAGTTTATCAGTTTTTAGAATATCTTTTTTTTACTGTTTTCTAGTGAAAATAAATTAAAAAAAAAATATTTTGGATCAAAGAACCCAAATCCTGACTTTTTAGTAATTAGAGATGGACCAAATTTGCATTATCCGTTTATTGCAGATCAAGGTGCATCTGCCAGGCGTGCAACCCAATCTTCTCAGGCCCAACGCTTCATTTTATATTATCTTTCAAATTTTTTTTTGAATCAAATTAATTCACTATGAATAAAAAAATTATATTTCAATATTATCTATTTTTTATGGTTTTCAAATAAGATTATATTTTTTATAATTATGTTAATAATTACTTTGTTAGTTATTATATATAAAGCTAACATGTAAAATTTATATATAAAAAAATATGCTTATGAAAATTAATTGAAGATAAAGTATTTCTTTTTATTGTAATTAATATATTACTTAAGATTGCATATATTTACTTTTAATATGTAATAGGATTAGTGGTAAGTGATAACTTAAAACCACGTGGCCACATCCGCTACCGCAAGAGACTCAAAGTTTTGGTTTGAAAGTTAATTGAAAAAAAGGACGCTAATTAATTAGTTAATTACAAGACCACATTGAAAGTTCTCATTGAATAAGGTTCCGTTAGTATATTTTACATGTAAAATGTTTTTCATATAATGATTTACATGTAAAATATTTTTAAATATTTAGTTTGAAAAATATTTTACATGAAAATATTTTTCATCGGTAATAATGGAGGAGGAGGTGATTGTGGTAGTGACTAGGAGTGAGTAAAAAAACCGAAAAACCATTAAACCGAGAAAACCATAAAAAAATAACCGAAAAAACCAAACCAAAAAAAATGATTAAACTGATTAAAATTTTAAAAAAACTGGCCGGTTCGGTTCGATTTCGGTTTTATAAGCAAAAAACCGAAAAAACCGAACCGAACCGAAATCGAAAAAAACCGAGCCAAACCGGAAAAACAGAGCCAAACTGTTTTGAATCGGTTTTTGCCCTAAAAAACTGAACCGAACCGAACCGAAACTGGCTAGTTTGACCCGGTTTTGGTTCAATTTCTGTTTTTTTTTAAATTTTGGTTTGGTTACTTTTTTTAATAAAAACCGAACCGAACCGAAAATGATCACCCCTAGCAGTGGCATAGTGACAATAGTGATGACATTGCAATAGTGTTGGAGAAAATAATCATGTGATGATAAAGAAGAAGATGATTGTGGCGTGGCAATGATAATAAAAGAGATGGTCGTGAGATGGTAATGAAAAATAAGGTGGTGGTGAGGTGGTGTCATGGTAGTGATGAAGTGACGGTGACAATGATTGTGGTAAGGTGGTCGTCATGGTGGTGAGATAATAGTGACGGTAATGGAAGAGGAGTTAGTTGTAGTGGTGGTTGAGGAGGAAGTGGGGTGATGAGGTGATTGTGGTGGCGGTGAGATGACGGTAGTGATAGAAGAGGTGGTCGAGGTGGTAATGGTAGAGGAGACAGTGATGATGATGAGATGAAAGTGATAGTTGAAATAGTTATATGATATTGTAAATTGATTATTATTCATAAAATATTTTACGGAATTTCATGAAATAAAAATTTGTATACTATTTTGCGGAATTTCATGAGTTAAAAATATTTTTTAACAAATAAACTAAGTTTGAAGGTTAACTATAAAATATTTTATATCGATTAATTTTCTTGTAAAATATTTATGTGAAACAAACAAAAAAAAATTAATTTTTTTTATAATAAACAAAGAGACTAAATATGAATTGCAATTGTGATAGACAAACTTTTACTTGGCTGTAGAATTAATCACCCCACCAATATTGTGCGCTCTGGCATATCGATTCACGTGCAGCAAAGATATAATGCAACATCATTGTTCAAACCATGGTGGTTGAGTTTTTCAAGCTCATGCTAATGAGAACTTGCTGTAGAAGGGAGTTTGGTCCGTCCACCAAAATGGCTGATGAGAGGCTCAAACCATGAAGATCGTATGGCATCTGGGCGTATCACGTATGCATTGGAGGGTGAAAACGAATGATTGAACTTGCTGGGACATCATTTTTGGCAAGCTGTACAATGGGCCTAAGATCTAATTATGATCCCATTAGGGATTATCATATATCTCTCTCTTCACATCCTAAGATATGATGAACTTCATTCATGCTAGCATCTTGGAGTGCCATATGTTACTGTTATGGCCCAACCTGGAGCTTAGTTTTCAAGTCCTAGCACCCTCAATTCGAAAACTGTTGAGGCTCGATTTTGCTCCAATGGATGCTAGGGCTTGTTGTGCCTGCCAAAGTCCAGGACCCAGGAGGCTTAAGAAGAGGGGACTGGTTTTCAAAGCAGGGAGAACTATAAGAAACCACAGAATAGAAATCTGGACAGCTGAATACAAAGATTAGGAAGAGAAAAATAAGAAGGATTTTAATACTCAAGTATCATCTCTTAATCAGACTAGCTTACTGTAATTTTTAGTACATTTCACCACAGATCATCCATTTATGTTCAACCACACTCTTAAACAAATAATGAATTGGTTTAAATTATATTGCTTCCAACATGTAATCAGAGTTGAACAAATAAATCAATGAATATACAAGCTTGAGTGCTTGTTCTACTGCCTTCCATCAGTTTAGATACATCTTAATCTATCTTCATCGTCATAGTAATTGATCAGAAATCTTTGAGTAATTTCCGAACTTGCTCTAATGTCACAAATAGCACAACAGTGAAAGGTCCTTGCCTTGAAATTGTAGGGATAAAGCCCTTATACAAGGCCATAGGACCCTCTGCCTTGACAGTCTTCAGTGCACAATCTAATGCACCCTTATAAGGTGGTTCAACCCCGGGCTCAACCTTCATGTTCATAACTCTAGTCTTGATCACATCAATAGGGTTTGAAGCAACGGAAGCCACAAAACCAGCCAGAAAACTTGCTGCGACATGGGTGCCGATCCCATCACTCATCAAACCCTTCTCCAAGATCATCTCCTTGGCTTGATCATATGATGCAAGCTGTGACGCAGTCACAATCATCGCACGGTTGACAGTAAGACTCGAACCCCGCCACAGGCTAGCGACACCCTCCTGCTTTGACATTTGACTTAAGGCATCGACAACACTCTTGTAGTTTCTACGCTGATCAATCGGGAGACGTCCATCAGCCTGCATACGGACCATCGCTACATCAGCAGGGTTACCAACAGCAGCCCCGACAGCGCCGGAGATTAGTCCAGCCACGATCTTACGTACAAGTGGCATGGTATTAGTATCTGGATCCGTCCATTTATGTTTAAGGACATCATAAAGGCCCATACGGGTGGTGGAGTATAAGGTTTGGCGGAGGATGGTAGCGGAGACACCAGAAAAAAGGGCGGCAGCACCCTCGGATTGGATGATACGGACACCAATGGAAAGGGGTCCCACACGGGGTGGAGGAGGGAGTTCTAAGGTGGTCGGTAAGGAGATGTTGGCCGTAGAGCTCAACGCAAAAGCAGGGCGATAGGATTGCACGGAAGATGGATTTGGGACGTGGGATTCACCTTGAAGTTGCATACGGACCTTGATTAAATCCAAAGGGTGAGTGGAAGCACCGGCGATGATGGAGGCAATACCACCCTCAGCAAAACCTTTCAAACCCATGATATAGTTTCTAATGGGACTGTCAAGAGCTGATGATCAAAGAAAGAGTTGAATTAATAATCGAGATTGATGGAGAAGTGAACAGAGTGAATATACAAGAGAGGAAGGAGAGATAAAAAAAATGTGCGTTGATGAGTGTTAAGACCATAATCCATCCATATTTATACAGAGACTAGGCGCTGGGAAAGAACACAGAGACCTTCTTAAAAGCTGGACGCGGCAATCTCCGTTCACATGTTGACTTGGGTTAGTGTTGTTCAAAGGTGCGCGTGTTTTTCTGTTCGAAGATGTGATGATATCTTGTGACTGCTGTCAAATGGCAGTCTCTGCAGACTGGCGCTTCGAAATCTCATAATACCATTCAACTTTACATGTGGGTACCACCTGTTGAATTATATGGAGGAGACGTTTATGGAAGATGCTCTGTGTGTCTTTTTCCTTACTTTAACTGTCCCTGTTTTCATTTACGTGAACCAATTTTCGAGCAATCTCCGTTCACATGTTGACTTGGATTGTTTTTTGGAAAGTTTAGAGGGGCCTGTACTTGATGCTACTTGCAGAATTATTTATGGCATATAAATTTAGGGTTCTATAAGAAAGACTGTGTCTCCAAGCAATTGACGGTTTAATCGGACACTTCTTGACCCTGTCCAAGTAAATGGACTTAAATTGAATTCGAGGAAAAACAAGCTTTTGAGGAATTTGAGGTATTTTTCCTTCATTTTTTTCAATTTCATTTTGTGTGTTTTTTTTTTATACCAAACTTAGACGTGTTTTAAATTCAGAAATTAGTTTTAGAGATATTTTTAGATTTTTTTAAATTAAATAATTTAAAAATAATTTTTTGAGTTAAAAACCACTTTTACGATGAAAGAATTCTGGAAAATTCAAAGGACGCATGTCTTCCATTGCATACCAAAAAGACGTCTATTTTTTTTTTAAAAAAAAGAAATGAAGGGGTGGACCCCATGAAAAAAATTAAAAGAGAGCCTATCTTAGCCGCAGATTCCATCACAAATAAGGCCTCCTGCGCTAGCCAAACCTGGATTGTCCTTCCTACCTCAGTCAGTTATTATTATTTTTTTTTTCTAGATTTGCTTCAGCCGATTTACTATATACGTGGCATAAGCTATGTCACGAGGTGGGTTAATTTTTTTAATATAAAAGAAATATTCAAGGAACACTATTTTTTTTCAAAGAAATAAGAAAAAAATTGAGACTTGGATTGGTGATTTGAATAGATTTAATAAGATTCATTAATTTAATAATATGATAAAAGACATTGATAGTTAAGAAGTGATAAAAAATTAACGATAATTAACTATAAAAAATAAGTTAAATATATGTTTCGGAAGGAAAAGAAAACAACCCATTGGAGACTCAACGTCGCTCCATTGTGGAACATCGCTCCGCCACAAAAAAAAGCTTGCCTAGACGATTCTAACATTACTGTGAAAGGTTACACGACGACACTAAAAGAGATTGTACATGCAGTGAGAGCAACGACCTGAAAAGTAAACCAAACAAAATATTATGAGGTGATCACTCATGCTTATAATTAATTAATTAAATTTGAAAAAATATTTTTTTAAGAAAAAAATATAAATTTAATAATGAACAACAAGTAAAAAGACTCAAGATAACCCGAGTCATTTTTAAAATTAGTGAAAAATCTAACAAGAAGCAAATAAAAAAATAACAGAGCCCGATCTTCAATTAAATAAATGAAAATTGTGCAGATTTATATTTATTATATACGAGGACAAAAATGTCTTTTCTTCTAATTTGATTTGTCCTGTTGACCATGGAGGAAACCGTAATTTCTCAAACTTTAGATGGAAAATGAAAAACGGAACAAAGTATAGGAGGTTTTTTGTAAATATCTTTTTATTTTTTTGTCTTTTCATTCAAGTTCATCCTCTGAGATTAATCTCAACAGTCTGAACTTATGGTCAGGTGTAGGATTGTTAAATTGCTTGCATTTTTCCTTTATTCATGCTTATCTTTGTTAATGATTTGGTTCACATCACTGATTTCATTTTTCTGCAGTTATGGCTCATTCTTTGGCCCTTCTCAGCCAGTTATTGCTCAAAGAGTAATTCAAGAAAGCAAGTCATTACTAGAAAACCAACATTTGGCTCTCAGAGTTTCAAACTCCCAGCATGCTGTTTGTATCATAAACCTTTTGGTTTTGCTGAATCTCGTGAGACGTGCATGATGCAGATTTGATCTTCATATAACACTCTTATTTACATGCATGTTTGTGGAGCTTTGTGACATCTGATTAAAAGTTGGTGAAATCTCAGGTGCCTAATTTTGCTTATTCTTATCAAGGTTGCTCTAAGGTTCGCAATTTACAAATAGATAATTTTCCCTACTCATGGTGTGTGCTAGCCCCACAGGTAGCGATACGGAACTGCTTTTATTAGAAAAGGGTGTCTCTGATACTAGAAATTAGTATAGTACTATACTATTATTTTTGGAACCAGTTCAATTACTGTAACATCTTGAATTTTCTAGGAATGTCAATTTGGTTAACTTAGTTTTTTCATGAAAAGAATGGCAAACTTACAACTTGAAAAAGAAAAAAAACTAAAGGAGGGTGAAATCGTAAAATAAATTTAATTTTCAAAATTATCTAAAATACAAAATTAGTAATAAAAAATGAGGACTAAATCTGACTTGCAAAAAAAACTGATGGAGGAAGAAAATGAAGGAAAAAAAATAATTTAATTTTATAAATTATTTCAAATAAATAAAAAAGTAATAAAAAGAGCAGGGGCCAACTCTAAAGGAAAAAACAAATTAAAGGGTTTTTTTGAAAATTTGAAAGGTATTGTAAGAAAGTCAATGGGAAGGGAGAAAATAAGGAAAAAAAAGGTCACTCAGGCACGGAGGGACTATCGAGGTGATTCCAACTATGCCTTAAAAGTCTATGTTTGGCCGCCATACGACACAACACACACTGCCTGAATAGCTCGACTACCACCCATGCATTGATGCGTGCAACACATGCATCAACTATTTTTTTTAATAATATTTATGTTTATTAAATTATCAAATCTCCCCTAAGTGAACCTAATAACAAAACAAAAAAAAAAAACCAAGATGAAAAGACAAAAAACATCATTGGATGCAAGTTAGGGAAATTTTGATTTTAATAGTAATGTAATCATTTAATGTGTTTAAAAAATATATATGAAAAAGCTTATGAACGACACTTTTAAAAAATTTTACTTTTTAGAGTAATTTAGTTATTATATTGCGCAGCCAAAATGTGAAAAGACCGATTAATTCCCATGTAATATGATAATACCAAATGGATTATATAAAAAAGACTATTATCTCCAATATTAAGTTATTTAATTTTGTTTGAAAATAATAAAATAATTATTATACTGTTCCAATCCATAGTACAATAAATGTTCCAATCCATAGTACAATAAATTTAAGGGCACGGTGTTTTACTTAGACCTTTTAGATTTTTTTGATTTTATAATATTATTTCTTTACTAGTACAATCATAAATAATTTAAAGGGTAAAAATTCTTGTTTTGTTTTTGAATTTGATTTTTAAACATAAAATAAAAAAAGAAAATGATTCAAATAATTAAGCAAATAATCCACTAGTTTGATTTCCCAACATTATGGATTATAAAGTCCAGTAAACTAGTTAATCACATAACAGCCAATCAACACCTTGTATTAACCTTCAAGAAAAGAGGGATGATGCAAAAGAAGGTGAACTAACAATAACAAAACCCAAAATGTGTCTGTTTTCTCAACCATGCATGATTCCTCTGAAAGACAATTAAAAGAGTAGAATAATATAAATTATATTTTGAAAACTTATTTAATAGCTTAAGTTTTTGAATTGAGATGATTTTTTGACACTGTATCAGAGTTTTAATAACCAAATGGTTACGGGTTGAATCTCACTATCCTTATTTATTTGATAAAAATCAAGCACAAGGTAATGTGAGCCTGTACAAGTTTCAAATCCAAAGGGCTTTCACTTGAGGGATGCGTTAGAGAATAATATAAATTATATTTTAAGACCTCACCTAATAGTTTAAATTTTTTGGTTGAGATGATTAAGGAATAATATAATTCATAACTTCAGTTTGGTAACTTTTGCCAAATCATCTTCTTCTTTCTTAATTGGTAGCAGCTTGAGGACAGTGAATAATATTTTTAAGAAGAAAATGATTGTTATGAGAGGGGACTGGTTTTCAAAGCAGGAAGAACTATAAGAAACCACAGAATAGAAGCTAACATTTGACATTATACATTCTATCTTTAAAATCTGGACAGCTTAATACAAAGATTAGGGAGAGAAAAATAAGAAAGACTTTCATACTCAAGTATCATCTCTGATTGTAATTTTTAGTACATTTCACCACTGATCGATCATCCATTTATGTTCAACCATCCACTCTTAAACAAATAATGAAGGGGGAAAATTATATTGCTTCCAATATGTAATCAAAGTTGAACAAATAAATCAATGAATATACAAAGCCCGAGTGCTTGTTCTACTGCCTTCCATCAGTTTAGATACATCTTAATCTATCTTCATCGTCATAGTAATTGATCAGAAATCTTTGAGTAATTTCCGAACTTGCTCTAATGTCACAAATAGCACAACAGTGAAAGGTCCTTGCCTTGAAATTGTAGGGATAAAGCCCTTATACAAGGCCATAGGACCCTCTGCCTTGACAGTCTTCAGTGCACAATCTAATGCACCCTTATAAGGTGGTTCAACCCCGGGCTCAACCTTCATGTTCATAACTCTAGTCTTGATCACATCAATAGGGTTTGAAGCAACGGAAGCCACAAAACCAGCCAGAAAACTTGCTGCGACATGGGTGCCGATCCCATCACTCATCAAACCCTTCTCCAAGATCATCTCCTTGGCTTGATCATATGATGCAAGCTGTGATGCAGTCACAATCATGGCACGGTTGACAGTAAGACTCGAACCCCGCCACAGGCTAGCGACACCCTCCTGCTTTGACATTTGACTTAAGGCATCGACAACACTCTTGTAGTTTCTGCGCTGTTCAATCGGGAGACGTCCATCAGCCTGCATACGGACCATCGCTACATCAGCAGGGTTACCAACAGCAGCCCCGACAGCGCCGGAGATTAGTCCAGCCACGATCTTACGTACAAGTGGCATGGTATTAGTATCTGGATCCGTCCATTTATGTTTGAGGACATCATAAAGGCCCATACGGGTGGTGGAGTATAAGGTTTGGCGGAGGATGGTAGCGGAGACACCAGAGAAAAGGGCGGCAGCACCCTCGGATTGGATGATACGGAGACCAATGGAAAGGGGTCCCACACGGGGTGGAGGAGGGAGTTCTAAGGTGGTCGGTAAGGAGATGTTGGCCGTAGAGCTCAACGCAAAAGCAGGGCGATAGGATTGCACGGAAGATGGATTTGGGACGTGGGATTCACCTTGAAGTTGCATACGGACCTTGATTAAATCTAAAGGGTGAGTGGAAGCACCGGCAATGATGGAGGCAACACCACCCTCAGCAAAACCTTTCAAACCCATGATATAGTTTCTAATGGGACTGTCAAGAGCTGATGATCAAAGAAAGAGTTGAATTAATAATCGAGATTGATGGAGAAGTGAACAGAGTGAATATACAAGAGAGGAAGGAGAGATAAAAAAAGGTGCGTTGATGAGTGTTAAGACCATAATCCATCCATATTTATACAGAGACTAGGCGACCTTCTTGAAAGCTGGACGCGGCAATCCCCGTTCACATGTTGACTTGGGTTAGTGTTGGTAGAAGGACTAGGTGCGCGTGTTTTCCTGTACAAAGGTGTGATGATATCTTGTGACTGCTGTGAATGGCAGTCTCTGCAGACTGACGCTTCGAAATGTGATAATACCATTCAACTTTACAAGTGGGTACCACTTGTTGAATTGTATGTAGCAGCCGTTTATGGAAGATGCTGTGTGTGTTCCATGGAAGAGACCCAGATCTAAATTCAACTGGCCTTCTACTTATTTGTCCCAATTTTTTTTTTTTTTGAAGTGGGATCAATATGTCTTCATTTTTACCAATAACAATACCATTAATTTCAAATTTTGTTTTTAGTTATACTATTTATTCCAGGATTCTGTCGATTTCAGACCTATTTAAAGAATTATAATCTCTTTGAAGAGACAAATAATTACGGAGAAAATTTATTTAGTAATAAAACCAATATTAGAACTCTTATGGTTGAGACAAATAATTATCTGGAGAACATTTATTCAGTAATAATGAGAGGGAAGGAACATGGAGTCCTTCTTGAAAGCTTCACGCCGCTATCTCACCTCACCGTGCTCATGTTGACTCTGCTGTAAGACTCTAAACTCTTGCTTGTTCAAAGGTGACTTTTGAGCTTCTTGGCGCTCTTGCTTCGACTCTGACTTTTTAGTTTCCATTCTGTGTTTGGATGTTATAGTTCTTGTTTGGTTTTATGATAATGATAATTTAATGTATTTTTTATTTTAAATTAAAATAATATTTTAAAATATTAAGTAAAAAAATAAAAAAAATTTAAATTTTTTTAAATACATGCCCAAACTTTTATTTTTTTTCTTGTTCAAATCTCTCATTTGACATACAAAGAGAGAATATCACTATAAAACATGATAAAAAAAAGTTTTTTTATTATTCACATTACAACAACAAAACAACTCGTTATTGTGTCTAAGAGTTTAATTTCCTCGAAAAGGAATGTTTATTATCATATTTTTTTATTTTATTTTGCTGAAAAAAAAAGATGAGATTGAAAAAGTCTTTTTCACGTTTATTTGTATTTTTTTGACCAAATTATGGGTGTTTTAAATTAAAAAATTGATTTTTTTAAGATTCTAAAAATATTTTTAGATTAGAATAATTTAAAAATAATTTTATTTATTTATTTTCAAATAACAATAATGCTATTAGACATTTTGAGTAACAAAACTAGTTATACACTATACAAACGAAGAGCTTTATTTAGTTCATCTAGCATTTTATAATCATTTTATTTATTTATTTCAATTTAAACAAACAAGATCCTTATTTTTCATTATAAAAACCTGTTTTTAGTAAAAAAAAAACAATATTGGGCCGAAGCCAAAAATTTGAAATTACACTCAAGAAAGACGTTTAATTGAAATCCCGATAACATCTTCATAAAATTAGTCATTGAGAGTTGCAAGAAAATAAAATTTTAGCATTTATGCTTTTGATTTTCCTACCAATCGGCACAACAATTCCTGCTGAGTTGAAACTGTCCAATTCCTGGTAATCAGATCCAAGATTTGTTTGAACGAAGGGTCCAGATCCAATTAGCACTAGCAACCTCATGAGTCAAACCCACAGATTCCATCACAAACAAGACCTCAATCAGTAATTTTTCTTTTTCTAGATTTGCTTCAGCCGATTTATTACTATGTACGTGGTATAACGCTATGTCATGAGTTCGTTTAAATTTTTTCGAAGATTAAAAAAACAAAAAAAATTTAAACAAATATCATTGTTTTTAAAGAAGATATAATTAATTTGAATGGATTTAATAAACTCTGTTAATTTAATAATATAATAAAAAAAATATTATTAGTTAAAAAATGATAAAAAATTAGTGATAATTAACTATAAAAAATAAGTTGTCCATATCGTATTCGGGAGGAGAAGAAAAAAACTCATTGGAGACTTAGCATTGCTCCGCTGTGAACATCGCTCCATCACCAGAGAAAGAGCTTGCCTAGACAATTCTAATGTTATTGCGAAAGGTTGCACGATGACACTAGAAGAAATCGCATGTGCCGTGAGAGTAACGACTTGAAAAGTAAACCAAATAAAATATTATGAAGTGAGAACTCATGCTTATATTTAATTTAATTCAATTTTTTTTTTAAGAAAGAGACAAGTTAACAAAGAACGATAAATAAAAAGACTTAAAATAACCCGAGTCATTTTTAAAATCAGTGAAAAATCCAACAAGAAGCAGATACAAAAATAACGTAGCCCAATCTCCAATTAAATCAATGCTGAAGGATGAATTAAAAAAAAACATGAAAAAAGAAGAATCAATGAAGTACTAAACCTGAGTTAATATCACAAACTTGTAACCTATTAAATCTTAGACCAAGCTTAATCAAGAATCTCAATTCCCAACTAATTTAATTTTGATGGATAAAACCAAAAAAACTATCAATTTAACATTTACCAAAGTAAAAAAAAAAATAGCACTTAAAAGAATGAAGGTCAAATCTGATAAGAAAAAAACTGAAAGAGGGTAAAATCGTAAAATAAATCCAATTTTAAAAGTCCGTGGTTTGAATATCTGAATAGCATCAGAAATTTCTACTTTAAATCCACCCATGAATGTGCCCACCAATACCTTTTGAGTCCAACCATAAACTCGATTGCCTAACCTCTCAAACTCCTTCTGATAGTCTCTTAAGGAACCCACTTGTTGGACCTTTGATAATGCTTCATCAAAATCCTCACGTTTTATGGGTCCAAACTGTGCCCAAAGCTCTTCTTCAAATATCTCCCACGTTACAGTTTGTCCCTCTTCCTTGTAGGCTCAATGCAACCACCGAACTGTATTATTGGGAATAACAAGAGCATCTTTGAGTACTCAAAGTTTCATATCCAAAGCAAGTTTTCAAGAAACTGCTCGCATTTTAGCAAAAGCTGCTATTCGCGGTAGTATCGATTGGCTAAAAGGCCTGAAAGAAAACGCTGTTCTAGGTGCTATGAGACCTGTTGGTACTAGATTCAAAGGATTAGTGCACCACTCAAGCCAACATAAGATCATTCCTTTAAAAACCAAAAAGAAGAATTTATTCGAGGGGGGAAATGAGAGATATTTTGTTTCACCATAGAGAGTTATTTGCCACCATTGGTTGACTTCTCCTTCCAAATGGAATGAAGCCAATGATACCTTTTGATTGTCAACAGTCTCCTGATATTCAAAAAATTGATCCACCCGATTAAACCATTCAGTTAAATCATCCCTAGAATATTATGAAAATTCTAACTTGGCCATTTTCGATTAGAAGGCGTGTCGTCCACCCTCATTGTCAGTTTTCTTCCTCCCTCCATTAGTTTCATCCCGATGTGTGCGCAAGAATCCATCCCGGTCGTTGTTGTGGTAACTTGAAGACGTCTTGGATGCGATCATGGCCTCTAAAAGCTTGTTAATGGTTTCCTCTAAGTTGTGCAATCTGTTGATCATGGAATCTTCCATTCGCTGCATGCCATCTTGGACTCCACCAAGTCCCACCTCAGAAAGCTCAATTCATTCTTTGTTTGTTGTCATTGCACAAGCTCTGATACTAATTGATGTCAAGAGTGATACACAATTGTAGAAATACTAGAATTCTCTTCGGGTGAGAATTTACTACAATATTGTTCGGACAAAATAATGCCTATCCTTTTATTCTTCTTCATAAATATAAATAACTAAATCATAACAACTTTCAGCAATTCCAGCCGAAATCCAAGGTTTGTTTCCTTTTAAATGCTACACTACAAATTAAAATAGCAGATTACGAAACAGAAATGCAAATAATATGAAAGTGGTTGGTTTATTTTCTCCCATTGAATCGGAAGCTCGACTCCAACTGACTTGCATGTAACTCCTTTTATTCACGATATTTCAAATTCTCCTTTATGACATGTTGGGTTCTTCGTGGCAGCAGCTCACCAAGCTGCTTATCACTCTATCATTCTCGGATGGCGAAGCAGCTCGTCATCTCCTGCAGTTGCCCAATTTGCCTTCTCTACCGAATTTGCCTAAACCAACACTGCCGCCATTGCCTTCTATACCAACACTGCCGCAGCCCACATTGCCAACCTTGCCAGCCACTCAACCATCACTGCCTAAGCCTCCACTGCCTCCACTTCCCAGCCTGCCAACAATGCCTGCTATCCCCAAGGTCACCTTGCCTCCACTTCCAAGCATGCCTTCAATCCCCACCATCCCAACAACAATCCCCTCCATCCCCTTCCTCTTCCCACCTCCCGGAAATTAGGCCAACGTTAATGTTCCTTTTCTGAATGTTCGACTATTCAACGTACTGTATCGATCTCTATGAAGTAGCGTGAGGAATTTATTCGTTCATTTCTGTATTTTTTTTTCTTTCATTTACTCGAGGATTGTTGCTGTTTCCAAATTTCCCTGTACCTGTCTGTGTCATTGCATCATGTACTATTGCCAGTTCTCAATAGATTTACCTACTTTCTTTCCACATTAATTACTTCTCATAGTTATTTCCTAGTAGAACAAGTTACACAATATTATCATAATAAATCATTTCGTCTAGTCGAAGAAATGAAATTGGCAATCTGAACATAGTTGATGTGAATAAGATACAATCGGCCGGTGTTTAAATCTTTTAGATTACGAATTGCAATATAAAGTTTTCATGTAAAAAATAACTTACCACACAAAGCTTTTAGCCCATGAACTCAAATTTGGACCTGAGAGTAACAATGAAGTACATTGCTTTGCACATAGTTGGAGGAAAGTTAAGCCATTAGTGCAGAATATTTCTGCAGAATCAGCTGCTGACCATCATTTCTGCAGAACTTGAACACATTTACTAGTCTGCTGAACTAAATCTACAGAATTTGAACAGAAGAACTTCATGTTTGATCTCCACTGTCGTATCTAGATACGCAGTTTCAATATTTCTTGATTTCCTTTCTAAGGATTTTGGTGGTCAAACTTCACAAACTTTCCATTAACCTTCAGCAAAATCCTTGTGGGTAAGGCAAATCATCACTTTGAGGAATAAAAAATGAGTCAGGGAATCTATCATGTTTCCATATGCAGAAAAATAATATTGAAATCCTTTTGAAGTCACGTGGGCATCCTTTTGAAGTCAAATGTGCCCTCAAGATGATGGACTAACAACATTAGCTTACTGTTTTGAGGTTTGGCTCTTTTTTTTTCTTCTGAACATGCCTAAGAGAACTTTGAATTCCAAGGCTGTGTCTTAAGATTTTTCAACCACAACAAACCTTAGTTTGCTACCGATAAATCAAACAACTCATTTCTTGTAATGGCTGCAAAAGTTAACTTTGAAGAGACAAAATATCATCATCATTAGCAATAGATTGATAATGCATTTACTGGAGGGAAAATGTCTTTTATCAACTCTTATTGTCTCATTTTTATAGGAAATTTAATATGTTTAGATTATATCAAATCTTAAATCATATTTTTAAATATCATACAATTCTTGCAATAAGATTTGCGCTTTAATTATTCATTAATCATTTGTTTATATTTTTTTTAACTCAACTTTTTTATTAGCTGAACACCGATCAAAGATAGCATCATCTTGATTTATGTTGAATGAATAATGTTGTTTCTTATTTGATTTCGAAAACTTTAAAAGCATGACATTGTTTTTAGTTTGTATTTTTCACAAATTACATATTAACTTGACACAAACTCTACTATATCAACAACCATTGCTTTTAGATAATCAATCCAATAAATTAGGATTTTCTTTTTCTTTTTTTTTAATAAATTCTCGTACCTTGAAGCTCTTACTTTTATTCGTATATATTTTTAAATTTCATTTCTTCAAACTTCTTAGTTCTAAATCTAGACCTTGTTGATGAATCTTGAATTATAATTTCTTTATATTTTGGATAATCAAGTAATTTTACTTTGCAAAAAATTGTAAAAAAACCATGTTACTTCTAAATAATTTTAGGATGACAAATAGATCCTATGAAAAGATTATTTTTACCTTTTAAGGCTAATTTATTGGTTTTTGAATTGAAAATCGAAATTGTAATCAAACTAATACAATCCACATTGAATTTAGACATGTGTATAGTGATTTTAGGTTCTTGTAATTTGAATTCAGAACTAGATGACCAAACAAAATATTTTATTGCGTGATTTGTCAACAAATACAAGGTTGAATCCTGAACCTATGGAAAAGAAGAAAACATAACGTGTCCCAATAACAGCAATAAGAAAAGGAAGACATGGTATTGTTTTCAATGGAAGATAGATAAGAAGGTGAGCTAACAACAACAACATTCAAAATGACCCTCCTGTTTTCTAAACTAGACCAACCATATGGAACAGATCACAAATAGATCTCTCCTACATACATCGATCTATCTATAAAAACCCATTATCATCCCTGGTTAATTTGTCGCAAACAATATCACACAGTTCTTTCTTCTTTCAATCCTAGCTAGCTAGTTCATATAGTCTCTTCCAGGCCTCGAGATTTAGCATCGAGATGGCAAGTTTCAGCTGTTTTATCTTAGCTCTCTTCATTGCTCTATCAATTTCAGGCGGCGATGCAGCTCGTCAGCTTCTGCAATTGCCCCCTCTACCTGCGGTACCCAATTTGCCTAAACCAACATTGCCACCAATGCCTTCTATACCAACACTGCCACAGCCCACATTGCCAACCGCACAACCTTCCCTGCCTAAACCCACTCTGCCTCCACTTCCTAGCCTGCCAACAATGCCTAGTCTCCCCAAGGTCACCATGCCTTCACTTCCAAGCATGCCCTCAATTCCCACTATCCCTATCCCAACAACAATCCCCTCTATCCCGTTCCTCTCCCCACCACCTGGAAACTAGACCATGCTATTGTTCATTGTGAGTTTGATTAGTAAGCTTTCTGTCAGAAGTTCGTATATCTTTTGGTCCCTGTGAAGAAGTGTGAGGAGTTGTGCTGTTTGTTTCTGGTGTTTTTCATTCATTTATATATTTTCGCTTCCTATTTCCCTGTATTTGATTGCCTTCTTGTATTATACATGTACCTATATCAATAAAATGAAAGTAGTTTCAAACATTGTTAACTGGTGTTTTTTCCACACGTTTGATTACTAAACTCTGCTCTTTCTGGAATTCTGCTGATGATGAAACTGTTGATATCTAACAAGAGATCATTTAATCAGTACAAATGCCAAAACTTGATGTATTCCAAGAGAGTACAGCAGATGCATACCAAGTTCAAGATTATCTTGTGTGTTTAATGCTTGCAACTAGTGTTGAGACTTTTATAATTTCAAGAAAAAAATATCAAAAAAATAATGAAATAACGGTTCAACCGTAACCTCAAATTAATAGGCTTTTAGATTCAAATGGCAAGAAAAATATTCATTCGATCGTAAATTTGAGTTTCATTACTAGCATGTCTTTGAAATAATATATTTACATCTGATTTATTTTCTTTTATTAAACTATTTTCTATGGTGATATGTGCACAATGTCCTGCCTAATGTACCATCACTGTGCAATTGGTATATCAACCTAAGTTTTTCATATTTTTACCTCGAAGTTTGAATATAAAAAATAAGGACCAAAATAAAAAAAAGTACTGAAATTCGGGGCTAATGTAGAAAATTGCGTCAAATCAAAGATTTAAGGTCAATTAGAGGTGAAATTGAAAGAAATTTAAAGTTGGAGGACCAACTTGAACTTTGGCCAAAATCTCTAATTTAATGTCCAAAAGAAAACCATTTTGAACAAAAAAAAAAAGTAGGGAACCAAATGACGCGTCGTTTGGTTACTATTCATTATCTTCTTCTGTCAAAGACATTTAATGCTTCATCTCTCATTATTTTGAACAGTTAAAAAAGAAGGGAACCAAATGACGCGTTGTCTGGGTACTATTAATTATCTTCTTCTTTTAGCCTAAAAAGTTGTCCGAGTGGCTACTTTTTAAAGGCATTTAATGCTTTATCTCTCAACCAAACTGGAGAAACAGTACACCACCATAATAGGTTGACATTGTACTACATCCTAGAGTAGGTCTCGCTGGCCAATTGTCCCTACAATCATCGCGACACCACCCCAAAATGGCCAACCTGACAAACCTTTAGCAGCCAACTTTTTTAGGCACCCCAAAATGGCCAACCTGACAAACCTTTAGCAGCCAACTTTTTTAGGCAATGTTAGCAACTTTAAACCAACGGTTAAGATCTTTTTGGATCGAATTAAGAGCCAAGATTTGGTGAATTCCATGCATTGAGTAGGTACAAATCAGAGCCCAAAGTTGGTGAACAATAAGCTTTTCTTCCTTTTTTTTTCTTCTTATCCGCCAGCCATCTTCTTCCCTTTCTTTCTTCACCCCTCCGCCACTAGCACTACCAGTTAGCCACCCCCCACACCAGGTAGCTCTCTTCGCCTCCCTATTTTGCTAAAAAAAACATGGTGATTTGCATGCAAAACCATTGTTCTGTATGCAAAATGAAGAAAAGTTAATTAACATGGTTAATGAGTTGGGCCAACAATCATGTGGATCATGGGCTGGACCCGTTTCGGCCTAGCCCATATGGTAGGGCGAGGTCCAACCTACCCTTCAAAAAAAGAATAAAGGTCTGTTGGGTTACCTGTTGGCCCAACTCGACTAGGTCGGGCTGGATCTGCTTCGGCTTAGCCCATATATATAAACAAAAAAATTTCAAAGGCCTTTAAAAAAAATTGTGATTTTCATATATGTTTTTCTAACAATTTTGCATAATATCGGGTTATATATATTTAAATTGTAAGATACAGATTTGGTATTAAAATACCTGCTTTTCTTCGAAGCATTTCTTAAAAAAAATTGAAGATTACAAAAAAATCTCAAAAAGTTTTTAAATTAATTTCCTCCTTAAAAAAAATGTTTTGTTTTCATGCAAATGGTCAAATCCTAAAAGTTTTCTATGTATACTTTTTACTAAAAAAATACATCTTTCTCATGTTTTGAAATGCAAAAATAGATACTGTAACTAGTTTATGATTATCCGTTAGTGTTTGACCGAAATATCAAAAATCCTTAACCAATCATTTTGTTCATTTATATTTAGAGTGTTAGGATTTAACTGTAGACTTCAATATTCAAGGGTGTAAAACTACACAGTAAAGCACACCATCACATATCAATGATAAAAAAAATGCAAAATAAATACAATGCTAAAATTTAGACTTTATAACTGTTAGGATTTTGCCCGATAAGTTAGAGACTTCTCCACGAAGGGAGATTTGCTTTAAACCTTCAACTAGATCAACAAACAGGAACACGACTTAAAATAACAATCAAACAATAATGCAACTTACCTTAGATTAGGTGTATTAGGGGTGATGCGTCTTCCTCTTGCACAACTAGTCCCTTACCTGGACTCTCACAGATCATTAGGTTTTCTAGTGACCATAATACTAGGTGGTGACTCTTGAACTTTAATCATAATTTTATGATTAACCCAAAACCCTTTCCTTTCCCAACTCCTCTCAAGAGGTAGACACGTGGGTCATTCGATGTTGCCCCGTGACAGGTAACACACCAATTTCTCCATCAATTATATGTTTTCTCTCTTCAATAAGAAATTTCAAAACCTAGATGTATAAATACACCTAGTCACATGGCAAAAATCAATATCCCATCCTTGGCCACACAAAAATAGCTATAAAAAGTTAGGCCTAAAGCTAGAACCAGGTTAGATTATACAATTTCTAGCCATTACACCGAGATACACATTCTATGTAACTTCATTTTATTTTTCTCTTCTTATATATTATTCTATCATTCTACTTTTACTAACTTAAGTATCAAAGTGTTTTTTGTTTCCACGGGAGATTGGTTTTTCAAGAACAACCCCAGTCATACCAAACAAAGATCTATATGCACCAGTCTAGAACGCAGCAATGAAAAGCCCATATTTTATCTAAATTTTTTTTCATGACTTCATCAGATTCAAAAGATATAAACTTATTAATTTTTTGTCATGTTTATGATATTTTTGAGTTGTTTCTTTGTTTATTGTAACGGTGATTAACTTTTCTAGAAAAGAAAATTGTACGAAATGCATGTTATAATCTCAATTAAATGATTTTTTTGATCGATCCTATCTTGAGACCAATGTGGTAATTAATAATTCGCTAAATTTATAAAATAATATATTTTATAAGAAAAACACATAGGTTTCACTTATATATATATATATTAATAATCTCATTTAAAATATATATATATATATATATATATATATATATATATATATATATATATATATATATATATATACTTCGAGATGAAATGGGTAATATTAGAGTTATATTTTAAAAAGAACTCTTAATTGAGTTATAACTCAATTAAGAGTTAAGAGTTCTTTTTAAAATATAACTCTAATATTACCCATTTCATCTCGAAATTGATATCTCATTGAACGTCATCTCTAACATTTCTTAGTACATTAAGAAGCTATGATGTAGTGTTCTCATATTGTAAGAGAAAATATGCAACATTATTGGTGCTTTAAGTGCATTTTTGCATGAGACAATCTCCAGTATAGAACTATCATCTTCGACTTTATCTTCTTTGTCATTTCCCATGATATTTTTAATATTTTGCCTATCATTCAAAAACTCTAAAGTTACCTTATTTTCTCCTGTGTAGTTTGAAAGATACTCAACATCCATTATAATATGATATTTTATTTTTAGAAAAATACACACAGAATAATGATAATTAGTAATTAAAAATTAGGTAATATTCATATAATTAAAATACATAACACCCACACACATGTTTAATGTTTTGAAATAAATAAAGAATACCTCGATAAATTAATTTTTTATTAATTAATGTATGAATTAATAAATTATTATTAAACTTTCATGATCATAAGAATAATAATTTATAAAGGTTTAATTGTATATATTGCACACCAACAAAAATCTATTTAGGAATGTCTCCTTCCTAAAAAGAGAAAAATATAGTTGAAACATGGTTTGTGATAATTGAGAGACTTAACTCAATGAGAGAGCCACCTCTGCTATTTATATGATTAGGACAGTACGTGTGTTACAGTGTATCATACTACAAACGATAAGTCAATATATTAATAATAAAATATTTCCTTTTCTAACATATTCTATAATATACCCCATAAAGCTGAAGGTGAGTTATCTACATGAAGCTTGGAATGTAAAAGAGCAAATGTATAGTGAGAGAGTGGTTTAGTAAGAACATCTACTAATTGATTTTTAGATGAGATGAAATGAATTTGAATCTTTTTTTTTAGCCACTCGATCACGAACAAAGTGATAATCTACTTCAACATGTTTTGTTTGAGCATGAAAAATCAGATTAATAACACCCAAATTATCGCACTAGATAGTAATAACAGAACTAGAGGAAAACACAGATCTGTCAGAAGATAGCACTACCAAAGAACTTCATCAACACCATCAACCAAAGCTTTATACTATGCTTCAGTGGAGGAGCGAGAAACATTGCGTTGCTTCCTAGATTTCCATGAAATAGGAGCGGTACAAAAAAAACAATATATCCATCAGTAGATTTTTGATCATCATCACTCCCCGCCTAATCGATGTCAATGAACCCATGAAGTGTTAAAGAGGAGCCACGAGTATGGTGGAGGCCATAAGAGGACGTACCTTTCAAGTAGCGTATGATACATTTAATAGTAGCCCAATGGCTCTCAGTAGGAGCATGCATAAACTGACAGACCTTGTTTACAACATAGCAGATGTCCAGTCTAGTAAATGTGAGATACTGAAGAGCACCAATAATTTTTTGAAAGCCAGTGGGATCCGAGAATAACACATTAGACGACAAATCAATCTTGAAAATAGAGGCTGGTATATCAACAGGTTTATGGGATGACATACCAGCACGACAGAGAATATTAAGAACATACTTGTGCTGACTCAGCATGAGTCCCACACTAGTAGGAGTGACCTCAACCCTTAAAAAATAATAAGCATTACCCCAGTCATGGAGCTTAAATTTTGGACTCAATAAGGTAATAAGGTGATGAATTAAGGCAGAGTTATTACTAGTAAGTAAGATGTCATCAACATAGACAAGCAGATAACAAATATCATGATTCCTCATCAAAATAAAGAGAGAGGTATCAACCTTGGAAGCCTGAAAACCAATAGTCTGAAGAAAGTCACTCAGGCGGTGTACCAAGCCCGAAAGGCTTGTTTTAGACCATACAAAGACCTGTGAAGAAGACATACATGATTTGGCAGAGCAAAGTCTATAAAACCTGTAGGTTGTGCCATGTAAACAACCTCTCGAAGTGAACCATTGAGGAAGGCATTGTGGACATCAAGTTGTTGAATCGACCATCCTTTTGACATGACAATAGTGAGAACTAACCAAACAGTAGTCAGTTTAACAATAAGACTGAAGGTTTCTGAATAATCAATGCCTTCCTATAGAATGAACCCACGCACAACCAATCGAGCCTTATAGCGGTCAATAGCACCATCAGCTCGACGCTTTATTTTGTACACCCATCGGCAGTTAACCACATTCATGGAGGGATCAAAAGGGACCAAGGACCAAGTACCATTGGTATGTAAAGCTGTAATTTCATACTTCATGGCAGTATGCTAGCATATAAAACGGCCGGCCTCCTTAAAAGTAAAAGGTTCGAGAGTGGAGTGAGGCATTACCTGTAAACCCCAGAAATAAATAAATAAATAAAGGTTGCTTAAATTGAAAACTAACTACATGAGAAATAAAAGTGAAGAAATTCATGTGTATGGTTAAATAAAAGACAGGAATTTAGAAATTTTTTGAATATAATTTTCGGGCGAAATAATTCGAGACTTTATAATAAGCCTGATAATATTGAGGGTTTGATTTAATTTAAGAGAATAATACACTTAAAGGAAATGAGGCCTAAATGCAAATAAGGGAAATTATAGAGTATAAATACTCTCTCCTCACCCAAAATCTGCAGGAAACCATAAGGAGAGAAAATAGGGAGTTTTATACCCATTCTTGCAAAATCAAGAGAGAAACACTAAAATTTTAGGAACCCATCCAAGATTAAGGGTTTATAGATGGGATAAACACTTATGAGCAAGGAATTAACAAGAAATTGAACAAGAAAAAAAGAAAGGAGGGAGTTGAAAATCTTCAACTGGTTGAAGATCAAAATCTTAATTCGTACCAGGTAAGGTGTTCTAAACATGATCTTAAAAATTCATTTCAAATTCAAAAATGAATTGATGCTTTGATATTGAATTATAGGTTAGGGTTCTTAGACATGAATTGGGGAAAAAGTACTTATTGTTAAAATTAAGTTAATTCATGTGTGGTATGCAGTTTATGAAAGTATTGTGTGAAGGGAAGGGGGTGATGAATCTGGATAGATTTGTCTCCTGACTTTCGGTGAGATTTCAGGTAGAAGGATGAGAGAATTAGGATCGGGTTTCTTCATAGATATTGTAGATTTGGATCTTAGCTAACCAAGGAAACTGGTCTTGCTTAATTTAGAGATGTAGAACTCCAGTTATGGGTTACCAACCAAGACTGAGTTGTGACTGATTCTTTAGGGCAGCAGGACTGATTAGTTGATGAGCAATTTTGACTATCTTGGAGGTAGAACTAGGTTCTCCTCCCTTCAAAGAACTTGTAGCCTCGTGTCTTAGCTTTCCAACAAGATCAATCTCACTGAAAATAGAGTTCTAAAACTCTAGATATAATTAAAAATCTGATGAGTGTTCAGACAGTAACAGTTGGACAACAACAATTGGACAATAATAGTTCAATGTCTAGACAGCAACGGTTGGATAACAACGGTTGGACAGTAACAGTTGGACAGTAATAGTTGGACAGTAACAATTCAATGTCTAGATAGCAACGGTTGGACAATAATAGTTGGACAGTAACAGTTCAATGTCTAGACAGTAACAGTTGGACAATAATAGTTCAAAGTTAGACAGTAACAATAGACTTTCACGTGAATTTATGTGTAAGAATATAAAAGAATTGAGTCATATGAACACTTGCACATTGAGATACTAACTTCGAAAATATAAATGATATATGTATGTTTGTTATTACGAGGAAATGAACATGCATAGCAAGTAACATATGAGTAATAAATGAATATGGATTCTCTATAATATCAGCTTGAAGGAATCATAACCAAAAACTTCCTTGTGATTCAGGAGGAGCAACCAAGATTGGATCTTCTGTTAGGGGAGGTCACGAGACAGGCGGAGCAGGTGCTTGATTTTCCCTCCTATTTGCACTTATACAATTTAAAATTCTTCTGGTGAATGCAATTACAATAATTATCGTGTCTAATGTAAATAAAGCCTAGCGTATTTACAAGATTAGCTTCAACTAATGGCATCCGTGATAGGATTGTTGGGAGATGAATTACAAGATTAGCTTCCGCTAATGACATCTGTGAGAGGATTGCCAGGTAAGCATCCGTGAGAGGATTGCCAGGAAATGAATTACAAAGATTAGCTTCGGGTAATGACATCCGTGATAGGATTGCTGGGAAATGAATTACAAGATTAGACTTTGCAAGGTCACCCGCTTCATGCAAGTAAATAAGAGTGTTCAATTAAGAATATGCAAATGAGTATTAATTGGGTTTAAAAGATTTACAAGCAAAATATAAGTTGTCTGTTAGAATTCTTATGGATCCGATAGAAATTAATACTTCATTCATATACATTACATAAGCATATATATATATATATATATATATATATATATATATATATATATTTCTTTTATCAATATAATGGTATGTTTATTTATATAACAAGTCCATCAAATATCCAGGGAGATCATTAGTTTAGGACTCTATCTTGTCAAGCTTATGTAAATATTTAACTTAAACAAAAGGGAATTAACGTGTTTATGTAATATGCTTTTGTGTAAACCTTGATGTATTTATAAAAGTTCAGCTTAGCATGTAGTACTTTACTTATCTTGTAAGTAACCATTTTGAAATATTTAAAAACACTTATCATATTGTAATGCTTTCTTTGCATGTTAGTATTCATTCTTCTTTTAAATTTTATGATATGATATGTGGGCTATGTTCATAGTGAACTTACTCGTGTGGATTGTATGAGGTGTTGAATTATGATGATTGATATAAGGTCTCAAATTATAAGACCTTGAAATGATGGGTTGGTTGAGTAAATGGATAGTAGTCGATAACTTGGGATGTCCTAAATACAAACGAAACTCTGTTGATTTTTAGTAGATTTTTTTTTAAAAAATTTACCCTCAAATTAAGAGATTATGTTGGGATCTTTTAACATTGATCAAATCGTACATGATCGGGCTGTTACATTACCAGTGAGACTGAAGGCTGTGAGGAAAAAGCAGCGAATGAAGTGATGTTGGTAGTCTTGTTATGTCTGGGACGCAACACTATAGGGTGTTATAGCTGTGCTAAAGGAGCAAAGGTCTGAACAAAGGACGATTGCCTCGGAGCAATATAATTGGACAGATCAACACAAAGGTCCAGACCTAATGAAGACACGACAGATGATCGGGGTCGAGAGAAAGAGTTAGATGACTGTACTGAAGAGACAGCAGCCGGAGGAGACATTATCGCAGACAACTCCAGCGTTGTGAACCTTGTACCTGCAAAATGATCAATAGATATGGAGGCAGATGATGATAAAGGGATAGTGGGGTTAAAGGATGTGGGTGGTGTGGCTGACAGAAAGAGGGTGAGCGAGGGAAGGAGTGTGATAGTGGTAGGCGGATGGGTATGGCTGGTGGATGTAAGGAGATGGGCAGATTCGAGAAACAGAAACACTTGTTCATGAAATTTTAAAGGTGCCTTACAATGACCAAGAAGAGTAAGACCAGTTTTAACAATATGACGATGACGACGCTCAACAATACCATTTTATTCATGTGTATGTGGGCATATGAGGCGATGATGAAAACCAATGGTTTTAAAGAATGAATTTAACTTACCATATTCACCACCCTAGTCGGTTTGAACAAATTTAATTTTTCGAGAGAATTGTCATTCGATGAAAACTTGAAATTGATGAAATGCATTGAATACATCAGATTTGACGATAAGAGGATAAAACCAGATAAATTTCTTATGTGCATCCACAAAAACAACAAAATAACAAAAATCAACTGAAGATAACATAGGAGCATGGCCCCACACATCACTAAAAACAAGTTCAAGAGGAGCAAATGTTTTATGACCCGTAGATCCTAAAGACATACAAGATGACTTTCCTAATGAACACGTTAAAATTTAAATGACGAGAAGTACATACAACCTTTTTATTTGATGCTAAGAGACTCAGAACACGAAAGCTAGGATGACTGAGGTGACGATGCCAAACATCAGCATAAGTGGACAGAAAAGCTATAGAGGCCATCTTTACTCTGACTGGAAAGAAGAACTGCCTTGGTTAGGAGATCCTTGACATAGAAAAAAGAAGAGTGAAACTCAAAAAAGACATAATTTTCACGATAAAATTGTTGAACAGATAAGAGTCTTTGCTTAATTTGTGGAACATGTAGAATATTAGACATAGTAAAGGTTCGTTTTGGAGTATGCAAAATTTTATGAGCTGTATTAGATATAATAAGTCTCTTACCATCACTAACATATATTTGATCATTACCACGAGAAGGTTTTGCATGTGTCATATCGACAATGTCTGGAGTAACATGTTGAGTTCCAGTTGTATCAGGGAACCAGGTGACATGGGTCATTGATTTGACCAAGTTCAATAAAATCAGTTAATTTAATAATAAGATTTGACAAAGACATCTACAGTAAATAAAGCGAAGAAAGAAAAATTTGCAATAATTAACTATAAAAAATGAGCTGGCAATATTATATTCGGAAGAAGAAGAAAGAAAATATTGTTAGAGACTCATACCACTAGAAAGAGTTTACCAATACAATTCTAATGCCATTATAAAGGTCTACATGACAACATATAAAGAGGCCGCATGCATCATTAGATCAATGACCTGAAAATCAAATAAAAAGAAATATCATGAAGTTAACATCTTATGTTTATTTTAAATCAATTAATTTAATTTAATTTGAAAACAAAATTTCTTTGAACACATTAATTAGTATGCTGAACAAAATATGAAGATCTCCACTGTCTTATCTAGATACGCAGTTTCCTTATTTGAAGATCTCGTAATTTCCTTTCTAATTAAGGATTTTGACGGCCAAGTTGCACCCTGTAGCCAATTTTCCATTAGCCTTCAAGCAAACTCCTTGTGAGCAAGGCAAATTATCACTTTAAGGATAAAAACGGAGCCAAGGAATCTATCATGTTTCCAAATGCAGAAAAATGTTGAAATTGTTCAGGCACTTTCCTGTAATCACGTGGGCAAGTCCTTTTCATGTCAAATTGTGACCTGAAGATGATGGACTAACAACACTTGCATACACAAGTGAACAGCTGTCCATGACCTTATGCAACATAAAAGGGAATAAGGTTGGTGTTAACGTAGGGATTTTAGTGAGAGCAGAAGATGTTATTAAAATTATATAGAAGTAATTTGAATTCAGAACTAGATCGATGACCAAACAAAATATTTTATTTTGTGATTGGTCAGAAAATATAAGTTTCAGTCCTGAACAACCCAGTTCAAGGGAACAATGGAAAGAAGAAAACATAACGTGTCACAACAAGAAAAGGAAGACATGGCATTGTTTTCAATGGAAGATGGATAAGAAGGTGAGCTAACAACAACAACATTCAAAATGACCCTCCTGTTTTCTAAACTACACCAACCATATGGAACAGATCACAAATAGATCTCTCCTACGTACATCGATCTATGTATATAAACCCATTATCATCCCTGGTTTGTCACAAACAATATCACACAGTTCTTTCTTCTCTTAATCCTAGCTAGCGAGTTCATATAGCCTCTTCCAGGCCTCGAGATTTAGCATCGAGATGGCAAGTTTCAGCTGTTTTATCTTATCTCTCTTCATTGCTCTATCAATTTCAGGTGGCGAGGCAGCTCGTCAGCTTCTGCAATTGCCCCCTTTACCTGCGGTACCCAATTTGCCTAAACCAACATTGCCACCAATGCCTTCTATACCAACACTACCACAACCCACATTGCCAACCGCACAACCTTCCCTGCCTAAACCCACACTGCCTCCACTTCCTAGCCTGCCAACAATGCCTAGTACTCTCCCCAAGGTCAGCTTGCCTCCACTTCCAAGCATGCCCTCAATGCCCACTATCCCTATCCCAACAGCAATCCCTTCTATCCCGTTCCTCTCCCCACCACCTGGAAACTAGACCATGCTATTGCTCATTCTGAGTTTGATTAGTAAGCTTTCTGTCAAAAGTTCATATCTGTTGGTCCCTGTGAAGAAAGTGTGAGGAGTTGTGCTGTTTGCTTCTGGTGTTTTTCATTCATTTATATATTTTCGCTTCCTATTTCCCTGTATTTCATTGCCTTCTTGTATTATACATATATACCTTTATCAATTAAAAGAAATGTAGTTTCAAACATTGTTATCTGGTGTTTTTTCCACACATTTGATTACTAAACTCTGCTCTTTCTGGAATTCTGCTGAGCGTGCACTATTAATGATGAAACTGTTGGTATCTCACAAGAGATTTATTGAGTACAAATGCCAAAACTTGATGTATGCCAAGAGACTACAGCAGATACATACCAAGTTCAAGATTATCTTGTGTGTTTAATGCTTGCAACTAGTGTTGAGACTTTTATAATTTCAAGAAAAAATATCAAAAAAATAGTGAAATAACAGTTCAACCGCAACCTTGAACAGGCTTTTAGATTCAAATGGTAAGAAAAATATTCATTTGATCGTAAATTTGAGTTTCATTACTAGGAAAGGGTGTTCTTATCATAAATTATTTTTTTATTATTATTTTACTTCGTATAAAATCTAAATAGAAACCAATTTCAACATATTAGACTATATAAATGTAAGAAATAATCGTGAGAAGAACAGATATAAATGTGAGGCTAGCTACCTGAAACTAATTGAGCAATTATGGGGAGCTAAAAAGGCAAAAAGCTCATAAAAAAATGAAGACTCACTACACCATAAAATATTTTTACCGACGGACTAATTCTGTCGGTGATAGGAATGCACTCCGTTGGTGAAATAATTACTGACGAAACACGTCCGTCGGTAACTCCCCTTTCCGTCGCTAATTCTATCGCAAATAAAAAAACACCTACCGACGGAACACCAACGGTCTTACAGACGGATACGCGCGCGCCAAAAAAAAAGTTTCCCGCGGGAATATTACCGACGAAATAAATCCGTCTGGAATTCAACGGTAATTACCGACGGCCTATCTGTCGATAATTATGGCATCGATAGTAATTGTTTGCCAATCCTCTGTGAAATATCCATCGGTAAATCCATTTGTATGTAATCACCGACGGAATATATCTGTCGGTAATTATGACATGGCTGGTAATTGTTTGGCAACTCTCTGTGAAATACCGACGGATGCCGTCGGTATGTGTTTAAAATATATATGTAAAAAAATTTATTAATAGTAAAAAACCTTAATAAACAAATAAAATTGGATTCAACATTAAAAATATAAAAGTAATGTTAAATAATATTAATTACAAATTTAATGTGTTTAAAAAACAAAATTAAACTAGAATAGCGGCGGAGCTGGAGGAGGAGGAGGAGGAGGAGGCTGGTTGTTCCCGGGACCTTAAGGCCAAAAAGGAGCTGCACAAGTATCGTCACCCATCTTTGATCTCATCTCCATGACTATTTGACGGAGCTCATCATAATTCGTTGAGAGTTGTTGATATTATTGTTTCAATGCAATGAACTCCTCAGACTGGATGTTCGATACCGATGGAGAGCTTCCAACGGTTGAGACACTACGAGCTGAACGCAAGTTTTCAGCTGTAGTGTTGGAGAGCCCGTAAAACCGATTTTTATCGGGTCCACTAGATGATCCCACCTCCATCCACAAATCTGGATGGGTCGACGGATTGCCCCCATATCTCTCCCTCAGCCGGCTATTATAGGTCTCCTGAAAATTCTGTCGGTAAAAAAATCATCAAATGCAATTCAAGATGTAATTCAAGAAAATAATAACTTACAAAATAAAATGAATGAACGAACATACCACGAAGTGCTGAGCACTGTTGTCCACGAACTGCTGCACCCCCTTTTGGCGGTCTTGACTCCGCACATGCGTCTTTACAAATAGCTCCATTGGACTCAGCTCACGTCCAAGAGACGCAGCCTGTAAGGAAAAAATAGGTTGAAAGTTAAATATATTATAAGGAACGACAAATTAATTAACAATATATTTCATTAAAATTAATGTTACCATCCGCTTTGCATGTGCGCTGAATGGGACGGATCTGCTAGTGTGCGTGGTCATCGAACCATGAATTTGCCGGTTCTGGTTATCGGCGCCGTGAGAACCGCTCTGAAGTCACGTGCTCAATATATGCCGTCCATATTTCTCCCGAGATGAATGGCGGTTTGAATTCCTGCGAAACCGCCACCTCATTCCATCCTTCAAGACCGTTATCCCTCGCACGTCTTTTTGATTTTTTTGGGTGTCATACCAAAAATCACGCAACCTACTTCCATAGTAACAAATTAGAACTTAAAACATAAAATTATAAAATAAAAATAAATATTATTTTTGATGTTACCTAGTTGCCGCGTAATTCTCCCATACCCTCCTCACAACATTGTTGTCCGCCTTATCCCACTCCAATTTGTTCTGTGTATATAAATAATTCATATAAAATAAAAATAGTACAATATATAAAATTATAAAAATCATTTATTAAAAATAAGCTGGAAATTAAAAATTAACACTGACTTGAAATCGCTTAAACCATGCATCGATATTAGGTTTCCACTCAGGATGTCTGGAAACCTGGCTCCATTAAAACAATGGAATTTCCATCGACGATTTAAATGCCAATATTATAGTCCTTGCAGCCTCAATGTTTGTGAACCTGAAATTAAATAAAAGTAGTAATATTAATTAGTTGTTCATAAATTATGTTATAAGTATATAAAGCCAAAAAACTAAAACCTAAACAAACTTACATTGAGAGGTCATCCTTCCACTGTGCCTGGTACTTGCGGGAGAATTGACCCCGCTGTGAAGGCACACCGCTTCTGCGCTTTGAAACCGCGCTAGAAGAGGCAGCATCACAAGTTGGCGTAGATTCCTCGTCGTGATCAGCACCTAAGGATACATCCTCCTCGCTACTAGAAGAACTAGCTGCAACTGTCTTCTGACGACGTGCTGTAGATTTCATTCTACGCATCTACACAAATTTATACGAATAATTACATAATTAACTTCGATTATTTTAAAAAACAAATTCAACAGAGTCTCCCCTATACTAGGGGGTCCTAAGTTATCGATAAAATCATATTACACTTCCAATTTTATTTCACATCCTGATCTAATCATCCTGGATCTCAACCCAACTCATCATCATCAACACAACATTTTATTCAATAACATCATATAATGATATTCAAGTAAAAGAATCAATTTCAACTATGAACATTCATTGTTAAATTGATACTTAAAGTTACAAACATTAGATTAAAGTCATACATTCAAATTTATGGATTAATATTACATTTCAAGTTTTAGGAGACAAGACTCTTAATTTATAAATAATTACATGGTCAAAAGAAAAAGGTAACTAAATTAATATCATTCCTAACACGATCGAATCTAATGGACCTCAAAATAGAAATTAATGTGTACACATAAATATAAAAATGTAAGAACAAGCAATAACAATGACATGTAAACAATAATATCCTAAAATTAAGATAAACTAATTAAATTTAATTCTATATATAAATTAACATTTAAAACATAAATTCAACAATAACAATTATAGCAATACAAACAATAATATCCTAAATTAAGATAAACTAATTAAATGTAATTCTATATATATAAATTAACATTTAAAACATAAATTCAACAATAACAATTATAGCAATACAAACAATAATATCATAAAATTAATAAATAAAATGAAAAAACTAAAAAACAATATACAAAACAACATAAACACAAAACAAACAATACACAAAACTAAAAAACACTATATCAATTCAAAATAAATTTGGGAATAAAAAATGCTTACCTTAATAGTGTGTTGAATTTAAGATTTTATCTACAAACAATACACAAAACAAAGAACACAAAAAAAATAATCATAATTAAAATAAAAAAATACAAAGATAAAGAAAAAAGAATACATACCTTTTAAAACTACCATCAAATAAGGGTAAATCTCTTCAAAAAGCCAAATGCAACCGGAGAGGAGAAGAGAAATGGAGAAGAAGAGAAACTGAGCCAAGAGAAAAAAATGAACCAATTAGGGGGAAGGGGGTGTTTTATATGGCAAATTTTTTGACGGAATTACCGACGGACATTAATTGTTGTCGGTGGCATTAAATTCCATCGAAAATTAATTGAAATGTGCACCAAAAAAAGTTCGAAAATCCCGCCAGACTTTTCGATCCGTCGGTAAAACCGTTGGTATTTGCGTAGACGGACACGTGTCAGACATGCGTGCACTTCAGGATGTGCGTAAATTCATCGGCAAAGCCATTGGTATTTGTGTAGACAGACACGTGTCAGACATGCGTGCGCTTCGGGATGTGCATAAATCCATCGGTAAAGCCGTCGGTGATTGTGGCACAATCCCGTAATTTTTTTGCAACTCTCTGTGAAATACCGACGGGTTATAGTCTGTCGGTATACCCGTCGATGAAACCGTAAATTTTTCTTATTTTTTTATGTAACCTGTCACAAAATCTTGAATTGCAATCTTATAGCACACACAACACAATAACAAGGGCTGACCATTAAAGAAGAATAAATATTTCATGTTTCAAATTATTACATTATAAAATAAGGCTTTATAACATGTTTAGTTAGTCGGAATTTTCATCTTCGTCCTCTATTGAATTGTTATCATTAGCTTCATCACACTCTTCAATTTCGCTATCATCTTCTTCAACAACATTCTTTTTTCCACTAGTAGAGCTCAGAACAACATTCAACTCCTCTGCGTCAACATCAATAAGACAATCGTTGAAAACACGAAAATTCAAATTTTCTTCTAAGTCAATCGACGGAGCAACTCGGTATGGTTCAACCAACTCACTAGCTTGAAAGACTTCATCTATCACACTTGTGTCTTTGTTCTCATCCTGAACAACCTCGACATGACCCTTGGGTTTTGTTTTTAAAATGGATAACCAATCAACTCTTGATCAGTCCTTTCTAAAGGAAGGGGTGTATGTGTAATAAACTTGTTGGCATTGATTTGCGAAAACAAAGACGTCGTTTACGTTGCGGTGTCTAGCTTTTGAGTTGATTTCAACGAGACCATAGTGATGATCTACTCTGATTCCTCTGTTAGTTGTTTCATACCAATAGCATTTGAATAAAAACACTATATTTTGCTCGCTATGATATTGCAGTTCGATGGCCTCTTCCAATCTACCGTAGTAGTCAACTTCAAACTCACTAGAAGTCAATCCCTTAATACAAACACCACTGTTGTATGTCTTTCTTCCATGCCCGTATTCTTCAATATGAAAGACATATTCATTGACAAAATACCCGTTATAGCTCTTGACTTTTCTTTCAGGGCCCAAACATAGTAAAGACAGTGAAATAGCAGCACTACCTCCCATTTGATAAACCTAACTTGTAAATTAAATACAACAATAATCAATAAACGGATATTATGTAACATTGACTACAAGTAATTACATTGCAAGAGATAATGAGTTTGTGATAGGACTTACATGTGTTCTAAACCATGTGGCAAATTGTTCATCTTGTAATTGAAAGATCTGGGATTCGGTCAGTTGTGAGTTATTGGACAGTAAGTATCGTCGATGTTGCCTGCAAGGTTGTTCCAAATTATATGAGTGTATGGTATCACAAAAGATAAATAGTACACTCTTGACAAAGTTTAAGTCGAACATCTACTTCCTTAATAAAAGGTCTCAGCTCATCACAGTTAAATAGGATATAATTGTGTGCTTGTCTGAACTCTATTTCAGACAAATATCTTCCCTTCACGACATTTTAGGTATGGGTCGTCCAGGATTGGAGAATATTAACAAGTTCCCACTTGAAGGCACTCCCATCATCATGCCGTGAAACACGGTTTATCCTCGTTCTCAAATAAGGTTCGAAATAGTATGAGATAAATGTTGAGATCTCCTCAACAATATAGGCCTCATATATTGACGCCTCAACATGCGCCTTGTTCTTAATCTTTTTTTTAAGATTGAACAAGTACCTGCATATATATATTAATAAAAAATTATCAATTAAAAACATTAAAATAAAAATAAAAACAAAAACATTTAATTATAAATTACATAACTCATGTAATATCTAACTTCTCGAATTGATACATCCATCTATATTTGACCGGTCCTCCAACTTTTACCTCAAACGGTAAATGTACGGGTAGATGCTCCATTGAGTCAAAAAATGATGGAGGGAATATCATCTCAAGTTTGCATACTATCTCGACGATATTCTTTTCAAGCCTTTCAATGTGATCAACATTCAACTTGCTGGAGCATATATCTCTGAAGAAATGATTGATCTCCGTTAGTGCATCCCATATCCCATTTGGCAACAAATCAGGAAAAGCTAATGGGATGAGTGTTTGCATAAACACATGGCAGTCATGACTCTTCATTCCATATAATCTGCATTCCTCTATATTAACCAGCCTTGATATGTTCGCGGCATGTCCATCGGGGAAACACGGACTCTTAAGCCATTTGTAGATTAGAAGTTGTGCGTTTTTCTCTAGCACGAAGCTTGCTCATGGTTTTGTGACCCGTGACTCATCACAAACCAACTCCATATTTTTACGGTTACAGAACAATGCTACATCCAATCTAGCCTTGATGTTGTCCTTTGTCTTCCCCTTCACATCCATGACGGTGTTGAAGATGTTCTCAAACACGTTCTTTTCAATGTGCATGACATCAAGGTTATGGCGGAGAAGATTGGTCTTCCAATAAGGAAGCTCCCAAAACATACTTCACTTCATCTAATTATAGGTCAAACCAAAACCAGGAAACTTCTGCTTACTTGATTGGAGACCAAACACAATGTCACCGTACTCTGACACAACATCAAACAATTCTTCACCGGAAAGACATGGGGGTGCAATATCATTTTCAACTCTGCCAACAAAGAAATCCTTTTTGTTCTTTCTGTACCTGTGGTTATGTGGCAAGAAACGATGGTGACAGTCAAAAAAAGAAGCTTACCCCCGTTTGTTAGCGTGAATGCCTTGTTGTTCTCCATACAGTATGGACATGCTAGCTTTCCATGTGTGCTCCAACCAGAAACCATTCCATAAGCTGGGAAATCATTGATAGTCCACATCAAAACCGCTCTCATAACAAAATTCTATTTCCTCGAGATGTCATAAGTCAAAGCTCCATAGGACCACAACTACGTCAACTCATTAATCAACGGACGAAGACAAACATGTATATTCCGCCCCGGACTGCTCGGACCTGGTATGACCATAGATAAAAACATGAACTCCGACCTCATACACATCCCCGGTGGCAAGTTATAAACCGTCAGTATGACCGGCCAACAAGAATAAGGAGCAGCAAATGACTCGAATGGGTGGAATCCGTCTGTACACAACCCAAGACGCACGTTCCTTAATTCACCTGAAAAGTGAGGATGCACACTATTAAAGTGTTTCCAGGCTTCACCGTCAGAAGGATGAACCATCGCTCCATCAACCGTATGGTGTGATTGGTGCCATGTCATGTGCTCAGCAGTCCTTGGTGATATGAATAACCTCTGCAGTCTATGTGTGTTTGGGAAGTATCTAAGTTTTTTATATGCCATAAGAGTCTTCCCTCTACCAGTTCTGGGTTTGTAACGGGAATGCCCGCATGTCATGCACTCGGTCATCTCAGCATTTTCAAGGTAGTATAACATGCAGAAGTTAGGGCATATATCAATTTTCTGGTATCCTAAACCGAGGGGTTTCATTATGGACTTGGCAGCATAGAAGTTCTCTTTCAGCCTATTCCCTTCAGGTAAAATGCTTCTCGCCCATTCAATAATCTTGTCATAATTAGCCTCACTAAACCCGTGATCTGACTTGATGGTGAACACCTGTGTTACGGCTGATAATTTATTATGGTTCGTGCAACCATCCCATAATGGTTCATTAGAATCTCTCAACAGATCAAAAAACCTTGCTGCATCTGCATTAGGTTCTTCTTCTATGATTGGACATTCCCTGACATTACCTTCACTCATTCTCATTGCATCCATAACCATATTCTTGTAAGAATTACTGTTCTCATTTCCAACTTCATGCATGTTGCTAGCACTAGAAGTTGACCCAACCACCTGTTCTTCCATGCTCTCATCAGGAACAAATAGTTCTCTGTGAGCATACCAACACAGGTAATCCTCCACGAACCTTTTGGTTAGAAGATGCATCGTTACAACATCTTGATGCAGAAACTTTAAATTTTTACACTTCCTGCATGGACACCTAATACAACCATTAGTAAAATTCCTCGGAATAGATTTTGCGAAATTAATAAAACCCTGGACACCGTTACAATAATCCATCCTTCATAATTCTTGGGGTGAGTCTCGATACATCCATAAACGATCATCCATGACTTCTATTGAACCTTTATAAAACATAACAAAAATATTAGTTTTCCCCGACATTATCCAACAAACTAAAACAACACTTATGTTAAATATTCATTATCAATTATCAACTATCAACGTTCATACATCCAAATTTATACATATATAAATTTACAGAAATCACAACTTCGAAATAGAATTGATAACAATTAAACAAGACTCGTTAAACAAGCTATTAATTATTTATTTCATCACAACACATTTAATTTGGTGTAATTCAAATAAAATTTCAACAATTTACAAACAAATATAATTTGACAAAATCTAAAACAAACTATAACAACTACAAAATAATACATTCATTCTACAAGTTTCTTTGACAAATAACAATTAAACAAGTACAAACATTAACAAAATACATATACTAAAACAAACAAATTCACAATTAAATATTAAAACTAAAAAGGATAGATTTACTTACAAAAAAATGATAAAATCTACAAGAAACGGATATTGTGACAACGTACAAGATATAAGAAACTTGAGTGCTCGTGTTGAGAATAGTGGAGAGTTGGGATGGGTGGTTGGCTGCAGTTTGGGAGGGGAGAGGTGGGATGGGAAAGAAGAAGAAGGAGAAACAGAGGAAGAGAGTGTCGGGAGATGGGTGGGTATATAATGGTTTTTTTTTATGGAATCACTGATGGATTCCTTCCGTCGGTGATTCCATCGGTGACAGTGCCACATCACTGTACGGCTATCTCAGTTTGAATCCCTCGGTCATTCCGTCGATAAAATTGTCTGATGTCACCACGCCGTTACATATTTCCAGACAAACTATATACCCCATCGGTAGATACTGACGGAATATTTCTGTCAGTATATACCGACCGTTTCGTCGACGGATCTATGTCGTCGGTATATATCGACAGATTTTAAGACGGAATTATTTCCGTCGGTAATTATTACCGACAAAAAAATTCTGTCGGTAATTCCGTTAGTTTTCTCCGGTTTTCTGGTAGTGACTTGGCTAACCTTTAGATTGAAGGAGAAGCTCTGTTTCCCAAGCTTCAGCATACAACAAACAAATGCTGGTGGTTTCTTGTAGATATATATTTTTAAAAAGTTAACTAACAGCAAGGACACCTAGTTAAAGAGCTGAAAAAGCAAGGGGAACTAAAAAAAAGAGGAAAGAGGTGTGTAAAAAAAGATCAATCTTAGCTAACTAGAAGAGGGAATGAGAAGCCCTGCACCACAACCCTCAATAAATAACCAACAAATGTTGAGAGATTAATGCAAACAAAAACAAATGTAAGCTAGCTAAGACTAAAAGTAATGGACAAAATAGAAGATAGTGTTGTGCCTGAAAATAAAAGAAAAAAGAAAAAAGAAAAAACTAGGAAGATCAAAGGTTCAAAATGCAGATAGATAAGCTAATTTCAAAGCAGTCCCAAAATAGTGAAAAACGTAGTAGAGAGGGTTCCTATCTTTTCAAATAAAGGAAAAGGATAAAAAAAGGTGTGTAAACCCCTCGCAGACCAAGAACCCTTTAATTACAATGACCCTCGGAGAAAAATATTAGCGATCAATGTCAGAACACAACATCAATCAATTCAGAAAAGAGGCACCAAAAAGTTTATATGATTTCCCGCAAACCAATGACCTCTCAATTGCAAGGGTTTCCATGTAAACTCAAAGGACAAAGCCATGTCAACAGACACCCAAATAAAAATGCATGGGAATACCACAAAACCCACATACCAATGACAATGAAACCACAGAGCAAGTAAAACCCAACTGTAGTCAATTCGTAACAGAACAACAACAGGAAAAATAAAAGAAAGCGAATTGCAAAGCTAACAAGAATCTCATTCCCCAACTTAATGTTAACCTATCATAGAAACACCCAGCCTGTGACATCGAGCATGGATTTAATGCACTATAATGGCATATCCACTAACCTATATAACAAAAGAGCTATACCCTTGAAAAAGAAAGTCTACAGTCAATAGATAAGTCTCAAATGAAAGAAGTGCCAAGCCACAAACCATAGACATCAACATACTCCCCATCTCTAATGCACCAAAGCCACATTTATAAGAGAATGACATGCCTAGAAGATAACAATGCATGTAGGAAAATAAGGTCATCAGCTAAAATGACGAGGAAACATGTGAGAAGATGACAATTTGAGCACCTCAGCCAAGAGAAAATTTAATCCACAATATACCCATACACACACCACAATGAAGCGAGAAATGAAAAGGAGATGAAACCTAATCTTTAACTGAAGACAACGCCACATGGAAGCGTGTAAAAAGTAAAGATTCTATTTTTATAACATTCACATGAGAGCCTCAAGGCAGCAAGCTTTATTTTTTATAACATTTATGACAATCTAGCTATTGAGAGTCCAACATAACAATTATTTTTATAGCATTTGAAGCCAGCAAGCCAGTTATTTTTTATAACATACACATGAAAGCCCAACACGTCAATTATTTTCGAGAGCCTTAAACCACCAACCCAATTATTTTTTTATAACTTGCACTTAAGAGTATGCAATGTTCATCGATGAAACAGCCGGTCATTCATGTGAGAGCTTAACACACCAATCACACGTGAGATCCTAGCACACCAATTATCTTTCCCAACACGCATTTTAGAATAACCATTATAATTAATAGTCATGCACTTGAGAGTACATAATGTAGTTTTTTATATAGTGCACAGTAAACAACGTTTCATCTATGAAAGAGCCTAGCAAACCACAGTGCACAATGTATAGTGTTTCATCAATAAAAGAGCCTCTCACACACTAATTGCTATTTTTTTAAAGAGCTTATCACACTAATTATTATTTTTATTTTTTAAAGCCTTTCACACACCAATTACACGTGAGATCCTTGCACACCAATTATCTTTTCCAAAATGCAGTAGATAGTGAATCCAAACAATACAATCCACAATAAAATCACACACAGTCTACAATGATTCACTGATAATATTTTTTTTAATGTGTCCTTACCATTCTAATTGCTTACAATTTGTTATTACATTTTATATTATTTTTCAATGTTTTCTTTTAAAAATTTGTTTACAATTTCAATTTATTTACAACACATCATCCTTTCTAGCACTGCTGGTTAGTCACCCTGATTAGTACTTAAAAGTATATTTTTATCAAGGTTTTATATCATCATTTTGCACTTGAAGTATCAATAACTCCTTAACTAAAACATTTTTTATAATAACATATCTAATTATATAAGATACCTTTAATTTATGGTAAATGTTCATCTTAAATGCAGGCCTATCACATAAATAAAAGAATTGATTGATTAGTTGTACTGAAATTGAAAGGACAAAGAGATGGCTAAACTTAGAAAAGAGATGCTGGTGCAGTCCAAACTGGAACACTGTTCGGTAATTGGGTCATATCTGGAGCTCTAGATCTTGGATTTAGGTCCCTTTTATATGGATGAAAAGATAAGACATAGGCCTACAACTTTCATGTGGAGCTCAAGATTTAAAAAGGCCGTTTTCAAGTCCAAATTGTAGCAACAACAGAGAAGTCCGAATCTGTCCTGCAACCCAGACACTGTTCAGTGTTCAACCCATATCTCGAGTTCTAGAAGTCCAAATGACCTCATCTTTTTTTTCCTAGAAAGCTGAGAAAATTGTTTAGAACCTTCATGGGAGAATCTGTTCAAATCCTGATGTTATCAATGACGGTTTTGGCAGACAAGAAGATAAGGATTGTCACCAAGTCAAGATGTGGCCACCCACTCATCAATTAGTCAACAAATCAATAGTTCCAAATTTTGGCCTATAAAAGGAGGCATTTGCCATGTATTTAGGCATCTTGGTGTTCAGATCAAGATCATGCTCTTGCTCTCTCTTTTGTAATACTTAAGTTTTGTTTATATTAATCTCTTGTTTATGCCTTTCATTTCCTTTTCTTTACTTAGTTAACTTCTTTCTTATTTATGTTCTTATCTTGTTTATTTATGTTTCTTTCTTTCATTATATCTAGCTAGGTTAATTATGTCAAGGTGAAAAGGGTACACTAATGGTGTAAGAATAAGTATAATATAAACTTAAATGGTCCTTAATGTTGGATACTAACATGCTTTATATTTGTTATCTTGTTCACTTTTAATACTTTACTTGTTAAATGGTTAATCTAGATTTATGTTGTATAACACTTGGTACAACAAATACTTGGCACTTTCATAGCCCATACTGTATGGTATAACTGACACCTGAGTTATGAAAGGAACTTGATTTGTTGTTAACATAAGTTATAATTATGAATGCCTGACAACATTTACAAGTATTAGCATTATTCGAATAAGATAACTAATGTAATCATGTTAACAATTTATAATATGATTGGAACCTCCTTTGTGTGTGGTTTCCAATTGAATAATAAGAGTTTATACTATACTTGTTTGAAATACCATTAGTGGATCCTCTAACCTTGACATTTGTTCTTATCATTGTTTAATCCTTACGTTAATCTTCCATCTCAAAGTTCTCACCAACTTCTTCTTCTTCTTCATCTTTATTATTATCATTATTAATAGTATTATTGGTATTACTACTACTACTACTACTACTACTACTACTACTGCTATTACTACTACTACTACTACAACTATTATTATTATTGTTGTTGTTGTTGTTGTTGTTGTATTATTGTTGTTTATAATTTATATAATTAACCTTCCTGTGGTTCGACTCCGGTCTTGCCGGGTTATTTATTACTTCGACACTCCTGCACTTGGGAGAAGACATCAATCTTTTGGTCGTGTCACACCCCCATACCAGGTAGCCTTTTTCACCTCCTTATTTTGTTGGAAAACCATGGCAATTTGCATGCATAACCATTGGTTTGCACGGAAAATGAAGAAAGGTTAATTAACATGGTTGATGGGTTAGGCCCACAACCCTATGGACTGTGGTATGGACCCGTTTCAGCCCAGCCCATATAAAAACCTGTTCATTGGCGAATCGTTTGAATTATTTTCAAAACAAGTTTGCTTTAAACTAACATAAAAAAGATTTCTGTGAATTCTCCATGAAAACAACTCCTTATAAATAACCAAATCTTATTTCGCACAACCTCAACCTCAACCTCAAAGAAAACCTGAATTAAACACTCGGGGGCATGATCAGGTTGACGGGTAATCCAAAAAACACATAATAGGACTAGCTCCATGATTTCCTTTCTGAAAAAACAAAAAAAATATAGGGTAGAGTTGGCGACCTTTGAGATAAAGGTTTGTAGATAAAGAAGTGTGCTGATATTATGCCCTTCCCAAAGGTCAAGATCACAAGATGCGACTCGAGTAAGCAAGAGTGAAAAAGCCATTAAAGCTTACTACAAATGCCCAAACTTTTGGGGAAAGGAAAACTTCATGAAGAAAGGGGACCTATATTTCTCAGGTAAGTATACATGCATATTGATCATAATACGTTACTTTGATCTTTAATAGATTAATGTCGTAACAACAAATCTTTTTCGAGCACACCTTTGGGCCCTTATCTCTCGGGTAGTGCATTTTATAACCCCACCTCCTTTCGAGTGCGTTTCTGTGCCTTATTTTTTCCTTTTGAGCACGCATATGAGCTCTCATCTTCTAGGTAGTGCGTTTTCTAACCCTACCTCCTCTCGAGTTCGCTTGTAACAGTCTCAAAATTATATCATCAAGTTCATAACTATTTCATCAAAATCACCAGTCAGAACATAAAATATTATGGATTTTTTTTAAAAATCTAACTTTCTATAGAAAATTCAGCAGAGTTTCCTTTGTTTTTTATGATACCAAGTTATCGACTAGACTTCATTCAATCACACTACTCAATCTGCCACTTCGATCCAACCATCATGGATCATATCTCATCTCATCATTCAATATCTCACATAGCAATACTTCATTATGCTTTCTCAACCTTACATCATCAACAAATAAATCATAACAATTATATTATCTTATAATAAAACATTAACTAAGTTCATACAAGTATAAATTCAAAGGATTTATATTGAACTAATTATTACTTTAATAAGCATCCATCATTTAAACATGCATAACTATGATTACTAAACTTTATTTTGAATAGCTTACTAATGCTAGTTTCTTACTTATACTTTCTAAATGTGTAAGTACCAAAAGCAATTATTTGTAGGATACATTTATTAAAATCTACATATAATACAAACTACATATAAGGTAAAAGATATTACATCCCAAAAGAAAAAAGTCTAAACATAAAAGCCTATATCCGACGCTTCACATCACTTCGAGAAATACCTGTATACATAACTTTAATAAAAAATAAGTAAAATAACACATTAACAATGGTAAAATTATTATGTTCACAATTCATCAAAATATATCAAATTGTCTTTTATCACTGGCTTACTACATTCCAACATCAATAGCTCATTGATAATTTTATCGATCCTATACTTATAGGACTTCAACAACCAACACTCATTGCTTAATTTTAAATTTGGAATTTCACAAAATTTACCTTAAATCCAGCTAACCTTCCTCGGTAGCCAACAAATATCCGATAATTTCATATGAATTACTCCACATCTAAAAATTGGATCAAATCAAATGTTTAAGGTCAATTATGGGTGAAATTGAAATAAATTAAAAGGTGGAGGACCAAATTAAACTTTGGCCAAAATCCCTAATTTAATGTCCAAAACAGTGCCATTTTGAACAGTAAAAAAATAAGGGAACCAAACGACGCATCGTCTAGTTACTATTCATTGTTTTCTTCTTTTGGCCTAGAAAGTTGTCCGAGTGGCTACTTTTCAAGGATATTTAATGCTTCATCTGTCAACCAAACCGGACTAATAATACACCACCATAATAGGCTGACATTGTACTACACCCTAGAGTAGGTCTCGCCGGCTAATTTTCCCTACAGTCGTTGCAACACCACCCTAAAATGGCCAACCCGACCAGCCTTTGGCAACCAACTTTTTTAGGCCAAGATAGTAACTCTAAACCAACGGTTGAGATCTTTCTGGGTTGAATTAAGGGCTAGGATTTGGCACTAGTAAAAACAAGATGTCCCTCTTCCATCCCCTAAAAATAGGCATGGATTCCATGCATTGAGTAGGAAGAAATCGAAGCTCAAAGTTGGTGAAAAATTAGCTTTTCTTCCTAGTTTTTTTCTTCTTATCGCTAGCCATCTTCTTCCTTTTCTTTCTTCACGCCTCAATCACCAGCACCGCCACCAACATCACATCGACATTCCCAGCATCGCTAGTTAGCCACCCCCACACCAGGTAGCCCTCTTCTCCTCCCTATTTTGTTGGAAAACCATGGTAATTTACATGCAAAACTATTTTTCTGTATGCAAAATGAAGAAAAGTTAATTAACATGGTTGCTAGGCCAGGCCAACAACCATGTGTATCTTGGGCTGGACTCATTTCGGCCCAGCCGATATGGTTGGGCGGGGTCTAGCCCACCCCCAAAAAAAGAATAAGGGTCTGTTGGGTCACCTGTCGGCCCAACTCGTCTGGGTCGGGCTAGACCTGCTTCGGCCTAGCCCATATATATATATATATATATAAACAAAAAAAATTCAAAGGCCCTTTCAAAATTTCTTGTTATTTTCTTTAATGTTTTTCTAACAATTTTGCATAATATCGGGTTGTATATTTAAACTGGAAGATATAGCTCTAATATTAAAATACCTGGTTTTCTCAGAAACATTTCTTAAAAAAAAATTGAAGATTAAAAAAAATCTCAATTTTTTTAAAAATTCATTTCCTCTTTCAAAAAAACAACAAATGTTTTGTTTTCATGCATATGGTCAAATCCTAGTTTTCTAAGCATACTTTTTACCAAACAAAATGCTTTTTTCTCAAGTTTTGAAATGCAAAAATGGATATCATAACTAGTTTATGATTATCCGTTAGGGATTGACCAAAATATAAAAAATCCTTAACCAATCATTTTGTTCACTTTATATTTAGAGTGTTAGGATTTACCTGTGGACTTTAATATTCAGGGGTGTAAAACTATACAGTAAAGTACACTCTCATGCATTAATGATAGAAAGTGCAAAATAAATGCAATGCTAAAATTTGAACTTTAGAACGGTTATGATTTTGCCCAATAAGGTAGAGACTTCCCTACGAAGGGATATTTGCTTTAAACCTTAGACTAGACCAACATACAGGAACACGCCTTAAAATAACAATCAAACAATAATGCAGCTTACCTTAGATTGGGTGTGTTAGGGGTGATGCGTCTTTTTCCTTGCACAACTAGTCCCTTACCTGGACTCTCGCAGACCATTAGATTTTTTAGTAACCATAATACTAGGTGGCGACTTCTAAACCTTAATCATAATTTTATGATTAACCTATAACCCTTTCCTTTCCCAACTCCTCTCAAGAGGTAGAAAAGCGTGTCATTCGACGTCGTCCCATGACAGGTAACACACTAATTTCTCCATCAATTATTTGTTATCTCTTTTCTTGAAGAAATTTCAAAACCTAAATGTATAAATACACCTAGTCACATGGTTATATATGATTTCTAGCCATTACACCGAAATAGCTATAAAAATAGCTATTTAAAGTTAGGCCTAAAGGAGAACCAGGTTAGACTATACAATTTCTAGCCATTACACCGAGTTACGCACTCCATGTAACTTCATTTTATTTTTGTCTTCTTATATATTATTCTATCTTTCTACTTTTACTAACTTAAGTTGGGCAATTGTGAGGAGTATTTTAAGTTGTTGTTATAGATTATTAGATAGGTAGCCAATGTTAAGGCAACGGCCAAGTTAAATTTCTTTCATCGTAAAAAATTAATGTGCAGGCAAGCCAATATTTTAAAAAAGCAAAATAAAAACAAAAATGAGACATGGGTTAGTGATTTGACTATATTCAATTAACTGAGTTAGTTTAATAATAAAATTAGACAAAGATAGTAAATAAAGCAAAGAAAAAAAAGTTTGGAATAATTAACTATAAAAAATGAACTGGCAATATCAAACTCGAAAAAAAAAAAATTGTTAGAGACTCATTATCGCTATGTTGTTCACACTATCTCACCACTAGAAAGAGTTCACCAATACAACTCTAATATCATTATAAAGGTCTGCATGACAACATAGAAAGGCCGCACATATCGTTAGAGCAATGATCCGAAAATCAAACAAAAAAAAATATTATAAAGTGAACATCTTATACTTATTTTAAATCAATTAATTTAAAAACAAAATTTCTTTCAACACATTAATTAGTCTGCTGAACAAAATATGAAGATCTCCACTGTCTTATGTAGATACACAGTTTCATTATTTGAAGATCTTGTGATTTCCTTTATAAATAAGGATTTTGGCGGCCAAGTTGCACCCTGTAGCCAATTTTCCATTAACCTTCAAGCAAATTCCTTGTGAGTAAGGCAAATTATCACTTTAAGGAATAAAAACTGAGCCATGGAATATATCATGTTTCCAAATGCAGAAAAAAGGTTGAAATTCTTCAGGCACTTTCCTGTAATCACGTGGGCAAGTCCTTTTCATGTCAAATTGTGACTTGAGGATGATGAACTAACAACAGAAGTGAACAACTGTCAAATTGTGACATTATGCAACATGATAAAAGGGAATAAGGTTGATGTTAACGTGGGGATATTAGTGAGAGCAGAAGATGTTATTAAAATTATATAGAAGTAATTTGAATTCAGAACTAGATCGATGACCAAACAAAATATTTTATTGTGATTGGTCAGCAAATACAAGTTTCAGTCCTGAACAACCCAGTTCAAGGGAACAATGGAAAGAAGAAAACATAACGTGTCACAACAAGAAAAGGAAGACATGGCATTGTTTTCAATGGAAGATGGATAAGAAGGTGAGCTAACAACAACAACATTCAAAATGACTCTCCTGTTTTCTAAACTACACCAACCATATGGAACAGATCACAAATAGATCTCTCCTACGTACATCGATCTATCTATAAAAACCCATTATCATCCCTGGTTTGTCACAAACAATATCACACAGTTCTTTCTTCTCTTAATCCTAGCTAGCGAGTTCATATAGCCTCTTCCAGGCCTCGAGATTTAGCATCGAGATGGCAAGTTTCAGCTGTTTTATCTTAGCTCTCTTCATTGCTCTATCAATTTTAGGAGGCGAGGCAGCTCGTCAGCTTCTGCAATTGCCCCCTTTACCTGCGGTACCCAATTTGCCTAAACCAACATTGCCACCAATGCCTTCTATACCAACACTACCACAGCCCACATTGCCAACCGCACAACCTTCCCTGCCTAAACCCACACTGCCTCCACTTCCTAGCCTGCCAACAATGCCTAGTACTCTCCCCAAGGTCAGCTTGCCTCCACTTCCAAGCATGCCCTCAATGCCCACTATCCCTATCCCAACAACAATCCCCACTATCCCTCTCCCAACAACAATCCCCTCTATCCCGTTCCTCTCCCCACCACCTGGAAACTAGACCATGCTATTGCTCATTCTGAGTTTGATTAGTAAGCTTTCTGTCAGAAGTTCATATCTTTTGGTCCCTGTGAAGAAAGTGTGAGGAGTTGTGCTGTTTGCTTCCGGTGTTTTTCATTCATTTATATATTTTCGCTTCCTATTTCCCTGTATTTCATTGCCTTCTTGTATTATACATATACCTTTATCAATTAAAAGAAATGTAGTTTCAAACATTGTTATCTGGTGTTTTTTCCACACATTTGATTACTAAACTCTGCTCTTTCTGGAATTCTGCTGAGCGTGCACTATTAATGATGAAACTGTTGGTATCTCACAAGAGATTTATTGAGTACAAATGCCAAAACTTGACGTATGCCAAGAGACTACAGCAGATATATACCAAGTTCAAGATTATCTTGTGTGTTTAATGCTGGCAACTAGTGTTGAGACTTTTTTAATTTGAAGAAAAAAAAAATGATCCAGATCTTTTTCCGAATAAATCTTGTGAAAACTATGGTTCACGGCATAATAGATAACCAAGCAAGTATTCAAGATTTTGATAGGCCAACCTTATTGAAAACAAATTATAGTAGGTCAGTTACCCAACAACCAATGTACTGTGAACAAATAGTGTTTTGTTTAGCTGCACAAAAGAGGAGAGGAGAGGAGAGGGGAGAAGAGGAGTTTGGATCCTGGACTAGCAACTTGAGGAAATTTTTTTTTTTTTTTAAAACAAACTAATCATACGGAAACACAACGTTAACGTTTTTAATGGATAGGAAGGTAAACTAACAATAACAAAACTGAAAATCGTTGTCCTGTTTCCTCAACTATACAAACAATACAGGACATGTAGATCTTTCCTACATCATCTATATATACCCAAGGCATGCCCTGGTTGGTCACAGACAACCTTGCACTTGCAAGATTCTTTGGTTGCTCATTTGTATCTCATAGGTTCATTGAGGCCTTGTAACTTAGTAACAAGATGGCAAGATTCAATTGTTTTATCTTAGCTCTCTTCATCGCTTTATCATTCTCGGATGGCGAAGCAGCTCGTCACCTCCTGCAATTGCCCCCTCTACCCTCTCTACCGAATTTGCCTAAACCAACACTGCCGCCATTGCCTTCTATACCAACACTGCCGCAGCCCACATTGCCAACCTTGCCAGCCACTCAACCATCACTGCCTAAGCCTCCACTGCCTCCACTTCCCATCCTGCCAACAATGCCTGCTATCCCACCTTGTTGGGATTCAGAATCAAGAACGATTAAAGCTTGATTTATAAATCATATCTTAGTGATGGAGTCGGATTGTAATTTCTATAATTCAGTCCTAAAGTTTAGGTGCTAGTCTGTCAATTTACTTCTTTTAGACAAGATGTTTTTATATAAGCCATGTATATGAGTTGTACAAGACATAGAATAAACAAGGGCAATTGTGGTTCTTTCTCTTTATCAGTCCCTCTGTTTTCTTTACGATCAGTCCCTCTGTTTTCTTTATCAGAGCATAGGTCTAGTGCGTGAAACTGCTCATTGTTTTGCTTCCGCCAATATCAGCATGACTGAAACTTCATCAGAAAAATATTTGACAGAGACAATGGATTTTTATTGTCACGACCCGAATCCCGGATCCATGACCGGCACATAGGTAAGGTTCCATACCTATACGAACCCAAACTTACACACAAACTTATCCTAACTCAATCAGAGTTCAACGCAGCATTAATAACAAAATCAACTTCATAATATAATTGAATTGTCTTAATACAAGAGTTAATATAATTCATAGTTTTGGAGCACTAACTTGACATAAAAGGAAGATACAATTTACAACCAAAAAGCAGGTTCGGAAGGTTCAACAAAAGTAACCTGCTATCAAGCTATAAGCTTGAAAAGATAAATAATGAGATGGTGAGTTCAACAACTTAGTGAGTAGATAACGTTCAATATACACACACGAGGTAATACATCAATGAGAAATATATATACAAGTTTGGCTCTAGGTTCTTATAGAAAGGTTTCTCAAATAGGCCATAACAAGAATATCATATGGTAAAGCTCGTCAGAAAATCAAAATGCAATGAGCATGAGGCTCCGTACTGTGAGATGATTAGTCCACACAGGTTGGTGACTCCCCCGACCAACTAGGGTTCAGATACGATGTGCACAAAGACTAACACTACCCTGTTAGCATGGGTATTCTGACTGACATACCATAGGTTCATAATCATAATCAAATAGACATATTCATATCTCAAGGCTCAACTCATGACATTAATCAAATGAGGAGCTATCAATTCAGAATTCAATTTAAAATATATCCTGGTTCATATCAAGAATTCAGATTCAACAATTGATCATGCTTTATCAAAACAAGGATAATAATCAACATATATATTATCAAGAAGCATGATTCAATTCATAATAACAAATCAAATATTTATACTATTTCTCATGCATATGGAAAATTATCCACTCATCTGACTCGAAAGCAACAAAACTCAAAGCTGATATCGAAGGAAATCTTACTGACGTCCCGCCAGTAGAATATCAGGATTATCTGAATATAAAGGGGACATATTCAAGAACGACTCGAAAGAATATTTAACTTATGTAATACACTTAACTAAGGATGTATTCCGTATTCCTATATGTTTTTGAACTAACTAGTCAATTTTCTCAAAAACCCAAAAATCTAACGGTTTTTTCGAAATCTAATCCATAATAAAATAAATAATAAAATTGGCAATAATTCACTAAATAAACCTCAATTATTCATCAAGCCAATCTGCAAAAGTTAATATTACAGCTAGGGACCAATCTGTAATTTATCCTATTTTTAAGGGTCAAATTGCAACTTTTGTCAAATTGAAGGACCAAATTGAAATTGTCATAAATCCATTACTATACTGAATTTCTGAACATAATCAGTCCTCATTTCTGTCCAGATCATCTCATTATACTCCAAGGACCATTCTGGAAATTTACCAAATTTTTAGGGTCAAATTGTAATTTTTTGTCAAATTGGAGGACTAAATTGAAAGTGTTAAATTCTCTTATCTATACAGTAATTCTGTCCATAATTCATATGTTATTCTGTCCAGAATCTCGGAATAGGCTCCAGGGACCAATTTGTAATTTTCCAAAGTTTGGGGACTAAACTGTAATTTTTGCAAATTGAGGGACCAAATTGAATTTTCATCATCTTCAACCTCCAACTCAGAATTCTCACAGATTACCTACTGTTCTTGCCAAATTTCTAACTCAACATTCACCATTTACACAATTCATAACTCAAAATCATCATAATCTTTCATAATCAACTCATTAATCAATTACCCATAACAATCAACCTCATAACATTCAATTTAATTCATCAATTAAATCCAAAATACAAATTTTCAAAACCCTAACATTTATCAAAACCAAAATTAAAAGCTCAATAATACAAATTTATACATTTAACAACCTAAATCTTACCTTTAAACTTATTCCCTTCAACTCCTTTCCTTTTTCCCTTATTTTCCCCTCTTTTCTCTTCTTCTTCTTTCTCCCTTCTCTCCTGCCGATTCTCTCTCAAATTTTTCAGATCCCTCTTTTGTTTTTTTTTCTTCTATTTATATTTATTATGTTTATCTAATTACCACACTATCCCTCATTCATTTATACCCACACTTTAAGCCACCAAGGGCTTTATTGTATTTTCCTACCTTTTAATACAAAATATTACATTTATGATCCCTGCTACATTCATCCCTCAGATCACACTAATCATGATATTGTCACTCAACTCTTGGAAGATGACAACCACGCAACATGGAGTCGTGCCATGATGGTGTTCCTAAAAGCCAAAAATAAGCTTGGCTTCATTGATGGCACGATCAAAGCACCTTCAGAGAAAGATCCTAAATGCTCAATTCTATCAACCCATCCCTGATGAATACCATAATCTTCTTCGTCACCGCTACTGATGTCTTGGCAGATCTCAGTGAACATTTCTCACAAGGAAATCTTTCACTTATCTTTGAATTTAAGTGAAGGATTGTTGAGCATCATCAACAACAACAAACCATAGCAACCTATTATACAACACTCAAGTCTTTTTGGGATGAGCTAGGCTCATACAACGATCCACCTTTATATAACTATGCAAGATTAAAACAGATTGTTGTAAGAGAAGAACATGAGCGAATCCTTCAATTCCTCATGGGTTTGAATGACATATATACTCTATTATTCATGGGCAAATTCTTGATGCAACCACTCCCCAACATCAAAAAAATCTACTCGCTTTTGCTTCAAGAAGAAAAACAACGACAGCATGCTGATGCTCATGATAGCCCTATTCATGTCATAAACGTGAAGAAAAACACAAGGAACACAGAGAATAAACAACTTGTAAAGTCACAAAACAACAAAGGCAAATCTTTATATTGCACACATTGTGAGGGAGATACACATTCAGTTGATCGTTGCTATTATATCATTGGATTTCCACCGGGGCATAAGTTCCATGGTAGAGATGTCAAGCCACCAAACAGGAACAAATGGTTTGCAGCCAATAATACCCACAACATGATCAAACTCAACACTGCAGCAAATGGACTCTAGGGCTTTTCTTGGTTCATAGAAGAAGAGTACAACCAAATAAGGGCATTACTCAATAAAAATCAATTTTGTGAAAATGTGACAGGTAAAAACAATTCCAAATGTTATAAAGTTGCTATCATTGACAGCGGTGCAAGTGATCATATATCCTATTCTTCTCATTTTCTATCCCAAAAAAGTTAAATAAATAAAATAAAGTTTATGCAGTGTGGAGAGCAAATGAGATGAGAGAAGTTCTTAGCATATTGTACATCGCTTAATGAATTTGATCTCAGAAGACAGAAGCATATTGTGGCCACATCTAGCTTTAGAGATTGAGAGGATCTGATTCAACTTAATTGGAGACCTTGATCTGCTAAACCGAGAGCTTCCACTCTTCTGGAACATTAGACGAGCCGTCTGCAACTTCAGTAAACAGACTTACATTCATAGCTCCCGATTAAGAACGAAAGGCTATCTCATCGAGAGCATGATCCTTGCCCGAGTTGCAACTTAGGTCCATTTCCTTTTCATGCACGTGAGGAAGACATAGATGGACTTGGCTCCGGTCACCAAAGAAAGAAACGTATTTCTCCTTCGGCACAAAGCACTTCCCTTTTTTTGTTGCGAACGGTGAGATCTTCTTGAAAGATTGACATTTACATTGGGAATGGTGAGGCATCGAAGGACTTCAAAGATTGAAATCATGGAAATGTACAACACTTGCACCGATGCGCAAAACAAGAAGCTCAAGAAATATTTAATATTAAATAAATTTTAATTAAATAATTCTAATTTAAAATTAATATTTAATTATCCGTTAATAAAACAATTAGTAAAACACCCCAATAAAAAGCCTAGAATCTCTAATTTCAGAACAGACGGGGCTCCTTTATTCTTCATCTTCCCCATATGTAAAAAACATCAATATCCATTTATTTCTCTTCTCTTCTCTCCTCAACTCCTTCTCTTTTCATCCACTTCTCCTCCATGCTCAGGTATGTATTCTTCTCCTTTCATCTTTTTTCTTCTCAGTTCTTTTTTAATTAATATACTTTACGAATTTGTTTTTTTTTTCTTAGCTTCACTTGCAACCACATTAAGGTAAGATTTTTCTTTTTTCTTCTTTTTTTTGTGTTTTTATTCACTATACTTGTTTTTTTATTTTTTTATCAGACAATCAAATAATGCACCTTATCTTAGATAAGACGTATTTGGGGTACTAATACCTTCCTTTTATGCAATTAGTCCCCGTGCCCGATCTCTGAAACCAGTTAGGGTTCGTAGTGACCAAAAAACTAAACTAGGTGGCGACTCTCATTCCAATTTTTCACAATTCCTTGTCTCCCCATATTTGCCAGATAGATAGATACATTATATGAGAGTGGACGCAATCGTCGAGATGCTGCATACGTGCGACAATGTGGATGATTTATTACATTAGTGGCCCAACCTAGTGTTTGAAAAATTCCAGCATAAAGCTTGGTATATGCTTTCTTGTTGTGTTAGCTAGAGTATACGGCTTATGAGGAACAACGTTATCTTCAATGATAGAACTGCAACCTTCAAAGATAGCTTCCCCTTGATTTTATATCGTTTCTCGAATTTGCTCAAGTATACAAATAAGTTCTTCATAGCTACTAGAACTGATTTAATTATGGGGCCTAAAGGTATTATAGATTGATCTAACAACACCAAATCAAGGTTTTAAGCATGACGCATAAGTTCCTTTAGTCTCAATGTTCTTTTTCTGATTTGTATTTGTTGGTTTTTTATCTTTTTTTGTCTGCTTTCTGTTTTTGTAATTTTTTTTCTTTGTTCTTTTTTTTTTCTATCTTGTTTTTGGCTACCTTCTAGTTAGTCCTTTCAATATATCAGCCTTTTTCCAAAAAAATAAGAAAGGAAATAATGTTCAATCATAGGGTATCTCTCAGCCAAAATCAGTGAGGCTGAGTTTACACCAAGGTACTCTTTTTATAATGTTTGCATATATTTGTTTATACAATATTAAAAATGTTCAAAATTCATCAAGAATATGATATAAATTATTTTAGTAAATCCTCTCAGAAAAATACCATTAAAAACAGAATTATTTTCACTAATATGTTTTTTTTCCTTGTTATCTAATCAAAAGTAATTGTTATTATATGATATGAAAAGAAAATTAAGAGAATGACAGGTAGCTCCCCTCTAGTCCACAAATCCTGAAATATTTCTGGCTATAAGATCAATAAACGGGATACTCTCAATTATTCTATGGGAAAGATATCGATCCATTACCTACAACCCTGTAAATCCAATCTTGGTCGACTAAAGCTAATCGATTAAATTCCTTCGTTAAATCTACTGGGATTGCTTTCAATTGCTGATCTTTTAGGCAAATGCAAGAGGAAACAACTTAGCGTAACATTATTCCACCATATATATATATATATATATACATATATTTTTTTTTTTCACATACCATTACAAGTTTTCAAACTTCAGATAGAGATGCTGTAAGGAACTCCTTTTCCTGTAACTCCAGGGTCAGAAAATGGCTTCAAAAGCTCATAAGGCACAACGCCAACTCCATTTCTATTCTTCAATTTAATGTCAGCATTCCTTTCATCAATAATTCCTTCAAACTCCTTCAACCTCCCATTGAACTTTACGAAAGCCGCATTTATAGCCGGTTCCTCTGTCCATGATGGCTCTACTTGCTGCCCAAGATACTCCTCATCGGGAGAATGATTTGATAACACATCCAATATAGCCATCACTGTTGTTGCCTGAATTTGTGAAGGGAATGTTGTCAATAGTATCACTTCAGGTTTCTCCCAAAATAGTTTCAGCAACTCATCGTTCGGGTCTTCGGTTGGCATATTCATCCTAGCAGTTGTAGGCCTATTTGGAAAGTATCCTGCATATGTATATTGTCCGAAATTCACTGCGGCATGATGACCGGAGGCTATCCATATGATAGTTGTCATGGTTTCAATAAGGTCCTGATGTGTTTTAAGCACAGGCCACCAGGGTTCATCTTTCTTGTCAGCGTGACCTTCCGTTCGAACTTCTGTCCACCATGCTTGGAGCTCATTATCAGACACAATGAGACTTGAGTCTGGATAGTAGTGATTGACATAGTCACTAACCCACTCTTTGATGATATCCCATAAAACCAAACCATCATTGGCATATGGATAGTCTTCCACCGTCAATTTCAATCCATGTGGAGCAGATGGATCTTCCACAGCCATTCCCCTATCAATTATCAGAATCAGAAAGAAAATGTTATAACTTGCAGCCGCTTCAAAAGGCTTATTAATTATGACTAGCAGCATCTAAGTTTGGTAGAATGATAGGCTAGCTAAGGATCGATCAAACATACCTGTTTATTAGATCCTTGGGCAGCGCCTCGTAGTCAAACCGCCATTCTTGATCATAGACAACAGAGCTTAATTCCATAGAATACTTGCCAGGAAAGAATGACGTCTCTATAATCCCTTTTGCATTAATTAGATATTGTCGAGCTAGAGCATTGATCTCCATTGTGTACCGGAAATGCGGGTGCAAGAGTCTGTAGATTGGATGCATTTCACTAAGTTGGCGTTTGGCCGCGATTATGTATGGTTCTGTGCAGCAATGTGTTCTTAGCCTGCAAAATATAACATATGATACATGTTTGTAAATCGATTCGAATCCTATTTTTTTCATCGCAATTTGGAACAAACCGAGAATTTTTGTACATTAATGCAAGGCGGCTGCTAACTCAAGCGCAGGGAAAGTGCATACCAGTGACTAATAAGCTGGTGATAGCCAGACTCATGTGCAAGGACATGAGCTTTGGCAAGCCTCCAAAGCCAAACACCAGTGGAATGCCAAGCTGATCTAAACACTTGTTTCCATTGCGGCTTACCATCCATCGGTGGTCGAGTGAGCTCAATAGCTAGTGGTCTCAATGTTCCTTCATGGGTTAAGAAGAACAATGTCCGTGACCCGTATAATGTCGTTCCTTTCAGCTCTCTTATTTTGCTTACAAAAGGTAGGAATAAATCATGGTAGTCTAGGATGAAAAGCTTCTGATCTTTTACTGCCTACGTTCATCAATGCACCGAATTTAGTTTGTTAAGAGGAAAATCAAGATGAGTTTCAATACCGTTATTCAATCGGTTTTCTACTTCATACCTGTCCACATGTCATGAAACCTTTGATTTCTTGCTCAACCATTTCTGTAGTGATTGCTGATTCTTGGGGTCCATAGATTTCAGGGTCTAGTTTACTCCTTAATGGCCATTCCTGCATGATTTAATGCAATACTTTCATCAAGAAAAGAGTAATGTTTCAGCATCGTTAGTTTTAATATTACCAACATTTGTGAACAATTGATTCATTTCTTGATGAACCGCATGAACCTGGACTGGTTTTTCCTTTCTTATTAATGGACAAAAATACTATACCGTGACCATTTTGATGCTACAAGGGTTGAGACCAGAAAGAGTCTGTCTAGCAAATTCTTCATCCCTAAACCAAAAAAATCTGTCTCCTGAAACACAAAAACTCTTAAAATGAGAAAATGATAGACATCTTTTCATTTATGATTGATTTATTAATTTCCCATGTCGAATCTAGTTCTTATTATAGGTATAAAAAATATCTTACTCTCCATGGTATCAGGAGTCTCAAATTTCAAGACATCTTTAGTTCCATCAGTAATGGCCCTGAAAAGGTTAGGCAGAAGATCTTTCCAAAACCCCTGTTTCTTAAGGGGAGGCAAATTGATTCCTTCATTGAATAGTGCGTCAATGGAACTGAAGAATGGGAATCCAAGTTCACTGTCAACAATAGCGGTTGATAGAGAAGGAACTAAGGCATGCAATACTGATTTGAGAGTCTTGACAGAAAACGTGCCCATCTTTATTTCTGAGAATTCTTCATCTCGAGGCACGTAGAAGCTGCTACTCCTTGTCTCCGTAAGTGGATCTATCAGCACAATTGTTTCCAAATGGTTAGAATCAATGAAGGATAAAATTAATTTCCGTGATTTAGTTGATAGGTATAGATTAACAGTTATATATTTGACAATTTCTTTTAATTATAGATAGGTTTAAGTTTAGTAATTCTAGTTTATTTGATTATTATATAATGAAAGAAGGATTATTTTAAATAAGAAGATAAATAAAAAAACTTTAAAAAAAAAAAAAAAAAAAAAAAAAAAATTTATTATATATGTTAAAGCTGGTTAAACAAGTTAATCAAGATTAACTTTAAAAAATCAGCATATTTTTGTTCAAATTTTTTTAAAAAACTAAGCGATGTTTTGAATTTTTTTTTTAATTAAATTAGATTTTGACATGACTTTAATATATTTAATTGAATACTTAGATTGACTTAATGACCAATTTTCACCAGATTTATTTTAAAATCTAACTTAGATGTAAATTTGTCAAACGGTCACACGGGGGGGGATAATATTGTTTTTTTTTAAAAAAAAAAACAAAATTGGACTTTGACTCGAACACAATCCATCACTACTATTTTTTTCATTATTTTTCTGCATTTTTACCTGACTCGGTCCGTGGTCGGCCAGTACGGCAACGCCTAGGGTACGGGTGCTCTTTGCCACCTAGCACCGGCCTTGCAGTCTCTGGATCACTATCAGGATTTCCAAGATCATTGTACAAGTCATAGTCATAGATCCTTTCACCTTTCTTTCGTTCTCCGTTGTCATTGCCTCGTAAGGTTTCAAGTTCTTCCTCTCTCAGTTTTGTCAATCCATTTGGTGTTTCTGATGGCAAGTATGACTATTCCATGAAACACAAAAATCAATTCATTTAAAAAATTCCGTTATGTGGGATATTTTATAAGATTAAAATACCATCTTTTTATTTTTTTAAATTTATTTTTAATATTAGTATATTAAGACAATATAATAAGTTTATTTAAAATATATATCTAATTTATATATATTTATATGAGTCAAGATTATTTTTTTATTTTTACCATATCCATATCCATGACCTGAAAACTTCACATGGTAATATTGACATTATCGTGAGAAAAAAATATAAATCATGAACGTTGAGTTAAAGCATATAAAGTATACATGTCAGCTCCTCCGAGGGATTATATCCTGTGATTTTATCACATGAAATCTTTTGTATTGTTTTTGTAGTTATTCACTCTTTCAACATAACGTTTAATGTAAATTTAATATTTTTTTTTATAATTTTCCTTAATTTATTCTTATTTTATATTATTAGTGTGATAAAGTTGAAATTTTCAGAACATTCGAACTGACAGAATGGAATTGTATCAGCCCACACATAACATCCACAATGCCACCCAAACCTTCTTAAGCAAAAAATTTGTACATAAAGTACCATACATACATACATACAAACATACATACATATATATATATATATATATGTATATATATAAAGAAAAAATATGATCCAACATGATAATTGATTAATAACAACATCAAATTAAACAAAAAAAAAAAAACTTGGATCACATAAGGGTAAGTAACTGTTAGAAAATAATATAAATCATATTTTAAGATATCACCTATCATTTTTAAGATTTTAGGCTGAAATGGTTTCTTATTATTGTTCTTGGCATGATTTCAGAGCTTTCATTTAAAAAAATATATTAGAAAAAGATATAAATAATATCTACAACTTTACCTAACAACTTAAATTTTTAAATTAAAATATTTTTTTGATAATAACAAATCTTATTATCAGAAAGTAACTAACCTTGTTAGTGAAAAAGAGTCTCTTCTTTTTATTGTCAAACTTCGAATGGATCCATGAATCACAAGTCACATGAACTGGTCCAGTAGGGAAGCCATCTAACACAACATCATGAAGGTACATCTCTTTATGGTGCTCATTTTCAACAAAAATGGCACCAATCTCTCCAAAATCTGGTGGAACCACAAAATCCGCTTCATACTTGATATCCTCTCCTTCATGATCTATCTTGTGTGCGTACTTTCGAATTGAGGGCTTCTCTAATCCCGTCTCTAGAGAAATTGAAAAAAAAAAGGTTGGAATTTAGACATGGAATCAACTTTTTTTCCTTTTTTTAGGTGGGTACGTACAGCTTTTTTACTTGCACAATTTTTTTCTTACTTCAATCATTCAAATATATATATATATAATATATATATATATATATATATATATATATACACTTGCAAACAAGGAATATATGTTAATTTTTTTCAATAAATAAATCATTCGATAAGAACTTAAAAGGTTGTTTCTTGCACTTGTAAAGAAAAAAGAAATATAAAATACTTGGAACACAGGTCTTTCAAGAAGCACTGCTTACTTGGGTCAAGCTCGGCGCTAACAAGCTCCAAGAGGAGTGTTTTGCCAAACAGGTCTTTCAAATCATCAAGTCCTCGTTCTATCCCTATTTCTGTCCAAAAATCAACAACTGTTTGTTTCACAGTCACCACAGCCTTAACATCTGTGGACTGCTGTGTGACACTAGCTATAGATTTAATGCTTCCATGTTTATAGCCAACACGAACCTTTTTGTTTGCTTTAGTGGACATGGACCTTGAATACACGGGAAAAGAAGCATGACCACTGCCATGGATGAATGGTTTAGGTAGTAGAAAAGGGATTTTTGTTGAAAGGTGTGACTGGTGAAGCTGTGGCTTCAACATTGTTGCTAATAGGAGAGGAGATACTTAGGTTTAACGAGGAGTTTGTTGTATGAAAATCTGTAGTGAGCAAGCTATGATATATAGAACTAGACAGAGAGAGAGAGAGAGAGGAACTTGTTTTTCATATGGTCTATAATTCATGCATATGATACATAAATTAAATTGTCAAAAATAAATTTCTCAGGAAAGAGTGGATATATATGATTTGTTTAATAAACGTGTGAAAATTATTAAATCTGACTTTTCAAATCCAATTCCAAATACAGATACTATCAAGTTATATTGTTTGAATTATTTTTTTAGTGGATGTGACATGAAAAAAAGATGTGGATATTTAGGTCAAAATAGAGATAAAATTACCTAGATGTAAAAAAAAAAACCTAGACGCCAATATATATATATATATATATATATATGGAGAAGCCTGTAATATGAAGAAGAAATCTCTCCCTTAGTAATTATTGTGTTATGACTATATATGTTCAATTATACATGCGTTTATATTTTCTGACACTATAAATACATTACCCAAAGCAGTAGGGAAGCTAGACTAGCTGGCTGGAGAAACATAAAAAAGGGAAACTTATGCCATTTAGATTTAATCGGGAAAAAAGAAAAAACTGATTAAAGATAGTTATTTATAAAGAATCATCTCAATTCAATAATTTAAACTGTTAGATGAGGTTTTAGAATACGATTTATATTATTCTTAACACACCCCCTCAAATAAAAGCCCTTTAAGCTTGAAATTTACACAGACCCACATTACTTTATGCTTAATTTTTATCAAATAAATTAATGAGAATGGTGTGATTTAAGTGTGATTTAAACTCGTGACTGTTTGGTCATCAAGGTTTTGATATCATATCAAAGAATTATCTCAACCCAATAATTTAAACTGTTAAGTAAAATCTTAAAATATATTTTATATTATTATCCAACAGTCACGCTTCATCATTCTCAATTGCTAATAACTATTTATAATCGTAAGAGAGTCATACTCTTAGCAGTATTTACAGTGATAAGCAACAACTATAAAACCACTAAATTGATTTTCTTTTATGATGCCCCCCACAAAAATAAAAAAAAAATAAAAAAAATGCATATCTGGAGAGAATTGGGTATATTGTTTCCATCGAAGTACATGGTATTTCTTTTTTCTATATACGCTGATACGTAAGAAGTTATGATTGTCCCGAATAAAGATGCAGATCTGACTATTAATTAAAGGTTCATACACGTTGTGAGCACACCAAAAAAATCAATTCTTATAATTTTGTTTATCTTTTAAATAAATTTTATTACACAGAATTTGTGTGTACAAGAACCTTATATATAATTAATAGCTTAGCTTTAATATTTAGCTTTAACTAGTTACATGCCCGCGCGATGCCGCGGGTCAATTATTTTTTACATTTCATAAAAAGCTAAGATCTAAAAGTATTATGTTTTTTTGCAAAGTTATATCCAAGAGTCTTAGGTTTAGCTGCAACGCCTAATCCAAGAGTAATATTTATAATATTAATAATAACATTAAACTTGCATGGCTTAAATTTAAGTCGGTTTGACTGCAATACCAGACCCAATAGCATTGGACGTGGGTCTAGCTGCAAGGTCATGTTATAAATGTGTGATAATTAAATAAATTAGTTAAAAAAAACAAAGAAAAAAAACCAACAGGAAAATAAAAACTAATGAAGAAAAAAAATTATGAATTAACTAGGTTAACCCTTCAAACCAGGTTAACCCGTCATACCTTGAATTCGCATCGTGAAAGTTTGATAATTAAAAAGGAAAAAAAAAAAACTAATGGGTTAACCCAGAATTAATTGAGCTAACTTGTCAAACCAGGTTAACCTGTCAAACTCGGAATCCTTGTCATGAAAGTTTGATAACTAAATAGAAAAAAAAATAACATTAACAATTTAAATTAAACAAAAAAATTAATTAAAAATAAAAAAAAACAAAAGGATGAGCCTTTTTACTATGGACTGTATTGTGCAGTCCACAATCAAATGCATAAAAACAACAAAAAAAGAAAAAAAAACTAAAAGCATCAGCCGAGAACTACTTAGAAAAAAAATTAATATTAATAAACTAAATTAATTAAAAATAAAAAATAAAAGAAAAAAAACCTCTAAGAAGAAAAAAAACTAAATAGAAAGAAATTTAACATTAACAAACTAAACTAAACGAAAAAAAAATAATTAAAAAGCAAAAAAAAAATTCAGGTTAACTCATCAAACCAGGTTAACCCATTAAACTCGGGATCCGTGTCATGAATGTCTTGTAACTAAATAAAAAAAGTGAACATTAACAAACTAAACTAAACGAAAAAAAATTAATAAAAAAAATTAAAAAAAATCTGAGTTAACTCGTCAAACCATATTAATCCATTAAACCTAGGATATGTGTCATGAAAGTCTGATAACTAAATAAAAAAATTAACATTAACAAACTAAATTAATCAAAAAAATTATGAAAATAAAAAACAAAAAAAAATTTGACGGGTCAACTCAGAATTAACTGGATTCACCCGTGAAACCAGGTTAACCCGTGAAACTCGTGATATATGTCATGAAAGTCTGATAACTAAATAGAAAGAAATTTAACATTAACAAACTAAACTAAATGAAAAAAATTAATTAAAAAGAAAAAAAGCAAAAAAAATATATTTCGGGGTTAACTTGTCAAATCAAGTTAACCCGTTAAATCTAGAAAACGTGTCATGAAAGTCTGATAACTAAATAAAAAAATTTAACATTAATAAACCAAATTAAACAAAAAACTTGTGTTAGAAGAAAAAAATAAAGAAAGAAGCAAAAAAAAATCCCGAAAGGCATAAAAAACAACTAAAAAAATAAGACAATTTAAAAAAAAACCAAAAACGGATCAGTGTTTTCTCGTGGTAATGCGGTCCACGATGAAACAATGATCCGTTTTAGAATATGTTACAATTAATTAAAAAGAAAAAAAATTCGGGTTAACTCGTCAAATTAGGTTAACTCGTCAAACCCGGGATTCGTGTTATGAAAATTTGATAACTAAATAAAAAAAATTAACATTAACAAACTAAATTAAACAAAAAAAATTCATTAAAAGAAAAATACACAAAGAAAAAAGCAAAAAAAAAACCCATAAAGGCAATAGAAAACCAAAAAAAAATAAAAACAAAAAAAATAAAAAATAAAAACAAAAAAAAAGGGAAAAAAAAAAAAAAATAAAAACAAAAAAAAAGGGAAAAAAATAAAAACAGAAAAAAATGGGGAAAAATAAATAACAAAACAAAAAAAAGGAGAGAATTGCTCAGCATTTCACTATGGACTTGCACAGTGAAACATTGAGCAGTTTTAGTTTTTTCTTAATACAAGAACCTTATATATAATTAATTAATACATGTTGTCATGAATATTCTATATATGTTTGATATAAGTAATATATGATTGTTCATGGATGTATCGAGATTCACCTCAAAGGGTTGCATATAATGGATTATTATAATTGGGTTGATGGTTTTATTAATTACATATTATCTAATCTAAAAAATATTAGTGGGGGCCATATTAAATGACCATTTAAAAAGTGTAAAAATAAAAAGTTTTCAATCAAGATATCGTAATAATGCATCTTCTACAAAAAAAAGTTCATTGAGAAATTCATGTTTTGGTTTGCACACAAAAAACCATATGTTCCTTACGTGACCATGGTAGAAAGAATGGTTGGGTCAACTTTTAATTTTAGCAAACTGCACGGAATTGTAGATGATAATAGTAATCCTTATAAAAATATGGTAATGGATACAATGAGAATGAATCAAGGTTATGTAGGTGAATGTCTAGTCATAGATGAAAAGCCAAATGCAGATGCTGCTAGTTCTTTTATCTATCAAAAGACTCCGACAAACAATTATGGGATGAGTCCACAAATTATAGTAAACTATCAGTCGTTGCACAAGTGTTCACCATCAAGTTAGATCATGGGTTGAGTTACGATATAATTGTTAAATGGACGAGAAGCATTTCACTTAAAAGGAATGGTTGAAAGAGAACTTTTATACTGTTAAATCCATGATAAAACCCATCGGCCTATAATATTAGAAAATTGACATGTGTCCAAACTTCTTTATGTTGTAATATCTTGAAAATATAGAGTTGACCGAGTGGAGAATATATAGGCATGCTTGTTATAAACCCCAGAACTAGCGGGGGGAAGGACTTTTGGTGCACATAAAAAAAACTTAGATACTTCTTATTCTCTAATATACTATAAAGGTTATTCATGTCTCTAATGACTGTTGAGCACATGACATGACATCATTTACATGATATAGTGGATGGAGTCATGGTGTACCCATTTGATGGTAAAGTCTAAAAACATTTTAATAGGGAGCATCTTCAGTTTTCAATGGAATCAAGGGACATGCGTTTGGACATGCGTTTTGAGTTATGTATAAATGAATTCAACCCATTCAATTCATTTGTTGCTTCTTATTCTTATTGGTTGATTATATTTATGATTTACAACTTACCATTAGGGATATGTATGAGACTAAAGTTCATATTTTTATCTACAGTTATATCAGGTTTTAATGTTCTAGGTTAAAATATAGATGTTTATCTTCTATTGTTAATTGATGAGTTGAAACAATTATAGACATCTGAGACTTTGACTTAGGATATCTCGAGGAAACAGATTTTTCATTTGAAGAAAATTTTGATGTGAACTATCAATAATTTTCTTGACATGACATCATTCATATGATGTAACGGATGGAGTCATGGTATACCTATTCAATGATAAAGCCTTAAAACATTTTAATATGGAGCATCCTCAATTTTCAATGAAATCAAGAAACATGCATCTAACTTTTAAATTTTCAAAAAAAAATTTCTTTTCTTTTAAAATTTAATTTTTTATATTTTTTCTTCTAATTTTATCCTTTAACATTATAGCCATTCTCAGCAAATTCTCTTCCTAACAAAATAAAAATTAAAAGAATCCTCGAAAGAACAAAAAAATATATATATTACAATGAACTAACTATTTTTTATGGGATTGACTTGATAATCAAGGAGATTTGCTTCTTCATTTTTTTTAATTCAAAGTTTGATATGATTAGTTCTTCTAGACGCACCAAATTTGTAATATAGTTTACATAATATATTTAATCTTGATTGATAAACAAACTAATCCATGTATATATAAAAATAATTTAGTTTAGTTATAAAATAAATAGATTTAATCTCAAATATTCTTCAAAACAGGTTAAAGAAAATAAATTTATCGTAACACCGTGATATATTATAAATATGCCTGTGGACTGTACGAATAATGGAGCCACTGTAAAAGGGCATTTATATTTTGGGATGTCAAGTCAGGCATGGACGAGGTACATTCATTCACATGCATCTCATGGAGTCCACATAAGACATTATCATGATCAATCATAAATTAATAATTGTACGGAATCCAGTCAATATGATAGAAAATATCTGTCGTCATTCTAGGATCACTCATTTTTTCCCTTCATTTTCTTTTGATTGATTGATTGATTCATCTCATATACTGTTACATTTTATTAATCACCATTAATTGTGATTAGATAGAATGCGTTCTGGAACGAGATGTTATTAAAAAATTTAATTTTTTTATTAAAATTTAATATAGTTTATGTATTTTAGATTGTTTTAATGTGTTGATATTAAAAATAATTTTTAAAAAATAAAAAAAATATCATTGACATGCATTTCGGCATAAAAAATTATTTGAAAAGTAACCGCTACCATATTGTCAAGCACTCTCTTAATCTTTAATTTTGTTTTTATTAAATTGTGAGAATCTAATCGGTTTCTTAATTTATAATTTGATAGATTTAATCAAAAATTTATAATTTTTTTATTCAAAATAATTTCGTTTAAATATTTTGATTAAAAATAAATTAATCTACATTATCTTAAATATTGTTACGTTGTATTAATCACCATCAATTGTGATTAGTTAATATTTAATTTTCTTTTTATTATTATAAAAAAAATTGCGAGAATCTAATCAGTTTTTTAATTTATAATTTGATTGATTTAATAGAAAAAATTTATTTATTTTATTCAAAATAATTTCGTTTAAATATTTTTATTAAAAATAAATTAATCTAGTTTATCTTAAATAATTTAAAACCCTAGCTTTACTTCGTATACGGTTTAAATAACTATAAGTTTTTACATTGAACGAAAGAAAATGCAAAAATCATTGAAATGGGTCATCAATCAGTATCTCATCAGCCCAATACAAGAGATGGGGCTAGCTGCTGGTTGATGACGGTGTCTTGTCGTTGAAAATAATGCAATGAAATTAATGCTTATGAAAATGATTAATTGAAAAAGTTTATACATGTGTAGCTAGAATCGACCACAAAAGTGAACCGGCAATATATATACACACTGGCATATTCAAATGTAATTTATAGTGGGTTAATATTAATTTTTTTAAAAAATATTAAAAATATTTTAATAATATTATTAAATCTAAGCAAGTGAGTTAATTTTTAAGTAATTTAGTGTTTTTTGTATCAATAACATTTTTACAATAGGTTTTAATCATAGAATTTAGTTTTGGTACTCAAACCTATTTTGACAAAAAAATACGAAGTTTAAATAAAAATTGAAGTGATTGAAGGCCGGATTCCAATTCCTTGCATGATTTTTGTTGCCACCCAATTTTTTACCCTTTTTTTATAAATTTCTTTTTTAAAATTCAAAAATAACGAAAAACAACGAAAATAAAAAAAAATATGTTTTTTAAATATATTTGCATCTTTTTTATCATTTTCAGCATCATTTCAAAAGAATTTAAATTTTCAAAAGTCTTTCGCACGCGTTCGACTTTTCATACATTATTTTTAAAATCATTGATTTTCTTCATTGACTCGATGTTGATATTTCTCATTTTAAAAAAAATATAAAAAATTAAGAAAAATTAAAATTTACAAAAAATAAAGAAGTTGAGGGACCAATGTGCTTTAGGGACTAAGCCATTTTCTTTATAAATAGAGATCACAACATACACGAAAGAAAAGGCAATTCTGAAAAATAAAAGAAACACAAAAAACCCTAAACCTAAACCTTCAAACCGTCGCCCCCTTTTCCTTTGGGTTTGTCTCCCAAAACTAGCCAAAGGAAGGCAGCCGCCGCTTCCCCTCTTGAAGCCAAAGGAGTCGCAACCCCCCACTCTTATTTGTTTTGGAAACGAAACCGCCATCCCCCGGGGTCCTTGGTTTTTTTGCTCTCCCAGAACTAGAGAGCCAAGGACCCCCTACCATTTCAGTTCTTCTCCCTTTCCCAGCTGGTCCACATTCCATCTCTCGGACAACCCCCTCTCTTTGCCAAAACCAAATGTCATATGCTGTAACTGATGAAACTACTGGAGATGAAGACGAGGGACAAACAATAACAGGAACATGGGGAATTTAAATCAAAGATCAGAGCGGGAACGCACCCAACGACTAAACACATCGTTTTAGTTTATTTTGCAATATTATTAGGATACACATGTAATAAGGAATATTACCCTTAAGTTTCGGAACAACCAAATTATGTGTGTATTTAATTGGTTGCAACAGAATAGAAATTATGTTGAAAAATTGTAATGTAAGAAACGCATGAAGAGAAATTCAGGTGAATCATTTCTTGTTTCTATACAATTTTCACTTCTTCTTCTTCATCTATCAAATTGATATCTAATTGCGATATCCACCAATTAACCAAATTAAGACTGAGATCAGTAACAGGGGAAGCCATTTCCATTCCACCCATAACAACTGGTATCAGAGCTAACCTTCCTTGGCTAAGGCTACGACGCTAGAAACACGAACTGCAGAGATAAAAAGGCTTGGGGAGTCCATTGAACTAACAAAAAGAGAAACCAACCACAAGTATGAATTGCTCGTTACTCTCGTGAAAGAACAAGGCTAGAAGTTGGACACTACCATAGACTGTCATGGAACTTAGATCGAAGACATAAAGAATTTGCTTAGTGGTTTGGCGCAATAATTGGAGTTTGTCATGCAAAGGATTCCATTTGCTGTAGGGGAATCAAGTCAGGGCAGGGAAAAGCAAACGGTTCATCAGAATGAATCAACAGGCAAACCTATCTATTTGAATGAGGGAAGACCAGCTGCTTATAAGGTACACAGGCCAAAACACCTCTTTCCAGTATTCGGAAGGGATGATGTGCATAGATGGTTGTATAAATGCAATCAGTACTTTGAAATTGAGGATTTTGAGAAACTGAAACTTGCTTCTTATTATTTAGATGGCATAGCTCTATATTGACACCAAAATTTTATGAGAAACTTAAATAACCAGAGAGTAAGTTGGGATGAGTATGTAAAAGCCTTGTGTTAAAGATTTGGAGGGCAGAAGGACCCTATGGAAGACCTGATTAACCTGAAACAAGTAGGGACACTGGAAAACTATATCCACGATTTTGACATTCTATGGAATAAGGCAGACATAGGGGAGAAACAAGCTTTAGTTATATTCTTAGGGGGTCTAGAATTGGAGATTAAAAACACTATCAAAATGTTCGAACCCAAAGACCTGAGGCAAGCTTACAACCTTGCTAGATTGCATGCCAACACCTTAGCTCACAGATAAAATACGGGATTTACACCAAAACACTCAGCCTCCACCACTAGCCACAACCTGCCACAAAAAACCATGCAGTGTATAACAATGCTCAAAATTCTTTCAACAAAACTGCCAATAAACCCACCAAATCTATAAAAAACCAAGAGTTCGAAGAACGTAGATTAAAAGGGTTGTGTTTCTGGTGTGATGACAAATTTGTCCCAGATCATAGGTGCAAAAACAAGAGGTTGTATTCTCTAAGTATTATAGACGAGGAGGAAGAAATTAGAGGAGAGGAGCAGTGTAAGGAGGGATGCCCAACTGGAGAACTATACCCCAGATTTCATTAAATGCTTTAGAAGGGACTATCGGGTTCCACACGATGAAAGTCATAGGGAAGCAGGTTCTCCACATTCTGGTGGATTCGGGAAGCACTTACAACTTCTTAAACTCTTCATTAGCCCATAAACTACAGAACAATTTAACCACCATCACCCCTATAACTATACAAGCTGCCAATGGAGGGAAGATGTCATGTACTTTAGTGTGTAAGGGCCTGAAATGGGAGATATAAGGGGTGTGATTTGAAGCAAACGTTTCATCATGGACTTGAGTAACTATGACATGGTGTTAGGTGTTCAATGGTTGTCAATTCTAGGGGACATTTTGTGTAACTACAAGCATCTTTGAATGTCCTTTAATTGGCAGGGCCAGAGGGTGTTGCTGAAGGGAGAGAGTCCAATCAAATTCCAAGCTATTGAGCTTGCACAACTGCAGGGGTTATTAAACAGTCCAGAGCATGTGGCAGAACTTCACTTATGTAGTCTACAAGTCTTGGAGGATGATGATCTCGCTCTTAAAGCAACATCACCACCAGGATACCACGTTAACAACATTGCTAGAGAATTACAGTGACCTCTTTAAGGAGCCTGAAGGACTACCCTCAGCTAGGGGCCATGATCGTGTTATACCCTTGAAGGAAGGGAGTCAACCCGTTAACTTGAGACCATATAGGTACTCAGGGCTGCAGAAGGATGTGCTCGAAAAAATGGTAGAGGAAATGCTGGGAAGTGGAATTATAAGGCCTAACAATAGCCCTTTTGCCTCCCTAATAGTGTTGGTTAAGAAGAAGGATTCCACATGGCGAATCTGTGTGGATTATAGAGCACCCTAGGAAGTTCATCTTGGTTTTTTTCGACGACATATTAATCTACTGTAAGACATCTGCAGCTCACTATGAACATTTACAGACTATTTTCGACCTCTTAAGGATAAAAGAAAGTAAGTGTAGCTTTGGCAATGAACAAGTCGAATACTTGGGCCATATTATATCTAAATATGGAGTTGCTACTGACCCCAACAAAGTCAAAGCTATAATTGAGTGGCCATTGCCTAGGAACTTACAGCAACTCAGAGGGTTTTTGGGGCTTACTGGCTACTATAGAAGATTTGTCAAGGGATACGGATCCATTTGCAAACACTTGACACAACTCCTAAAAAAGTATGCCTTTGGCTGGAACCTATAAGCAACTATTGCATTCACCTTACTCAAGGAGTTGATGACCACTCCTCTAGTATTATCTTTGCTAGCTCTAGATAAATTATTTATTGTAGAGACCGACGCATTTATGGTGGGTATAGGTGCAATACTTATACAAGAGGGGCATCCCATTGCCTACATCAGCAAGTCTCTAGGCCTTAAACAGCAAGCCATGTCTATTTATGAAAAGGAAATGTTGGCTATACTGCATGCAGTCAACAAATGGAAGCATTACCCCTAGGGCGGCTTTTTTAAGATTCACAGGAATCATGTAAGTCTTAAATATCTCCTAAACCAAAAGATAGTTACTCCTATGTAGCACCAATGGTTAATTAAATTAATGGGGGTATAACTATAAGATCAAATATAGAAAAGGGAAAGACAATGTGGAAGCTGATGCCCTCTCACGAACTTCAAGCCAATTACTCTATTCCTTGGTTGTCTCCTCAGTCTCTATCAAGCTTATAGAGGAGATTGCACAATCTTGGTAAAAGGATCCACATTTACTGACTGTCATTCAAGACCTGCAAGCCTCTCCAACATCACATTCACACTACACATGGGTCAATGGCCACCTACAGAGGAAGGGAAAAATTATGGTGGGGCATGATTTAGACATACACAGAAGTTAATCTCTTTATATCACAACTCAGCCGTGGGTGGTCACTCAGGAAGCATGGCCATTGCAAAAAGGGTGGGAAGTTTGTTCTACTAGAAGGGCCAACAGAAACACGTTCCATAGTTTGTGTGAGCATGTTCAATCTGTCAGCAAAACAAGCATGAGAATGTAGCCACTCCAGGGCTACTACAACCTCTACTTATTCCTCATGCTCCATTCATTGATATCAGTATGGATTTCATCGATGGGCTGCCTAAATCTGAAGGCAAGGATGTCATTATGGTGGTAGTTGATCGCTTCAACAAATATGCTCATTTCATGAGCCTCAGCCACCCTTATTCAGCACCTACAGTGGCTAAGATATTTATAGATAATATGTATAAATTACATGGTCTTCCAACATCAGTTGTCACCAATAGAGATCCAGTATTTCTGAGCAAATTTTGGAAAGAATTGTTCACCATACAAGGGGTTAACTTACTCTTCTCCTCAGCATATCACCCTCAAACTGATGGTCAGACAGAGATCATAAATAAATATGTTGAAAACTACCTCAGATGCATGACAGGGACCAACCCAAACTAGTGGGCATGATGGCTATCACTTGCAGAATGGTGCTATAATACCAATTTCCATTCTTCAACTCAGCTCACTCCTTATGAAATACTATATGGGTTTCCTCCTCCTATACATGTTCCTTATAGTCCTAGAAACTCTACGGTGGAATCAATTGATGACATTCTAACCAGGCAAAAAGAAATGCTTAAGCAAGTCAAGAGGAACCTACAAGCTGCTTAGAACAGGATGACACAAACTGCTAATGACAGGCGCAACGAAAGGAGCTTCTCTATAGGGGACTATGTTTATCTTAAACTCCAACACTACAGGCAAAAATCAGTAGTCCACAGATCATCACTGAAATTATCAACAAAGTTCTTTGATCCTTACCTGGTGATCAACAAGATTGGCAACGTGGTGTACAAACTAGAACTTCCACCTTCCTCGACCATACACCCAGTGTTCCACGTTTCACAACTTAAGAGGCATGTCGGGAGCCAACCAGTGCAGACTACCCTGCCACAAATGCCTTCAAACCCTGTATTACAACCACAAGCAACAATGGACAGACGCATCGTGAAGAGAAAGAATCAGGCCGCTACTCAAATATTAATTCATTGGAGGGGTTTCTCACCTGTAGAAGCTACTTGGGAATATGCAGAGGAAATCACAACTCGTTTTCCACACTTTAACCTTGATAATAAAGTTATTTCAATGGGGGAAGATTTGTCACATGCTGTAACTGATGAAACTATATGAGATGAAGATGAGGGACAAACAATAATAGGAACAGGGGGAATTTAAATCAAAGATCAGAGCGGGAACTCACCCAACAACTAAACGCACCATTTTAGTTTATTTTGCAATATTATTAGGAGACAGATATAATAAGGAATATTACCCTTAAGTTTCGGAACAACCAAATTGTGTGTGTATATAATTGGTTGGAACAAAATAGAAATTACGTAGAAAAATTGTAATGCAAGAAACGCATGGAGAGAGATTCGGGTGAATCATTTCTTGTTTCTATACAATTTTCACTTCTTCTTCATCTTTCCAATTGATATCTGATTGCAATCTCCACCAATTAACCAAATTAAGACTAAGATCAGTAATAGGGGAAGCCATTTCCATTCCACCCATAACACTAAGCTAGATCTTCCCCCTCACTCTCTTCAACCACAGCCGCCTCTCCACCTTCCCCGATCTCTTCATCTCATAACCTGAAAGAAACCTACTATTAACACCGAAGCCTTCCCTTCAGTGGGGTCTTCTTCTCCTTCGGTCTCCTCAACAACAATGGCCACAGACCAGCTAAAACAGCCCCCGCTTTTCTTCATCTTCTGCAACTGACCACAAATAGCTCACAAACTCATAGCCATTCCCCACAAGCCGTACACCTTTCCTTCTCCACAACCATTAGATCTTCCATCTGAAGAAGAAGGAAAGAACAGAAAATCAAGAGGAAGAAAGAAGACCGAGAATAGATCTAAAAAAGGAGAAAGAACTGGAAAGTTTGCTTGTGTTTTTCTTGTTTTGAAGGTCACCGCCGACGAGGAAAGCAAGAAGGGAGGAAGTCATTCCAGATCCACCCAGTCCCCTTCACGCGCTGCCAGTGGCTGCCGTGTGTGGAGAGGACGCGCCACCACTATTTTGGTGGTTCAGAAGACTTCCCAACAGTTCCTAGATTTTTAGGGTTTATTTTGTAATTTTTGAATTGTATAATGTGTTTGATTTTTATTATTTTATAATATATAATTATGAGTGTGAGAGTAAAAATAGTGATGTGTGTGTGCGCTTTTGTTTTATGTTTTTAAATGATAAAAAACCAAAAAAGATAAAAAAAAAAAAAAAGAATTAAATGTTTTAATTTGCATAGAATTCAGTTCATATTTTAAAAAATAAAAAATAAAATACTGTCATACGTGTGAGGCGTTGCAACGAATGTTCCTGTCTTAGGTAAGTATCTGGAAATTGAGAAATATGGGGAGACAAGGATTCCTTGTCTTTAATCACTGGAAAGCGGGAAAGGTAGTCGCCACTTAGTATTTTGGTCACTAGGAACTCTAACTCGTCTCAGAGATCGAGTACAGGGATTGGTTGTGTAAAGGGAAGGTATTAGCACTCCAAATACGCCTTACCTAAGGTAAGCTGCATTGTTTGATTATCTGATAAAAAGCTAAGGTGTTATTATATTTCTAATTGTTGGTCTATCTAAGGTTTCAGAAAAGTCCTTCTTCGTAAGAAGATCCTTATCTTATCGGGTAAAAGCCTATCCGTTCTAATGTCTATAAAAAACCACTACCTTTTTAATATCAGGAATACGTTTTATGTAAAAATTCATAATCCTAGATACTAAAAGAAAAGAAAAATATTTTTTTGAAATATTGGCCTAGTTCTCATGGCTATAATAAACTTGTTATTAAAGCTAAAATACATGTTAAAACATATTTTTGAATTTTTTTGTTTTATGTATATAAAAAAACGATATAATTTTTTTTTATCTTTGAGAGACTTGGGCGTATGCATGAAAACAAAATATTTTTTTGTTTTATAATTTTTTTTGCAATGTTTTGATGAAAACCAGGTATTTTAATACCAGATTTGTATCTTTACGATATAAAAATACTAGCCAATATTATGTAAAGTAGATAAAAAAATACACGAGAAAATCACAAAATATTTTAGAAAGATTTTTGGAATTTTTTAATTTTTTTTAATGAACTGTGGATTGCTCTCCACTGTGCAATGTGAACAGTAGAGCATCTGCTGAAAAAGAAGAAGAAGAAGAAGAAAGGGAAGGGGAAGGAGGTTGACCTATGGTGGAAGCTTGGCTGCGACGAGGAGATACGACTGGTGGCTTAATAGGCGTTGGTGGAGGGCATGGTGGCTGGTGAAGGAAGAAAAAAAGTTGCAGAGGAGAGAGGCTTGGCGACGCGCTCACTATATGAGGTGGTCAGGCGGTTTCTTGTGATGGAGATGGAGGTGTTCAATTCAGCGGTGATGATGTTGGTGGCTGAATGCTGCGGTGGAGAGAGAGAGAGGTTCTACTGGCAGCAGAAACCGAGTATTTGAGGTTGGTTTTTTTGTTGTCTTTTGACCAGAATTTTTCTCTCCTTGGAGCATGCAAATCACATCTATTTATTGGTGGTGGATGAGGGAAACTTTTTCTGTTCTAGTGCCAAATGTCAGCCTTTGATTCGACCCGAAATCATTCCAAACATTTCTTCAAAGAAGCAATGATGAACTGCAAGTTTTGCGCCGGAAAATGGTTACTCAGGTTGGCTACTTTAGGGTGGTGCCGCCACCTCTACAGCCTCGATAAGCCTGAACAGTTTATACTAGCGTGTATTTAGGTATCACAGGATCATTTTCATGCAGGTTTCATCTAATTTGGGAAGAAACGAAGCGTCAAACGCCTTGGGAAGGAGGCCCCTCGGGCAGCCTCGCTGGAGAAGAAGATGAATAGTAACTTTTCTGCCAATTGCGCTTTAGTCCTTCAATTTGTGACTTATCTTTAATTACACCCTTGATTGGCTTCAAACTTTCAAAGTGTGAAGTATCTTACAAAATATCTTAAACGACGCGTCGTCTTTTTATTATTCATTTTCTTCTTCATTTGGCCTAAAAAGTTGTTCAGGTGCCTATTTTTCAAGGGCATTTAATGATTATTTCCTCAACCGAACCGGACAAACAACACACCATCATAATAGGCTGACATTGTACTACAACCCAAAGTAGGTCTCGCTAGAAAATTATCCCTACAGCAGTCGCGACACTACGCTAAAATAGCCAACCCGACCAGCTTTCAGCAGCCAACTTTTTTAGGCCATGATAGCAACTCTAAACAAATGGTTGGAATCTTTCCGAATCAAATTAAGGGTTAAGATTTGGCACCAGTAAAAACAAGATGTCCATCTTCCATACCCTATAAATACGGGTGGATTCCGTGCATTGAGTAGGAAGAAATCAGAGCCCAAAGTTGGTGAAAAATCAGCTTTTCTTCCTAGTTTTTTTCTTCTTATATGCCAACCATCTTCTTCCTTTTCTTTCTTCACACCTTTGCCACCAGCGCCACCACCAATATCACATGGACATTCCGAGCACTGCTAGTTAGCCACCCCTCAGATCAGGGAGCCCTCTTCTCCTCCCTATTTTGCTAGAAAACCATGGCAATTTGCATGCAGAACCATTGTTCTATTTGCATTGTTGAGCTGGGCCAGCAACCATGTGGATCATGGGTTGGACCCATTTCGGCCCAGCCCACCCCTCAAAAAAGCATAAGGGTTTGTTAGGCCACCTATCGGCCCAACTCGACTGGGTCGGGCTGGACCTACCTCATCCCAACCCATATATAAATAAAACAAATTTCAAAGGCTCTTTCAAAAAAAATTGTGATTTTCTCGTATGTTTTTCTAATAATTTTGCATAATATCGATTTGTATATTTAAATTGTAAGATACATATCTAGTATTAAAATACTTGGTTTTCTCCGAAACATTTCTTAAAAAATTGAAGATTAAAAAAAAATCTCAAAATTTTTTAAAATTAATTTTCTCTTTTAAAAAAACAAAAACAATTCTTTGTTTTCATGCATGTGACCATATCCTAAAAGTTTTCTAAGCATATTTTTTACTAAAAAAAAACATCTTTCTCATGTTTTGAAATGCAAAAATAGAAATTGAATCCGAGTTGTGTTAAGCATTTGAATTTTATATATTTAACACTTTGTATAAATATGTAATTAATACATCTTTTATCTAGCAAATAGGGAGAGATAAGGAATTCTTGTCTTTTATTCGTGGAAAAATAGAATGAGAGTCGCTACCTAATATTTTGGTCACTAGGAATCTTAACTGGTCTTAGAGATCGGGTATGGAGACTGGTTGCGTAAAGGAAAGGTATTAGCACCCCAATTACGCCCGACCTAAGGTAAGCTGCATTATTTTCTTGTCTTTCTCGGTAAGGAGATCCTTATCTTATCAGGTTAAACCTAACCGTTCTAACGTCATTAAAAGAACTACCTTTTTAATATCAAGAATGTGCCTTACGTATAAACGCATAATCCTTAATATTAAAAGAAAAAAAAATAGGTTTTTTTGTTATTTTTGAAATATTGGCCTGGTTCTCATGACTTTAATAAACTGGTTATTAAAGCCAAAATGCATGCTAAAATCTTTTTTTTTAATACAATATGATTTTTTGATTTTGTCTTTGAGAAACTCGGCCATATGCAAGAAAGCAAGACATATTTTTTTTATTTTGCAAAGTTTTAATGAAAACCGGGTGTTTTAATACTAGGTTTGTATCTTTACGGTATAAAAATACAAACCAATACTAAGCAAAATTCAGTAGGAAAATCACAGATTTTTTAAAATAATTTTTGAAGAAAATTTCCTTTTATTTATTTTTTAGCTGGGCCCAGCTCGACCCATGTGGCTGGGCTGGACTCAGCAAGCCTAGCTAGGTCACTAGGCCAAGCCAGTGACCTGATTGGCTTTTAACTGCAAGCATGCATGAATAATTCACACACACCTACTACAGCCAAATTGTAATTAAATTTCACATGCACAGTGTTTGTGCAATTATAAATGGAAGTAGAATGAATGAAAAGCTTACCTAGTTCCTAGCCATTGCTGGGAGAAGTCCTTCCTGAGCTTGTTGCTGGGATTCTAGGAAGAAGCTTTGATGCCACTTCCTACGTCTGGCTTCCCTTCTGTTCTGTCTTCTCCTCGTGTCCATCTTTTATCTCCTCTTTCTGCGTCTGGTTCTCTCATTCTCTCTGTTTCTTTTCTTTAGTTCTTCTCCCCTGTTCCACTCTGTCACCCTTGTATTTCCTCTATCACTCCTCTTCTCTTCCTTACACTCTCCCTCTCTATGTTCTCTCCTCTCTCTCTCTCTCTCTCTCTCTCTCTCTCTCTTTTCTCCCCCTTCTGTCCATCTCTCCTCTGGCTTTTATAGCTCGAGAATACATGCGTTTTCGTGGTTATTACAGGAAGATTGTAACGGCCGACGTGCATTATGGTGACGAGGGATATCAGCCGTAGGACATGCTCCCCTAATTGAAGCAGCTCCACTTTCTTCTACTGTCGAGACCGTTGTAGATGAAGAAGGTAATGAACAGTTGTCAAGGAAATGACACCATTTTAACATTCAAAATGAACATTTCTGATTTGGTCATTGGATTTTTTGCAATTTTGTAATCAAGCCCCCCTGATAAATATAACATTCTATATAAATGTTTATCTATCGTGACTAATGAGATCTCTTCATCATTTAAGTATTATAATGATCATCAAGTAATTTTATCTTTAGTGTTTGGCTTATCCAAGACTTGTATATATACCCCAATAAGAGATTAATAAGATTGGTGTTACCAAATTTTTAATAAGAGATCTTCCTGAATGTTTTTTTTTTCATTAGCATTTGTGAGATTATGATATTTCCCCCCTATATTTTAGATGATTTGAGGTATTTTAATGCCCATTAGTGGTACTTATATATAGATGGCTCCCTTACCATATATTATCCCCTATATTTATACTTGAAGAGTGTAAGCTTTTAAGGCTTATATTGGGTTGAGCTCATTTTATCATGTTATTGAAAGAGATGAACTTATATCAGAGCATATATATATATATATTGATTTGAACAAATAAAGACTACATTAGTGCCACTCTTATGAATGTTAGAGGCATCATCTATAAACAATTTCTTTCTCTTAATAATTGGAGCTTGTTTATTTCTTTATCCTAAAATTATTGAAGGAACATTCAATTTAAAGTCAGTGAGAGCCTGAGCCTTAATGATTAGTTAAATCTTATATTGTAGTCCAAATTCTACCAACTTGATGGTCTAATGGACTCACTGCCCTTGTATGTTTGGTTTATAGAGGATCTATCTAAATAGCTGATCGAAAAGCATTATAATTAGGTGAGCCTAAAAGTAGGGATGAATTTCCTAAATGTGCTAACTAATACGAAGACCATTTTTTCCGCCTTTAGATACCTTTTTTTTTCTATATATTGTAAAGTCTAACTAGCTATAATATCACATACCTTTAAATATAGACAAAATAGTATTCTTTTCCATTGATTGTGATAAGTTATACAAAAAAGATAGGAAGACTTTTAGCTTTTCAAATACTTTTTCACACATTAGAGTCCATTAAAAGTTACTTATATTTTAAAGGTGCAAAAAAAAACAAGTCATTGTTTTTCTATCTGGGAAATGAAGTGATTCAGGACAACTTGTCGGCTAGGAAACTTTCATACATCTTTCAATAATTAGGGATGATCATGTCTAGAATGGCCTGAACTTTTAGCTCAAGGTTATGATTAATCCTTTTGATGCTTACAAGTAACCCTAATAATTTACTTCACATATAAAAAATACATACTTAAAACAACTTATATTTCTCTAGTATTTTTATAAGAACTAAGAATACCTCTTGTAGGCCTCAGATGTGCTTTCTAAAACTCATATATTTAACTAGCATGTTATCCATATAGGCCTTTATATTCCTACCTAACTAGTCGCCAAATACCTTATCCACCATCATCTAATAGGTTTTCCTTATGTTATTGAGGTTGAAAGGTATGGCTTTATAATAATATGTTCATCTATTTATGATGAAAAAGGTTGTTTTTGTTTCTCATCATAGGGGTACTTGGGTATCTTATAGTAGCTAGATTTGTCATCCAAAGAACTCAAAATCAATGATTGAGTCAATCATCATATCAATATTAATAAGAAAGAAGTTATCTTTCGAGCAAGACTTGTTGAAGTTGGTGACATTGGCAAACCAAATAAGAGTATATGACTTCTTGAATGATTCTCACTTTTAGAAGTTTACCACTTTATTGGATATCGTCTTTTATTTTTTTTCACCCTTCAAAACTCTTTTTCTTCTAACAAATATAAGAAAAAAATTGATATTAAGTCAATAAAAAGACATGTCTTAGATGATTCTAAGAATATCCACCAACCTAAAATGAAATCAATCTTTTAATTTTTAGGATCTCAACAAGTTCACTTTATTCAACCATTAAAGTTGAACCAATCTTCATTAAAGAGTCTAGATATTCCTCCTTTAAAACCATATCCTGCAATTCTCTAATGAATTTAGTTGAACTTTCTCTTCTCTTTAATGTCAAACCTTTTTGGTTATTAAACATGATGGTTTTCTTCATTTTTAGACATGAAAAGATGTATTTACAAAAGGTTAATTAGTTGAAACTAATCGTAACCACGTTGTCCTTTGTAGGGAACTTTAAAGTCAAACACTTAGTGTTAATGATTATATTAATGTCATGAAGGAGGGGTCTTCTAATAATGGTATTGTGTGCTAGGTTTATTTTAATGACCATGAAGATTTAGTAGAATATTCTGCACTAAGGGTATGTGCTCGTGGTAACGAGTATCTTAATAGCTCCCTTTATATTTACATTTCTCTCTCTTTATCCCTATTAAAAAAGTCTTGATCAAGCATAACTTGGAGGTATTAATCTTTATTAGGCGAAAGACCTATTTGGAGAAAACACTTATGATCGATGCTACTATTATCCATAAGGACTCAATGTATTTAGTGATTAGAAAGGATGGTGGTGGTGATGAATGATAGGTTTATACCAATGATTTGGTGTTTATAAGATGGTGAGAATATGCTTTCTATATAACTTCCTTATTTTTATTAAAGTCTTCCTCTACTGAGAACTTGTCTAGAACAAAGTTAAACTTTGTATAAAGGTTAAGATACTCACTTGGCTCTCCTCAGTTCTAGTATGAGTTGGTCTAATTTTTTATAAATTGTTTAAAGTAGCCTTTCATTATTAGACTTTATATCTCCTTCATTAGTATAAAGCAATCATCAATTTCATGAGGTCTTAGTATAAAAGATAGTATTTTATGGATTGTGATATTAGGGCATCTTTCATGGAAAGGTTGGAACAAATATAATTTTCTCTTTATATGATGACATATATTTCCATTTGAGTGATATTTAGAGAGGTAGTTTAAAGCTAAAAAATCTAAACAGTTGTGAATAAACCGTTTAATGTTTTCTTTAGGATTTGTAAATTATATAGAGACTTGTCTCTTTGGATTCTCTTCTTCTTTAATCTTAACAAATAAAGGTGAGCCTATCTTGCATCATTAACATCTTTTAAGTAAATTTAGATCTCTATTACACAATTTACTTGAAAGAGATTTCTTTCTAAAACAGTATAGAACTCACTTTATAGATTAGCATAATACTTCTTGTCTTTCAAGGTTTATATGGCCACTAACTCCATAAGCCATCAACTCTTAGTACTTTATTGATAAAGCTAGAGATGTAAGCTTTGGTACTCTTATTTTTCATTTATGTGATGATTAAAAAACATTAGTGGAACTTTTCTTGGCAGTGTTGAGTGACGAGTTCAAAACATAGGTCCTCAAAACCAAGTATGGACTTGAGGTGAAAATTATTGTACCATTTTATCGTTGAGCCTCTAAAAATAACGGGGAGGTGTTTTCATTTAGTATTCATTATTTAGATTATTAACTTAAGAGTACCACTTATATGTTACATGTGTTATCAAGGGTAACTCAAACCATCATAACTATTCAAATTCATCTTTATAAAGATAAATTCCTTAGATATTTTAATGATCAAGATATATGGAACAAGGGCAGAGGTTTGGACTTGGTGGTCATAATAGTTATGCTCAGGATGTTAAACCATTTTGACCTTATACCTTAGTAGGGGCATTTAGGTTCAAGACTAACTAAATTCATCTAGAAGTGTAAACCTTTTACATGATATCCCTTTTGACAATTCTCTAATTGCAACGACATTCCAACCATTTCTTCACTCACCCTCTTTTTTGTTTCGAACCTTGACTTGCTAACTTTTTTTCAACATAATAAGAACTTGTTTAGGGGATAGAGGAGTAATGGTTTTTTCTTCTTTCACTGTTTTTATTATCAAGTTAATTACATTCTTATCTAAAGAAAATTTTTTATGCACTTTTAATGGAGGTACAAAAGGGTAATTTTTATTTAAAGAGGAATGGTTGGTGGTACTAGTACTGCTAATAGAATAGGAAAAACCATTAGTTGTTATTGCATGGCTAAAAAGGCCTTTATCAATCTTTTCTCTCACTATTGTTGTTGGAGAATGTTTATAGGTTATAAATTGATGCTTATAAGGTTTAAGAAAACCCCTAAACTTGGTGTTTATGGGTTTTCAACTATGAAAAAAAAGCTTAGATGAGGAGGAAAAAAGAATGGAACTTCCTCGCTTTGTTTTTGTTGTTTTTCTCTCTTTGTGTATAATGTATGTTGCGTTCCTTTTGCTACCTGCTTTGAAGCAGTCCTGGCTTTCCACTGTGCGCGTCTTGTGTTTGGTTGCTGCTAAACAATGCTATTTTTCCTTGCCTTTTGCTTTTTGGTTAGGTCGGGCACCTTATCTTAGATTCAGTTCTCCATTTAACCAATGCTAGCTCCTCCCTTTGATTCGATAACTCTTTTTAGATGAGCTTGATGTAAATGTTTTGTCAGGGAGCCTGTTCTCTTTTGTATATCCTTGTATATGAACTTGCTAGTTCTTCAGCTTTGTATATTTTGATCTTTTATATATACTTACATTTTGATCAAAAAAAGAATGGAACTAGACATTGGACATGAAAATAATGTAAAAATTTGGGTGACGAGTTGTGCTATTTGCTTTTGGTGTTTAAGATATTCATTTAGTTCAAAAATTAATTAGTATTTATGTTTAAGATACTTCAAGAATAGTTCAAAAGTGTGAGGAGTTGTGCTGTTTGCTTCTAGTGTTTTTCATTCATTTATATATTTTCGCTTCTTATTTCCCTGTATTTCATTGCCTTCTTGTATTATACATATACCTTTATCAATTAAAAGAAATGTAGTTTCAAACATTGTTATCTGGTGTTTTTTCCACACATTTGATTACTAAACTCTGCTCTTTCTGGAATTCTGCTGAGCTTGCTGATTAGTACTTAAAAGTGCATTTTTATCAAGGTTTTATATCATCATTTTGCACTTGAAGTATCAATAACTCCTTAACTAGAGTATGTTTTATAATAACAGATCTGATAATATAAGATAGCTTTAATTTATGGTAAATGTTCATTTTAAATGCAGGCATATCTCACAATTCAAAGGATTGATTGATGTGATTAACTATTGAAAGTGAAAGGACAAAGAAATGGCTAAGCTTAGAAAGGAGATGCCGATTCAATTCAAATTGGAACACTGTTCAGTTATGTGGTCATATCTGAAGCTGTAGATCTTGGATTTCAGCTTAATTTATATGGATGGAAAGCTAAGAAATAGGCCTACAATGTTCATGAATAGTGTAAGACCCAAATCTGCCATTTTCAAATTCAAAGTTTGGCCACAAAAGAGAAGTCAGAATCTGTCCTGTAATCCAACCCAAACACTGCTTAGCATTTTACCCATATCTGGAGTTCTAGAAGGCCAAATGACGTGACATTTGGTGGGTGGAAGGATCGACAATTTCCAACAACTTTCGTGAAGAAAAGTTTCTCAAATTCGGATGGTAACAATGACATTTCGTCCAGACAAGAGCTTGAGGTCTATCCACCACGTCCACCAATAGCACTACTCAGTATTTTAGCCATATCTCGAGCTCTAGTGATCCAAATGCTCTGTAATTTTATGGGTGGAAAGATAAGATGATTGCCAACAACTTTCTTGAAGAACACTTTGCCAAATTCTGAATGGATCAATGTCATTTCATCCAGCCAAAGTGCTTGAGTGCTGCTGTCCACCAAGTCCACTAAATCAATAGTTGGCCACTACATCAATAATCAATTACCAAATGAATAGTTCTGAATTTTAGCCTATAAAAGGAGGCATTTGCCATTCATTTAGCAATCTTGGTTCTAAGATCAAGATCATGTTCTTGCTCTCTCTTTATTGTTGTAATGCTTAAGTTTTATTTTCATTAATCTCTTGTTCATGCTTTTCATTTCCTTTACTATACTTAGTTAACTTATATCATGTTTATGTTCTTATATTGTTTATTTATGTTTTTCTTCTTCATAATGTCTAGCTAAGTTAATTATGTCAAGGTGACAAGGTTTCACTAATGGTGTTAGGATAAGTATAATATAAACTCAACATGGACTTTAATGTTTATATCCAAGAAAGTTTGTTATTAACATGTCTTATCATTTTTATCTTATTAATTCTTAATACTTTGCTTGTTAAATGGTTAATCTAGATTTGTGTTGTATAACACTTGGTACATCAAATACTTGATCTTTCATAGTCTTCAGCCGGCATCGTTATTATGAGAGGAACTTGATTTGTTGTCAACATAAGTTAGCATCATGAATACCTGATAAAATTTATAAGTATGGTGTTACGTAAATAAGATGATTAATATGATTATGTTGATAATTTATAAAGAGTTTATACTTTACTTATCTCTAATACTATTAGTGGATCCTCTAACCTTGACATTTGTTTTTATCATTATTTAATCTTTACATTTATCTTACATCTCAAAGTCCTCTTTAACTCATCACACCATCATCATCATCTTCATTGTTGTTTTCATTATTATTATTATTATTATTATTATTATTATTATTATTATAGTTTACCTCTTTGTGGTTCGACCCCGGTCTTGCCGGGTTATTTATTACTGTGACACTCCTGCACTTGGGATAAGACATCAACTCTTTGATCGTGTCACTTGCACAACTAATGATGAAACTGTTGATTTCTAACAAGAGATTTATTGAGTACAAATGCCAAAACTTGATGTATGCCAAGAGACTACAACAGATACATACCAAGTTCAAGACTATCTTGTGTGTTTAATGCATGCAACTAGTGTTGAGACTTTTATAATTTTAAGAAAAAAATATCAAAAAAATAGTAAAATAACAGTTCAACCGCAACCTCAAATAAACTCTTAGATTCAAATGGTAAGAAAAATATTCATTAGATCGTAAATTTAAGTTTCATTACTAGCATATCTTTGAAATAATATATTTACATCCGATTTATTTTCATTTATTAAACTATTCTGAGTTTGAAACTCAACTATGGTGATGTGCGCACAATGTATTGCCTAATGCACTATCTAATGTTCAATTGATATATCAATACTCAACCTAAGTTTTTTATATTTTTACCTTGAAGTTTGAACTTGAAAAATCAAGAAAGGCAACATATGTTTTAACCACTAGAAATTTTGCGTGGACAAAAAGATTGAAAATTATAGTGATATAGCATATGGATAATCACTTGCATTCTAAAATGCATTTTATATTATTTATACTCAAAACAAATCACTTTCCATACTAATGACCACATTGGATAAACTTGAGAAAATTAGTTAAACTTCACCCTTTTAGGTTTAGACTACACTAGATTGATTGCCCGAGCTTTGTTGTAGGCAATTTTAGACTGCGTGTAGATCATATGCACACCAACAATCTTATCTCTTGCTATATTTCTCTTAAAAAATATGTCATGTACACTCACTTAAAAGAATAGCAAGAAGTAGAATTGAAAGCCTAACTCACTTTATTAACATTTTAAGAAACATAAACATTATCATTGATTAATTAACAAGCAAACCATGCAAAACCATTATTATCACGGAACAATTTCTTGTTCTGCTTTGGTTGCCAAAGTGTCTGAGCATCAACGGGTTCTTCAATTCCTTTCTTTTCCCTTGCTTGGCCAACATTCTTTACTACGTGTCTAATTGGGCTTCAAATTGTTGTTGAAGTATTAGTTAGCTACTAGTGTTGGTTTCTTGCCATATTTATTCATTTCTGGCTTAACTCCTGTGTTAAAGACAATTGATAATATTTTCTGAGAATGATTTTGCTATATAAGTTGTTTGCTTGCTGAAGTTGTTTGTTCCTGGTGATTTCATTATTGTTTTGTTTCATTGTTGTTAGAGTCTGTCCCAAAAACAATTAAATCCAACAGCTTCCATATGTCATTGTGTTCTCTATTCTTTCATTGTTTAATACATGTTTAGTTTCATGCGATAAGTTTATCTTGCTAAATGGTTTCAAAATATTTTGTTTCTAGGTTTTTTTTTTGTTTCAGTTTTGTTTAATCATGTTTTCCCTTTCTCTTGGGGTTGGTTTGGATGGGTTTCCTTTGTTTTTATGCAGCATGATTTCTTTTATGGATTCTTTTTGGCTTACTGTCTTTGGATTTTTAAATTCTTCTTGGTTTATAGTCTTTGGAGGTATAATTGGTTCATTTTTTAAAACGAAAACTTTTTGTTTTTGCTTGATGAGATGGAATAATTTTGTTGTTCTTTTAGCCTTTGTATGACAGTTTAGTTGCAATTCTTATCATAGATGGGATGTTCTTAAACATTTTTTCTCAATCTTTGCAATGTTGACAATTGCATGGCTAGGGCATGGGTACAATCATTGTTCTAGGAACTAGACTCAATTGACAACGTTGACATGTTGCTAGGTTCTGACAAAAACCTAAGCTTGCTAACCTAGTTAGATTCATTATCAGGTAGTCACCTAATATCCTATGAAATCATTATGGTTATAACTCAATTGTTACCCCTAATTTGTTTTTTAAAAAATCAAAATTCTTCCAAAAAAATCACGAAACTAGAAAATCCAAAAATATATTTTAAAAGTTGATTGGATGAAACTTTTTCAGGTTTTAATTAGACAAAATGAATTTTTCAAGGGTTTCATTGAATTAAAATCTATTGTAATTGAAGGAATTAAAAGACTAAGGACCAAAATTATCAATTTGGCATAATTAGGGAGGTTTTATTAGTTCAATCAAGGGCTTAATTGAATAATTTTTTGTTCTTATAGATGATTTTAACTTCAATTAAAAGGATTTTGAAATTCAGGGACCATTTTAAGAAAGCTAGAAAGTAGAGAGATAAAAAACAAATAACAGCACCATATCGTTTTCAAAAGAGAAACCCTAATCTTGGTGCGGTGGTTGGGTTTGATGGATTTATTTCTTATTCTCTCTTATTCTTTTTTGTCAAAATATAATGGTGTTATTTTAACCTTATTTTTTTATTGTTTTTTTAATTTTTTATAATCTTTTTTCTAATTGAATTTTGTTTTTAATTTCATCCCTCAATATTTGATCTCAAATTATTTTTATATCAAATTTGGTCCACATTCTTTAATTTTTATTTCTTTTTTTTATCTCTTTTTTATTTTATTTTATTCACTTTCAAGATTATTTTGATCCCTTATTATTTTGAAGATTTAAAATTTTACTTTGTTATTTTTAGGGTTTGCTTTCTATAGGGTTAATCTTGGGCTCATGACTCAAATTAGATACAAAAAATAAATGATAGGACACCACCATACCTTGGCAAGGAGAAGAGAGAAAAGATGGAGGAATAGAAAAGAAAACCCATCAGAGACCATCCACTGCTTTGCCCCACACATAGGTTGCACCACTAGAAAAAGGACGTCAATATATGCTTCCAACGCAGTCACAAAATGCAGTGTTTTGCCACCACAAGTGAGGAGCACATGAGGTGTCCACTAGCTAGGGCGTGTTCTTAATATACATGTGTGTGTGTTTGTGTGTGTGTGTGTGTGACTAAAAGACCAAAATGTGTGTTTGTGTGTGAGTATAACAAAAAAACCAACAGTCAAAGACAAAAAAGCTCTTACAAGAAAGTTTTAATTTTTTTTATTATGAGGACAATAAATTAATATCATTGTTCATTAAAAAAAATGTACATAAAGCCCTTGGATGCAAGTTTGTTTTTCCCTTAAAATGCAGTAATTTAACTGTTAAAATAATTAATGAATTTGAAAAAGATAAATGTGTCCATATGAAAAGGATCATATGAACTTAATTGCATGTTATTTGGTTTGTGTAGAGAAGGGTGAAACTCTCTTTTCACATTAGACATCCACAATGTTTTTCCCATGTATTTTAGATTATTTGTTAATGTAATATTTATTACAACATAATATATAATGTGAAAAAATTCATGAAATGAAATTGAAAGGAGAAGAAATAATCATCTTGAGCAAAAGAAATCATCCATTAATGATCATATTGCTACCATAAGAATAAACTTATTCAATGATGGTGGCCTACTTTCAAAGGTGTAGAATATTCACTAGCTCCCCTCGCTAGCCTTCCCTGCATCGATGTTCGGCTTTGCAACCTCTTCCTGAAGGGGCTGGGTCTGGGTTGAGGCGGCACCGGGGATTCTTCTTTGGGTCACATCCAAGACCTTCATAACTTATGTATGGTGGCTTGTGTTTAATGGTATTGACCACATCTCCTGCTACAAATATGGTCATCAAGAGCATGAAAACCCCCAAAACCAGCAATGCTTTAGATGATGCCATTAAACACTAACAATCAATATAAGTGTCGCTCCTTTCTTAATATGGATTTGGTGACAATAATGCAAAAGGTCTGGCTTTTATAAATATGTATCATGCATGTAGTGTTTGCCATTTATAGCACAATTGTTTTTTGCAGCAACTTGAATTAATGTGTGGTTGTCTCTTTGCTTCCCAGATTATATGCACTTTTTTAGCTATTTCTTTTCTACCACATAATTTTAAACCTAATATTATGGAGAATCATGGTAAAAAAAAAAACTATGTATAACCATGATCCAAAAAAGTTGAGGAGAATCGTACAATGTGGACAAAATCTCTCTAACCATCGCACAAATTGCTTTGACAATATTGGGCACGTGAGGATGGTCTATATTTGGCATGAAAAATATACTAAGATTATATTATTGACAATGTAATGGCATTTCTAACCTCTCTTTTACGCACCAAGAGAGTTTTGACAAATTGCTATCTATAGCGGTCAAGAAAAAAGAGATGCATTCCACAAGCCTTAAAATCCTCCCAACCATTTGGTCTTAAGAGTACTGATTTTAGAACGAGTGACCTTTATCATGGCCTTAAGGGAGAGAAGTGAAAGTTTCTGATTAATTTCCTAGCCAGGGATTAGGAAATAAGCAAAGAGTTTTAGTTTATTAATGCAACTCCGAAAAAAAGTAAAATAAAATAAAGTTTATGCAGTGCGGAGAGCAAATGAGATGAGAGAAGTTCGTAGCATATTGTACATCGCTTAATGAATTTGATCTCACAGGCAAGAGCATATTGTGGCCACATCTAGCTTCAGAGATTAAGAGGATCTGATTCAACTTAATTGGAGACCTTGATCTGCTAAACCGAGAGCTTCCATTCTTCTAGAACATTAGAAGAGTCGTCTACAACTTCAGCAAATAGACTTACAGTCATAGCTCCTGATTAAGAACAAAAGGCTATGTATTGAGAGCATGATTTGTGCCCTGAGCTGCAACTTAGGTCCATTTCCTTTTCATGCACGTGAGGAAGACATAGATGGACTGGCTCCAGTACTCACCAGCAAAGAAACGTAGTTCTCCTTTAGTACCAGCACTTCCCTCTTTTGTTGCAAAACGGTGAGATCTTACTGAAAGATTGGCATTTACATTGGGAATGGTGAGGCATCGAAGGACTTCAGCATTGAAATCATGAAAATATACAGCACTTGCACCCTGATGCAGCAAAACAAAAGCTCAAGAAAGATGTAGATTTTCCAATACAGGAACTTCATATGAAAAAGTGAAGTCAAAGACGCAAAAAATTAACTCAATTAATGCAAAGATCCCAGGAAGTCCATGACAGACACCCAAGCAGAAAAAAAGAGTGCACAAACTCAGAAACAAAATCAACTAAAGAGAGTTGATGTAATAAAAGAAATGTGTCTCATAACATTTCATAGTCTTCATTCATGATGATAAAAAAGTTGTTTTTTCCATAATATTCTTAGCTAAACCATAACAAGGATCACAACGAATTCCCTTAGAATTACCAGCTTATAGACAAAACCTTCAGTTTAAGGCTAAATTATACGTAGTGAAATTCATCACTCACTTCTAGCGTTGTATTTCACATACAAAAAACAAAATGAACCCTAGAACCACACTAGGTTCATAACCCAGCTCTCATAGTCTTATCGGTAGAATAAACGACACAAAAGATCAACTCCTAAAATCTACTGAAACGAACCCAAGATACATAATGTTCTAACAATCAAAGTAGCAGCAATTAGACTTATGCATCGACAAGGATTAAACTTAAAGCAGTCAAACACAACAAACTTTATAGCCCAAACCACAGTCACAATTTTCTATGAGCTACGCCCGTTGTGGTTGTTCATGATTATTTATCTTGCCTAATCAACTCAATTTCTTATGATAACAATTTTACAAAACATGTAAATTTCATTACAAACAAACAATTTATGAAAGCATTGATTTTTTCAAACGTTCTTCCTTGATTTCTTTTGTGTCGAGCTCTCTTTTTAACATGTTGATCTTATCAGTTTGGGAATTCTTGACAGCTTTTCCTTAGACTTTTGCTTCAGCCCGCTCACTCTCAAGTATTACATGTTCCTTGTATAACTACTCATATTGCTCAATCCAGCTTTCTAACTCCGCTTGGACTCTTGAAGACATATCAGTCCTTTCTTAGAAATCAATGAAATTGGCTTTCAATGTCTCAAATACAATATTGGTTTGCATCGAACTTGCTCCTAATTCTCCTCGCTCCTTCTCAGATCGGTTTCTAGCCACTTTTTTCTCTTTCAATTGCTTGTCTAAAAACACAACTTTCTTGTCTTTTTCCATTAATTGTTGCTCCACAAACTTCCTCAATTTCTCTTTAGTGAGGAGTTGTTCCTCGAGGGAGATCTTGAAAGTTTTACTAGTGCCCGAGTCTACTTGGAGCTTTTCCAGTTGTTCTCTAAGTTCTTTCTCATTGTTAATCTTTTTTCTTTTATTTAGTTCAGTGGCTTGCGAAGTCCAAGATTCAAATTTGAGATTCATAGGGACAGTACTTATCAATGATAGATTTCTTCACTTCGGGTACTTTTCAATAGTGATTGGATCCCTCAAACCTCAAACCATCTGATTCTTTTTTTATATCAATATTAGCAGTTTCCAATCTTGTTTGATGCTTTCCTTGATTACTTTTAAAGCGGACTAGTCTTTAAATAACCTAGAGAATCATGATAGTTTGGCCGTCTTCAACACATGTTGTATGCCCCCGAGCTGTCTAGCAACCAAGACGGGCACGTAACTAACATATGTAGTTATCACAATCAAAGGCACCCATTGTCTTTGTCCACAACCCATCAGACAATTTGTTGCTCTCATCTATGGGTCTTTCCATTTAACTTCTCTTTGCGGAATTCTCTAGAGTTTTGTCTTCCACTTTTTTTTCACTCATATCATTTCACTCTTCCTCTTTAACTATTTACAATGTTTTTTTGACTAAACCATTAGAAATAGTTAATTATTGTTTTTTGGTTTCTATATGGCTAATCAACCATATGTATAGTAGTTGTTCGCAGCGTCTTATTGATCTTTTATCAATCTTCCTGCAATGATTGATTGTCAGGATAGTTTTAACTTTCTAGGAAAAAAAATTTATTTTCCATGAGGTAAATTCAAGGAGTGGAAGTCTTTATACACCCAATCACCAGCTAAGTAGTTCTTGGTTAGAGAGTTGGACTATGCACACTTAACTCCTTCAATTTATAAAAGCATTAGAGAGCCCCCCTACACCAACAGGGGATTTATTTTACATGTCAATTATTAGCCGAGGACATACACACGACTTCATCAAAATGCATCTTCAAAGGTCTTTAATTTGAATCTTGATCTACATATATTCAACGGTTAAGGATTTAGACAGTAACGGTTCAGGACTTAGACAATGATAGTAACGATTAAGGATTTAGATAGTAACGGTTCAGGACTTAGATAATAACAGTTCAGATAATAACGGTTCAGGCCTAAGACAATAACAGTTCAGACAGAAACGGTTCAAGACTTTAATAATAACTGTTAGACTTTCATATATATATATAAAACTGAGTCGTGCGGACACATGCACGTTGATATACTAACTCTGAAAAAAATATACATGATATATGTATGTATGTTATAGTGAGGAAATGAACATGCATAGAAAGTAACATATATGTAATGAATGAATATGGATTTTCTATAACATTTGGGTTGAAGGGATCATGATAAATGACTTCTTTGTGATTCAGGAGGAGCGACCAAGATTGAATCTTCTCTTGGAGGAGGTCACGAGACAGGTAGAGCAGGTGCGTGATTTTTCCCTCCTCTTTGCACTTATGCAATTTAAAGTCTTTATGGTGAATGCAATTACAATAATGTCAAGTTGAATGTAAATAAAGTCTAGTGTATTTACAAGATTAGTTACGGCTAATGGCATCTATGATAGGATTGCCGGGAGATGAATTATAAAATTAGCTTCGGCTAATGGCATCCGTGATAGGATTGTCAGGAGATGAATTACAAGATTAGCTTTGGCTAATGACATCCACATTAGGACCCTCGGGAATGATCGATAAGACTCGATTTGTAAAGGGTATTCGTTTTTGAATGACCTAGGAAAATTAATAAGTATAATTGTCTAAAAATATCGAGGTTGGACTATATAAAATCAGCCAATTCATGCAAGTGAATAAGAGTATTCAAATTAAGGATATGCAAATGAGTTTTATAGGGTTTTAAATGATTTACAAGCAAATTATAAGTTGATTGTGAGAATTCTTATGGATTCGATAGAAAATTTATACTTCATTAGTATACATGATCATCATCTATATTTCTTTTGTAAACATAATGGTATGCTTACTAAGTTGTTTATGGAACTAGTACGTCAAATGCCTAGGGAGATCGTTAGTTTTTAGGACTCCACTTTATTAAACTTATGTAAATATTTAACTTAAGCATAATGAAATTAGCATGATTATGCAGTATGCCTTTTGTGTAAACCTTGATGTATATAAAAATCTTAGCTCAGCATATAGTACATTAGTTATGTAAACTCTGATATAATGAATGAACCAGAACTCCTTAGTTATGTAAACCTAGATGTATAAATACACCTAGTCACATGGCAAAATTAATATCCCATCCTCGGCCACAAAAAAAATAGCTATAAAAAGTAAGTCCTAAAGCTATCATGTTTAACCTTCAGCAAACTCCTTGTGAGTAAGGCAAATTATCACTTTAAGGAATAAAAACTAAGCCAAGGAATCTATCATGTTTCCAAATGCAGAAAAAATGTTGAAATTCTTCAGGCACTTTCCTGTAAGCACGTGGGCAATTCCTTTTCATGTCAAATTATGGCCTGAAGATGATGGAGTAACAACACTTGCATACACAAGTGAACAGCTATCCATGACATTATGCAACATAAAAGGGAATGAGGTTGACGTGACACTACTAGAAAATCAATAAATACAAACGGAAATACCGAGAAAATATTTCCATCGGTAAATTTCTGATGGATTTTACCAACGGAAATATTCGCTCGGTATATACCGAGAGAATTACAGTGGAAAAAAATTAAAACAAAGCAAAAAAAAAACAATGATGTGTCATTTATACCAACGAAATTACCGACGGAATAAATTTTGTCAGTAAAATCATTGGTAAACCGTGAACATGGTTCATCATGTCAATTACAAAGGGAATCACCAACGGAAAATTCTATTGGTATTTTCCAGAGAGCTCTGAAATTGTTGACTTCCCAATTGCACCGTTAATTACTGTTCTTTACAGATAAAATAATTGACGGATTAAAAAGTCATCGGTGTTATTTGCCAGTTTTCTAAAAAATTATGATTAAATAACAATTTTAAATTAAATATTACAGACGGAATCACCAATGGATTGAAAAGTCATCGGTGATATTTGGCAATTTCTGAAAAAAATTTATTAAATTGAAAATTTAAGTTAAATATTACAAACAGAATCACTGACGGAATGATTAAAAATATTAATTTAATTATCCATCGGTAAAACACCCCAATAAAAAGCCTAAAATCTCTAATTTCACAATAAACGAGGCTCCTTTGTCCTTTTTCTTCTTTTTCTTCTTCTTCTTCTCCCCCATAAGTAAAAAACATCAATATCCATTTCTTTCTATTCTCTTCTCTCCTCAACTCCTTCTCTTCTCCTTCCATCTTTTTTCTTCTCAGTTCTTTTTTAATTAATATACTTTATGAATTTGTTTTTTTTCCCCTCTTCTTAGCTTCACTTGCAACCACATTAAGGTAAGATTTTTCTTTTTTCTTCTTTTTTTTGTGTTTTTTTTCACTATACTTGTTTTTTTATTTTTTTAATTGTTTTTGTTCTTAATAACTGGATGAATATTGTTGTAGGAATTGTTTTTCATATGATTTTCTTCTTCTTTTTCCAACCGTTTTGAGTATTATAGAGTGTTGATTTATATTAATTTAATTATTTTATCAGTTTTGTAAAATATATTTTTTTAAATAATTACCAACGGAATTACATACAGTATTTTTCCGAGGGAAATATCGACGGAATGAAGCAGATAATTTTTTTTGCGTACTTTTTCTGTCTGTAAATTCATCGGTAATAATATTTTTTTATTAACAACGAACTTACTGACGAACAAAAAATTACCAAGAAAAGATTCATTGATGAAGCATTTCCATCGGTGATTTTGTTGATAAATTAATTACCAACAGAACGATAGTAAAAATACCGACGGAAAATTCCGTCAGTAAATATAAAGATTGTGGTAGTGTAAGAGCAGAAGATGTTATTAATATTATATGGAAGTAATTTGAATTCAGAACTAGATCGATTACCAAACAAAATATTTTATTTTGTGATTGGTCATCAAATACAAGTTTCAGTCCTGAACAACCCAGTTCAAGGGAAAAATGGAAAGAAGAAAACATAACGAGTCACAAGAAGAAAAGGAAGACATGGCATTGTTTTCAATGGAAGATGGATAAGAAGGTGAGCTAACAACAACGACATTCAAAATGACTCTCCTGTTTTCTAAACTACACCAACCATATGGAACAGATCACAAATAGATCTCTCCCACCGTCCCCCGTACATCGATCTATGTATATAAACCCATTATCATCCCTGGTTTGTCACAAACAATATCACACAGTTCTTTCTTCTTTCAATCCTAGCTAGCTAGTTCATATAGTCTCTTCCAGGCCTTGAGATTTAGCATCGAGATGGCAAGTTTCAGCTGTTTTATCTTAGCTCTCTTCATTGCTCTATCAATTTCAGGCGGCGAGGCAGCTCGTCAGCTTCTGCAATTGCCCCCTTTACCTGCGGTACCCAATTTGCCTAAACCAACATTGCCACCAATGCCTTCTATACCAACACTGCCACAGCCCACATTGCCAACCGCACAACCTTCCCTGCCTAAACCCACACTGCCTCCACTTCCTAGCCTGCCAACAATGCCTAGTCTCCCCAAGGTCACCTTGCCTCCACTTCCAAGCATGCCCTCAATGCCCACTATCCCTATCCCAACAACAATCCCCTCTATCCCGTTCCTCTCCCCACCACCTGGAAACTAGACCACGCTATTGATCATTCTGAGTTTGATTAGTAAGCTTTCTGTCAGAAGTTCATATCTTTTGGTCCCTGTGAAGAAAGTGTGAGGAGTTGTGCTGTTTGCTTCTGGTGTTTTTCATTCATTTATATATTTTCGCTTCCTATTTCCCTGTATTTCATTGTCTTCTTGTATTATACATATACACCTTTATCAATTAAAAGAAATGTAGTTTCAAACATTGTTATCTGGTGTTTTTTCCACACATTTGATTACTAAACTGTTGGTATCTCACAAGAGATTTATTGAGTACAAATGCCGAAACTTGGTGTATGCCAAGAGACTACAGCAGATACATACCAAGTTCAAGATTATCTTGTGTGTTTAATGCTTGCAATTAGTGTTGAGACTTTTATAATTTGAAGAAAAAGATTAAAAAAATAGGAAAACAAAAGTTCAACTATATCATTAAAATAATATATTTACATCCGATTTATTTTATTTTATTAAACTATGGTGATGTGTGTATAATGTACTGCCTAATGTGCAATTGATATATCAATACTCAACCTAAGTTTTTCATATTTTTACCTCGAAGTTTGAACTTGAAAAATCAAGAAAGGCAACATATGTTTTAACCGCTAGAAATTTTGCGTGGACAAAAACAAATGAAAATTATAGTGATAAAGAATATGGATAATCACTTGCATCCTAAAATGATTTTATATTATTTATACTCAAAACAAATCACTTTCCATACTAATACAAATGATCACAATGGATAAACTTAAGAAAATTAGCTAAACTTCACCCTTTTAGGTTTAGACTTTACTAAATTGATTGCCCGAGCTTTGTTGTGAGCAATTTTAGACTGTGTATAGATCGTATGCACACCAACAGTCTCATCTCTTGCTATGATTCTCTTAAAAAATATGTCATGTAAGCTCACTTAAAGGAATAGCAAGAAGTAGAATTGAAAGCCTAGCTCACTTTATTAACATTTTAAGAAACATAAACATTATCATTGATGAATTACCATGCAAAACCATTATTATCATGAATCAATTTCCCGCTCTTTCATGTATGCCTAAGTGTCCCAGCATTAATAGGTTCTTCAATTCCTTTCTTTTCCCGTGCTTGGCCATCATTCTTTACTATATGTTTAATTGGGCTTCGGATTGTTGTTAAAGTATTAGTTAGCTACTAGTATTGGATTCTTGGCATATTTGTTCATTTTTTGCTTAACTGTTGTGTTAAGGATAATTGACAACAGTTTTTGAGAATGATTTTGCTATGTAAGTTGGTTGCTTGCTGAAGTTATTTGTTTCTAGTGATTTTATTATTATTTTGTTTCATTGTTGTTGGTGTCTGTCCCAAAAACAATTAAATCTAACAACTTCCATATTTCACTATGTTCTCTGTTCTTTCATTGTTTACTGCATGTTTAGTTTCATGCGATAAGTTTATTTTGCTATATGACTTCAAAATATTTTATTTGCAGGTTTTTTTTGTTTCGGTTCTGCTTAATCGTTTTTTTCCTTTCTTTTGGGGTTGGTTTGGATGGGTTTTCTTTGTTTTTATGCAGCGTGATTTTTGTTTTTTGAATTCTTTTTGGCTTATTGTCTTTGGATTTTTAAATTCTTCTTGGTTTACTATCTTTTGAGGTATGATTGATTCATTTTTTTCAAACCAAAACTTTTTGTTTTTGCTTAGTGGGATGGAATAATTATGTTGTTCCCTTAGCCTTTGCTTGACAGTTTAGCTGCAATTCTTATCATAGATGGGATGGCCTTGAACATTTTTCCTCAATCTTTGCAATGTTGACAGTTGCTTATGGCTAGGGAGTGGGAGGTTGGGATTTAGATGTTTTCTCTGTTGAGCTTAGAAAAGGGTGTTCTTATCATAGATGATTTTTTTAAAAAATTTCACATCGTATATAATATAAATACCAAACAATCTCAACATATTAGACTATATAAATGTAAGAAATAATCTTGAGAAGAACAAATATAAATGCGAGGCTGAAATGTGAGTTAACCTGAAACTAATTGAGCAATTATGGGGAGACAAAAAGGCAAATAGCTCATAAAAATATGAAGACTTGGCTAACCTGTAGATTGAAGGAAAAGCTTTGTTTCCCAAGCTTTAGAGGATAACAAACAAATGTTGGTGATTTCTTGAAGATATTTTTTATTTTAAAAGGTAATAAAGCATCATATTAGGCGAATGAGACAAAAAAGGTAAAAAGCTTATATTTTAGATTATTTTTCAATCTATTCTTTTAAAAATTTGTTAACAATTTCAATTTATTTACAACACATCATTCTTCTCAGCATTTCCAGTTAGCCTCCCCCACACCAAGTAGCCCTTTTCTCCTCCCTATTTTGCTGGAAAACCATGGCAATTTGCATGTAGAATCATTGTTTGCATGCAAAATGAAGAAAAGTTAACTAACATGGTTTTTGGGCTAGGCTAGCAACCATGTAGACCGTGGGCTGTACCCATTTCGACCTAGCCCATATAAGGACATGTTCATGGGAATCGTTTGAATTATTTTTGGAACAAGTTTGCTTTAAACCAACATAAAAAAGATTTCTATGAATTCTTCATGAAAACAACTCCTTATAAATAACCAAATCTTATTTCACACAACCTTATCCCCAAAGAAAACTTGAATTAAACACTCGGGGACATGATCAGGCTGGGGGGCAATCCAAAAAACACATAAGAGGACTACCTCTATGATTTCCTTTCTTAAAAAAACAAAAAATATAGGGAAGAGCTAGCGACCTTTGAGATAAAGGTTTGTAGATAAAGAAGTATCATGATGATATGCTCTTCCCAAAGGTCAAGATCACAAGAAGTGATTCAGTAAACAAGAGCGAAAAAGCCATTGAAGCTTACAGAAGAGACTCAAACTTTTGAGAAAAGAAAAACTCCATAAAGAAAGGGGTCCTATATTTTTCAGGTAAGTATGCATGCATATTAATCATAATGCATTACTTTGATCTTTAATAGATTAGTGTCTTAACAACAAATCTTTTTTTAGTGCGTCTTTAAGCCCTCATCTCTCGGGTAACGCATTTTATAACCCTGCCTCCTCTCGAGTTTGGCTTTGAGTCATCATCTCTTAGGTAGTGTGTTTTCTAACTTTACCTCCTTTTGAGCGTGCCTTTGGGCCCTTATCTATTAGGTAGTGTGTTTTCTAAACCTACCTCTTTTTTAGTGCACCTTTGAACCCTTAATTATGGTAGTGCATTTTCTAACTCTATCTCATTTTGAGCACGCCTTTGAGCCCTCACTTCTTAGATGGTACGCCTTTGAGCCCTATCATGTCGTCCTTTCATGACATCTCTGGCCAAATTCTTTCATCAGGTAAGTCATATGTTTTATTTGGTCAAGTCACTCATAATAATGAGACCATTTTGAAAAATCTTTATATTTTTCTCCTAGGCAAGCCGCCCAATACAAAAAGACCACTTTGAAAATCTTTTTGTTTTTCACCTGGGCAATTCATCCGTTACAATGAGATCATTTTGAAAAATCTTTGCATTTTTCACTTGGGTAGGTTACCCATTATAATGAGACCACTTTGAAAAATCGCTGCATTTTTCACCTAAGCAGGTCGCCCATTACAATAGACCACTTTGAAAACCTTTTATTTTCCACCTGGGCAGGTCACCCATTGCAATGAAATCACTTTGAAAAATCTTTGTATTTTTCATGTGGGCAATCACCCATTATAATGAGACCACTTTGAAAAATATTTGTATTTTTCCACCTCAACAGGTCGTCCATTACAATGAGATCACTTTAGAATATCTTTGTATTTTTTCACCTTGGTAGGTAACCCATTATAATAAGTCCACTTTCAAAAATCTTTGTATTTTTCCACCTGGAAAGATCGTCCATTACAATAAGACCATTTTGAAAAATCTTTGTATTTTTCATCTGAACAGGTCACCTATTACAATGAGACCATTTTAAAAAACCTTTGTATTCTTCATCTAGGCAAGTTACCCATAACAATTTGACCATTTAGAATTTCTTGAATTTTACCAATAGGCAAGTTGCCTGGTACAACTACACCACTTGAAGAAAAAAAAAAAGAGAAGTCTTTTTATTTTTCACAAAGATCATCTTTACAAACCTTATCTTCATTTCCTTTGAATGCACTTTCTAACCCTCGTCTTTAGGATAGTGCACTTTCTAGCCTTATCTCTTTTTTGTCTGAGTGTGCTTTTAAGCCCCCACCTCAAACACTTTCAGAAGGATTAACTATTTCTTAATCTGGTGAGTCTATTATCTCTCATTCTTTTTTCTTCTTTACAAAGCTTACTATCTAAAGTCTCTTATGAGACTTTCTATCATAAGCATTGTAAAGAGGAGGGAGCAATTGTCATAACCTATTTCTGGGTTATTCCTCAAATTCACCTTTTTTCTTTCCAAAAAAATAAAAATAAATTAATAATAGCAAGAAGACTGACATTTAGGGGAAAAAATAGGATGGGGAGGATTCCAAATATACAGAAAAATCAGGCAGAAATTATTTTGACAAAATTAGGAGCCTAATCGTACCCCTTTGTATGAAACCTGGAGAAGCAATGTAGATTCCAGGTCAAATTAAATAATTTTTTGATGTATCTACATAAAAATCAAGCCGAAGGACATAATTATATTTTTAATAGGCCAATATGATTTAATCATGAGTCAAATTAAAGTTTAATAATGTCTAAGAATTAATTTGGGTCCAATTAAAAGATTTAATTAGGTACAAGGACTTAATTATACTTAAATGAGTCAAATTAATTTTATTTGGGACATAATTGGTGAAAGATTAAGTTTGGTAGCCTAATATGGGCTTAATTATGAAGATTGGAATTTTAGGAGATTAAATTTAATTTTTGTCAAGTTAATTGTTACAAATCAGAGGTAAAATTGCAAAAAAATTCAAATGTTTGGGGTCAATTAAGGGCTAAATTGAAGAAAATCGCAGCCAAGGATCATTTTGAAAAAAAAGCGTCCAACTCTAGGGTCCCAAATGATTGAAATCAGGGGTGAAATTGAAGAGAATTAAAGGTTCGATGATCAATTGAGGGTCAATTTGCATAAATCCAAAACCAAGGACAAAAATGAAAAAGGCGCTGAAATTCAGAACTAATGTTGAAATTTGACTGGGGGAAATTGCATCAAATCAAAGGTTTAAGGTCAATTAAGGGTGAAATTGAAAGAAATTAGAAGCTGGAGGACTAAATTGAACTTTGGCTAAAATCCCTAATGTAATGTCCAAAACAACTCCATTTTGAACAGTAAAAAAAGAAGGGAACCAAACAACACGTCGTCTTATTATTATTCATTGTCTTCTTTATTTGGCCTAAAAAGTTGTTCGGGTGGCTACTTTTCAAGGACATTTAATGATTCTTTTCTCAACCAAACCGGACAAACAATACACCATCATAATAGGCTGACATTGTACTATACCCCAAAGTAGGTCTTGCTGGAAAATTATCCCTACAGCAGTCGCGACACTACCCTAAAATGGCCAACCCGGCTAGCTTTCAGCAGCCAACTTTTTTATGCCATGATAGCAACTCTAAACCAACTATTGGAATCTTTCTAGATCGAATTAAGGGCCAAGATTTGGCACCAGTAAAAGCAAGATGTCCCTCTTCCATACCCTATAAATAGAGGTGGATTCCATACATTGAGTAAGAAGAAATCAAAGCCCAAAATTGGTGAAAAATCAGCTTTTCTTTCTAATTTTTTTCTTCTTATCCACCAACCATCTTCTTCCTTTACTTTCTTCACGCCTCCACCGACAGCGTCGCCACCAACATCACGTCGACATTCCCAGCATTGCTAGTTAGCCACCCCTCACATCATATAGCCCTCTTCTCCTCCCTATTTTGTTGGAAAACCATGGCAATTTGCATGCAGAACCATTGTTCTGTTTGCATTGCTGGGCCGGGCCAGCAACCATGTGGATCATGCGGTGGACATGTTTCAACCCACCCCACCCCCCAAAAAAGCATAAGGGTCTGTTGAGACATGGGTCATTGATTTGACCATGTTCAATAAACTCAGTTAATTTAATAAAAAGATTTGACAAGACATCTACAATAAATAAAGCAAAGAAATAAAACTTTGTGATAATTAACCATAAAAAATGAGCTGACAATATCATACTCGGAAGAAGAAGAAAGAAAATATCATTAGAGACTCATACCACTAGAAAGAGTTTACCATTATGGTTCTAACGTCATTATAAAGGTCTACATGATAACATCAAAAGAGGCCACACGCATTGTTAGTGCAATGACCCGAAAATCAAACAAAAAGAAATATCATGAAGTGAACATCTTATGCTTATTTTAAATCAATTAATTTAATTTAATTTGTAAACAAAATTTCTGAACACATTAATTAATCTGCTGAACAAAATATGAAGATCTCCACTGTCTTATGTGGATACACAGTTTCATTATTTGAAGATCTCGTGATTTCCTTTCTAATTAAGGATTTTGGCGGCCAAGTTGCACCCTGTAGCCAATTTTCCATTAACCTTCAAGCAAACTCCTTGTGAGTAAGGCAAATTATCACTTTAAGGAATAAAGACTTAGCCAAGGAATCTATCAGGTGGGCAAGTCCTTTTCATGTCAAATTGTGACCTGAGGATGATGGACTAACAGCACAAGTGAACAACTGTCCATGACATTATGCAACATAAAAGGGAATAAGGTTGCTTTTAATGAGAGCAGAAGATGTTATTAAAATTACATAGAAGTAATTTGAATTCAGAACTAGATCGATGACCAAACAAAATATTTTATTTTGTGATTGGTCATCAAATACAAGTTTCAGTCCTGAACAACCCAGTTCAAGGGAACAATGGAAAGAAGAAAACATAACGTGTCACAACAAGAAAAGGAAGACATGGCATTGTTTTCAATGGAAGATGGATAAGAAGGTGAGCTAACAACAACAACATTCAAAATGACTCTCCTGTTTTCTAAACTACACCAACCATATGGAACAGATCACAAATAGATCTCTCCCACCGTCCCACGTACATCGATCTATGTATATAAACCCATTATCATCTCTGGTTTTGTCACAAACAATATCACACAGTTCTTTCTTCTCTTAATCCTAGCTAGCTAGTTCATATAGTCTCTTCCAGGCCTTGAGATTTAGCGTCGAGATGGCAAGTTTCAGCTGTTTTATCTTAGCTCTCTTCATTGCTCTATCAATTTCAGGCGGCGAGGCAGCTCGTCAGCTTCTGCAATTGCCCCCTTTACCTTCGGTACCCAATTTGCCTAAACCAACATTGCCACCAATGCCTTCTATACCAACACTACCACAGCCCACATTGCCAACAGCACAACCTTCCCTTCCTAAACCCACACTGCCTCCACTTCCTAGCCTGCCAACAATGCCTAGTCTCCCCAAGGTCACCTTGCCTCCACTTCCAAGCATGCCCTCAATGCCCACAATCCCTATCCCAACAGCAATCCCATCTATCCCGTTCCTCTCCCCACCACCTGGAAACTAGACCATGCTATTGCTCATTCTGAGTTTGATTAGTAAGCTTTCTGTCAAAAGTTCGTATCTTTTGGTCCCTGTGAAGAAGTGTGAGGAGTTGTGCTGTTTGCTTCTGCTGTTCGTCATTCATTTATATATATATATATTTTCGCTTCCTGTTTCATTCCCTGTATTTCATTGCCTTCTTGTATTATACATATACCTTTATCAATTAAAACAAATGTAGTTTCAAACATTGTTATCTGGTGTTTTTTCCACACATTTGATTACTAAACTCTGCTCTTTCTGGAATTCTGCTGAGCTTGCACTATTAATGATGAAACTGTTGATTTCTAACAAGAGATTTATTGAGTACAAATGCCAAAACTTGACGTATGCCAAGAGACTACAGCAGATATATACCAAGTTCAAGATTATCTTGTGTGTTTAATGCTGGCAACTAGTGTTGAGACTTTTTTAATTTGAAGAAAAAAAAATTGATCCAGATCTTTTTCCGAATAAATCTTGTGAAAACTATGGTTCACGGCATAATAGATAACCAAGCAAGTATTCAAGATTTTGATAGCCCAACCTTATTGAAAACAAATAGCTCAGTTACCCAACAACCAATGTACTGTGAACAAATAGTGTTTTGTTTAGCTGCACAAAAGAGGAGAGGAGAGGGGAGAAGAGGAGTTTGGATCCTGGACTAGCAACTTGAGGAAAATGTTTTTTTTTTTTTTTAAACAAACTAATCATACGGAAACACAACGTTAACGTTTTTAATGGATAGGAAGGTAAACTAACAATAACAAAACTGAAAATCGTTGTCCTGTTTCCTCAACTATACAAACAATACAGGACATGTAGATCTTTCCTACATCATCTATATATACCCAAGGCATGCCCTGGTTGGTCACAGACAACCTTGCACTTGCAAGATTCTTTGGTTGCTCATTTGTATCTCATAGGTTCATTGAGGCCTTGTAACTTAGTAACAAGATGGCAAGATTCAATTGTTTTATCTTAGCTCTCTTCATTGCTTTATCATTCTCGGATGGCGAAGCAGCTCGTCACCTCCTGCAATTGCCCCCTCTACCCTCTCTACCGAATTTGCCTAAACCAACACTGCCGCCATTGCCTTCTATACCAACACTGCCGCAGCCCACATTGCCAACCTTGCCAGCCACTCAACCATCACTGCCTAAGCCTCCACTGCCTCCACTTCCCATCCTGCCAACAATGCCTGCTATCCCCCAGGTCACCTTGTTGGGATTCAGAATCAAGAACGATTAAAGCTTGATTTATAAATCATATCTTAGTGATGGAGTCGGATTGTAATTTCTATAATTCAGTCCTAAAGTTTAGTTGCTAGTCTGTCAATTTACTTCTTTTAGACAAGATGTTTTTATATAAGCCATGTATATGAGTTGTACAAGACATAGAATAAACAAGGGCAATTGTGGTTCTTTCTCTTTATCAGTCCCTCTGTTTTCTTTACGATCAGTCCCTCTGTTTTCTTAATCAGAGCATAGGTCTAGTGCGTGAAACTGCTCATTGTTTTGCTTCCGCCAATATCAGCATGACTGAAACTTCGTCAGAAAAATATTTGACAGAGACAATGGATTTTTATGATCCCTGCTACATTCATCCCTCAGATCACACTAATCATGATATTGTCACTCAACTCTTGGAAGATGACAACCACGCAACATGGAGTCGTGCCATGATGGTGTTCCTAAAAGCCAAAAATAAGCTTGGCTTCATTGATGGCACGATCAAAGCACCTTCAGAGAAAGATCCTAAATGCTCAATTCTATCAACCCATCCCTGATGAATACCATAATCTTCTTCGTCACCGCTACTGATGTCTTGGCAGATCTCAGTGAACATTTCTCACAAGGAAATCTTTCACGTATCTTTGAATTTAAGCGAAGGATTGTTGAGCATCATCAACAACAACAAACCATAGCAACCTATTATACAACACTCAAGTCTTTTTGGGATGAGCTAGGATCAGACAACGATCCACCTTTATATAACTATGCAAGATTAAAACAGATTGTTGTAAGAGAAGAACATGAGCGAATCCTTCAATTCCTCATGGGTTTGAATGACATATATACTCTATTATTCATGGGCAAATTCTTGATGCAACCACTCCCCAACGTCAAAAAAATCTACTCGCTTTTGCTTCAAGAAGAAAAACAACGACAGCATGCTGATGCTCATGATAGCCCTATTCATGTCATGAACGTGAAGAAAAACACAAGGAACACAGAGAATAAACAACCTGCAAAGTCACAAAACAGCAAAGGCAAATCTTTATATTGCACACATTGTGAGGGAGATACACATTCAGTTGATCGTTGCTATTATATCATTGGATTTCCACCGGGGCATAAGTTCCATGGTAGAGATGTCAAGCCACCAAACAGGAACAAATGGTTTGCAGCCAATAATACCCACAACATGATCAAACTCAACACTGCAGCAAATGGACTCTAGGGCTTTTCTCAGTAAGGGCATTACTCAGTAAAAATCAGTTTTGTGGAAATGTGACAGGTAAAAACAATTCCAAATGTTATAAAGCTGCTATCAATGACAGCGGTGCAAGTGATCATATATACTATTCTTCTCATTTTCTATCCCAAAAAAGTAAAACAAAATAAAGTTTATGCAGTGTGGAGAGCAAATGAGATGAGAGAAGTTCTTAGCATATTGTACATCGCTTAATGAATTTGATCTCAGAAGACAGAAGCATATTGTGGCCACATCTAGCTTTAGAGATTGAGAGGATCTGATTCAACTTAATTGGAGACCTTGATCTGCTAAACCGAGAGCTTCCACTCTTCTGGAACATTAGACGAGCCGTCTGCAACTTCAGCAAACAGACTTACATTCATAGCTCCTGATTAAGAACGAAAGGCTATCTACTGAGAGCTATCTACCGTCTGCAACTTCAGCAAACAGACTTACATTCATAGCTCCTGATTAAGAACGAAAGGCTATCTACTGAGAGCATGATCCTTGCCCTGAGTTGCAACTTAGGTCCATTTCCTTTTCATGCACGTGAGGAAGACATAGATGGACTTGGCTCCAGTCACCAGCAAAGAAACGTATTTCTCCTTCAGTACCAGCACTTCCCTCTTTTGTTGCAGAACGGTGAGATCTTACTGAAAAATTGGCATTTACATTGGGAATGGTGAGGCATCGAAGGACTTCAGCATTGAAATCATGAAAATGTACAACACTTGCACCCTGATGCAGCAAAACAAGAAGCTCAAGAAATATTTAATATTAAATAAATTTTAATTAAATAATTCTAATTTAAAATTAATATTTAATTATCCGTCAATAAAACAATTAGTAAAACACTCCAATAAAAAACTTAGAATCTCTAATTTCAGAACAGATGGGGCTCCTTTATTCTTCATCTTCCCCATATATAAAAAACATCGATATCCATTTATTTCTCTTCTCTTCTCTCCTCAACTCCTTCTCTTTTCATCCACTTCTCCTCCATGCTAGGTATGTATTCTTCTCCTTTCATCTTTTTTCTTCTCAGTTCTTTTTTAATTAATATACTTTATGAATTTGTTTTTTTTCCCCTCTTCTTAGCTTCACTTGCAACCATATTAAGGTAAGATTTTTCTTTTTTCTTCTTTTTTTTGTGTTTTTTTTCACTATACTTGCTTTTTTATTTTTTTAATTGTTTTTGTTCTTAATAACTGGATGAATATTGTTGTAGGAATTGTTTTTCATATGATTTTCTTCTTCTTTTTCCAACCGTTTTGAGTATTATAGAGTGTTGATTTATATTAATTTAATTATTTTATCAGTTTTGTAAAATATATTTTTTTAAATAATTACCAATGGAATTACATACAGTATTTTTCCGAGGGAAATATCGACGGAATGAAGCAGATAATTTTTTTTGCGTACTTTTTCTGTCTGTAAATTCATCGGTAATAATATTTTTTTATTAACAACGAACTTACTGACGAACAAAAAATTACCGAGAAAAGATTCATTGATGAAGCATTTCCATCGGTGATTTTGTTGATAAATTAATTACCAACAGAACGATAGTAAAAATACCGACGGAAAATTCCGTCAGTAAATATAAAGATTGTGGTAGTGTAAGAGCAGAAGATGTTATTAATATTATATGGAAGTAATTTGAATTCAGAACTAGATCGATTACCAAACAAAATATTTTATTTTGTGATTGGTCATCAAATACAAGTTTCAGTCCTGAACAACCCAGTTCAAGGGAAAAATGGAAAGAAGAAAACATAACGTGTCACAACAAGAAAAGGAAGACATGGCATTGTTTTCAATGGAAGATGGATAAGAAGGTGAGCTAACAACAACGACATTCAAAATGACTCTCCTGTTTTCTAAACTACACCAACCATATGGAACAGATCACAAATAGATCTCTCCCACCGTCCCCCGTACATCGATCTATGTATATAAACCCATTATCATCCCTGGTTTGTCACAAACAATATCACACAGTTCTTTCTTCTTTCAATCCTAGCTAGCTAGTTCATATAGTCTCTTCCAGGCCTTGAGATTTAGCATCGAGATGGCAAGTTTCAGCTGTTTTATCTTAGCTCTCTTCATTGCTCTATCAATTTCAGGCGGCGAGGCAGCTCGTCAGCTTCTGCAATTGCCCCCTTTACCTGCGGTACCCAATTTGCCTAAACCAACATTGCCACCAATGCCTTCTATACCAACACTGCCACAGCCCACATTGCCAACCGCACAACCTTCCCTGCCTAAACCCACACTGCCTCCACTTCCTAGCCTGCCAACAATGCCTAGTCTCCCCAAGGTCACCTTGCCTCCACTTCCAAGCATGCCCTCAATGCCCACTATCCCTATCCCAACAACAATCCCCTCTATCCCGTTCCTCTCCCCACCACCTGGAAACTAGACCACGCTATTGATCATTCTGAGTTTGATTAGTAAGCTTTCTGTCAGAAGTTCATATCTTTTGGTCCCTGTGAAGAAAGTGTGAGGAGTTGTGCTGTTTGCTTCTGGTGTTTTTCATTCATTTATATATTTTCGCTTCCTATTTCCCTGTATTTCTCTGCCTTCTTGTATTATACATATACCTTTATCAATTAAAAGAAATGTAGTTTCAAACATTGTTATCTGGTGTTTTTTCCACACATTTGATTACTAAACTCTGCTCTTTCTGGAATTCTGCTGAGCTTGCACTATTAATGATGAAACTGTTGGTATCTCACAAGAGATTTAGTGAGTACAAATGCCAAAACTTGATGTATGCCAAGACAAGCTACAGCAGATACCTACCAAGTTCAAGATTATCTTCTGTGTTTAATGCTTGCAACTAGTGTTGAGACTTAAATTTGAAATAAAGGTATATATGTATAATACAAGAAGGCAATGAAATACAGGGAAATAGGCTCTTAATTAGATTCAAATGGTGAAAATAGTGAAATAACAGTTCAACCGCGACCTCAAATAGGCTTTTAGATTCAAATGGCAAGAAAAATATTCATTTGATCGTAAATTTAAGTTTCATTACTAGCATGTCTTTGAAATAATATATTTACATCCGATTTATTTTCTTTTATTAAACTATTCTGAGTTTTAAACTCAACTATCTAATGTGCATTTGATATATCAATACTCAACCTAAGTTCTTCATATTTTTACCTCGAAGTTTGAACTTAAAAAATCAAGAAAGGCAACGTATGTTTTAACCGCTAGAAATTTTACGTGGACAAAAAGAATGAAAATTATGGTGATATAGAATATGGATAATCACTTGCATCCTAAAATGTATTTTATATTATTTATACTCAAAACAAATCACTTTCCATACTAATGACACATTGAATAAACTTGAGAAAATTAGCTAAACTTCACCCTTTTAGGTTTAGGTCTAAACTCACTTTATTAACATTTTAAGAAACATAAACATTGTTATTGATGAATTAACAGGTAAACCATGCAAAATTATTATTATCAAGAATCAATTTTCCCTTCTACCTTGAATGCTTAAGTGCCCGAGTATCAAATGGGTTTTTCAATTCCTTTCTTTTTCCTAGCTTGGCTATCATTCTTCACTGCGTGTTTAATTGGGCTTAGGATTGTTGTTGAAGTATTAGTTAGGTACTAGTGTTGGATTCTTGGCATGAATGTTCATTTGTGGCTTAATTGTTTCGTTAAGGACACTTAACTACATTTTTTTTAAAATGATTTTGCTATGTAAGTTGTTTGCTTGCTGAGGTTGTTTGTTGCTGGTGATTTCATTATTGTTCTGTTTCATTGTTGTTGGAGTTTGTCCAAGAAACAATTAACTCCCACAGCTTTTATATTTCATTGTATTCTATGTTCTTTCATTATTTAGTGCATGTTTAGTTGCATGCGATAAGTTTCTCTTGCTAAATAGCTTCAAAATATTTTGTTTGCAGGTTTATTTTGTTTCAATTTTGCTTAATTATTTTTTTCTTTTCTGTTAGGGTTGGTTTTGATGGGTTTTCTTTGTTTTTATTAAGCATGATTTCTTTTTTGGATTCTTTTTGACTTACTGTCTTTGGATTTTTAAATTCTTCCTAGTTTACTGTCTTTTGAGGTATGATTGGTTCATTTTTTTCAAGCAAAAATTTTTTGTTTTTGCTTAGTGGGATGGAATAATTTTGTTGTTCTCTTGTCTTTGCATGAGAGTTTAGCTGCAATTCTTATCATAGATGGGATGGCCTTGAACATTTTTTCTCAATCTTTGCAATGTTAAAAATAATGTGCAAGCTACGCTAGCATTTTTAAAAAATGAGACATAGATCATTGACTTGACCATGTTCAATAAGCCCAGTTCATTTAATTATAAGATTAAAAAAAAGCATCTGCGATAAATAAAGCAAACAAAGAAAAGTTGGCAATAATTAATTATAAAAAATAACCTAGCAATATTATACTCAGAAGAAGAAAAAAGAAAATTTCGTTGGAGAATCATTGATACTTTGTCATGGACATTGCCCCACCACCAAAAAAAGTTCACTAATACGGTTCTAACGCCATTATAAAGGCTACATGACAACATCAAAAGAGATCACACACATCGTTAAAGTAATGACCTGGAAATCAAACCAACCAAAATATCATAAAGCGAGCATCTCATGCTTATTTTTAATCAATTAATTTAATTTCAAAAAAATATTTTTAAAAAAAGATAAATGTGACAAAGAACGACAAAGAAAAAGAATCGAGATAACCTGAGTTCTTTTCAAAATTCATAAAAAAATCTTATAGAAAGCATATAAAGAAAAGATAACAGAGCTCAATCTCCAATTAAATAAATGTTGAAAGATGAAACTGAAAATACTTGACCTAAAAATAGAAAAGGAAAAAAAAAACCCGAGTGAATCTCCTAAACTAGGATTAATCTTCCAAACTTACAACCCGAGAAATCCTAAACCCATGCTCAATTAAGAAGCTCAATCCCCAATAAATTTAATGTTGAATGATAAAACCAAAAAAAAAATATCAATTTAAAAAATTTGTCAAAGTAAAAAAAAATAACAATAAGAAAATGATAATCAAATCTGATAGGAAAAAAACTAAAAGATAATGAAATCAAAAAAAAAATTTTAAATCATCTCAACTAAAACAAATAACAATAAAAATAATAGGGACCAAATCTGACAGGTAAAAAAATTAAAGGAGGATAAAATTGAAAAAGAAATCTAATTTTATAAATTATTTCAAATAAAATAAATAGTAATCAAAAGAACATGGACCAACTTTGAAGGAAAAACAAATTGAAGGACTATTTTAAAATTTTAAAGGGTCAGACATGAAAATCAAGAAGGAGGGAGAAAAGAATGGAAAAAAAAAAAAACAAATAAGTCACATACGAGATAATGGGATGATTTGAACACCATCTTGGAAGCTATTATTTGGTCCCTAAAAACGTTTAAGGATTTTGTATATTATATTTAATTAACTATTAAATTTTCTCCAACTTGGTTATTTATGGATAATTAAAAAAAATACCCTTAAAGTGAGTTAAAAAAAAGTATATTTTTAAAAGTAATTGAGTCTTTAGACTATGCTTCAAAAAGTAAAAATATAAAGAAAATCCTTGGACACCAATTTTTTTTTTTTTTTGTATGGATAACTTAGTCATCTCCTTGTGGTCTAGAATTTTAAAAGTTTGATTTCTCATCTATTAATTTGACAATTATTAATGGGTTCCTGTAAAAAAAAACCATATTACCCTTACCATGTAGTTCATTGGTTTTTTTTAGAATGGTAAAATTATTATTATAGTATTCCAATTTGTTGTTCTTGGTACATAGTCACTGAGCCCTATTAATTTTTTTTTTTATTTTAATATCCTTCGCCCTATTAATTTTTTTTTTTATTTTAATATCCTTCGCCCGTTTAGTTTATAGCAGACAACATACCACTTTGTTTTGTATGCTCTTGCACCAAGACTTCACGAATAAAATGTTGACTATAGTGAGTGTTCTGCTTTTGACATTTTGAAGCTAACTTGATTTCTGGTCATCAACCAATAAACTGCACTTATTCACCTAAAAAAAACAGGGGAGAATGGTAGAACTTCGAGTGTTTGAATCTTGCGTATGAAAGAAGAAAAAGAAACTGAAGAAAATCATGGCCAGTCAACAACAATCAACATATGCTACTATTTTCAATAGACATGGATATGAAGGTGAACTAACAATAACAAAACTCAAAATGACTGTCCATTTTTCTCAACAACACCAACAATTCAAGAGAAATCTCCCATCTTCATCTCCACTATATTAACCCAAAGAGAAGTCGTAGATTGTCACTCACAATTTCCTGCAGTCCTCTTTTTGCTTATATATTATTGCTCATATATAGTCTTGTGAGGCCTTGGAACATTACCAGCATGGCAGCTTTCAAGTGTCTTATCTTGTCTCTCTTCATTGCTTTGTCGTTTTTGGGAGGGGAAGCAGCTCGTAATCTTCTGCAATTGCCAAATCTGCCTAAACCAGCATTGCCACCATTGCCTTCTATACCATCTCTGCCACAGCCCACCTTGCCAGCCTTGCCAACCACTCAACCTTCACTGCCTAACCCCAATTTGCCTCCACTTCCTAGCCTCCCTACGATGCCAACAATGCCTTCAGTTCCGAAGGTCAGCTTGCCTCCACTTCCAAGCATGCCAACACTGCCTACTGTCGTCCCCAAGGCCAGCTTGCCTCCACTTCCAAGCATGCCAACACTGCCTACTGTCGTCCCCAAGGCCACCTTGCCTCCACTTCCAAGCATGCCTTCAATTCCCAATATCCCTCTCCCAACAACAATTCCCTCGATTCCATTCCTCTCCCCGCCACCAGCTGGAAATTAGTCTCATTTCAAGTTTGATTATGGAGTTGTCATGTCAGAGATATATCTTTTGAGTGTTTGGCTCTTCCTTCTCTACGCAGAAGTGTGAGGAATTGTGTTGTCTGTATACCTTCATTTGAACACTGTTAATTGCTTCTTGTATTCACTTGTCTCCTTTCATCATCATATATATATGAACTTTCACATTTAATTAGTTCATTCTTCTCTTTTCTTTTAACCAATATATGAGACCATTTATTTAAGGTTGTCTGGGTTTGATATTTCATTATTTCAGAAACACCCTTTCTGAGATGGCAGGAGTTGTACCTTTGATGTTCTACCATGGCTTTGGAAATGACACTAGTTGTACCTTTGAATGGTGGGCCTGTGATAATTAGCCGATTAGCTTGTAGAAAATGTTAGAAAAAAAAATAGAAAGAACTTACATAGGTGTATCACGCTACGCCGCTGATCAGATGAAGTTTTTTTCAGTATAAAACAAGGGTTGTTGAAGTGATGCTAATATTTAAAAAAAAATCAAAAGTTTGAGTTATTAACAAGTTTTGACTCAATAAATCCAGTTATTAAAATAATATAATTAAAAAAATAGTATCAATAATAAATAAATTGAATTAATAAAATATGCAATGATTATATCACTATTGTAAAAAGATATCTTCTATTTAATAATGGAGCAAAAATTAGATGAATTTGATAACCCTATAAAAATAAAAATAAAAAAAATTGAAAGCTCAATTTCAAGCGAGTTAATACTAAATGATGAAATTAAAAATAAATAAATAAATAACAACTCGAGTCCACCCTAGTCACCTTGTTAAATACACAACATAATTGTGAGATTATGATAATCCCGTAGAAATAAAATTAAATAAAACAATAAAGTTCAAATCTTAAACAACTTAATGTTAAAGTTGAAACTAGAAAAAAAAAAAAACACACACACACACACAACCTAGTTGTGAGATTGGGAAATTGTTTGTGTAGATTATCATTTCGCCGGATATATTAGATGGCTTGAAATTTGTAATAACCCAGCATTTAATTAATTATTCAAAGCCAAAAATAATATTTAATTTTCAGATAATTTTCGTATATATTTTAAATAACCCTAAATCTATCTAACAGAATTCTCAGGATTCCTAAAAAAAATTTAGATTTATAATTTTCAATGCGTATATGTGTTTCGAAAACTCAAGAGTATCCACCAGCCAAATATATAAGAGATTTGGAAAAAAAAAAAAGTATATGTGTTTCTCAGGAATTTTTAACCAGCTTAATATTTAAAAAGTAAAATCAACAAAGATAATTTTTTAAAAAAAATAAATGAAAAAAAAAAGGAAAGCAATTTTGGGGAAAAAAAGAGGGAAAGTTGAAAAAAAATAAAAAAAAAATACTGTAAATTACTATTATAACCCACAGTGATTTAGATGTAGAGAAACAATAATTTCTCCATACTATTTAGATATTATTAACCGTGCAGATTACCAGAAAGTATAGCTATCACTGCATAATATTTATGCATGCAGATTCGGCAGACCATTATTTCGGTCAAACTTTTGGGGAATTGGAATAGAAGAACTTCATGTTTGTTCATTGAAACTATAAAAGGCATGATCAAGAGACATTTATGAGCTAATAAATACACCATTGCCGAACCAAAATTTTATAGAGTCATGAATGCAGAATAAAAAGTAAATCCTACAGGAATTTTGCACAAGCACACAGGCAAATCCTTTTTCAGCTGTGACCACATGATAATGGACCGACAAGGTTTGCCTACCTATATACATCAATAATTCTCTTTAATTCCCATACTTTCTCCATCATCTAATCGTATGTTCAGTTGTTCACCAATTTGGCATTTTGTCCCAACTTCAACATGGTATTAAATAACTTAAATTGTTGAATAAGATCTTAAAATAAGATTTTTAAATTTGAAATTTGCACAGGTTCACACTATTTTATACTTAATTTTTATCAAATAAATAGGGATAGTGAGATTCAAACTCGTAACCGTTTAGTCATCAAAACTCAGATACTATATCAAAGAACTATCTTAATTCAATATCTTAAACTGTTAAATTAAATCTCAAAAAATGATTTATATTATTATTTAAAACAAAATAACATTATAAAATATTTATTTTATTTTATACACCATTAACAAACACAACTTAGACTTCATTTTCTCGACTGTTTCCGTCTCCTTTTTATCTTGTTTTCAGAAAATAACCAAATGTTACCTCAGTTTTTTTTTTCTCTTGCAAGTGCTTCAAGCAAGTTGTGCTTGCGCCATTGGGTACAAGGGAAAATTCAATTTTTCAAGTTTCAACTGCATATCCCTTTTCGGTCAAAGAACAAGAAGCCATAACCCGTTTTGTTAGTTAGTCTTAGCATCTAGAAGACAGGAGTGATTTTGTGTGGAGTTATGCTGTAGAAGAAAGACTAGATTGGCTAAAACACTGAGTTTTTCTTCTTCCTTTTCAAGGAAAAGAACATTTTCAGGACTTAGATGTTCCTCTGAACTCAAAATTACATTACCAAACGGATAAAAATAGTTAGATTGGCCAACAGAACAAGTTTGAGTCCTGCAATAGCCAGCACGAGGGGTAAAAGAAGGGAAAAAACGTACTCCAAGTCACAACAAGAAGACAAAAAAAAGCATGGTATTGTTTTCAATGGAAGATGGAAAAGAAGGTGACCTGCCAATTACAAAACACAAGATGATTGTCTTGCTTTGTAACCTAAACCAACCATCTGTGACAGATCACACAAATGGATCTCCACTTCATTTCAAACTATAAAAACCCGATATGAGGAGCCCTAGTTTGTCACAGACAATCTCGTACTGTTCTTTACCTGCTTATCTCTTGTTCATATACTCTCTTTCAGGCCTTAAGACTTAGCATCAAGATGGCAAGTCTCAACTGTTTCATCTTAGCTCTTTTCATTGCTGTGTCCCTTTCACGCGGCGAGGCAGCTCGTCATCTTCTGCAATTGCCCCCTTTACCTTCCGTGCCCAGTTTGCCTAAACCACCATTGCCACCATTGCCTTCTATACCATCTCTGCCACAGCCCACATTGCCAACTTTGCCCACGACCCAACAACCTTCACTGCCTAAACCCTCTCTGCCTCCACTTCCAAGCATGCCAACACTGCCTACTGTCGTCCCCAAGGTCAGCTTGCCTCCACTTCCAAGCATGCCTTCAATTCCCAATATCCCTCTCCCAACTACAATTCCCTCTATTCCATTCCTCTCCCCGCCACCAGCTGGAAATTAGTCTCATTTCAAGCTTGATTATTGAGTTGTCATGTCAGAGATATATCTTTTGAGTGCTTGGCTCTTCCTTCTCTACGCAGAAGTGTGAGGAATTGTGTTGTCTGTATACCTTCATTTGAACACTGTTAATTGCTTCTTGTATTCATTTGTCTCCTTTCATCATATATATATGAACTTTCACATCTAATTAGTTCATTCTTCTCTTTTCTTTTAACTTCCTTCCACTGACGAGAGAAAAAGAATATCTTGTGATTGAACTTGATGCGATCATGATACAAAAAAATTAAAATTCTATTTAACAATAAGCATTCTAAAAAATAATTTAATAAATAACTTCCTTTCATTAACAATAAAAAAATATATATTGTGATCGAAATTAGAGCCATTGATAAAAATAAATTTAAAATATTTTTTATTTAAAAATACATTAAAATAATAATTTTTTTATGTTTTAAAATTTATTTTTAACGTTAACAAATAAAAAAAACACAAAATAAATTAAAGCAAAGAAAAAAATATAATATATTTAATTTTTAAAAAAAAATACTTTAAAACACACAAAAAAAAAAAAGCTGCTAAATATGAGCATATTACAAGAAAAATAATCTAATTTAAAAAAGAAAATTCTAGAAAACAATCAAGAAAAGTAAGGGGATGAATTCTATTACCAGGTCCAGGAAAAAATAAATGTAGGCAAGGCCCAATTGTACATTCATGCACCTTTGTCGGCAGAGGCAGGCCCAATTCAAGGTTTCAACTGGATAGGAGAGCGAGCCCATTTATTTAAGGTTGTCTGTGTTTGATATTTCATTATTTCAGAAACACCCTTTCTGAGATGGCAGGAGCTGTAATATAGTCGAACAAGGATGTTCTCCCATGGCCTTTGAAAATGACACTAGTTATACTTTTGAATGACGGGCCTGTGATAATTAGCCGATTAGCTTGTAAAAAATATTAGAAAAATAAATAGAAAGAATTAGCAAACAAATGCAGTTAATATATTTTATTATTATTATTTAAAGCTCATTAACTAAAAACAATAATAAAAATAATTAGAAATAAGAGTAAAGATTTATAATAATTCTCATATTATAGCATATAGTAGCGTTATCTTTATTAAAACAAACACTTTCTCTACACAAGAACAATTTTAAATATAATACACTGCATTCATACAACAATTTATTAGAGGTATTTTATGCAACAAAAATTCCTCAAACCTTTAATTACTTGAGTATATAAATTATATAAAAAAATGCAATGAAACTTGAAAAGAATAAATAAGAAGTAAGGTTTTCAAAATATTTGCAAGTAAAATAGAAAAATATTTTTATTTTTAAGAATTTTTTATGGTGAGTATTATGTACTTTTCATCCTTAAAACACACACACACTCAATAAAGGTATAAATTATCAAATATATTTAAGATAATTAAATATGATAATGTTAATGATTAAAATAATTAAATATTAATTATGCTAATGTTAACCATTTAAATTTTATGCAACGTAATAAAAATTTTAATTGGCCAAGTCAATAGAATTTATTAACTATTAAACCATTATCATTAATTATAATTTAAAATCAAGATTCTAAAAATTCCTCCGCATAATTTAAAATTATTCATAATAATAAATAAGATGAGCAATTAATGTTATGTGATAGGTGTTTGGTAGCTTTGAGGTTTGAATCTATATTTAGTATCAAAAGGTCTTAACTCGAAGAATCATAATAATTAGGATGTTTTAAACTAGGTTCTTTAAACCATGTTTAAATTTATTACACATAACATATAAGTGATTTTAAGATTTTATTAATATTTTTTTTTTTTTATCATGAGCATGTATTCGTCTCATGAGTGTCTTCAAAGAATAACCCAAGCTCTTGTAATGTTGACTTAACCACCATACTCATTTAGGTAAATCCTCCAAGAAAGTTTTGTGATCAATATTCCGTAAAAGTTTTTGCCTTTATACTCATTCGAATTTGTCATTACAATAGAAAGCTCATTATTATACAAAATTATACTTGGGATTGCTTTCAATATATATATATATATATATATATATATATATATATATATGTAATGTTTATGTTATCCTCAATTATCCAAAGGTCTTCTTCTTACTTGTTGAACTTCATTCATGGAATCACCATATATTTGAAGACAGGGTTTCACTATTGGTGGTTCATTTAAAGGCTTTGATTGTATTTTTCTCGATGATTGAATAACTCATTGGCGCGCCAAACCTTTAATAAGCTAATTTTTAATGTTGTTTTTAGATCTAACAAAATCCAAAGAAATAACACCACATGATATTAAATGTCTAATTAATTTATGTCTAACAATTATATCTTTTTTTAATTAAAATTTTTACTCTTAGCCTTAGTTTTAATGGCTTGGCTATAACAATGTATTGATATAAGTGATATTGGTTTAGAGATAAATGGTATATCAATTAAAAAAAATTAAACGAGTAATTATACTTCTAATGCAACCGCCCAACTTTTGAACTAGCAGCATCTAATACAACCAATTATACTTCTATGATGAAATGAGTAATTATGGTTTGTTTAGAAGATTTCCAACTAAATGCATCATCATTAAAGTAAAAACATACCCACTAATAGACTTTATTTTTTCTAAACTAGAAATCCAATTTGCATAACCAAATCTCTCTATAATAGTAGAAAAACTATTATAATAAAGTGCATAATCAACTTAAAAAATCTTTTTAAGGCACTCCAATGTTAAGCATTAAGATTATGTGTGTATATCTATCTAATCTACTAATTGTCTTGTATATTTGTCTATATGCAATAATGACCTAATATTATATGAATATTTATATTGAGATACATTTTCACCATTATTTTTTTTTAATTTAGTAGGAGGATCGAAAGGACTATATATAGGAGACATATCAAACTAATTAAATCTTTTTATATTTTTTTAATGCAAAGTGATTGAGATAAAGTAAAATTATTGTTATTTTTCAATAATTAAATGCTTAAAACAACATTAATTGAACCACAATCCTTCATTTCAAAATGTTTAGACAATAAAGATTTAGCAATATTTATAACTTAAATACTATTATTAAACATAAAATCATATAATCATTTTTAATTTGTTTAATATAAATACATTTATCAACAATATTTATTTGAAAACCATCAAATATCATATTTGTTTTGTGTCATTATTTCAAAGCTTGTTTTAAACCATAAACATACTTTACAAGTTTGTAAATCTTCTTTTCTTGACTAAGTGCAACAAAACCTTTTAGTTGATCCACATAAATTTTTTTTTCTAAATCACCATTTAAAAAGTTTTTTTTAATATTTATTCAATGAATTTATAATTTGTAAAAAGAAGTTAAAGTAACTATTAATCTAATTATAGTGATTTTAGAAATTGGTGCATATGTGTCAAAAAAATCTACTCTTTTTTCTTTTTAAACCTCTTAGCAATTAATCTAGCTTAATATTTTTCTTAAGATCTATTAGTTCTCAATTTCATTCTAAAAACTCATTTACAATCTATTGTCTTACAACCTTGTGACAAATCGATCAAAAGCCAAGTTTTGTTAGAAAATAAAGAATTTATTTAATCTTTTATTGCTTTTTTTAAAAAAGGAACTCCAATTAATGTATGTTTAGGTTTGTTTTTAAGTAAAAAGATATAAAAATGAGCGCAAAAACTTTTGCTTTTCTATTTGTTTTAATCTTTCTAATTTCATCATAAGCATGATTATTAACAATATCTATTTTAAAATAAGAACTTTAATTAACAGGTTTAGACAACTTATTTTTCATTGAAAAAATATTTTTAAGGAAAATTATATGACGTAACTCAATAATTATATTATTTGCAATTTCAAAAATTTTAGAATTTAAAACTAAAAATCCATAAGTAGTATTATTCAAAGAATATCCAACATATGTACAGCCTATAATTATAGGACTTATTTTCCTTTTTTTAGTAATTAAAATATTTACTTTATCTAAACACCTCATCACTTTAAAGTATTTTAAAGAAGGTTTTTTTATTATTTCAAAATTCATATGACATTTTATCCAAGACAAAATATAAGAAATCCTATTAATAAATGACAAGCAGAATGTAAGGTTTCACCCTATAAGTTATTAGACAAACCAAAACTAATTAACATTGCATTAATCATATTCATTAAAGTTATATTTTTCTTCTTTGTGCTATCTCATTAGATTATGGTGAATAAAAAGGTATTATTTGATGTATAATAATACCATGCAATTGTAAAACTTCATTCATTTTATTAGAAATATACTCACCATCCTTGTTAGATCGTAAAATTTTTAATTTTTTTTTCTAATTGATTTTCTACTCAACTTTAAAAGTTTTAAACTTATCAAACAACTCACTTTTAGAGTTAGTCAAATAAATATAACAAAATCTTGAAAAATCATTAATAAAAGTTATAAAGAGTCTTTTACCACCACAAGTCAAGACATTATTACTATGATAAATATTATTATTTATTAACACCAATAGATTTGTTTTCTTTTCTATTAGATCAAAAGTCTTTTTAGATTATTTTTTTGTGACTTAGAAATTAAATTTAAATGCATCATTTTTTTTAACAGTGTTAAAGTTAACATGCACAAGCTTACCATGCCATGAATCAAAACATTCAACATTTATAATAGGTGAAGATGAAAAATGTAAAGCAATTGTAGAAGAATGCATTATACTTAATTTATAGAAATCATTCAGTAAATAATATTTTTCATTTCTAAATTTTTAGATCATAGGAGAAGAGTAAAAACATTTTGATCCAACAAAGATGCATTAACTAAATTTTTTCTAACATTAGGAACATAAAAATCCTCATCCAAAGCAAGAATGTTTCTAGACAACAACTCTAACTAGAATTGATCTTCTCTTAAGACTTGAGCTACCCTCTCATTTCTCATACTCATAGTTCGCGTGCTTGATGCCTAATAATAAAATAAAAATATTTTTTTATCAACACAAACATAAAACATTAATCCCATGCTCTAACTACTAATAATTTGAGTTAAAAATTATATTTAACTCGAGATTAGAAACAAAATACCTGTAAGTTGGGAAAAAAGAGCTAACACTTGCGGTTACTTCATTAGCTTGTGGTTCAAAAGTCTATTGAGATATTGCTTTAAATACTTGACCAAGTTGATTATTGAAATTATTACCAACATGATTAATATTGAGCCATAAACCCAACATTGCACTTCCTTTTTTCTTACTCATATTATTACTTTTAGACCTATTAATATTGGTGTTGCTATTATTGAACTTTTTTTTTACCTTTTTATTTTAAAGTTGCCTAGATATGAAAGAACCCTAAGCAACTTATATATTAGCTTGAAAATTACATTTTTATTGTTGTGAGGTACAATGTTTTTTATCCATCCTTAAAGCAACAAACTATTCATTAAAAAAAAGTTTTTTGTTTTTTGTTTTAAACCTCTAACAAAATCAAACCAAGAATGTCGTTATTTTTTAATATGATAAAATAAAAATAATTTGAATAAATTCAATTCCCTTAATTTTCATGTCATAAATAATATTTTTAAACTCATGGATTTGATGAGAACACTTTTCTCATCAACCATTTGAAAATCAAGCCACTTTTCAATTGAATATCTTTTAATATCTTTTTTTTGTACCATATTTATATTCAAGTGCTTTCCATACTTCAAAAATAATTTTAGTGTTACAAAATAGATGATAAATATTATGAGACAAAGCATTAAATTTTTACTATAACATATAATATCTTTATTAGTAAAGTTATCTTTACTACCAGAGAAAAATGCATCAATTGAAAAACAACTACATTAGTTAGTTTTTCAGCATTTTTATTTTATTATCATATAAAATCACAAAAAAAAAACCTTTTTCGGGCCAAAATTTTATTTTTTGTTGCCAACAAAGAGATTTTTTTCTATAAAATTTTTCATGTTTGCTATATAATGAATTTATGATGTATATAGCCACAATTAAGCAAACAAATCAATATTTTTAGAAAAAATAAGGAAAGTAATCCGTGTTTTATCTCCAAGGTTGTTAGGAAATTAAATGGAAATAATTATGAAAACAAATGCAATCAAGATATTCTTTCCTTTTCTATTTTAAACTTAGCAATTAAAAGCAAATACTAAAAATAATTAGAACTAAAAATAAAATGGAGAAAAAATAACGGTTTAGGAGAATTATGAGATTGTAGCATACAATAACACTATCCTTATATATATATATATAATAACAATAAAATATAGTAAATTAATTTAATTATACATGTTTTCCCAGTAAAAAAAATTAAAGGAAGAAAGATACTTTTAAAATATGAGCATTCATATTAAATAAAACTTTAACTAATAAGTGATGACCATGTAGCAGTGACAACTATTATACATATCATATAGCATTGTTGTTGATGATCAGCTTTACAATCAAGAAAATTTAAAAAAAAAAAAAGAGAGACTAAAATGTGTGGCTATTTTGCACATCACCCCCTTTTACATTTTGTTATGGATTGGATCAGTAATATTATTTTTTATTTTGGTTATTAAAATTTTTTTGTTCAATTTGATCTTTTTGGAGCCAAATATTAAGGAAGGACAAGATTCAAAGATAGAGGATCAAAATGAAAAATATAGAGAAAATATATAACAAGTTAACTTTGATCTTTCTAGTTTTTAATGGATATATTTTTGGTCTTTCTAGTTTTTAAAATTAATTTTGGTTCAAAACTCTATTTCTCTTATTTTTTAATATTAGGTTTGAGAGAGAAAAAATAGAGAAGTTGAATTCTAGTAAAGAAAGAGAAAATCATCGTTTAACACCACAAAAAAAGTCACTCTTGGTATTAAAGGGTTTTATTAAGGTGTTACTCGGACTTAATCTTGCCTGATAAAAGGGATTTTAGCTCATAAATATTTTTTAATTTCGGTTAATTTTTTTAATTGATTTATGGGTAATTTAAAACCATAAATAGGTTTATATAGATCTTTAATGTGTTTTTAGATTGTTTAGGTCAATGGGTTGAAAATAAGTTTTTGAGTGTATAATACCCCTACCTTGATTTTTAGATGATCCTCCAATTGCCTGATTCTAGGCTAATATATGACAAGTCGTCTGTGTTGTTTTTTTAAATAGAGTGGATGATGCATTGTTTGTCTCTAATATATATTATAAACGAAGGCTTGGCGCGCGAGTCAAAACTCTTTTTTATAGGCCAGGCGTGCAGGCCCACGCGCCTGACCTATTTTGTTTTGCCTTTTATTTTAGTTTTTTCCTATATTTTATTTTTTAATCTATCAAATAGATTTGTTAAAAAAATAATTTAGAAATTTGTTTTATTAAATACCACTGAGTTTTAAATTTTTTTTATGATATCATAACTTTTTTCATTATATTAGAAAATACTCTTTTTATACAACCTTTCATGATGTTTTTTCTTTTTAGAAAATATTTTATTTGTTCACTCAATTTTATTGAGTGTTGTTTGATTAAATACCATTTAATTTTTTATTTATTTTAAAGGAAGGTTATAGCGTTATTATTTGTTATTATTTATAACATTAGCGGACACTTTTTTGCAGCTCTTCATTATGGTTTATTTTTAAAAAAAATTATCTTGTGGCTTTTCTATGCATGTCAAGTTCTATGGTCATATGGTTAGTTAAGAAAATACAAAAAATAAGTTATTAAACCAATTTTGAACTATCATTTAGTTTTAGTGAGTTAACTCGAGTTGACTCATATCGATAAAAACATCTTTATCTCAGTATATAAAAAGAAAAAGGATAGAATGACGCTATCTTGAATTTTTTTTCTTTTGAAATCAAACAGGGTTTTAACTAAGTTACATCAGGTTAGTTCTCACTTAATTTAATTTTAAACCAAAGCAGGCAAGGGGCCGGGTTAAGGTTGTGAGTCTCCATGTTAACTCACTCGGCTAGGCTGTGTTTGGTGATATTGTCAAAAAGTTACCCACAACAACGCATTTAAAATTTATTGTTCTTATATTTTTATCATATCCGCATCAAATTTAGTTGGTTTTATATTAAAAAAAGGAAAAGAAATCTTGCAAAGAAAGGTTAGGCAAGTTTTTTAGATAAAAAGAGTTTCGATTAAAGATATGTCTTTCTTGCCCTATTTTAAATCATAATTTGCATCTATTTCTTAACTTCTCAACTTGATTTTTAGTTATCATCAATAACTATTTTTAATATTTTATAATGCTTTTAATCCCTTATATTTTTATTAAAGGAATATATAAAAAAATTTTTGCTCGTAATAAAATTTTTTCTTGAAGCAACAAAATATAATGGTAATGACTATGCTTTTTTTAATGTTAAAATATTTTTTATTTAACCCGCAACAAAGTGTAAATATGATAGTCTAGTATTTTCTACGATATCTATAATCTATGAGCATCTGAAATTCTTCATAACACACAAAACATAAGGTGGTTGTTGATGGCATTTCATGTGAAAATCATCTTTTTACTTCTCATTTCCATACTCTAAGACAACCTTTTTTTTTTAATGTAATTTTCTCCTTTTTAGTAAGTTTTTTTTTTGGAGTTTAATGAAATATTTGAGTTGTTAATGTGTTATTATAATACTTTAATTATTTCCTAAAAATAGAAAAATTCCTATTTTTTTTTATCATTTCTACTTTTTTTTTGTTTTTCTTGATGTATTATTTATCATTAATTGATACTTTTGCACCAAGATTCTTTCGGCTAAAATGCTCTCTGTTTTTTTTTTCCCTCATACTTTTAAGGACAACTTATTTACAATGTTGCAAGTGATTTTCAACTGAAATTATATTAAAATAATATTTTTTTATTAAAATTATTCAAAAACATAAAGAAAAATTCATTAATTTGATAGTTTTTTTAAACGATAAACAATTTAAAAAACTTTTTAGAAATCATATTGTAATGCAAAAATAAATGTTATTATATCTCTAAATACTTGCCAACATTCTCTTAACAACAAAATTATACTAATATTAAACTTGATTACTGGTCAACAACCAATTAGCAAAAGATGGAGGCTTGATAAGAAGAATTCCACTTTTTTTTTGGCCAGCAAATAAAAATATAGACAGTCAGCAACAATCGACATATGTTTCTCTTTTACAGTGTAAGTAGATAAGAAGGTGAACTAACAAAAACTAAACCAAAATCAGTGTCCTGTTTTCTCATCTACACCAAACCGTTCAAGAGGGATCTCCCCTTTTCATCTCCGTGTATAAAAACCTCAAGAATAGGCCTGGCATGTCTCACAGAATCTCATACAATTCTTTGTTTTCATTTGGTTTCTAGTTCATAATCTTGTAGGCCTTGAAATTTTGGCAAGATGGCAAGCTTCAACTGTTTTATCTTAGCCCTTTTCATTCTTTTGTCGTTGTCGGGTGGCCAAGCAGCTCGTCATCTTCTGCAATTGCCTAATTTGCCTCAACCGACATTGCCACCATTGCCTTCTATTCCTGCACTACCACAGCCAACATTGCCGAGTTTACCAACTTCTCAACCTTCAATGCCTAAGCCCACTTTGCCTCCACTTCCTAGTCTGCCAAAAATCCCCAAAGCCACCCTGCCTCCGCTTCCTAGCATGCCAACATTGCCTGCTGTTCCCAAGGTCACCTTGCCTCCACTTTCAAGCATGCCCTCAATCCCCACAATTCCAATCCCAACTGCAATTCCTTCTATTCCATTCCTCTCACCACCACCTGCTACCACAAAGCCTTGAGTTTCTTCATTCTGTTCATAGCAGTGAGAACCTGTATGTACCATTAGTGTGGTTTTGGTATGGTATAGGAGCATATATACACTCTTGCAGTTTCATGCTATCGGATGCCAGAATTCTTCCTTCGTTGTGTCTTTAGAGTGTTACTGGGTTTGTTTCAGTTCTGTTTGTGTTTCTTTATACTGTATTTTGATGGAGTTTTGTATTTATGATTGCGCTTCGAGATATATGATCATTGTATTATGTTTCTTCAATTTTAGTTTGCCTCCAAAAGCCATATGTGTGTGCTTAATCATGTGATGCAATGAATCTGAATTTCCATAGTTATGGTAAAGAACTTACCTTACCTTCAGTACAGCAAACATCAGTCAAACATATCACAGATTTCTTTTTGTGGATTCCCAATCCATAAAATCTAAAACCTTATGACACAACAGACGGATAAGGATGGTTTGTTGAATAGGAAAGTAAGATTATTCTAAACCATCAAAAATATGTATGATGCAAGCAGTACATCTAAAATGATTTCATTATAGTCTTTAAAGAAAAATCCCATTGCAATCCATTGAAAATTGCCCAGCAGGCTCCTTATTTTCATCCTGGCATATCTAATAAGTTTTCCAATTCTATATGAAACAACAAAAGAAAATGTATAAAAACAGCAAGCTTGAACAGAATGATGTTTCATGATATATAGCAATGTCACATGTTGATTTGAAGTTATATCAGACTTCCGGGTTCTGCTATACTCATGTAAGAAGAAACAAAGTCAATAGCAGCAAGTTTAGCATACAAAATCATAAAGGGTGTAATATGTATAGAAATTATTCTTCCTGACATCCCGTATCTCATGTTGGACCGTTATTGGTACATTTCACAACTTGTAGTGATCGTATATCAGTAAGTCTAAGGGATTTAGTCATCCGATATCTTTCAGTTGCTGGCTAGTGGCTAGCCATTTCACCTACTCACCAATGGATGATAAAAGAGGCAGGCTGTGGGAATCTCACACGGGGTGAATTGGAGAATGGTATAACCATCTAGAGTGGCCCTGCAGATTATGACGCTGAATATGCATACCATATATGTCAGTCCTCGGTGATTCTGAACCCTCCAAAATTAGAAAGCTATTAAGTTCAAGAAAAGAACTGAATGATTGCCACCAAGAATGCATTGTATCTTGACCGCTTTTACTCTCAACGTCAAGTCCTGAAACCTGTATAAATTGTGAACCATTTCCCCTCCATCCATAGTGTTCTCAAGAGAGTTGTTGGTCTCTTCTTTCTTAGTGAGGTGGTTTCAATTCTTTTGTTGATTCACCATGGTTAGAAAGAGTAAGGGTCGCCAAAAGTTGGAGATGGTTAAAATACCAAATGAGAGCAATTTAATGGTAACCTTCTCCAAGCGTAGGTCTGGCCTTTTCAAGAAGGCTAGTGAACTCTGTACTCTTTGTGGTGCTGAAGTCAGCATCATTGTGTTCTCGCCTGGCAAGAAGGTTTTCTCTTTTGGCCACCCTTCTGTTGAAAAGGTCATGGAACGTTATCTCTCAGGAAATATTCCCCAAACTTCAGGTGCTTTTCATCTTATTGAGGCTCATCGCAATGCTAGGGTCCACGAACTCAACATGCAGCTAACTCAGGTACTGATTGGCAAGAATTTTCAAAGTATATTTAGTTTTTCCTTTTGTAAGAATTATCTGCAGAAGATATTGTGAGAACCATTTTCTAAAGAAATTTCTTAGGTGCATCAATTTGCTTTCATCAGAAAACCAAAATATTTTCTTACTAATAAATGATTCACTAGGTGGCCAACCAATTGGAAGTGGAGAAGAAAAGAGGGGAAGAGCTAGACAGAATGCGGAAAGCTAGTCAGAGTCGGAACTGGTGGGAGAAGCCTATTCAGGAACTTGACTTCGCACAGCTTCAACAATTGAGGGCGTCTTTACAGGATCTCAAGCAGGATGTGACCAGGCACGCCAAACAGATTCTGATTCAAAATTCAGCTCCTCAGCCTTTTATCGCAGCAAACCCCAGCACTAGTGGGAATCATCTTTTCGATACCAGGAATACTGGATTCATCTCAAACATGACTGTGCCTCCTTTCAACACCAACATGAGTGGGACTCCTTTCAACACAAACATGACTGCTAGTCCATTCAATGCAAGCTCAGCAATGCCTCCTTTTGGATACAGTCTTGGATATGGGACTAGTTTCTTCTAGAACGTTAATAATTCCTTTGAAATAGAATGTCTTAACCGTAACACAGTTCATTTATGTTTTGAATCTGTCAATACTTTCAGGTTGGAATTGAGTATTGTGGATCAAGATATTCAAATGAAATGATAATAAATACCATTTTTATTTGTGAAGGATTGTCGTGATCTCCACACCAATACATGCATCATGTCGAGCATATTAATATTTTATATGCAAGGAAATGATTCAATTCAGGATTTTCAAAGGTTTCATGTTAAGATATTAATGACTTGTTTTCTCTTTTCATTTTGTTTTTGGAGAAAAAATGTCCTGTGACTAGAGGTTCTTGATGCATAAAGCGTTCATCTAACTCTATGCATTACAAACCATTGCTACTAAACTATGTTCCTCCACTGCAATTTACTTGCTGATCAACTGGTTTTGTATGGATTCTTTAAGTTCCAACAAATAACGGTAATATACCGAGAAGTTCCCGCGAAAGAGAATGATTTTGTATCATTAATTGATTGTAGTTTATTTGGTAAGTTGATTCAAAATTTAAATTTGATATCCGCAGTCGTGATTTTTTTGCGGTCACGCCTTTTAAAGAAAATCTCCACCATGTGAAACATTGCTTGAAATGGCTTGCAGTTTATAGTAAGTACCTTAAAACTATATTTGATTAAGGTTAATGTAAATTACAATTGATCTATGAACAACCTCTTAACGACGCTTGACGAATTGCTGTATGATCTGTTACCATGTTAATCATCATTGCCCGAAACACAAACAACCTCTTATTATCATCCAGAAGATGTTGTGTTGATTATCTTCTTGGTTGCACCATTAAGTTGTAGTTACAGATATGATATCTTTTATATTGCAAACTAGTGCCCTGCACTTGACCAGCATTAAATAATGTTTGCTGCAAAAACTGGTAAAAGAGTAAGGTAATTTTATGTTTTTTAAGATGTAGATTGTTCTGTCATCACTTATGCTGTAACAAAACATTACTATACTTTCCTTTTGTAGTGTGGAGGAATTAATTATGAATTATCAACTCATCAAATATCCCATCTTGCCAAATCATATTCCAATCTTCTAACCATCATCAACACCTGTAAGGAGCCTATGACATCTTTTCGAAGAATTGCAGATGAGAAGATGAACTGCCAACAAGAAAACTCAAGGGTTCAAAGTCATGGTTGCTTGCTGAAAACTAACAACTTGACTTTTATAGTTGTGAATTTAGAGCAGAGAAGTCTGCTAGTTTATGAGCCTAGAACTTGACTAAGGATCAACGAAAGAATGACACTTACAACATTTGTTGTTTGGTCCAAGAACTCTAATTAGATAACCAAACAGATGATCCCAAAGAAGCAATAGTCAACTAATATGATATAGAAGTAGGTGAACTAACAAGCAATCTCAAAATTGTCTTTCAGATTTTTCCAACCAACTAGTAGTGCCCAAATCACCATACGGATCCCATGTCCTACTATAAATACTTATAACCAGCCTTAATTTTCCCATACAAGCCTAACAGAACAACTTACTTGTTCATTTTCTACTCGTATATTTCTGGTGATCACAACTATTGATTGTATCTTGAGTATCAGTGATGGCCTCTCGCAAAAGCTTCATCTTAGCTTTCTTCATTGCTCTGGCATTTTCAAGCATGACCGTCAGCCTGGCTGCCCGTCATCTCCTCCAGTTACCAACACTGCCACCATTGCCTTCCATACCAAACCTGCCACAGCCCACATTGCCCACCTTACCTACAACTCAGCCATCACTACCTAAGCCAACACTACCTCCACTTCCTAGCATCCCCACAATCCCTACCATTCCTACAGTCCCAAAGGTCACTTTCCCTCCTCTTCCAAGCATGCCTTCAATCCCCACAATTCCAACTATCCCCTCTATTCCATTCCTTTCCCCTCCCCCTGCAACTACTAGCCCTTGATTTTCTCAATTCATCCTTCTCTTTCTAATAGTTTACCCTTTTGCAGTTCCTTTCTTGTGATGCTAGACGTGCAGAAGTATTCCATGTTTCTTTTTGAAGGAATTCTGTCTGTCTTCTATGACTTGGGAAGTAATGGAGGCTTATAGTTGTATGCAGTTATAGTTGCCCTCGCATATGTGAGCTTAGTCGTGTTTTTCTTTTCTTCTTTTTGTGTGCTTTATTATTTTCTACTTTCTAGGAATTGGAGTTCCATAGACTTATGTGTGTATTTTAATTCATTATTACTGAATAAAAGGTTGTTTGCATACAATTCATGTTCATTTATGTACTTACCTTCAGCAAATTCTGAAGAAAATGCCATTCACGTCAGGAATTTTTCGCGATTGAGCCTGTTATGGAAGCTTTATGTATGCATGCACGTTCGTGCGTACGTATATGTTCTCACTTAAGGTAAAACAAAAATTTCCAGTTTATAAACAGAACTACATCTTCAAGATTTCAATTTCATCATCTTCATCTCCATCATTTCTAACAACAGAACCTTTATTTCTTCAGAGAAAAAGTCCTACAAAAATGAGTTCTGCAGAAAACATTCCTGACCCTCCTTTATACCTGTTTGTAATCCTTAAGCAAGATAAACTTTTCTATCTAAACACAAATCTTTTAGTATTTTTGGCAACAGAGTTCAGTGTATAATTGCGAAATACGCCAAAACACCATCAATAGACAAAGCATCAGAAAAGTAATCTATGAAACAGAGTTGCACAAGCACGGTTACGAAACAGATTTTGCTTTTGCCTCCATCAGAACAAAGTAACCCGAGTTTCACTGGTTTCAGCATTACAGGAAAACTAATTTAACCAGATAAGGATATCTGCAAAACCTTTGTAATAACCAAATTTTATTCTGGCAGCATCCTCTGCTAATTAAGTAAGATAAAACCACGTTAAGGCCTCAACCAGCATCATTGAGCATAATCAGCTGTAGAAAAGATTTCCTACTCTTAACATTTCTGATAGATATGGAAAAGAGATCAGCAGCAGAATTCTTTGCCTGACAATTCAGCCACACCTAAACCTTACCTTGATAAGTTTCCATTGATGCACTACTTCACGATTCCTGAAACAGTGATTCGAAAAGTCATTATGCTAAAGAAGGGCTATCATAGCTAATATAAACCAGGTTGGAGAATCAGAAAGGACTTAGTATAAGGAGAAATCATTAAGGACTTGATTGGTTTTCTTACAGTCAAATAATGATCTGGTTTACATTGAACAGACTGATCACTCTCCAGCATAACAGATAGAAAACACATTAACTAATCCCCAAAACAGAATGTAATAGCCCCAAACAGAAGCTTACTACACAAATGTAAAAGAGTTGAGTAGAAGAAAGAAAAGATTAGTTGTGTAGTTTTATTGTTGTATCTGACTTTTGTCGCATATCTGAATCTATCAAACAATTTCGTTACTCATAGGCTGATGGTGTGAAAAACATTACCATTGCTTGTATTTTCTTATTTATGTTGACAAAAAAAATTTGTCCAAGCCGCAGCAGGGCACGGGCACGGGACTAGTTACTAGCTGAACTTGCTAGCACAAAAGTTATTGACTCAGTTATCATCGGATAATCCTGCATTTATCTCGACGCCACAGATTTCTACAGTACGACTTCTTTAAGAGATTGCTTATTGGCCATAAGATGCTAATTCTGAGGATTTAAGAATTTAACATCAGGGAAAAAAAAAAATTCATCAGCAATGAATACAGGTTGCTATCCCTTCTGGGCATTTTCCTCAGTGGTGCAAACTGAGTAGGTCATTCTACTTCTAAGATAAGATTTAAATAAAAAAAATCCGTTCCGTCAATTAACCGCATGTTGGATTTTTCGTGTTAGAGGAGAGTAGCCATGGTCTCAAGGAGCCCTTGCCCACAATGCAGGACAAGGGTTTCAGGTTGTTCAAAATTACCTGTCCTGACGGCATTAAATGTTGCACACTATTGTAGGTAACCCAATATTTTAGCATATTAATGAGTTGGCATAAGTAGTTGTTGTATCTCAGATTCAGCTATGAACATCAAGAAGCAGTAAGAAACTTGCGTACAGAATTTAGTTTTGATCTCAATCTTAGATAACAAAGTAACTCACAGAAGCAGCAGATCATTTCCAAAGCCTTTCTGGAGCAGGACTTTTCAAGAAAGCCAATTAATTAGCGAAAGCGTTTTGAAAATGGAGTTTGTAAACATGAAAAATCAAGAATGTTTTGGAAAATGATCGTTAGAGATGAATTATGAAAAGAAATAAATGATGTTTGATGTTTGAGTGATAGCTGCAGTAGCCCAAGAACAGCATGCAAAACACTGTAATGATCTGCAGCCAAAAGCAGTTGTGCCTCTTCTTTTATGGACTTGATACACAATCATATATCCAAACAGATTCTAAGAAAATTGTTTAGCACAGATTCTTTCTCAACTTGCAAGTTTGAAGGGTTTTTTTTTTTTTTTATTTCTGCCATAAACAGGCCTTAATTCTTGTCCTCAACAACAACAATTCGACACTATTGATTACAATATTTGTGGACCTGCACCAGTTCATGAAATCTAACCACATCTGAAAGAAAATTACTCAATGAATCCAGTTAGTCAAGTCTCCTGCTCATTAAGAATCCAAGTTAACACCATTTTGGGCTTGATTTCACTTCCTTTTCTATGTTTAGTTCATGTATATAGTAAGCTTACCCCCACCCCTCCCCTATATATACCAAAGCAAATTGTCAAATTCAAATAGTTCTCTGCTCCGTCATGGCTTCTGTTCATTACCTATTGATCATAGCTTTCTTCATATCGATTCCACTTTCATGCACTACAGTTGCCTTAGCAACTCGGCATCTTCTTTACGCTAAGAATGTTCCTCCGTTGCCTAGGCCTAAATTGCCTCCTTTGCCACCAAACTTGACTTCCACACCAACAACATCAGTACCAACGCTGCCATCCCCAGCTGAGACATTCGGACCGCCCACGTTATCACTGGTTCCTCCTAGCATCTCTGTGTTAACACCACCAAATCCACCAAAAACACCTCCAGTTACAGTAGAACCCCCAACATTGCCACCACCAACCTCCATGTCACCACCAAAGGATGAAACGCCACCACCGCCAACCTCCATGTCACCACCAAAGGATGAAACGCCACCATCGACTAGCTCCAAGTCACCTCCTCTGCCTAACCCAATATCGCATAAATTGCCCACCTTGCCCAAATTCCCACCGGTCAAGTCCTGGCCTATGCCAAACCCAAAATCATTGCCTACCATACCCAAATTCCCTCATCTCAAGTGGCCTTCCTTGCCACCTTTCCATTGGATACCAAAAGTCCCAAGTGCAAGTCCTTCAAACCAAATCCATAACTAGACCTTGAGGGTCTGTACCTATCACCATGTTTCTGGTCAGCGCTGGAGGCAGCAGCCACCTGCTGTGATTGCTCTATCTAGACTAGCCATGGTCCACATGTACCAATAGAGCCTACCAGTGTATATGGACCATCGATGGACCAAATCAGTCGTGACCATGATATTACTCCATGTTTGTTGTCGACGATTTTAGCATTGTACTACGTAGTGTTCAGAAATGTAAGGCAAGTCAGTGTTCTTAGTGCTCCTAGTTTGTAGTTGTCGGTCAGACCCTTGCAATAAAGTGGTTAACATGTTTTTTAAAATAAAAAAATTAATTATCATATGAAAAATCAATAATTATATTTAATAAAATAAATTTAAAATTATCCGTTCATGAAAAAGTGTTGCTAATGTTAACTAAAGATTAGGTTGAGAAATTAAAAAATAAATATAGATTAAAATATTTAATTTTATATTATAATAGCTCTTCAAGAAACTTTAATTTGATTGTACAATAATAATTTTTTTTTCCTGAAGAGTAATAATTTAAATTTCATTGAAATATAATAATTCATTATGAGGAAGTGTTTGATGTTGTAGTAATGATTATTTTTTAAAATATTTTTTAATTAAAAATACATCAAAATAATATATTTTTTAATTTATTTTTAACAGCAGTATATTAAAATAATATTAAAATATATAAATTTTAAAAAAATTAAAACACATGATTTTACTGAAAAAACAAATATTAACCCAGAGGTTAACTTAGTGGTTAGAAAAGTTTACTTGCTTTCCTTGCTTTTGAGGTTTAAATCTTAAAAGCATTATCTTAAAATCATCTGAGATAAAATTTAGTTTCAATTAATACGCATAGTAGTCCAAAAAATACTCATAATTATTAAATAAAAAATCCAATTAATTTTTTAAATAATATAAATCAATAGTAAAGTCCTGTTTATTTTTGCGTTTCAAAAATATTTAAAAAAATTAAAATTTTTTTATTTTTTTCTTTATTTTAATTAATATTTTTTTAGTATTTTCATGCTGATTTTACACATGATTTTTTAAAAATAAAATAATACTATTTTAATATATTTTTAAATAAAAAATACTTTAAAAAAACCATAATTAAACTCCCAAACACACTGTAAATATAAAACAAAACACAGATAAAGGCCCAACAAGTAAAAAACCCCTTAAATAAATCAAACAAATAATAACGAGCGAGGGAGTTTAAAGAAATTCCAATCTAAAAGCTAAAGATTAAACACTTACTTTTATATGGGCTTAGATTCAACTCCACGAATGCAAAGTCCAGGCCCATATCCAATCTCAAAACCCGACCCGACCCGACTCCTGCCCAACACTACATTGGTCATTCGTTCTCTGCTTTCTCTCAAGCGCTAAGGCACGAGGAAAGCTAGCTATACCGGTCGGAGATTATTGTTATCACCTTTAGGATATGAGTCAATCCTTTTAAATTACTAGGTAACATCTCAATCCATTCACTCCTATTTCTTTTCTTTTTTTACATCACCGTTCCTTCCAAATTCAAACTTTTCTTTCTTTCCTCTTTGAAATTTATGTTTTCTTCGTTTATTTATTTTCCAAGCAAGAATTAAAGTACGGTTTGTTTAGTGCTTATTATTTCAACGAATTTATGTTTCCTTTTTAGTATTTTTGGCTTTATTTTTTTAATTTCTTTTCTCTTCGATTTGTGGTTTTTCTCTTCGATTTTTTTTTATTTTTGATTTATTCAGTATTTTATAGGTCTCTGCTAGGGTTTGATTTTTGGTTACTTACACAAGCTTCCTTTTCAATTGGAAATTGAAAATTTAGGAGAATTTTTATATTTTTTTTAATTTATTTCATGGAGAGTTCGAGTGCGGTTTACTGCTCACTGTTTCAACGAACTTAAATTTCTAAATTTGTAGTATTTTTGGATTAAATTTCTTATTTTCTCTTCTTTTTTGTGTTTTTTTTTTCATAAGTTAATCTGTGGTTTCCATTTTCGAATTTCGATGTTGTAGTTTTTTTCTAGCTCCCTTTTTAAAACTTCTTCTCATTTGTTTTCTGTTTTCCACGTGGATTTTTATGAAATGAAGTAAATAAAAAACGGAATTTTAAATAGTTATTCAGTTTTATTTTTTCCTTAGTTTAATAGCTGAAAGCTGGAGTTTTTCCATTTTGATGATTATAGGCAAAACTATCTTTAAATCATGGGTGGAGGTGGCTATGACTCCGGAAGTGCTTCTGACGATGGTAAGTTGGTTATTTGACGCAATAGTATGACGAGATTTGATTGTTTTATGCTCATTGTTATAATAATCATTGGTTGAATTCTGTATATAAATGCTGCTTTTGAAGGCTTTCTGGAGTTGTGTGTCTTCTTTGTCATGGACGGTGAAGTGCATTGTTATTTTGTACTCGGACATGGTGTTGTAATAGATATAGGTAGAATTATGATGGCCCTGGTGTATTGACTGCTTGTGTAATTAAAGTCTGTAGTCTTTGGTTTTAATGGCTGTAGTTTAAGTTGATTTTGTTCCCGTAGTTAGACAACCTTATGAAACACAAAACTGTGAAAATCAAATTGGTAAAAAAAGAAGAAGAAAGAAAAGAAAGAATTGGGATGTGTTTCTTATATGTATTCAAAATTAGTTGCTTTTCTTTTTCTTTCGTATGTTTTTTTTATAACTCCCATGTGGTCATCCTATCCTAATGCTTGGATGACTGTTGGACAGATGATGATGAGGAATATGAGGAAGTTGGTGGTAACCGATTTTTGGGTTTTATGTTTGGGAATGTTGATAATTCTGGTGATCTTGATGCTGATTACCTTGATGAGGTGAGCTTATGTCTCTTTTATATTTGATCTTTTATTTCTTGTATTACTTGCCGTAAAAGGTTTCATAAACGTGCACATGTATTGCAAGTGACAGTTGGCATCCCTTTAAAACTGAGATTGAGTGAAAGCAGTACTATTTATTTGAGACAGGAAAAAAAAACAAAAACCATAAGAGGCTTAGGGTGGTGAAATGAAGAAATAACAGTGTCTTAAGAATTCAAAGATGTAAAATAAACTAAACTTCATTGGCAATGGTCATTTGTTGTGGCTTGGTACTTGGGAGGTGAGATTGAGTGAAAAAGTTTTCAAATCTCAATATGAAAACCTCTGATAGCCCCAGATTGTTAAGTGGATGAAATTTGATCTTTTCCTAACTTTTTTTTCCCCTTTTTTTTTAATCTGGTAAATGTGTGTTGTTCAGCCGTGAGCAGTATAGACGAAGTCAGTTTATGACATCTTAGAAATTTCAAGTCATGTTCAGGCATGCAGTAGCTTTGTTTTGCTGCAACTTTTATGTTCTCATCCCATAATGCAACTGAGTTGTGGGCTTGCTGCGTTTAACATACATTCTTCTTTTGCTTTTAACAAGGAACATCCTTGTTTGTTATTATGGTAGTTTTTCAGTTCGATAATCTCACTTGTGGTGCTAAACTATATAATTTCAGGATGCAAAGGAGCATCTTGCCGCATTAGCTGACAAGTTGGGTTCATCGCTAACAGAAATTGATGTATGGAAAATTTGTATCATGTGTTATGTGTTTTAGCTTTCTGTTCTCAATTATGCTTGGGCTGATTTCTTCCCTTTTTTTTCTTTTGGCTTGACACTATAATCTCATGCTATTCTATTTTCAGTTGTCAGTGAAGTCACACCAAACATCCACTGACGCTGCAGAACAAGGTGATGTTGTCTGCCAGGAAAAACTATGTCATGCAGTTTTTGATGTTGTGTTAGTATCTTTGGTTCTTTAACTAAACAATCTCTCTCTCTCTCTCTCTGTTGTTTTTTTATTTGTCTTGACTTACATTTAACTGGTAACACTTTAAGAAGCTCTGTATGGATTCCTCTACTGATCTGGCATCCTGGTTAATGAAACATAAATTGTCCTGCCTAAGATGCTTTGCAAGTTATGAACTCTTGTTTTATTTCTATTATTGTATGTCAAGTATGCTGGGAAGCTTTCCAATTTGATCATATGGCTCTCTCTTACGATGACACTTCTGTTTAAAAGATAAAACTTACGTTTAAGGAACATCATCAGTAATCTAAAGTTTTGAGGCATGCATAGTCACCAGAGCAATACCTGGATTAACGTGAAGAAACAATTGGTTGAACCCCATGAAACCATTTCATAGAAGTAAATCGACTTTGATTCTTGAGAAATAATTTTTTAGGGTATCTTTAGCTTTTTGAATAATAATAATGAGACTTAGAAAATAATGAAAGATTAGGTTGTCATGAATATGCTGAAAGATATTTGTTAAGTGGATGAAAGTATGTCGGAATGCACATGCAACCTCCCGGGAAAGACATCAAGGATCTGAATAATGAAGACCCTTAATCCTGTAGAACTCTCAGGAAACACCTTAAAACCACCCAAAGCATGATACCATAGGATTGCAAAGAAACTATCTGATCTGACAACATTTGTCCTTGGTGGTAAAGCCCATAATGTTATTTCTTTTTTCCTTTTATGTTGATTTTTTTTTTGTGGGAGGTGTGGAAAATACATCTTTTTCTGTTGTATGTAACTATTATCAGTATGAATGTATTGGGGAATTTGGGAAACATAGTTCTTCATAAATAATGTTATCCTAATTTCCAAATACATTCAGAATGATAATAGTCACATGCTATTGCGGAAACTAATGCATGTCCAGCTCTTTAAATAAGTTAAATAGAATTTCTTGAACCAACATTTAAATGAAAGAAGAAAAGGAGCATTAACTGAATCTAAGAATATGCTTGATGTTGTTTCAAACACTGGAAATTATCAGTGGTTGGAGTTGAGACTAAATTTCCAGAATGGGAAGAATTTTTCAAGTAACTCAGATCTCTGCTCTTATTCTCAGTGATAATTGATAAAAAATTGGGAGTATCATTAGTTTGTGATTAGGAGAATCTAACAGTTTGGTTTTTTCTGTACATCTAGTAGAAGTCAGTGTGAAGCTAACCAGGTTTGTAAGTCATGTTATGTTAATATTTGGTCTGGCCTAGCCAAATGAAAGGTTCTAGTTAAATATGCTTGGTTTTACTAAAAATACTCACTAATGAATTTATTTCTGAAAATGGTCATGTTTTCATTTTCAGGGTTGGATAGGTTGTCTTTTTGGGTGTCTCAGAGTATTGTTTTTTGTCAAGTTCAAGCCATATCAGAAATTTCCAACCATTCCTCTGGCAGCATGTTCTATGCTGCAAGAACAAATTATACACCTTTTGGAATGGACTTGTGATTAAGAGCTCAAACAAACAGTCAAAAGTTTGTTTTAATGATTTTGCTGCCCACTGTTTGAAGACACCTTAGGTTGTAAGCTACTGAAGTCTGACTTGTTCAACCTAATGTTTGCAAGCATTGGACTTGTTAGATAAGCTGCTTCATTTCTTGTCCTCTTACTAGAATTTGACTTCAAATACTTCTATGTATTAGAGATTAATATAAAACCATACTTGGAGCTTCACCTAACAACTTAAACTTTTGAGTTGAATTAGTTCTTTTGATATGGTATCAGAACCTTGATGACTAAACGGTTATGAATTTGAATTTCACCACTCTCATTCTGACTAATTAAATTAACAACATTAAGCATGAGGTAATGATGGATCTATGCAAGTTTCATACTCAAAAGGCTTTCAATTGAGGAGGTGTATTAAAGAGTAATATAAAACCATTCTTGGAACTTCACTTAACAACTGAAGTTGTTAAGCTTTTGGATTAAATTGGTTCTTTGATATTGTGTTTGTCTAGTTGGGGTTAATTTGACTCCTTTTCTTGCTATTGGGACTCTTCTTATGAATACTTCTTGGATTTGAGATTTATGCGTTGATGCATATTTTGATGGTGTCCAATGGTATTCTTTCTTGCATATGTACATACACATGCATCCATAAAATCTTGTGCATTTATGTGTGTGTCAAAATATGTAGATTCCACACCATCATCTCATGCATAATGCTGTTTGTGTTTAGGTAACTTGTCGTTTCTCTTGTGGCTTACCCCATTCAACCTTCTGATTATAAGTTTACTTTGTATTTATGCTGCTAGATTATGATGCAAAGGCTGAAGATGCAGTTGATTACGAAGACTTTGATGAACAATACGAGGGGCCTGAGATTCAAGGTGTTAGTGAGGAGGACTACTTGTTGTCAAAAAAGAATTATATTTTGTCTGAATCCACATTGCAGCCTCCTACATCCGACAATGAAGATTATGATGAGGATGTGGAAGAGGAACTTGAAAAGGAACCTGTGGTTTCGGATAAAATTCTTGAATTTCAAACTGCCTCTCTAACAGGTTTGCTTTTGGGTGATTCACATTGGTTCATTTTAATATAATATATATATATATATATATATATATATATATATATAAACGTTTGATCTGGAATATATGTAATCATTTTCCATGTAAGATATTGAATGCCGTTGCTCTCATCTTTTAAGGTTTTATTACTCATAGCCTATTCTGTGGTTTTAGTGGTTCAGATACATTCTTTCCTTAACCCCTCTCAAGCTTTTATATTGAAATCTGGTACTATTCTCTTTAATTTTAAAAGATTGGAATTCTGAATTTTGACTTTTTGGTGTTTCTCATTTTCGCTGCTGGTCAGATCAGAACTTGGTTTCTCTGAAAAATGCTGGCATTTATATTCTCATTTGTGTTTGTTTTCATTCATTTGATCCATTTTTCCTTCGGTTACAATATTTTTAGGTTATGGTGATTCTCTAAAGTTTGCGGGGCTTGTTCTAGTGTTAAATAAATGTTGGATATCTTTTTGCATTTTTCTCATCAATAATTGTAGCCAAGGGATATTATTCTGATTGATCCGGTTCTATCTGGGATTTTAGGAGAGTGTGCTGTATTTTTGTAGCATGCACATTATGCTTCCTCTGTCAACACTTGGTTTAAGAGGTTTGCTGGTGATGCCACTTCTTGGCCTTTATTTTTCTTTTTTCTTATTTTTTTCCTGTTTTATATGATTATATCTCTGTTTCAGTAGCTGTCTTTTTCTCATGTTGTACATGCATTTATACCCATATGACATCCAAAAATCTTATATTTTTTGCTCTTTGTTTGGGGTTTGCAAAAACATAGGATGCCGTCAGTTCTGTTATGGCAATTTCTTGGCATTAGAATTGACTTTTACCTGACCGGACCCACCTTTTGGATAATATCAATTGTGAGGAATGGAATTTGTTTATGTCAAATACAGCTTGGATTATCTAAGACACCAAGTCACCAATGTGTGACTGTCAGATAAACCGAAATATGTTTCCGGAGCAAATCTTTGGGTATATGATGTGCATTAACTCAGACATGCTGGGCTTGCTGGTCTGGTTCAGTCAACTCCATCTCTGGGCATTAATTTGCCATACTAGCTGCCTTGGATCAGAACTTTCGGTAGTGCATTTTTGCCTCAACCTAGCAAATCCTCATTTCAAGTGCTCAGATTCAGCAGCTCTAATTCATTAAACATATATTTTTTTATCCCACTTTCCTTTTTGTCTTTATTCGTTCTATAGCCCGCAAATGTTTCTTGGTGGATCACACCCATTTTGTTGGAACCTGGAAGAGTTTCTGGTACGACGTACAAATTTAGTATCAGCTTTTTGGGTGGATTTTCTGTGTGAGATTTCAGCAATGTCTGGATTCATTTTGCCCTACATTCAGTTTTGTGCTCTCAGACAGCTGAATGTGTGTGTGCACGGAAGTAATTCAAATAGCATCCACCTAGGAGTTTTTGCAGTACAATTGAACCTGATGATTTCTACCAAGCTTTTCTCCAAATTTGAACTTTCTGAGTAGCTCTATCGTCTCTGAGATTTTGCTTAACTGACACAAGAAAAAGACTATAGAATCAAGGAATTTCTTGGAGATAAGTGATAACTCATCTGACTAAGCGACCTCACATATATCCTTATTTTTTTTTCTCTTAATAAAATTGTCACAAATATTTTATTTCAATTTGAGGTTATTATCCTTGGCTATGGAATAGTCATTTGTTTTTTACCATGAATATCCCCACTCGCACACACACAAGCTTTTCAATTTTCTAAATTGTGCCAGCAAGATTATTTAGTTTAGAATCTCCTTTTCAGGTCAGCAAGATGTTGGAGTAGTTTCAGGAGTAGGAGTAGAGAAGTCTTCTCAGGATGATGTAGAACTTGGTTCCATGGATTCTGAAAGTTCTGATGCTAAATCGGAAGATATTCATGAGGTCATTTTACCATATTCTTCAATTTTCTGCAGGTGTTACATATTATTGCATTTGCATTCTAAATGCTGTTGCATGATGTTCTCATCAGCAAATTTTTAGTCTCATTTAAGAAACCACTCTATGGACATGTTTAAAAGATGAGTGCAAGCCTTTGGATTGTAAAAACATTTGTGCATGTTTGATTATGATGTCAATATAGATGAATGCTAGCAAGTTACTAAAACTTCTCTCTGGTATTCACTGTGTGCCAATTCTGTGGAAAGGAACAAAGCTCAAAATAAAAAATAAAAAATAAAAAATGCTCCAATTCTGTTGAGTGTCAGCTAGGGAAACATTCTAAAAGCCCCCAAAGCATTGCATCACAAGGATGCAAAATCTTGATTAAAACAGATCCCGTGGTTTGTTTAGATCCGGACAACCTCTTAGTTTGCTTACCCCTTGTTTGCACTATCCCATATATTCTGGTGTTATTAGAATATACCTTGGGAGACTGTTGTTCCACAACTATCTTCTCGATGGGAAGTGATCCTTGAAAAGTTTTATTGGTTCTTTCCATCCAGAAAAACCAGATAGTTGCCAGCAAAAGACACGTTTTGTTGAAGTATTGGAACATTTCCTCTTTCCTAAACCCAGGAAGGCAGCTGTCAAGAATTCTGCCATCCTCGTCAAAGAACTCAACATCACCCATGGCACAACTCTAATAGCAAATAATCACATCCCACACTTTTTGAGGAATGGAGGAAAGAAGATGGTACAGAGAGGGAAAACATGTTTATCCTTAAAACCTGGGAGTTAATTTGCTGCTTGCACTTCTGAAATGTTAACCTGATAAATCTTGATTGTCTGTTAATCAAAGACATACAATGTTTTCTGTGTGACATGGTCAATAAAATATGGCAAGGTGTAAGTGTGCGACATCTTTGACCCAAGATTCTGAATAATTCTATTGCATCTTTTTGCAATAGTTATCTTGTTGCTCTGTGTCTTATTGAGGTCTTTATGCTGAAGCAGGAGGAAGCTGATCATGTCAAGGAGCCTCTAGATGGTAAAGGTCCCAGTCCACTTCCTATTTTGTTTATAGAAGACGGGATGGAGATCTTAAAGTTTTCTGAAATATTTTCGATCCATGAACCTTTGAAGAAAGGACAAAAAAGAGATCACAGATATTCCATTTTCAAAGGTATGCTCTCTTGCTTTTGGTATTTTCTTTCAGGCGTGATGTTTTCAACTCATAATCATTTAACTTGTTCTGGCAATGTCACAGTGAATATAACTTGTGCACCACCTGTGCAATTTGCATTGTACACTCTTCTTTTCATTTCTTTTTAGTTTCTAGTTTCTTGGTTTTGCTCTTCAATAATGAGGAAGCATTGTCTATTAATTCGGAGCCCGTCATCTTATGGTTTGCTTTTTTCTTGATTTCTGTTTTAACTTTCTTGTTTAACTCATTTTCAGAGAAGTATACATCTATGGATGCTTCTGATATCGTTGAAGAGGATGAAGAGGTGTTTTTAAAGGACTCTGGCCAACTGTTTCCATCACATTTGCTTGTAAATCAACATGACATCTCAATCTTGAGCGAAGATGCTGCAGAATTAGCAAGATTTGGAACTGTTCATGGAGCTATTAAAACATCTGTTCAAATTGAGGAACAAAGAAAGAACTCTTATCTTAGTGCTGAACCAATGAACGAGGAAGTGGAATGGAAGTCTCCAGTGCATTCAAAATTCTACTCCCTTGATCAGCAAGACTGGGAAGAGAGAATTCTTTGGGACAATTCCCCAGCTATCAGTGACAACTCTGCAGAGAGTTTTGATCTCTCGGGATCTGACACTGGATCTTCATTTATTAGGGAAAGTGAACAAGTGACTAGTCCACAAAATCTTTGTTCGGAGCTCCCATTGGAGTTAAATGAGAACACCAGTAACTTTCTTCGGAACAGGTCTTCTGTTCTCTTGGAGTCCTTTGGCTCAGAAGACTCTTCAGAACCCGGAAATCTTCCATTCTCAGAAAGCAGATGCCATCCACAACTTCTGAGATTGGAATCTCAGATGGAAGTAGATAGCTCTAGTCATGTTGATGATAGAAGAGAGAATAATAGTGCGGAGTTTCATGAAAGTGATGCTGTAAGGCGTTTCAGCAAGCTCACATTGCAAAACAGAGATTTGATGGAAGGATCTTGGTTAGATAATATAATATGGGAACCAAATGAAACTAACATGAAGCCTAAGCTGATTCTTGATCTTCAAGATAAGCAGATGCTCTTTGAAATTTTGGATCACAGGGATAGTAAGCATCTTCAACTTCACGCAGGGGCAATGATCATAACTCGAACCCTAAAGCAAAGGGTTTCTCATGAGCTACTAGGCCATGGAAATCGATCTGGTTGGCAATTCAACATTGCTAATGACAAGTTCTACATGAACAGGAAAATTTCTCAGCAATTGCAATCAAATTCTAATAAACGAACTGCATATGGCATTAAAATACATCACTCTGCGCCTGCTATAAAGCTTCAGACAATGAAATTGAAGTTGAGCAAGTAAGTTTTGGTGGCCTACCATGTAGTAGGTTTTTTTTTAAGCTATCTCATTTCTGTGGTTTTATTGACATTTATTCTTCATTTATTGAGAAGATTAGATGGTGCTGGGTTTCTCCTTTGAAAAGCTATGTTTGATGAATTTAGCATATTTGAAGCTTTTTTTCAATTCATAATTTTCAATATTTTAATATAAGATAGCATATCCAAACTCACAGTGAGGGATAGAATCGCTTAAGAGGGAAAACATCTTATGAGTAGAAGTGATGTACTTCTGTGAGTTAAAGGTATTATTTTTTGCAAGGTAAAAGGAAAAGGGGCCAGAATAATACTAATGGATGACCATGGATGATAATGTAGTGATTTTTTATGAAGGCAAGAAATCAATCATGAATTTTTTATTTGAGTTACTCGATATGAGTGCCTTGTTACTTACCAAAAAAGGAAAAGGGTGTTGTGATAGCTCGGCATTTGTGATATTGACTTGGATTTTCTTATTGATCATATACATATATGAATTTGATATTGATATTTTGATTAGAAGCCATTTGTTTGGTGATTCTTTGCCTGTTTGTTTTCTTTTATTTGAAATATTTATTCTTCTTAAGTTTGCATCTTATGTTACTGGAGCAAGCACCTATAGCAGTGCTAGGCACCTCAGGCAAGAGGAAGCCTAATCACCTTAAGGCTCCATGCTCTTTAGTATAATTGATTCTGGTGTTTTTCTTGTTTTCTTTTCAGCAAGCTGTATTTCTTCTAATATATGTCGTGTTTTCTTGACTTGAATGTAATTCAAGTCTGGGTTCATGATATATATTTTACCTATCAATTCTATGTCCTGCATTTTCTATAAATTCCTTTTGAATATAATCCACTGTTTTGCAGTAAAGATTTAGCTAATTTTCATCGACCAAAAGCTTTATGGTATCCCCATGACCATGAGGTGGCTGTCAAAGAACGAGGGAAGCTACCTACAGTAGGACCAATGAAAATTATATTAAAGAGCTTAGGGGGCAAAGGAAGTAAGGTACATGTGGATGCTGAGGAAACTGTCTCTTCTGTCAAAGCAAAAGCTTCAAAAAAGCTAGGTTGTAATCACTTTTCTGGTTGTGATATGCCCAATTTATGTTTTAATTTCTTGTAATGTGAATCCACTTTTACAATGTGTTATTTCTAAATTATTTAAGAAGACTAAGAACTTACTTGAAATATTCTTTTTATAGATTTCAAGCCATCAGAAACTGTGAAGATATTTTATTTGGGGAAGGAGCTTGAAGACCACATGTCTCTTGCTGCTCAAAATGTTCAGCCAAACTCCTTGCTTCATCTAGTTCGTACAAAAATTCATTTGTGGCCAAGGGCACAAAAGATTCCAGGTGAAAACAAGTCTCTGCGCCCTCCAGGGGCATTTAAGAAGAAATCTGACCTTTCTGTAAAAGATGGTCACATTTTCCTAATGGAGTAAGTGACAGAAAAATCTTTCTTCTTTACCTGTTTACTTCTTTACAAGATTTGTCTAATCTCCCTTGAAGGCATTTAAAAAGTTGTTTTCATGCTCGTAGACAATTTGCTTTTTTACATGCATGATACATGCTCAAATTGGTAAGCAGAGACTTGCACGCTCCAGTTAATCCAGTTTTATTCCTTTTGATATTCTTCCCTTCATTTTCTTTTGGTAGCCTTGTTGTTATACATAATTTTGGAATCAACAGAAGCAATTTTAGATCGAAGGTTTTTATTATTAACTCATAGATATTCCTGAGATGCTTATCTGAAGTAGCTAGTTTGTTTTCATTAATTTCATTTGAAAATGTGATATAAAATAGATAGCTTCTTATGTGCATCAAACCATCAGTGCATCATTGTCCTAGTGAAACTGAGGAGTTTCGTAATTTGATCATTGATTTGCTACCACTGGTCATATTCATGTGTTGCTGTGTTACATGCTCTCTGTTTTGCTCTACTTTCTCCTTTGTTTCCTCCCTCTTGCTATTGCATGTCCTTTATTTATCTTCACCGTTTTTTTTATATATATATATTTTGTATTTCTAAATTCTGTAGTTTTCTTTGTTCCTTTTTCTCATGTTCATATCTTATTTAAAAACGATCATCATTCTTGCAAAATCTGTATACAAGACATTTTTAAATCCTTCTTCCAAAACAAAATTTTCCACTACTGCCTCAAGTAAATGAGTTCTAAAACATCCTCTGCTCATCCTTTCTCTGATAACATGTTGTGGGCAGCACATAGTAGGGAGGGATGATCTAACTATTTATTCATTTCCTTTGAATTTTAGCCATTAGACTGGATATTGATTAAACACATCACTAATTTCTGGTATAATTGACCTTTATTTATAAAACCTCCATTTTAGTTGATGAAATTTATGGGCCTCAAGAATTTAGGTAGTAGTTGTGATTCTCTCTATGTTGTATGCTTGTTCATCATAATGTGTCCTGCAATTCTTTGACAAACCTCCTATGGTATCAAATTAATATATAATTGCAAAGTTCTAATCTTATTATCAATACAGACTTCATCAATTTTTTATCTTTTTTTGTTGAAATCTATATCCCAGTTGTTTTTTCCTGGGGCTGATTGTGGTTTTCTATCAACATGGTAGTCAATCTTAAAAAAGAAACCTGGATAGTTGTTTCAATGTGTTCCATTTAAATTTTTTTAATCATGCTTTTGGTAATTCTACCTTTTGTGCGAAAGGAATCCTCCAGCATACTTTTTTTTTATATATATATTTTGTTCATTTAAAAAACCAGTTCTACTGTACCTATCTAACCATTTTTAGCTGAGCTTTCACATACTTAGTTTTTGAGCATGTAGAAATACTTCATTTGTACCTTATTAAAATCTTAATTTCCAAAATGTAATTGCTGAAGCATCAAATAATTCATTTAAACATCCGAAGTTTTTTGAAAAAAAGGTGCATCCTACACACTTTTTTTTTCTCTTAATTTTTGAATTTCCTCTTGCCCTCATGCATATGAAGATGGTATTTTGACAGGGGTACATCTGCTTTCTCACTGCAGGTATTGTGAGGAAAGACCTTTGTTGTTAAGCAATGTTGGTATGGGTGCTAATCTCCGTACTTACTATCAGAAGTCAAGCCCAGGTGATCAAACTGGCATCTCATTGCGCAATGAAAAAAGAAGCTTGGGTAATGTTGTGATACTGGAGCAGACTGATAAATCCCCTTTCCTTGGAGACATAAAAGGTGGCTGCAGTCAGTCATCTCTTGAAACAAACATGTATAAAGCACCCATATTTCCCCACAAGGTGCCACCTACTGACTATTTGTTGGTTCGTTCTGCAAAAGGAAAGCTTTGTTTAAGACGCATTGACAGGGTTGCTGTCATTGGACAACAGGTTTGATTCAGCTTTCTTTTATGCTATTCGAGGTTGCCTTGAATTAGACTCTGTTTGGAATCTCTAGTTTTATTTTCTTCTTGTAGTTTTATTGTGATTGGCAATTCATGCTGCATTTTTGGAACACCTAAGAGTTATTTCTATCTTCCTTCATGTAATGACCTACCTAATATTGCTCCACACCCTAGGCTCTTATCACTAGATCAGGATGTGATTTTTTTTTTTTTTTTTCCTATAGTGCTTGCTCCAAAGTGACAGCCATTATAGGGAAAGTTGTTTGAAGTTGGGAGAGGGAAGGATAGGAGTTGGGACATTTAACTGATAGTGCTTTTATTCATATTACACAATGTGATGTTCAGGCTTAGACTGGAAGTTCTACAATTCTCCTCCCCGCCTCCTGGGTGCCTTTTTTCCCATCCCACCATTGGAAATTTAAAGGCTGTGGTGTTTTAAGATAGAAATGCAAGAATTAATTATTATTTGGTTCAAGGGTGTACAAATAAATTTGGATTATTTGATCTGTCTTTGCAGGAGCCCCTGATGGAGGTTTTAGCTCCTGCTTCTAAGAATCTTCAGGCATATATCATAAATAGGCTATTGCTGTATCTTTATCGTGAGTTCCGAGCTGCTGAAAAGCGTGGCACACTTCCTTGGATACGTGCAGATGAGCTATCTGCTCTCTTTCCAAGCATTCCAGAGACCATCTTACGAAAGAAGCTCAAGGAGTGTGCTGTTTTACGGGTATAATTCTTGCTTTATAATTTACTTTAGATTTGGAGTTACTGATAAATAATAATTGTTCGGATGATTGTTGGTTTTGCACTTTGATCAATGAATCTTTCAGTTTGCCCAATGTATTGCTTTACATGGAATGTTCAACATGCAGAAGGAAGCAAATGGACACTTGTTTTGGGCCAAGAAGCGTGATTTCATCATTCCATCTGAAGAGGAATTGAAAAAGATGGTCTTACCAGAGAATGTGAGTTTCAGATTTCATATCTCAATTCTCTTTCTAAGTACTATTTTTTTCATCTTCTATGATTCTACTATGACAATAAATTTGGATAGCCATGATTTTAGTTTGATTTGAGGTCATTGTTGATTGCATTTTTGCAATTCTGTAAGCTTGTAAAATTGCAAAGATGCTGTAAGCTCTTTTTTGGAAATTGCTAGTCATTTTATTTGCAATTTGATTGTCTGACTAGCAAATGTTATTGGATGAAAATTCATGCATTCTAAATGCGAATGAGATATCATGAGTACATTTAACTTGCATTGTTAGAGTTAAGGAACTGTCAGGTTTATAATTAGCACAAGGTAATGATACACTTTGTATTGAAAAATTAGTTCATAATATCACTTGAGAATACATTGTTAATCTAAAATGATTGGTATCTGCTACCTTGTGGATCCATAAACTCTCAGCTTCAGCTAAAGGTGAACCAAATGAATTTGGTGGTTTAATAGAGTTTGCTGTGGAAATAATAATGATCATATAGATTTTCTTGAATCTGGTGCTGCAGTGGTTCCTTAGTACGCTGAAAATTCTTGTAATTAGTTGCTCCATGCACTTCTCCCTGTTCTTTTAAATAAATTTAGGAGTTATCCCCTTATTTTGGGTGTTAGGTCTGTGCTTATGAAAGCATGCAAGCTGGTCTGTATCGTCTTAAACATTTGGGGATTACGAGGCTAACGCTTCCTGCTAGTGTTTCGACTGCAATGAGTCAGCTCCCTGACGAAGCGATAGCTCTGGCTGCTGCGTCACATATTGAGAGGGAACTGCAGATAACTCCATGGAGCCTGAGCAGTAATTTTGTTGCTTGTACAAACCAGGTAAGATATTCTTTTTCTGATTTATGAGACTTTCTAGCTATCTCTGATTCTAATGAACTTCAAGTCAGCATTGCCTTTGAAAGTGTTGTGGATGCAGCTACCATTTACTGTGTGAATATCTGCCCTCTGTAAGAGCTTATATAATGAAATAGCATTTCCATTGTGAGAGTGTTATTCTTTTTGTTTCCTTCACTGTTCTCAAGAAATTGATTCTTTTGGATTTAGATTCTCAGTTCTCAGGGATTGACCTGAACATTCATTGAGAAATTGGCTTCATTGTTTCCTAAATAAAATTTTATATGATCATGTTTGGTTCAGTCAGAGATTGGGAATCTCATTCTGTTCCTTGCTTAATTTTGTTTGGTTTGCTAGTAACAAGGACTGCAATACTGCAAGAACTGGGTTGTATTTTAAGTGAAATAGTATCTAGTAGAATTAGGACCCTACTACAAGTACATTTAATTTCATATAAATTGAATGTGAATCCCAATCGGAATTGGAACTAGAATCCTGGCCACATTCTATTCCCAGCAGCTGCAGTAACTGAATATAACTTGTATTAGTGTATGGATCTGTCTATCACTCCTGGAGTATGATTGCAAAGTTGAATGCTTGAAGGGTGGGACACTTGTGTAGGAAAAGGGCTCTAAAGTTGTGATCTAGTAGTACCAACTTCTCGGTTGCTGAGATGAATGCAACAAAAGTGTGTTAGAAGGAAAAGAATTGTTGTTATTTTTGGACATAAAATCTCATAGAAATGCAGATGATGGGATAATTTTTGCAGATTCTTCATTTTGTGTGTCATTTGTCTTTTCTGTAAAAGGTTGGCAACTCGTTCACATATTTTTGTAAGATATTTTTCGATCCTTGTCAAAAGAAAACAAATAAATAAAAGAATAAAAAAGAAAGTTGGGTACCGATATGTCATCGCAAAATGCCTGCCAACTGCCCTGTATTGTTTTTTTCTTCTCTTTTTTCTTGGAGTGATTGTCATTTTGCTTTCTATTTTACTTTGTCCATTATCAGTGGTTTATCCTATCTACTCCAGTGTTTATTCTCCTTTAACTTATGTATCTATCGAACAGAATGGCAGACACTCCTGAATTTTCACCTTTTGTGTTGTGTTATAATGACAATCTAGCAATTTTTGCTGGGATAATGTTGTAATTGATTTTCTCACTTTCTAAATTGATATAGAAGTAATATGGTTAGTGGTTCTCTAGTCCATACAGCTCTAGTTATTGTATCTTGCTGTACTTAAGTAGTTTCTTTTGCCTCTCTTTGCTGGTTATTTTCTATTCCATATTCTTGATATTTTCCAGGGCTATGCAATATTTTACAATTATCCCTTTTTATCTCTTTAAATGTCAAATCTCAATTTTAATTTTTTGTATTCAGGATAGGGCAAACATAGAGCGTCTTGAAATTACTGGTGTTGGTGATCCTTCTGGCCGGGGCTTAGGATTTAGCTATGTCCGTGCTGCTCCAAAGGCACCAATGTCAAATGCAATGATGAAGAAAAAGGCAGGTGCTGGTCGAGGAGGTTCCACTGTTACGGGGACAGATGCAGACTTACGTAGATTGAGCATGGAGGCTGCAAGAGAGGTGTGTTAGTGTTTTTCTTCAAAGGAATTTTCTATTATTGACTCAATAATCGTTATTGGATTGTATCTTGGAGATAAATAGCTTGAAATTACTGTCTAGGAAACTGCATAGAACTTGTTGGTTTTCTGAAACATGTATTATTACATCATGTTGAACTGAAAGAAAGGGAAGCATTGGGGTAGATTTAATCAGATATCTAGCGTACATAATCATTATAACATGACATGGAGATTGGGGTAATAAAGATGGTTCTTTCCCTCCTTACACCGAAACCCCATACCTGGGATATCATGTTTCATATTATACCACAAGCATTCTTTTATTTAATTTGGTGATACTACATATTGAATTATCTACTGAAATTCAAAGATTAAACAGAATTCGCACATGGTAACAGAAAAACCACACTACATACATTACAAAAACGAAGGATTGTTACATTTTTAATAAATGCAAGGGCTGAGGCACAAAATTGCTGTGCCTCAATGGGTGCCACTGAAAAATCTAGCGATAGTCCTCTTTTTTATGTCTTAACTAGGGTCATCTCTCATTTTATTGATTCCCAATAAACAACATGACTGGTAAATAACAACCTTAAATTAATCTAACATATCCTTAGAGAGTAAAATTGATTGTGATGAACAAGAAAGATATAAATGATTGATTCAGTTATTCTCCGGTTTCCAGGTGCTTCTGAAGTTCAATGTACCTGACGAGCAGATTGCAAAACAGACAAGGTGGCATCGTATTGCCATGATACGCAAGCTATCAAGTGAACAAGCTTCATGTGGGGTCAAGGTTGATCCAACAACTATCAGCAAGTATGCACGTGGCCAACGAATGTCCTTTCTTCAGCTACAACAACAGACAAGAGAAAAGTGCCAAGAAATTTGGGATCGCCAAGTTCAATCTCTTTCAGCATTGGATGGTGATGAAATTGAAAGCGATTCTGAAGCAAATAGTGATCTGGATTCCTTTGCCGGAGACCTAGAAAACTTGCTTGATGCAGAGGAATTTGAAGGGGACGAAAGTAATTATGAGTCTAAGCATGACAAAGGAGATTGTGTAAAGGGGATAAAAATGAGAAGACGCCCATCAAAAGCTCAGGCAGAAGAAGAATTTGAAGATGAAGCTGCTGAGGCTGCTGAACTATGCAGATTGCTTATGGATGGTATGGTTTATTTGCTTGCTTCGTATGGGCATATCTGATAAACTATTGCTTGCACACTTCCGTGGACTTCTAGATAGGTGGAACTTAAATCTTTGCATAAAAACTCCTGCTACTGGAATATGGCAGTTAATTGCTGCCACATACTGGGGAGCATGAACCACTTATAAATCTTGGTGTATTAAATTCACTTTTACTACCTTAACATACTGAAACATTAGTAATATGGCACTTTTTTTTTCATCATGTTTGTGTTTCTTTAATCTTGTAGTTTGGTTGACTTTCATGATAGGTTCTTTTCTACTTCGTTTACATGTGATTTCCTGTCCCAATGTTGATTAGTTTTTGCTAATGTGGCCTAACCCTTGAACTTAAGGAACTAACTTAGGTGGCACACTTATGGTAGATGGATCATAGATTGCATGTTGTTTATTTATAATTTAGCTATTTTAGTGACTTGCTGTGCTGCAGATGATGAGGCTGAGCAGAAAAAGAAAAGGAAAATAAAAACTGGTGGTGTTAATGCAGTATTGACACCTACAAAACCAAGTTTTGTTGACAATGTCCACCGGTGTAAGAAAATGAACAAAACCCAACCCAGTGGATCATATACGCCTAAAGAGAACAGCATCAGAGACTCAAAGGAGGTAATACATTCCACCTTAACCATGTTGTTCATTGTTTTGAAACCTGCATTTTCCTTGGCCAGTTCACTTCCAGTTTGTTGTCATATCTACTAGTAGATAATTTCTTCCTGCTTGTGAAAGTGTATACTGGTGACTGTGCTGGCAGGTAGAAACACTGTTTATGAAAGGGAAAGCATCTGAGAAGGTGAATACAGTGAAAAAGAACGTCAGCATCTCTAACACGCCTCCATTGAAAGCAAAAGTAATAATGGCAGATGGACTTAATCACGTGAGCCTCTTCATCTTTTCTTCATTTCATATGGAGCTTTATCATTGTTTTTGGAAATTCTCTTTTAGGAACATTTAACTAAAGATGCAGATTCTGATGGATATAATGCATGGGTATATTCGCTTTTTTTTTCAAGGTTTAAAATGTCTTTCAATTTTATTTTTATGTGTACTTGCACAAAAGTTCCTTTCACACTGAGTATACCTTATACATGTATCATAAACTTATACTAAATCTGTCAGGTCTTACTGTACACCTGGATATGTGATTGTGGGAGCATGGAAAAAATAAAAGATATGAAAGAGAAGCATAGGATAATCGTTTTTTGTGTTTTGACTACTTGGTATTTCAGCAATGTTCTATTATTGTTATTGATTGAATCGGGGTGGATTCAAAATTCATTGGTAAATGAAAATTCAACCTATTTTTACACTAAAAAAAAAAAAACAACAACAACAACAAGAAAAGGCAAGGCAAGTGGATCTCCATCTCTAGGAAGATTGTTTCCAGGATAATCTAATAAACAAATAAGTGCAGTATTTCATTCTTCTCTGAACTTTAAAACATCAAGTAAGTCTACTTTCTTTTCAAGGTAATCTTCTGACCTTACAATGCAGTTATCCATCTTCTTAAGTTTCAGTCCTTTGCTATGGTCAAGCGTAGATTCTTTATAAATCAATTACCATTCAAGAGTACATTGCCCTGCTCGGAAGTTACCCAAGCAAAGAATGAAAATAGGACACAATTAGCAACTAGAGGCTTCTTTTTAATTCAAGGAGACAACCAGTAAATGGTGCTATTGTGATGCATTTTGTAACTCACTAAACCCAAATGCATTTTCTTCGTCTTCCCTGACTATAGCGTAGAAAGAATATAAAGAGAACAAGTGTTCCAAACAGTTTACCTAAAATTTGCCTGGCTCATTTATACCTCCTTCCAATGAATATTATTTTTACCTTGTCTTGATGCTTTGTTCGTCAACTTCCAATCTTAGAAGTTACTTTTAAATTTAAAAAAGAAATCAAGTTCTCCACATGCCCTAAAAAGGTTGCACAGAATTCATTTCTTGGCTTAAGTGTATCATACTGGCTTGTCCTCTGGTTTCCATCGGTAATAGCATACAAGAACTCTCATACCAAGTGTTGTGCAGTGATATAGATGCAACCTAAGGTTATTTGAGATTTTATATTTCTATTCTGGACAGCCATCATGCTTTGTAATCATGTTTTGCACTGTTAGTTGTTCAAGCAATGGCTGGTATTTCAATAGCCTGCCATGCTATATTTTATAGCTGCATTTACTTCAGATTTTTAACATGTGAAACATTACACCCATTTTAACTTTGGAAATCTAGCTTTTCCACTTTTTGCCCTGAACATTCTTAATTTGTTTTTAACGCAGATTTTCAAGGAAAAGAAATCAGCAAGAGAGAAATTCGTATGTGGAGCATGTGGACAGGTGTGTTACTTACCAAGCTGTGTTTTTTTTTAATTTATGCTTCAGAAGAATTTATCAGTTGTAGTTGGTTTACCTTTTATTTTTCAGCTAGGACACATGAAGACCAATAAAAACTGTCCTAAGTATGGAAAGGAGCCTGAAACACCGGTAGAAACTACAGATTTGGAAAAGGCTTCCCGAAAATCCACTTCTCAGGATCTCTTGAATGTGTCCCAGCATAAGTTGCAGAAGAAAAGGATGGTCTCCAAAAGTGCAACCAAAGTTGAAGTTTCCGAGGGTGAGAAATCTAGTTTAGCAAAATCTCTTCCAGTGAAGTTCAAGTGTGGTTCCACAGAGAAATTCTCTGATAAACCTGCTGATGGAGCTGCAGATCATTCCGATCAACCTACAACTTCTGATGTCCGACCAGTCAGTTCTGATATTGATACTGGGAGTAGGTCTACTGCTAAGGTTAATAAAATCAAAATTTTTAACAAGACAAAACCTGAAAACATACAGGTTGAATCACATAAGCCCTCTATTGTGATACGACCTCCAATGGATATAGAGAGAAGCCAAATTGAATCACATAAGCCCTCTATTGTTTTACGACCGCCAACATACACAGACAGAAATCATGTCGATCCTCATAAACCCTCCATTGTGATACGTCCACCAGCTGAGAAAGATAGAGAAAAGACTCAAAAGAAAATTGTTATCAAACAGTCCAAAGAGATTATTGACTCGGACAGGGTCAGTCAGGAAGGAAGAACTGGTCGCGAGCATCGGAAGACTAAAAAAATTGCTGAACTATCCAGTTTTGAGAAGCATGGTAAAACCATGCATTTTTCCAGAGAGTCAGCTAAGAGAAAAGCTGAGGACAGAAGATGGTGGGAAGAGGAGGAGAAGAGGAGAACTGCTGAGAGAATGAGAGAAGAGAGAGCAAGGAGGATTTATGCAGAAGAAACGAGGTCACTTGAAGAACAGGAAAAATTAGCTGACATTAAAAGATACACTGAAACCATCAGATGGGATTGGGATGAAGAAGAACGCCAAAAAGCTAAGAAGAAGAAGAAGAAGAAGATGAAGATGAAAATGAAAATGAAAAAGCCCGAAATCAGTGATGATTACTTGGATGACTACAGGGGAGCTAGAAATGGCAGAAGGATGCCAGAAAGAGATCGGGGTGCAAAAAGGCGACCTGTTGTTGATGTGGGGACATATGGTGCTGATTATACCCCAGCAACAAAGCGTCGTAGAGTTGGAGAGGTACTAATTAGCTCCAACCTTATTACTTCCATATGGTTTGTGCTATGCATATATGTTGTCTGTTATACAGTCATCCATAGTTCCTTTTATGCAATGGGTTGGAAGACCTTTATTGGTCAAATTGTCTTTTGTGAAATTGTGCTAGCTTGGCTTTTATTTCCACCCTCACTTTTTTTTTTTAAGAGAAGGGAAGGAAAGAAGAAATATCTTTGGTGCAAAGCCCCATAATTTAGAAGTCATAGTTCAGAGCTCTTCATTGCTTTTATTTCTGAAAAGCTTGTCAGCAACCTTTTATTATTCTCCTGTTCACTCCTGACTGGTTTTGAGGAGTCTCTTTCAGTGTAATGACTTGGGGGTTGCTCAATTTAGTGGTAACTGAGAATGACTTGAATTTACCTACGCCTCGGCCCTTTCTTTTCACTTTCTTATGAAATGTATTTGATAGTATCGTCTCTCTGGTCATTATTTAGCTTTGCCTCTTAACTTATCCTGAGCAATAATTTTTATTAACTTGGGAATTATTAACAGCTAAAATAGAATCTTCTTGCCTAAATGGACGTGGAAATCCAGCTTTAGTATCATATCCCTTAAGAAACAGCAAATTGCAGCATCGGTGCATTTGTACCATTAATTAGATATTAAAGAGAGACTATCAATGTATCTGCAAATTTTAGTTTCGCTGCTTTTGTATGAAACCTGAACTAAGTTTATCAATTTTTCTCAACTTCCATACAGGTTGGCTTGGCAAACATCTTGGAAGGTATTGTGGATGCCCTTAAAGATAGGGTAGAACTGTCCTATCTTTTCTTGAAACCTGTCCCCAAGAAGGAGGCTCCTGATTACTTGGACATCATAAAACGTCCCATGGATCTTTCAACTATTAGGGACAAGGCGAGGAAGATGGAATACAAGGATCGAAATGAGTTCAGACACGATATGTGGCAGATTGCCTACAATGCCCATGTATACAACGACGGGCGGAACCCTGGTATTCCTCCTCTTGCAGACCAGCTTTTGGAACTTTGTGATTACCTCTTGATGGAGAAACAGGAGAGCTTATCTGAAGCTGAAGCTGGTATTTGAATCAGGGTTCATAATCTCATTATTTATATATTCATAGCTGAAGCTGATGGAGAAACAAATGCCCCATTGTTTTCTTAATCTCATTATTTATCCCAAATCCCCAGATGGCAAAAGCAATTTTAAAATTTTTCTCTTTCCTGGGGTTTGGAGGAGGGTTGGTAACAAAGTAAGTTGAGCTTTGGGCAGAAGCCTGCATGGCAATTGTGCCCTTGTAAAATAACGAGTCATGTATCTTGTAAATTATATTATATATTTTGAAATGCAGGAATCAAAGACTGTTGTGAAACAGAATCTCTCCTTTCCTTTGTCGCAGGCAGTCAAGTTCTACTGCGTTGAATTGATGGTTGAATATATATATATATATATATATATATATATATATATATATTTTATATATTATATTATATATTGTGGCTATAGTTCTCGATATATATATATATATATAGTGGCTAAATAGTTCTCAGATCATGTTGAACGATATATACCAGTTACAAAACTTGGCTTGGCCTAGCAGGTTGCTAAAGGTGGTTTCAAATCATGAAAACCTAGGATTGCAATTGGTACAGTTTAACTTATGCGGCTTTTGTTGGGTCAACCTGAAACTTAGATAGCTGATCGAGTTAATCTCAAACCTAGTTGACTGTTATGTCAATCCAAGTAAAACCTGATTTTTTATATTTATTTTTTTTATCTTTTTAATAAATTTAAAAATATAAATTTAATTTATGAATACTTAGCTTTATATATTATAGTATATATTTACATGAATTGTTTTTTAATTTTTTGATGTGAGATAATTATACTATATTTCATATGTTATTTTATAGTTTGCATAAATGTGCATTGTTTTAAAACTTTTTAATGTGTTATAATTTATAATTTTTCAATATAGGATAACTATGCTATAATTTTTTTTAAAAGTTATATTCACATGTGTTGTTTCTTAATTTTTCATTGTGTTATAACTATATATGGTTGCGTTCATATAAATTATTTTTTAATTTTTTAATGTATACTTTATATTTTTTTATAGCATACATCCACAAGGACTATTTCTTAATTTTTTATGTAAGATAATTATATTATACTTCATTTTTTTATATATAGCTTCCATTATTTCTTAATTTTTCGATGTGAGATAATTATATATAATATATATTCACATGAATTGTTTTTTAATTTTTTAATATGAGATAATTATACTACATTTCATATATTATTTTATAGTTTGCATAAATATGCATTGTTTTAAAACTTTTTAATGTTGGATATTAAAACCTAAAATATAATTTTTATATATATTTTTTCTCATATTGACATGGAAGTCAGCTCCATGTCAATATGAGAAAATAGCATACAAATAACATGATTTGAGGAGTCACCTGGACTTTTAAAGTTGTTTGTTTCATTTACAACTCTAATCAATTTAAAATCGTGATATCTGTGATATACGTCGAATTAAAATGGTGGAATCTTTTCCTTCCTCCTTTCTTTTCTGATTTTTCTCTTCATCTTCTAAAACACCTCTTTTTTTTCCTTCTCATTTCTTTTCTTATTTCTCTCTTCCTCTTATCCTTCCTCAATTTCTCTCTCAATCTCTCCACCATGATAGTCTCCCTAGAAAAAGAAAAAAAGAAAAGGGTTCTAGTACTTTAATTCAATATGAGTCAGCATGTGTCACCTACGACGATATTCGATTGATTAGAGTTGTAGGTGAGATATGTGACTTTAGAATCTCAAGTAATTTCTGCATCTCTTCAAACTCTCTTATTTTTCAGGATAACAGGATAAGTTTTCAATTATGTTATTTCTTTAAAAAATTATTCTTATTGTGCTACTTTGAAAAACAAAATTCAAATTTTAAAATTCAAAAAAAACATCAAACTTTCCCATGAAAGAAGAAACAAGGAAAGCCAAACAAACCATGAGCAAGTTTCTTATAGCCTAATTGGGCATGGTGCCCGCGCGTTGCTGCAGGGTTTTTGTTTCGGTTAACCAAGTTTATTCTTGGAGGGAAATTGCTTAGGAGAAAGAAAGGAGTGATTATCAAACATGAACTTAATGGAATAGCAAGCGAAATGGTAGTTCTACGAAAATGGCTTGATTGTTGTAGTTCCAAAATCTACATGGAAGAGCTAGTTTGACATTCTTAGAATTAACAAAAAGCAAATAGTTATATGTTGGATTAAGGAGCTATGCTTGGCAATGGTGGCGTAAGTGATGATGTTGTGAAGTAGCAACCACATTGAAGAAATGCAAATAAGAGATAATAAGTCATCTTGAGCCCTTGGAAAAAGATGGTGGAGCAGTTTCATAGCATAATCTGGTGTAGTTAAATGCAGATGTAAGCAATTAATTAGTGGAATATAGTAGAGAATTAAACTACAATGAGATTGCTTTGAAGAAATTAAATTACACTCTAATTTTCCAACCCATGTAAAAATCTTCTCTTATCTCCCATTTCTCTCTCACCTTGTTGGATATATATGTGTGTGTGTGAAAAAAAAGAAAAAAAAAAAAAAAACAAGTTATGATTTAGCTTTTGTGTTAATTGGTGGCTAATAAGGCACGTAACCCTCCCTTGCAATTGCTGCCAGCATGATCAATTGTGGGAGCAATTCATATCGGAATATTAAGTATTTTTATCACATGATTTAACTTTTTTATTAAAATTTTATTAAATGGTGGCTAATAAACCATGCAACCCTCCCGTAACAATTACACAGTAATTTGTGAGAATAATTATAGTTTTTTCCCACGTAATTTAGCTTTTGTGTTAGTGTAATAGAGTTGATTGAACAAGAAAGGTGGGATAATAATTTTTTTTTATTAACGTGGTTTCTCAGGCCAATTTATACGCATCTTGACTAATCTTATGGATTCTAAAATTAACAAGCATGTAAGTTTCTAGTAACCATCATATTAACAACTATATGACTCGAACCTGATATCACAGAAGAAGCAAATCACTTGGTCTCAAGTTTTTATCACTAAACCACTTACTAGATAATTAAAACGGGGCAACATATTAAAGAATAATACAAGGATGAAATGAATTAATAAGAGACTAATATAATGTCATTAACAGAAATTAGCAAAACAGCACAGCAGATACAATGGTTGTATTAATCATATACTACGAATTGACATCAACAAGAGTCAAAGAGAGGAGAAAGGAGAATTATCAATTCCTGTCCCTCTCAGCAGCAAAACAGATGCCGTGCTTCTTATACAACGCAACACCGAGAAATCCCACTGCTTATGTTCTTTATTGAATCTAGTGGATTCATATGATAGGTTGAACGACTGAAATTATCCAAACATGGCAGGATAATCACAAAACACACAGAGAACTATGAGGGTCTGTCTTGTCTCCCTTTTCAATCCCACCATTGATGCACAGCAACTCCCTCGTCTCTCAGTCTTCCATACAGTGCCACACATTCCCAATAAGCCCTCCTGCTCTTCTTCGTTTGCCCTTTCTGCAATTTGTTGTTGTTGCACTCTAGAAACAATTCATCCACCAAACCAATTGTCTTCCTCTTCATCATCTCCTCTGCTACTTCTGCTTCTGCTTTCATCACAACGAACTCATCTTCCCTCACATTCTTCATCAACCAATTTGAAACATCAGCAGGTGATGCCACCCTCCCAGGTACTCCCTCAGACAACATGTTTATGCTGTGAAACTCGAAGTCTTGATTTCTAGTTGGATAGTTTTCATTAAACCATAGCATTGCACCATTCTCCTCCTCCTGTGAGCCCGCATCAATGAAAAATCGACGCGAGAAATCTTCTAAAGAATCTCCCAACAAGTCAGGAAGATATTTGAATCCCTTCAAGTACATTCTAGATTTTTCCAGAGTCTTTCGTGGTGGCTCAAGCAGAATATCTTCCAAGCCTTGCAATGCTTCTTTCTTAGCATCTAATGCTAGCTGCAAAGGCCGCCTCTTTGCCACAGAACTCACTATCTGATTCACCAAACTCGTTTTCCTCATTGCCACGATGGTTGAGTCATATCGCCGAAGATACACAACTCTATAATTTGACATCTTTTGGAAAGCATTTGAGGGGTCGTTGCTCAATTGAGCAACCAGAATGCCTCCAACTTTCACAATGCGATCTAAAAATTTTGCATCTTTAATGTGCAATGTCAACGCAAAATCAAATGTTGCATTCGGGAACAAGCTTTCTTCCTCCAAATCAGTTTCTGATACGAAATCAATATCATTGACATTCAAGAGTCTTGAACTATCAACTACAGCCCCGACGCCGGAGAAAACAATGAGAGCTTTATCGTCTTTCTTGATAAGGCCCTCCTTGGCCAAATTTTGCAACAACAAATCGAAGAATTCAAGATCAATTGAAGCAGAGCCAGAGACGTCAAGATAATAACTTGATTTCAGTTCCCTTAAAATGGACCCCATAAATGGCAATGCAAGAATAATCATAACGAAAAACAACGAGCGAGACACAACACGCATTACTCGGGAATCAGGAACCTTAAGCACCAAAATGATATCTGAATTTAAGCCAATCCCTCCATTGTGCAAATGCTTGATCTCATTTAGATCCTTGGTAGAAAACCCACTGGCTGATTCCATCCTTTTTCACCTTTCCACCTTAGTTTCTCACTCAAAACAATGAATTTAAATCCACAATGGAGTAAAATCTCGAGCTTTCTTCCTAAGTAGCAAAAGCCAACAACCTTGAATAAACACAAAGATTGATTCTTTGAAGGAAACGAAACCAGCACAACAAGAAAAGAATGATCATTAGCGAGTACAAAACCTGGAAGCTGTATGGTTTCCACCCACGAGGGCCACACGGTTACTTATAATTCTACACCAAAGGAGCAACAACTCCCTAATTCTCTCAATTTCCATGCTCTCTCTCTCTCTCTCTCTCTCTCTCTCTCTCTCTCTCTCTCTTATTTTCTCTTTCTTTTTCTTTTTTGTCTCACCAAACCCAGATCAGATCAGAACCAACCATTCACATTTCAGACTTCTAAAACTAACTCACCCAAATGTCGTTCAGAAATCTGAAATGTGAGATTACAAGGAGAGGGAAAGAGAGAGAGGTGTCAAATGTGAACAAGCTTGTGTCCTGTTGTTGGTGTGGCGTTAAGAGTGATGGGGACAAAGGTGGTTGTGCTGGTTTTATAGGGTTCGGGACGCAGAAATGATAGGCTAAATGTGTGATTGATGAGTTGTAGGATTTGATTTTCTTTGCTTCCATTAGTTTTTTTCAGAATGCCGTGTGAGAAAAGTGTCTTAATTGAGGAATCTTGGAATTAGGACTTGAATCTTGCTAGCTTACGTGTGTTTTGATAATTATGAGTAATCATCCCTTACTATATTTGTGTATTTGCATGGGTTTTCGACTGTTCATTTTATAGTTTGCAGTTTGCACATCTCATGGGTTGCTCTTTATTGTTTCTCCAAACTGATATACATGCTATGCTATGCTATGCTATGGAGACCCCATGAGGGATGTGTTTGCATCGGAATTTAATAATATTTAAATTTTTTATATATTTTTTTAAATTATTTTGATATATTGATGTCAAAAATAATTTTATAAAAATAAATAAATATTATTTTGATGTATTTTTAAGTAAAAATTACTTTCAAAAACACCTTAGACCTTAATTCATGCGTTAAAGGGCTATTTTGCTTGCTTGTCTTTTATAATTAATAAACTTGGTACGACCTGGTAAGTTGATCTCGATCCAAAGACTTATCTAGATTGAGTTTTAATTTAAACCAGTTTTAATGCTGAACTGGTTAAACTCGAGTAACTTAACAGACTAACCTGTGACCTGGCTAACTTAGCTAAAACCTGGTCAAAATTGATAGACCATGTTTGGGTTCTGTTTTCATTGGAGTTCAACAAAATTTAATTTTTTTAATTTAAAATTGTTTTTTATATTTTTGAATTGTTTTTGTTGATGTCAAAATTATTTAAAGAAAATAAAAAAAAATATTATTTTGATGTATTTTTTAGTGAAAAGCATTTTAAAAGGTAATCATTACCACACTCTCAAACACCGCCCGAAAAACTTTAATTGAAGCACTAAAGGGCTATTTTGCTTGCTTTTCTTTTATAATTATTAAACTTGACACAACTTAGTAAGTTAATTCTTACAAAACCCAACCTATAGACTTATCTAGATTGAGTTTTAATTTAAATCAATTTTATAATTGACTTGATTAAATTTGAGTAACTTAACAAGTTAACCCGTGACTTGGTTAACTCGGTTAAAATTTGGTCAAAACCCGTTTAGATTAAAACTAATAAATTTTTAAAAAAATCTAAAACAAAACCTTTTTGGACAAAAAAAAAAATAGACCTAGATTGACCGGGTAACTTGTAAGTTGACTATTGTAAGCTATGAAGGCAACCAAGAGGGAGGATGAGGTGGTTGAAAATCATAGGTAATCCAATCCTCGAGGATGACCGTGAGAGTTTTTACAGCTTGCTTGCTTGATTTCTTTTTGTAACCATACAAACTTTTGACCTTGTAGTCTTGCAAGATCAACTTTTTCTATGCTTGATCATATATATAACCCTAGTTTTTCTAGAGAAAGTAACTATTTAATAGCTCTATCTGTTAATTTTTTGTTGGGTTATTTTGATAAACACCTGGTGTGCTTTATATACACCAGTTTGTAGCCATTAGTTCTCTTCCATGATTCTTGCCTTGATGACCTACAATTCTCATTCAGCTTGCCGATTCAATGACCTACAATTCTCAATTAGCTTACCAATTAAATCCTTCACAAGCTCTGGATAGGCTACTAATTTTTCTCATCTCCAAAGTTAACCCCGAGACTTTCCTTTTTAGTTGGTTTTGATCTTATAGTTGTTGGCGTGTACAATCTTCTTGTTTCCTTTTTCTCCTTGTTTTGTTCTTTGTTGTTGATCCAAACCTTGAATGTGTCCAGTTTGTTAGCATGCCTTCAGTGGCTTGATTAGGTTGAATGAAAAACAATTTTCTAGATTTTTTTTTATATAAGTGACATGTCGCGGTCGGGTTAAATTTTTCTTGAACGTAAAAACCATGTTCAGATATTGCTATGTTTTTTTTAATGGAAGAAGATTTTAACCGTATGGGGTTGACTTGATGTGATTCAGTTAACTGTGCATGTCCAAAAACAATTCGAACGACCCTCTAAAAACATAGTTTAACTAAAACAATTTCAAGATGATATCTTTTTTTAATATTAAAATAACAACATGTTAGATTGACTTGAGTCAATCCGGGTTAACATGTCAAATATATGACCCAGGTTATGAGACTCAAAATAAATTATAAAACTCAATTTTCAATTAACTCATTGTTGAAGGATGAAACTGAAAAAAAAATTAACTAAAAAAATGACTCGAATTAACTTGTCAAACTCGCGACTTAGGTTATAAGATCGAAATAACCTTATATAAAGAAAATTAAAACAAATTATGAAGTTTAATTTTCAATCAATCCAATGTTGAAAGATGAGACTAAAATAATCAGTTAAAAAAACATAAAAAATAACTTAAGTCAATCTGTCAAACTCATGACCCGTGTCATGAAATCGAGATAATCTTATAAAAAGAAATAAAAACAACATAATTTAACCCAGAACTTGCTAACTTTATGACCCTGGTCATGAGACCGAGATAACCCTATAAAGAGTAAATCAAAACAAATTATGAAGCTTCATTTCCAATCAATTATGTCGTACTCAATATTAAACGATGAAATTTGTAAGAAAAATAATTAAAAAAAATGACACAAAAAATGAGTCAAGTCAATATTGGTTAACTCGTTAAGCATTATCATTGGTTATAAGGTTGAGATAACCTCATAAAAATCAAACCAAAATAAATCATGAAATTTAATTCTCAATAAAATACAATATTAAATGATGAAATTGAAAAAAAAATTCAATTAAAAAAAATATGAGTCAACAGGATTAACCTGTCATACCTGCAACTCGGGTTATAAGAAGGGGACAACTCCATAAAAAAACAAATCCAATGCTAAAAGACATGAGAACATGATAACCTATTAGAAAGAAAAGAAAAGAAAAGAAAAATGACTTACTTTAACCAGGGTTAAAATATGAAAACTTGCGAACCTGATAATGAGACCAAGATATTCTCATAGAAAACAAGTCAAAACAGATTATGAAACTCTATCCCTAACTGAACTAATATTAAATAATAAAATTGAAAAAACAAATTAATTAGCACTATTCTTAGATTATGAGACTAGAATAACCTAATAGAAAGCAAATAAAATAAATCATGAAACTTAATTTTCAATTAATCCAATATTAAATAATGAAATTGAAAAAAAAATTAAATAAAAAAAACACCATAACCAACCAGTTTAACTCATCAAATCAGCAATCCGTGTCATGAGAGTGAGATAATCCAATAAAAAAATTAATATTAAATAATAAAATTATATAAAAAAACATTGATAAAAAAATCAAAGCTAAAAAAAAAAAGCAAACAAAAACATGTTTTTTTAAGCCATACCAAAACATTTGGCAAAAATACTATTTATTGTTATAGTAATTTCCTCAAATGTTTTGCTGTTAATAATAATTAATAATTATAAATGATAATATTAATTGAGAAAATATATGCTGCCAAGTTTTATTTACTAATATCATGCGCATGGTTATTAAATTTGGTTTGGCATGATGATGGGTTAGCTAATGACAATGACTGGTTGAGTTTATTTTTTTTAAGAATTAAAATAAATATTGATTTGATAACTTGTCGGCCAATCATAATTCGACATATTAACATAAGATCTATGCAGGTCAATTACTATAATTTTCTTAAAAGAATTATATCCAAAACTATAATTTCAAGTTTTTTTTTCTTAAAATCTTTTCAAAACAACGTCGTTTAAAATGAATCTAAGTTACTCATCAAATCACTTATTAACCAAACAAACCGGCAGTCCAAGCTCCGGGCCAAGCCAGCCCCTAGTCCGGCAATGTATAGCAAGCAGCGGCACCGTACTGTATTTAAATAAAACTGTAAAGGACAATAAAAGCAAAGCAATTTGACAGAAACACAATCATGGGAGTAGCAGGTGATCAGACCTGGAACCGGTCCCAAAACCAACTGCTGGTCAAAACGTCACCGTTCACTGCACTGGTCCTCGTTAGCTACCAAACCCCCTTCCTTCTCCAACAAAACTTTTTTTTTTAACTTAAACTGCGATTGTTTTCTAAAAATTAATTTTTAGAAAATTAATTTTTAAATTTATTTATGTTTTTTTTATAGAAAAGTTAGTCAATAAAAAACACTTTTCAGTTAAAGAAAAATTTGGCTTGGTTTTTAGGAAAGTGTTTTTCTTTTATTTTGAGCAGAAAATACTTTCCGAAAGTTGTGAAAAATTTAAACTATGTTTGTTTTCTGAAAAGTGGTTTCCGAAAAACCACTTTTCCAAACTTTCATGTGTTTGTTTGCCATTAGAAAAATTGGTCAACGAAAAACACTTTTCAGTCAAAGAAAAATTTGGTTTGATTTCCAGGAAAGTGTTTTCTTGAAAAATTTGGGTGGAAAACACTTTCTGAAAGTTGTGAAAATTTTAGAAATGTCATATTATTTGCTGATTATATCAAATTTGGTCCTCAAACTTTTGATTGTTATATATATTTTGTTTTGAATATTTATTTTTCAATTTCATCTCTTAAAATTTAATTTTTATATTAACTTTGATTCTCATTTTTATAATTGTTATTTGCTTTTCCCTTATTATTTTCTTATTGAAATTTTTTATCTATCAAATTTGGTCCTTATTCTTTTGATTGTTACTTATTTTATTTGAAATAATTTATGAAATGTTAATTATTATTATTTTAATTTCTTCATCTTTCATTTTTATTTTATTTTTTAGATTTGATTTCTATAATTTTGATTATTATTTATTTTATTTGAGATAATTTATAAAATTATTTTTTTTTTCAATTTCACCCTCATTCAACTTTTTAATTTGTAAGATTTGTTCCTCATTATTTTAATAAACTTGAGAAAATAAAACATTAATAAGTTATTTTCCAGCTCATTTTCCATGACATAACCAAACATCGGAAAGTGTTTTCCAATTTATTTTACATTACACTACTAAATTATATTTTTTTTTTTTTCACCCTCATTCAACTTTTTAATTGTGAGATTTTTCCCCCCTATTTTAATAAACTTGAGAAAATAAAACATTAATAATTTATTTTCACTCTTTTTCATGACATAACCCCACAGGTTTTCCAATTTATTTTACATTACATTACTAATTCCAGAAAATAATTCACTAGAAAACTCCCAAAAAAATTTTCCTACAAATAAATAGAATCTTATTCTAACTTGCAGATTCAGTCATAATTTTATTGCTTTCTGTTTGGTTACTGAGAAAATACATGAAAATATAGATATTTGAGATTCTAAATTTATGAAAGTTTTGTTTTTTTAATATCGGTTCATGAGATTGTTATTGTGTGTCTTTTAGTTCACTAAATTGTTAGGTTAGGTGTTGTAATTCAGGGTTTTTTAAGGTGGGTTTCACTTGAGAAATAGAAAATTTTTAATCTTTTTTATTGGGGGAGAGGGGGGTTAGTAGAGAAGCTACGAGAGTGAAATGGCTTGATAGTTACTTGTGAAAGTATTGGGATAGGTGTTATTATAACACAAGGTTTTTTTTTCTTTTTGAGTTGGGCATTTTATTTTATTAATGTGAATATGTGGATTAGTTTGTGTGTATTTTAATTAATTTTACGGGTCTTGAAGTTAACGACTATGTAAATCTCTAGTAACTCTAAGAGAATTAGAACTTATAATTATTAAAAAATAAATTCAAAATCTAATCAGTTGAGTTTTGTTTTCTATGTTCAAGAGATGAGAAGATTTGATCTTTATTGAGTTTTGTTATTATTATTTTTAAATTATTTTAATTTGAAAACATTTAAAAATAAATCATTTTCTGAATTTAAAACACATATGAACAAGTTGTTTTATTATTTGAACGTGGAGAATCAAGAACTTCATCTCTCTTATCTTGTTTTTTAGTTATATTCTCTCTCTTATGTCAAATCAGAAATTTAAATAAAAAGAAAATGAAGGTTTGGGCTCACGCGTGTAACAGTTAAATTAAAGGGAACAAAATATTATTTGAAAAAAAAATGAAGGAAAAATACCTCAAATTCCTCAAAAGCTGCTAATTCCTCGAAAGCTTGTTTTTCCTCAAATTCAATTTAAGTCCATTTACTTGGACATGATCAAGCAGTATTTGAGGGTATGTTTGGGAACTGTATTTTTTTAATTTATTTGAGCTTTATTATATTTTTTTATTTGAAAAATACTATAATTATTCTTACAAAAAAAAATTTTAAAAATTCTTAATTTATTTTTTATATTTTCATATTATTTTAATGTATAAATGTTAAAAATAAATTTTAAATAATAAAAAAATTATTTTAATATATTTTCAAATAAAAAACATATAAAAACAACTGCAATAAAATAAAATTAAAAAGTCAAAGCAAAATAAAGCCGCATGTTGGCATGTGATGCTAAAATATATTAAATTTTTTTACATTTAATATTAAATAAAAATATCTTTAATACTTGAGATTTCTTGATGAAGAGTTTGAGAATTTTACATCTCAAAGCCGCATGTAGGAAAATTGGTTCACTGAATTTAGATCTGGGTCTCTCCCATGGAACACACAGAGCATCTTCCATAAACGGCTGCTGCATATAATTCAACAAGCGACCACTTGTGAAGTTGAATGGTATTATAACGTTCGAAGCGCCAGTCTGCAGAGGCTGCCATTAACAGTCACATCTTTGAACTGGAAAACACGCGCACCTAGTCCTTCTAACAACACTAACCCAAGTCAACATGTGAACGGGGATTGCCGCGTCCAGCTTTGAAGAAGGTCGCATAGTCTCTGTATAAATATTGATGGATTATGGTCTTAACACTCATCAACACACCATTTTTTTATCTCTCCTTCCTCTCTTGTATATTCAATCTGTCCATTTCTCCATCAATCTCGATTATTAATTCAACTCTTTCTTTGATCATCAGCTCTTGAAAGTCCCATTAGAAACTATATCATGGGTTTGAAAGGTTTTGCTGAGGGTGGTATTGCCTCCATCATTGCCGGTGCTTCCACTCACCCTTTGGATTTAATCAAGGTCCGTATGCAACTTCAAGGTGAATCCCACATCCCAAATCCATCTTCCGTGCAGTCCTATCGCCCTGCTTTTGCATTGAGCTCTACGGCTAGCAACTCCTTACCGACCACCTTAGAACTCCCTCCTCCACCCCGTGTGGGACCCCTTTCCATTGGTGTCCGTATCATCCAATCTGAGGGTGCTGCCGCCCTTTTTTCTGGTGTCTCCGCTACCATCCTCCGCCAAACCTTATACTCCACCACCCGTATGGGCCTTTATGACGTCCTCAAACATAAATGGACGGATCCAGATACTAATACCATGCCACTTGTACGTAAGATCGTGGCTGGACTAATATCCGGTGCTGTTGGGGCTGCTGTTGGTAACCCTGCTGATGTAGTCATGGTCCGTATGCAGGCTGATGGACGTCTCCCGATTGAACAGCGTAGAAACTACAAGAGTGTTGTCGATGCCTTAAGTCAAATGTCAAAGCAGGAGGGTGTCGCTAGCCTGTGGCGGGGTTCAAGTCTTACAGTCAACCGTGCGATGATTGTGACGGCGTCACAGCTTGCATCATATGATCAAGCCAAGGAGATGATCTTGGAGAAGGGTTTGATGAGTGATGGGATCGGCACCCATGTTGCAGCAAGTTTTCTAGCTGGTTTTGTGGCTTCCGTTGCTTCAAACCCTATTGATGTGATCAAGACTAGAGTTATGAACATGAAGGTTGAGCCTGGGGTTGAACCACCTTATAAGGGTGCATTAGATTGTGCACTGAAGACTGTCAAGGCAGAGGGTCCTATGGCCTTGTATAAGGGCTTTATCCCTACAATTTCAAGGCAAGGGCCTTTCACTGTTGTGTTATTTGTGACATTAGAGCAAGTTCGGAAATTACTAAAAGATTTCTGATCAAGATAGCTAAAGATTGATCTAAACTGAAGGAAGGCAGTAGAACAAGCACTCAAGCTTGTATATTCATTGATTTATTTGTTCAACTTTGATTACATGTTGGAAGCAATATAATTTTTCGCCCTTCATTATTTGTTTAATTAAGCGTGTGGTTGAACATTCGTGGATGAATGATGGCCACTACAGTCAATGGCGGAGCCAGAAAATTTATAAGGAGGAGATAAATTACTAATAAATATTTGATATTATATATTATATAAACATGTGTTATATATAAAGAAATCAATTTAAAATGCATGTACTAACTCATGTCAAGTAAAATTAATTTAAGAATATTTTTAAAATGAAAAAACTTACATTATAATTATTCTTTTCGAGTTTTCATATTTTAAAATTGTTTCATAATAACTTCTTTTTTAATTTCATTAAAGATATTATTTCTTAATATATATAATTAAACTTTCATTCATCTATTTCTAAATCTTTCAGAGACTAGTGAAATTATTGGCAACAATTCTTTATTACCTTGTTGTTTTATACAAGTGGGTTAAATACAAATATTAATATATTTTTTTAATTTTTTTTATTGTATCCCTAATTTTTTGAGTTGTTCAGTACTTCATTTTTAATCACTAGTAAGTTGATTACCATTATTTTTCATATGAAATTCATAACAAAATACATATTAATTCATCAAAACTCATTTCAATTCATATTCATATGCATATAATATTATCCATACACATATTAATTTAACAAATCTATAAATTATCATAAACTCTAACATTTTTAATAGCCAATTATTAAAGAATAAAACTAAAATTAAACAATAAAATAAATAGAAAAAATAAAGAAAACTCATCTAGAAAGTATAAAAAGTTACTTAATTAAGTAATAGTTTAGGACTTGAAGAGAAATTTTATAGAAGAAAGAGAGGTAGGAATAATAATTCAAAAAAAAAGTTTGGATCAATTAGTAAATAATAAAAAATATTAAACTTATTAAATTATTATATTAAAATTCTAATATTAAAAATATTAAAAAAAAAAGATTAAGGGGGCAATTGCCCCCTTAATCCCCATTGTGGCTCCGCCACTAACTACAGTTATCCAATACTATTATTCCTCATGTGGTGATGATCAGTGGTGAAATATACTGAAAATTACAATAAGCTAGTCTGATTTAGAGATCATACTCAAGTATGAAAATCTTTCTTATTTTTCTCTTCCTGATCTTTGTATTCAGTTGTCCAGATTTTAAAGACAGGATGTACAATGTCAAATGTTCTTCCTGGTTTGAAAACCACTCCCCTCTTCTTAAGCCTCTTGGGTCCTGGGCTCTTGGCGGAAAACTTGCTGGACCTTGGCAGGCACAGGCCCTAGCATCCATTGGAGCAAAATCGAGCCTCAACAGCTAATTTCGAATCGAGGGTGCGAGGACTTGAAAACTAAGCTCCAAGTTGGGCCATAACAGTAACACATGACACAGCAAGATGCTAGCATGAATGAAGTTCATCATAGCTTAGGATGTAAGGAGAGAAATATATGATAATCCCAGATGGAATCATAATTAGATCTTAGGCTCATTATACAGCTTGCCAAAAATGATGTCCCAACAAGCTCAATCATTCGTTTTCACCCTCCAATGCAGACGTGATATGCCCAGATGCCATATGATCTTCATGGTTTTAGCATCTCATCAGCCATTTTGGTGGACCAAACTCCCTTCTACAGCAAGTTTTCATTAGCAGCATGAGCTTGAAAAACTCAACCACCATGGTTTGAACAATGATGCTGCATTATATCTTTGCTGCACGTGAATCAATATGCCAAAGCGCTCATTATTGGTGGGGTGATTCTACAGCCACAATCACATTTCTTTTCTGTTAGTTTTCAAACCAAAACTCAGAGTTATCTTGCGGGTGTGGCCACTAATCCTATCAGTATTAAAAAGTAAATGCAATCTTAAGTAATAATTTTTTTTTTTTGGGAAGATTAAGTAATATTATGTTACCATTAATTATGTAAGTCATCACATATTTTTATTCGGAAGTTAGTCAAATAAGTTAATTCAAGAAATTTAAAATTTAAAATCTAACTCGGGTTAATTTTTAAATTAAAATGATAAAAAAACTAACCTAGTTCATGTCATATTTTAATAGTATATTTTAATAATATAATTGATCTGATAAAATCCAATCTAAATATACAAGAATAAAAAATAAAACAGCATTATTTTAATAAAAATAATTAATTTAATGTAAAAATTTTAAATATTTATTTATTGAAAACTCAGTATTTGTAAACTTTATTATTCTATTTCTTACCATCTTTATCTATAATCTTGTAATGACGAAACATGATATCATGAAAGAAAGGATCACCCACCAAATAGGAGATCAAAATTTTTATAATAGAAAATGTTGTTTTTTATTTAAAAAAATATCAAAATATTTTTTTTATTTTTTTAGACATAAATACATTAAAAATATTAAAAAAAACAGTATAAAAAACACCAATTTAAAACCTTTTCACATCCAACACAGTTTTCAAACCTATCTAAACATAATTAAAAAAAAAACAAACAAACAAACAAACAAATGGCCTCAAAACCCAGCAGTTGATGATTATTGTACTCAAACTCGATGAACAATAATTTCTATTGAAAAATCCTGCAACTTCTGGCCTGGATGTGACATCTTGCTAGGCCTCTTGACACAGCGCCTTGCTGCCTAGCCATGAACCTATTCTCTTCCCAGATGAGCTGATTGCCTTTCACCGACGAGAGTTAAGAAATCCGACCATGCTTGGTCAAGTTGCTTTATTTCTCCTCCGCCAATTATCACGGCAGCTAAAGTTTTCAAGGCCTGCGGTGGAAAAAAGGTTGGCTCTCACAGTCGAATGCTAAATTATTCCGTTTGTCGGACACTTAACAATGAAGACTCAAGGTGAGAGGAGGCAGGGTGGGTTACAAAGCACTAGATTTATGTATAATATAACCTTTATTTTCTTTTTTAAAACTTTTTCTATTATCTTTATCAAGGCTTTTTGCTTAAAAAAATATATATTTATGTGTAGAACTTCTTTATCGTCCACTAGAGAACATCAATATCATACAGAGCCCGTCGTGCCCGTTTTATCTCCACTAATCATCACTTTCAAAAGCCACATTTGCCTCTAATTACATCACTAAAGTTACTCGGTTTTGCTTTAATTTTAGGTAAATATATGAATCAAGTGCATTACAACATTGTATTGACTCATTACAACACTTTATATGCACACGCGCGCCCAATGTTTACTCGAATCAACGATTAACTCTTTCGAGTGCGGTGGAGATTGTTTTTTAGAGTGTTTTTTGCTTGGAAATACATTAAAATAATTTTTTTTATTTTTTTAAATTTATTTTTGATATCAGTACATCAAAACGATTTAAAAAACTAATTTAAAAATAAAAAAATTCAAGACATTTTAAAAATACAATTAGACCGTAAAACCAAAAGGGTCTAAAAAAATACTTTTAAAAGCGAATTCCAACTACTACTTGAGCAATCAATGTTTATTTGAATTAATGACTGTTTGTTTAGATTGTAATAGAGATTACCTTTCAGAATATTTTTTGTTTGAAAATATATCAAAATAATATATTTTTAAAAATTAATTTTGATATCAACACTTCAAAACGATCTAAAAAATTAATTTAAAATTTAAAAAATTCAAAAAAATTTAAAAATACAGTCGGATCGTAATACCAAACAGGAGATCTTAAATTTAGAAAGTAAATTCCAAAGCAAATTGCCAAAAACTCAGGGATGCGTGGGACCATATTTAAATATTTAGGGCATAAAGTTGATACTACTTTTTTTTCCCATGAGGGTGGGGGAATAAGGAAAGTTATGATCAATACTTGAAATATAAACCATTGGGACTGTGTTTGTTTGTTTAGGTCATAAACAAATAGACTCTATAAAAAAAGAGTATACCTTTACAAAATTATATTTTTAAATTGGTTTAATAGAATATTTTATCCATAAATTATTAGAACTATGGTAAAATAAATATATTCCTAAACTATTTTTTTATGAGCAAATTAAGTCATTTTGTTATATTGAACATTTACAACTAAAACTAATGGTAAAACTTTGACTATCAACTATAGAGCATTTTTTTACGATAAAAGCTGATAAAAGACTTTAATTTACTCAAGAAATAATAATTTAAAAATACAATTTATCAAATTAATAATTCATGTTTTATTACAACTCCTTGTAAATACAAAAGACGAGATATAAGGTGGAAATTGATCCATATATCTTGATAATTAAAAAAAATATGAAAGATTATTAATATGATGAAAGAATTCAATCCAATAGTGCATTTATTTTTGCGTTTTAAAAATAATTTTTTAAAAATATATATTTTTTTATTATTTTAAATTAATTATTTTTTATGTTTTTAAATAGTTTTGACATGTTGGTGTTAAAAATAAATTTTAAAAAATTAAAAATATATTTTTGATGTATTTTCAAGCAAAAACCACTGTGAAAAACAATCGCTCTACTACAACACTAAATGAGCAAAAACCACTTTCAAATATTTATTTTTTTCCTTGCTTTAAATTTTTTCGTGTGTGTTTTCAAATTGTTTTGATGTGTGCTGATGTCAAAAATAAATTTTAAAAAATCAAAAATATTTTTTTCGATACATTTCCAAGCAAAAACCACTTTGAAAAACAATCATTGATGCAATACCAAACTAACAATAAAGAATTTAAGTGAAAATTAAAAAAAAAAGTGTAATACAAGCAATTGATTGAATTATTATTATTTAATTTAGAGGCAAAATTAAGATGAGTGGAATTCCCTTGTATCCTGGCACCATGTGATGAAAAATTTGGAGCATATATGATTGCCTCAAAAAGGGAAGGCCTTATGATGATTTGATTAAATATAAGTTATCCCTATGATTCTTGTTCCCTCCACTCCAAGCAACATTGTACTAAGCCATGGGTTTTCCTGCCCATAATTTATAAAATAATTCATAGATTATTGTTTTTTTTATTATATAGGCTTTCTTTTTACATGGGTTCTCTCTGCTATTAAAAAATTATTATTATTATTATTATTATTATTATTATTTTATTAGCCATTAGTAGAGAGGATAATTATGAGGAAGGGCACATGTTAATGTCTACATGATTCAAGGTTGTTTTATTATCATTATTGGAATAAAAGCAATCATTTCAGCAAGGAAGGCACCAGGGTAAGGCCTGCTGTGGCCCAGCCCAAAGTTGGCCCGCCTTTTATTGAAATGGATGTTAGGCCCATGATAAAAGTCCATTCCATGCTCTGACTAGGGGCCCATGGTTCTTGGAAAAATAAAAAAAAAATCTAAGAAACAAAATAGCAAGGAGACAATATAATAAAAAAGTAAAGAGATATTTCCACTAGCAAGAAACTGATCACAGTAGCTTCCCATGAATGCCTCTTATTATTGTTGTTTTTGTTGGAAGAGGGCCCTATGCCTAATAGTGTGCTGCGTGGCTTGTAATTGAGTTATGTTAGTTAGTGTTTTTGTTTTTGTTTTTGTGTTTAAAAAATTATTTTTAATATTTTAAATTAATTTTTAAATTTTAGATTATATTTTTATATATAAATAAATTTTAAAAACTATATATATATATATATTCATGCATTTACAATCAAAAATCGCTTTGAAAAGCAACCATTTCAACAGGGAGCGTTTGGAAATGTAAATCAACCCGTGTTTTTAAAAAAATAAATTTTTTATATGTTTTGGATAGATTTGATGTGCTGATCTAAAAAATAATTTTTTAAAAATAAAAAAATAATAATTTTAATGCATTTCGGCATGAAAAACATTTTAAAAAGTAACTACACTCTCAAATAGACATTTGTTGTTTGATATTGCAGTAATTTTTAATTTTTAAAGTATTTTTTATTTAAAAAATTATTAAATTGATATTTCAAGTGTTTTTTAATAATTTTAATGTTCTAATATCAAAAATTAAAAATTAAAAAAAAACATTGTATTTATAAATTTTCAATTAAAAACACTATTAAAAAATATCTCAAACAATAATACTATCCACAAAAGGTATAAAAGTTTATTTTAATTGGTGTGAGCGAGTATATTCCTGTGAATATTTTGTATTTGATAAGGACAAGAGATAAAATCAACCAATCTCACTAAATAAAAAGTTACACCTTGGAATTCTGCCTATTTGTTCAAGTCCCATTCTCCACTTCTTAATTTATTTGTAACGTCCCATAAATTTACAATTCATGTAATAATTCACAATATAAATTGGTTATTTTTCTTTCAATATTGAAATGTCATTAATTCAACATAATATATATATATATATATATATATAGTAGTTAATTAGTTAACTATAGAAGAACATAAAGAAATTACATTATATGTCCCGTTTGTTTGCTGGAAAGTAGTTTTCTTTTGAAAAGTGAATTCCGGAGAAAGTGAATTCTGGAAAAGTATTTTCCGATGTTTGGTAATGTAATGAAAAAAAAGTTGGAAAACACTTTCCAGTGTTTGGTTATTTCATAGAAAATGAGCTGAAAAATAACTTATTAATGTTTTATTTTTTCAAGTTTATTAAAATAATGAGGAACAAATCTTACAAATTAAAAAGTTGAATGAGAATGAAATTGAAAAAAAATATAATTTCATAAATTATCTCAAATAAAATAAATAATAATCAAAATAATAGAGATCAAATCTAAAAAATTAAAAAAAATGAAAGGTGAAGAAATTAAAATAATAATAATTAACATTTCATAAATTATTTCAAATAAAATAAGTAACAATCAAAAGAATGAGGATCAAATTTGATAGATAAAAAATTTCAATAAAACAATGATAAGGAAAAAGCAAATAGCAATTATAAAAATAAGGACCAAGTTAATATAAAAATTAAATTTTAAAAGATGAAATTGAAAAATAAATATTCAAAACAAATTATATATAACAATCAAAAGTTTGAGAATCAAATTTTATATAATTAGCAAATAATGACATTTCTAAATTTTTCACAACTTCCGGAAAGTGTTTTCCACCTAAATTTTTCAGGAAAACATTTTCCTGAAAACCAAGCCAAATTTTTCTTTAACTAGAAAGTGTTTTCCGTTGACCAACTTTTCTAATGGCAAACAAACACAGGAAAGTTTGGAAAGTGCTTTCCCGGAAACCACTTTCCGAAAAACAAACACAGCCAATAGGGAAAATAATTTCCTAGAAACCAAACCAAAATTTTCTTTGGCTGGAAAGTGTTTTCCGTTGACCGGAAAGTGTTTCTGTTGACTGGAAATTGTTTTTTGTTGACCGAAAAGTGTTTTCCATTGAGCATCTTTCCTAATGGCAAACAAACACAGCAAAGTTTGGAAAGTGGTTTCCCAGAAACTACTTTCCAGAAAACAAACATGACCTAAATGAAAAGAACTTATAGATTGTGGATCTAGAAATGAAATGCCATATTTGAAAAAATGTTTCATGACCGATATATGCATATTTGTTAAATTCTACCTGATTTAATAGGTTAATTCATAAAAAAAATTAGTACTCAAAGTTGGACATAGACTAGATTTTTAATTAAACTGGATTAAATTTTGACTCGATAAAAATTGACCGACTTATTCAAGTTTTTAATAATTTAATTGACTTAGCCAAATATGACTAATCTAGTCAGGAGTTTTGTTAGCCATGAAAATATTTTTGATGAAGAGATTTTTTGTTATGTTTTTTACTAACAACACCATTAATGAAATCGGGATGATTTTTGGTTGAAAAATTGGTGTTGTGCTGGTTTGGCTGGCCATGATGACTTTTGGTTGATGTGTTATGCTATATTTGTTGTGTCATGCATGTTATTGATGAAAAATATTGGTGAGGAATTATCTAGGTGGTGACTTAGTGGTAAGAGCTTAGGACTAAGAGGTTTGCTTCCTTTGTGGTTTAAGGTTCGAGCCCTGTGATTACTCATATGATAGCCACTGGAGGCTTACATAGTTGTTAATTTCAGGACCTGTGGAATCAATTGAGATATACACAAGCTGGCCAAACACCCACATTAAATTAAAAAAAAAAATATTGGTGAGGGTGTGCTAGTGTTCCTCCATCAACGGTAAATAAATAACTAATGTTAGGTTAGCTTAACCAAGGACACAGGTCAACTACTATTCTATAAGAGTAAAGGGGCAAAATGGTCATGCAAAGCTCTATAAAATCTTAACATCTCTTAGCACGCTCAATTCTTTAGACATAACCTTCTTCTTGTACTTCCACTTTTTACTGTTCCCTCTATCTCTCTCTCTCTCTCTATCTCTCTGTAATCTTTCAGTGTTTTTAAGATTTCCTTTTGAGTCAACTCAACTCTTTGTGCATTTGGATCTGAGCAAGCAAAGATCGTACCGGTACTATATTTTTCACTGTAAGTGATTCAACTATAGATTTCTTAATTTTCTCTTTCTGGGTTCCTTTTCTTGCTGTGTTCTTTCTTGCTTGATATGTTTGTTGGATTGTTGTTTAATTTGTCATTTTTTTCAACTTTTTTTTTTGGTTTTGTCTTCATTTTTTCTTGATGGGTTTTTGTTTTTCTGTTTGGTGCTTTTGGTTTATTTTATGTAAAAAATTCCAGATTTTACCACATGGGGTTTGGTTGATTCAGGAGAGAACTTGGATTAGCCTGCTTTCTTGTTGAGATTAATTGATAGCGAGGAGAAAAGAGAGAGAGTGGTTGAATTTAACTTGCGTCAATATTTATCTGAGTTATGATTTTCTTGGTTGCTTTTGCTTTGTGGGAAGATAGGATGTCGTGATAGATGCCAATTTTAGGATTTTGTTCGCCTGGTATATTGAACATTGAAAGACTTCAATCGTGTTCATGTGCATGCCTTTTTGGTTTTGTAAAGAAAAGCTGGAAGTTCAGTTTCGCGGGCTTATTTTTGTCATCGTTGTTATCTTTACGGGATCTTAAGTTGGTCGAAAATGGTAGAACAAGAAAGCAGAATATGATGATTAAATCTTGTGTTTCTTGGTGTTGTCGAGGGGAGTTTATGAAGCACAGTTATTTAGCTGTAGTTTCATGGTGACATCAAATTTGATTGCGAAGGTTTAAATTTGTATGGAATTTTTACGAGTCAGTTCCACATGTTTTTACTTCATATGGTTTTATAATCGTAATGCATTTCTATCGCGATTGTATCATCTACCGTCCAGCTCATTTTTTCTTTTAATTTTACCCTTTGCAGGAAATCTGGCCATATATAAAGAGTAGATCTCTGAGTATTACTCACTATTGAACCGAAGGAAAACAATATGCCTTGGTTGAGTCCACCAGTTGACGTGTTCCGCAAAGTCATGCGCTTGAACTTGTATTGCAGGGTTATTCTGTAAATCACTTTTCTAGTGAACTTGAATTTTTAGACTCTTGCCTTGTCATTCTTCACAAAAATTGTTAATGGGATTGAATCACTTTTTCATTTCTTATTGTGACATTTATAGGATTATCTGACAAGATAACTAGAAAACAATTTAACTTTCCTTAGTGTCTCTTTCTGTCTGATCCTCATTCTGTTTTTTTCCAATTCAAGTTTTCTGTCTCCGAAACGTCTCTTACTCCTTTTGCTGTCATTCCAAGTCCAGCACATCTTAGATCTTTGTAACAAGCTTGCCTTTGTCCTGCTTTGTATTATTAGGTAATTGTTTTGTGTTGTAACCTACATCTGGATAGTTTGAGTTTTAAGTGGTCGAAAGAAGTTATGGTGTGCCAAGCAGCAAGTCAAACAAGATTTCGGGCCCTGAAATACGAGAATGGAATTGCTGGAAAACCAACAATTATAGTTAGAGTTATTGCATGCTATCGACCATTACAGGATTGCCAGGTTAGTACAAAACATTCAATGATTCTTTTAATAGCTAACTGTTTGCGTGATGCATTTAATTGGCAGTTCCAGGAAAGTATGCTTGTCAAAGAGTTAACTTCGTATATATTTTGTCTGTAAGAGTCCTTGGATTTATTTTTGCTCAGTGTTTGGTAACGATAATAATTCATTCCTTGTTTCTGTGCTTTTTCCAGGCTGAATACTTCCGTCATTTGCTCAAACCTGTCACGTAGTTCGACTCCACGTTTTTGTTATATTATCAAGCTGCAATTTGTAGTTTTTCCTTTTCTCTTTCTTATTCCTAAAAGAAGCAGAAATTAATTGCACATTGCAGATCAAAGGATAACTCTCGGTATGTTTGTGATTTCATACAACTGGTCTGGAGCTAAAATGGTAACGGATTCTTCTCCAGAGACTAATTTATTTGTCTTTTCTAATTTCACCGGCAGGTAATTCTCTTGGTTGGATGGTTAAGGCTGAAGGTTCTTGGCTTTCTCCACCACATTCTGCTCGGAAATTGCCAAATTTCATGACCACATCATTGGATCCTGCGCAACTACAATGTTTGCCAGAATGTATGAACCCTGGCACGCGCATGACTTCTGCAAATATGGCAATGCCAGGGCTGGCAGTTTCAAGTATTCCAAATTTCAAGACACAACAAGGCAATGAAACCTACGGGTTGCCTCAGTGTTTACCCTCTAACTTCCAGAACTTTCTTCTCGCTACAAATCCATATGTCAGAGAAAATTTGTCTGTGTTTTCTTATGGGTTTGGTAGGGAGGGTGTGCGAAATCCAATCCCTGGATGCCAGAGAAGGTTCCTTGTTTTCGATCAGTCTGGTAATGAACAAAGGTTGATCTATAGTTCCTTTGGCCCTCCTGTCCCAAAACCAACTGCAGCTGATGCAAAGCCAATTCCGGGTTATTTTGACCACAACGAATATGCTGCAAAAATGGACCAGACAAAGCTGATGAAGTTGCCTGAAGTATCAGACGAGAATCACTTTAATAGTGAAGAAAGTGAGATGCATGAGGATACTGAAGAAATTAATGCCCTGCTATACTCAGATGATGACTATTATGATGAAAATGGTGTTGGCAGTGATGATGATGGTGATGACGATGAGGTAAGGAGTACTGGTCACTCTCCCATTCTGATTAAAAGTCACGGGACACAAGAACAGGCAGATAAAATAATAGAGGAGGAAGGTACTAGTTCTGATGGCCCAAACAAACGGCAGAAATTGATCGATGGCGGGTACAAAAAATCATCACTAGTAGACACTGCTAGTTCAGTAAAAGTGGAAAGATTTCATGGATACGACGATGATATGGAATCGAACTATGCTAAACGGCAAAGCCAAGATGGGGAAATGATTTCCATTTTGAGCAGCAAGCAATTTAGAAAGGACAAGATTCGTGCAACGTTGAAAATTCTGGAGAGCATAATCCCTGGTGCAAAGGATAAAGAACCATTGTTGGTCCTTGATGAAGCAATAGATTACTTGAAGTCTTTGAAGCTCAAGGCCAAAACTCTAGGAGTGAGCTACCTTTAAGTGTTTTTCCTCCTTCCATGTTATCATGTTAGCTAAAAAGTGGAAGGAAGGAAGGAAGGAAGGAAGGATGAAGGAGGTAGAAACTCAAGAATTCTTGGTTTGAATGATTGATGGGTTTGAAATCACTATTTTAGCTTTTCTCTTGTGGGGGCTCCTTTTCCTACTTTTGTTCCCCAACAGCTTGTATATAATGGGCCAATAAAAGGAGAGTAGTGGTGGGATGATATGGCTGTTTTGCTCGCAAAGGTGAAGAAAAATTGCGTTTGTTTGTTGACCATAAATGATTATCTTTTAGCCTTATTGTGGATTAAAGGTTAACAAAAGTCACAAAGGACTTGAACGCATGGGTTGGTTGTAGAGGTGGGCTGTGCTGTAAATGAAGACTTCCTTTTCTTCAGTGTTGAGAACCCCCATGGATTTAGTGCATGCGCGTTAGGTAATTCGGGTCCCACTATCCACCCTTCTCTTTTTCTTTGATTTCATTGCTCTTGTCTCTGTCTCTTTACCCCCACACAAATCATGCCGGCATCAAACTCTTATTAAAAAGTAGTTCAAAGAAAACTCCTGGTGTGAGAGAAAACTCCTATTGTTGGGGTCCGCTCTTTGATCAGATGATCTCAATAAAGGCTTGTTTGTTTTCACTCATTCTACCCTGGCTTGCTCTGGTACCCGCACAGTATCGAGACATGTGACCATAGCTGTGCTGTGAAGTCCCTAAGATGGGTTTGTCAGGTTCATCTGCATTAATACTTAAAGAGTGTGGAGGTGTGTTCGTAGTAGTAGTGGAGTGCTTGAGTTGAGTGTGTTTATCTTTGCTGTTGTGGTGTTGTTCCTCTTGTCCTATGTATCAAAGGTTTTTATGTGTCTGTAATGGATAAAGTGAATAAGATTCTGTTGTTGTGTGATCTTGTGAGCTGTGGCTGATGAGTAGTGTGGGGACTGGTGGATCATGAAGCTGATTTCATGGACAAACGTCTATGGCTTTGCACTGCCACTGCAATAATATGCACTTATGATAGCAGCTAAAATTTGTTGAAACGTGACTGGACACCATGTTAAAAGAGAAAAGCTGGCTCACCACTTGCCATACTCTTGCAAGGAATGGAAAGAAGAAATGGGAATTTTTTATGCTTTCTTGTTTTGTCGTTGTTACCTTGCATGATAACCCGTGTACATGAAAGAAAGATTCTTGATCAAAAAGAAAAATCTAAACTGGCATGGATGGTGAATAATTGTATGCAAGTACTAGAATGATAAATCGGAAGGAGCAGTGTCATCACATCATAACCTATTTCACTACCCTCTTGACCCCCATGTCCTGTGACTCTCTCCCACCTGCTGCAAATTTGTTTTTATTCCTTCAATGATAGAGGAGTGTGCTCAGATGTATGATATTTCCCCCTCCTTTTTCTCCTCTGTTCTTTCCCGTTCGCCTCAGCACTTTCTAGACCTCCATTTTGGAGGATTTGCTGGGATAAGGTCAGCTGGATGATCATGGACCACATGCGGGTCTTGGACCAGTGAGTAGGTTTTCTAACTTTCTTCTTCTTTAACTTTATTGATGGAGTGTGTAAACGATTCCCAGTTCCTTGAATCGATGCTAAATGGGATGAAGAAAGCGTTGCGGACCAAGATATTAACAGAAACAATAAATAGCGTCTGTAGAAATCAGTATGCACGCGGACACCTAAGACTATTCACTGCGAAGGTTAAATTACACTTCTGTTCTTTGAAGAAAAGATGGGAATGGCTGGTAATTTGGTTTTTTTTAATCATCCTTAAAGTTTCTCGATCTATTTCTATTATTATTTAATTTAATGAATAAATTCAGTGAATATATCAAGCTTAATTTTTCATTTTTCATATTACGGATCAAATATTATATATGATCAACAATTATCTTCTAACTTCTATAATTTTATTTTTAGTTATTATTTAAAAAAATATATATGTGAATCATAGCTGAACACACGGATGAAGTAGCTAATATAAATATAAACCATGTGAAAGTTTTGGAAGTATTCACTTTGCCTAACCTAACTCTAATGGAGTTGTCAAGGTGGAGGATCAAAATCTCCCACAGGAAGTTGTCCCTTCCACCAAATATATATATATATCTTCATGGAGAGGAGAGTGTATCTGTCCAGCCTCAACTCACGTACGTAATTGGTTCATGTCGAGTGCTGCATTACTTTAAGAGCTAGGATCGAAGAAGAGCAGCACTATCTTTTGAGAGAAAAAGGAAGAGAACGCACTCTGGTCTAGCTAGGGCCTCTAGGCACAAGAAGGCTATAACTTCAAGAATGTGACACAAGTCCACTCTCAACTCCATCTCTGTTGCAAAAGAGCTGAAAACACCTAAACAGGCCAGATGCATGCTAGCAGAAACAATATCAGTCAATTATCCCAGCAATCCATTGAACTTGTAGCCACTTCCTACCTCAAATCATGCATCCTGTAGATGCAGATAGTCCTTCACGTAGGGTTTGGTCCTTTGCCTACAGCTAGCTATGCCTAGCGCATGCTCGATGCTGTCTGTATTGTGTGGTTCAGGTTGTAAAAGACGTGTCAGTGTCAAGCGATCAAAGTCCTTTGTGGGATTAATTTAGGCAAAGGACATTCAATTTCTGTTGCCTTTATAGTGAGTTCGGTCAGCAATCTAAGCATCCAATTAAGGAGGTAGACGTTAGGGCTCGGGAGGAAGTACTTTTACCATATATATATATATACACAATTCAGTATGTCCGGAGTAGTTTACACACATATCATAATTAATTTTTAAATTTATTAAATACCTTACAATTCTAATGAACAAGTAATTCATCACGGGAATAACAAACATACATTAAAAAAAAAATCAAATCCAGGTGACAGTTACTTCCATCACTAGCCAAGAACTCAAGTGCAACTTTTATCATAACTTGAACTTATGGATGATTTACACCTTTTGTTTTGGGAAACTAATTCCTCTATTCAGATGACTCAAATTACATCAAAATGATTAAACTTTTAAGTAAAACTTAGTGCTTTATTTCAGATTTATTAATGAGGGCATGCTTAATTACCTTGAGTCGTGAAAGAAAATCCTAGAATTAGTGGCAATTAAAATAACAAGAACAAGAACCATATTAGAAATGAAAACAAATAAAAAGGATATTTGACATTTTTGGATTGAAGGATGCATTTGAAAAGAAGACTCAATTTCATTAAAGAAACAAAAAGTAAAAACAGAAATTATAAGAATGAAGATTAAATTTGAAAAATAAATTTAAAGCACAACTTGTAATTTTTTATTGAAGGGTCAAATTGAAAATAATTTTAAATTTTAGAAAAGATTCATAATAAAAATTTAGCAATAAAAAAAATGAAAATCAAATTTGAAATGACAATAAAATAAAAAGGAAACTCTAGAATTTTGTAAGACTAATACAAATTTCAAGGAGAAAAAAAATAAAAGAGGGAAAGAAAAAAAAAAAATTATTAGGAATTCACATACAAGTGTAACTTCACCACGAAGAGTACTCCAAGACGCATCAATTGCCACCGTGTAAGGCTAAGTTTGGCTATCAGAGAATGCTGGTATTCTATCATAGCATTGCGACCTCCTTTACTCTCTAGCACTTGCAATGCACGCATTATTCTTTTAACCTTGTCTATTAACTTTAGTCCCTCATATTTGTTTCATAATCAAATTAGGCACTTAAGCCCTAATTGCTATTTATCATTTTAATTTAAATATGTGTTTGACAAACTGAGTAACAAAAGTTTTTCTTGATATTATTATATTTAGGCAATAAAAATAAACTATCAAGTTAGTTTGAAGAAAAAAAATAACCAAAATTAAAAAAAAACATAAATATTTATCCTAAACAAGCAAACCAGTCCCTAATGGGATAAAATTAAAGGGGATAAAAAGTTTTCAAAGCCTCAAATTCGATCTCCTAAGTCTTAATTGCTATAAATCAGTAAATATAAATTTTAATTTGCAAATTAAGCATAAAATAAGCAACAAAATATTTCCTCAACACCTCAAAGGTCTCTATTCATAGGGAGATAAAACAACCCAAGAAGTCCAAACCCAGACTATTGCAATGTTAAAAGAAAAAAAAACTATTTCTTTACTTGAAAATATAAATCATTGCAATTGCTATGAATATTTATTTTAACTACCGTAAAATTGTATAAAAATAGGTTTTGATCATAGAGTCCGGTTTTTTATTTTTTTATTTAATTTTTAATTAATATCATCTCTTTTATTTTTCTAAACTATCTAGTTTAACTATTTTCTAAAAAAGTAAATTCTTTTAATGGTTTCTATAATTTTATATACCTCCAAGAAATTTTTGTAATCTATTTTTAATTATTTTATTAAATTAGTTTAAAGTAGTTGTATTTTTACTATGAATTTCTAAAAATGAAAATTATATGTACTTAATAATCATAATGAATCTCCAAGATAAATAAAGAAAATACATAAAATAAAAGGGGGATATTAGAGGTACAATATTTGCATTTATATCCATCTTATATATTGAAAAAAATTGCTTTCCCACTTTAGTCTTTAATTAGCTTTCATGATTTTTTATTTATTTATCATTTAATATATATTTTTTCATTTATTGTATTAACCACATGCATCATCTTTCTATTCCTTGTTTAACATATTATATGATATGAAAAACACACGTCTATAATGTTAATTCCTTCTTCTCTTGCATTCAAAACTATTTTGGAATATAGTGTAGGGCGTAAATATTAACTAATTTTTACTAAAAAAAATATACCTTCTTTTTATTAAAGTATTAAATTTATTTGAATATACTAAAATATATAAAAATGTATTTTCAAGATCTTCTATAATTTTATTTATTTTTTATTTCAATTAATGTATGAGTTGTTCAAAAAATATTTTTAATGCCTAAAAAACTTAATATTAATTGTCACAAGGCAACATCAATTCTGGTGGTAGATAGTTATGTATATAATGATAACAATTAACATGGGATTTTTTTTTTCATGAAAAGCCATTTGTATAGAACTAAGTTTCCATTAAACTTTCTCCAAAAGATCATTTTCATTTTCCAAATTCTCATCTTAGTAATAGTAATAATAAAAAAACATATGTTCTTGCTCTTTTTACTCTCTTTCTTCCCTTAATGTATATAAAAAATTCAAATATAATGAAATTGTGAAAAACTTCAAATAAAATCTGGGCTTTTTATAGTTATATTATGAGCTGGTGATTGACCTGTAAAATAAGTTTTTTTTTAAGAATAAAAGACTCTTCAATATTTAAATTAGTAAATATAAAATCATAAAAATGGTTTGTGAAAAAAGAAAGTGTGTCAAGAAGAACAATATTGTACATAAAATATGAGAATAATAAAGTCAAACGAACTCGAATATACCTTTTTTTTTATTTGGTGACATGTGATATTTATAAATACTTGAGGTCACCTAAGCTTACACGTAGTAAAGAGAGAGAAATGATAAGAAATATTTATTTTCTTATAAAGTTGAGTTATCAATTGATTTGGCACGCTTGATATTTATGGATAAATTTATATTTAAAAGTAAGTCGTCATTCAAAAGGATGGTCATGTTAGAAAAGTGATAGTCATTAATGAAAAAGATAGCTAGCTTGAGAGAATATAATTCAAGAGAAATTGTTTACCGGCTATGAAATGTGGACTAGGTATAGGGGTTCGGTTGAATGCAATTTGTCATGAGTTTTGAAAAAAATATATTTTTATCCTCCAACTTAAAAAATCATGAAAATTATACAATTTCAGTCCCTTGAAATTTTTCCAATTCTATTTAGGTACAAAAGTTTATTATTTTTGGTTATTGATTGAGAGAGGAAAGAGAGAGAGATCGCTAGATTTCAGCGGTAGAGAGAGAAATATATTGTTGGCACTAATTTAAACCACCAAAATAGAAGATATTTATATTAAATTGTTCTATTTGATAAAGAGAGTTAATATTATGTGTTTTTGTAAATTAAATCACCTAGTTTATAATATATTGTTGACACTCATTTTCTTCCCTTGATGTATATATATAAAAAATTCAAACCTAATGAAGTTGTGAAAAACTTCAAATAACATCTGGACTTTTTATAGTTATATTATTAGCTGGTGACCGACCTGTAAAATGAGTTTTTTTATTAGAATAAAGGACTTTTCAATATTTAAATTAGTAAATATAAGATTGTAAAATTTGTGTGCCAAGAAAGAAAGTGTGGCAAGAAGAACAATGTTGTACATAAAATATGAGAATAATAAAGTACCTTTCTTTTTATTTGGTGACATGTGATATTTATAAATACCTAAGGTCACCTAAGCTTACACGTAATAAAGAGAGAGAAATGATGAGAAATATTTGTTTTCTTATAAAGTTGAGTCATTAATTGATTTGGCACGCTTGATATTGATGGATAAATTTGTATTGAAAAGTAAGTCACTATTGAAAAGGATGGTCATGGTAAGAAAGTGATAGCTATTAATGAAAAAGGTAGTTAGCTTGAGAGAATATAATTCAAGAGAAGTTGTTTACCGGCGTTGAAAGGTGGACTAGGTATGTTCGGTTTAATGCAATTTGTCATGAGTTTTGAAAAAAATACATTTTGGTTCTCCAACTTAAAAAATCATAAAAATTATACAATTTCAGTTCCTCAAAATTTTTCCAATTCTATTTAGGTACAAAAATTTATTTTTGTTATTTTTGGTTCTTGATTGAGAGAGGAAAGAGAGAGAGATCGCCAGATTTCAGCGATAGAAAAAGAAATATATCGTTGGTACTGATTTAGACCATCAAAATAAAATATATTTATGTCAAATTGTTTTATTTGATAAAGAGAATTAATGATATGTGTTTTTGTAAATTAAATCACCTAGTTTATATTATACTTTTTTTAAGGAAAAAAAAAAACTATTGAATCACAATTAACAGTTAATAATTATAACTCACAACCTGACAGGGATGACCTCTAACAGCTTGCCTTCTTTGACAAATGAAAACTGTAGTTTCTTTCCAAAAACTCACCTAGTTACATCACGAGATTCAACCTTGTACTGTCTCATTGCAAGAACAGTGCCTCACTCATTTCCAGGTCTGAAGCCTGTTAGTATAGCAGTCGATCATAGTCAAACCATTTCAAGCTCTCAGTGTTTAGAGAGAATCCACCAGACCTGGCCCCAGTTTATGGAGAAGGGACAGTCCAAGAAACTGGTGGCCTGGAAACTTGTGTTACTGGCCCTTCAGATTCCAACCTTGCCATCCTTCTCATTTCTGATGTTCTTGGTAAGAGCCCATCAAGATTTTTTTTTCCTTTTCAATTTATTGATTTCCATAATGGCTTGTGCTAGGTTTGGTTTTGAGATTACCTATAATCTAATTGATGTGGGTTTTTAACTGTGCATTTTTTTACTGTTTATTTTCTTATATTTTACAGTAAATGGAATGTGCAAAAAAAATTTTTTTTTCGAGTTTTTTTTGTGATTTAGTCCTAATGAAAAAGCAATTGATTTTAAATTCTTATAAAAGGATGAGATTGAAAAAGAAGAGAATAAAATGAAAAACACAACAAACATAGGTAATATGTTTCAAGTCTAGAAAAAGATGCACTTTGATCCTCCAACTTAAAAAATCATGAAAATTATATAATTTTAGTCCCTCAAAATTTTTTTAATTTTATTTTGGTACAAAAGTTTTTTTTGGTCTTTAGTTGAGATAAGAGAGAGAAATCGACGGATTCTAACGGTAGAGAGAGAAACATGTCCTTAGTACTGATTTAGTCTATCAAAATGGACAATATTTATGTCAAATTATTTTATTTGATGAGAGGAGTTCATATGTAAGACCCAAACTTTTGAACCAAACCCAAGCCCAAGTCAGCTCAAACCCAACCTAAGTTAACCTAGGTATATAAGAAAAGGTTGCAAGAGAATTACTGTTCTCTCTTCTAAATCTTGTGGCCGCCGTGACCCTTTCCTTATCAAACCAAGAATTTCAGTTTTTAATCTTGAGTTTTGGATTTAAGAAAAGTGGAAGTAGCAAGTAAGTGATTCTCTCTCATATTACTTTTAATTATGATTTGTTTATGGAAGGATTAGAAAGAGAGAGAGAGAGAGAGAGAGAGAGAGAGAGAGAGTAGGGTTTATAAAGATTAGAAGTTCATGTTGTTAAGATTGATTTATGATTATTAAGGGTTTAATGTTAGGTGATTAATTAATATGTTGTTAGAAATAAAGATTTGTGAGTTGATTTGTTTAAATTAATTTTTATGGGTTAAGAAATTCATTTTAACCTTGCTGTAAAATCTGGACAGAATGGTCTTGAGGTTGAAGATGACCAAAATTTATTTTGGTCCTTGATTTGTGAAAGTTTCAGTTTAGTCCCCAAACTTTGGAAAAATAACAATTTGACCCTTAAATATATTTTGAGATTCTGGACAGTGTTATTATGAGGTTAAGGATGATGAATCTCAGTTTGATAATTGATTTGGAATATTTTTAGTTTGGTCCCTAAATTTTAGGAATTTACATTTTAGTCCCTAAACTTTATAAAAATTAAAGTTCGGTCCCTGGTTCGTTCTAGACATAATTAAGGATGGTTTATGGGTGAAATTTCAGTATGGTTGTGTATTTACAGTTTGGTCCAGTTTTGGTAAAATTACGTTTTGGTCCCTGTTTTGGATAATTGTTGTTTTAGTCCCTAAACCTAGGAGACTAAACCTAGTTTTCTTTTATGCATTGGAATCTTTTATTTGTGTTGCTTTGAGTTGCTTTTGAGTATATTTCGTATATTTATTGTAGGTTCTCCTAACGATCCTTAATAGGTTTTTCGGGTCTTTCATTTGATATTCCTTTTAATCTATATTCTTCCGGGTAAGTGGGATAATCTTTAATATGCATATAATATAAATAAATATGTATGTTGATTATACGATGAGTACAACCAGTAAATTTCTTGAATATTTATATATATTGCTTTATTTTCCGAGTATTCATTTATTCTTGAATTTGCACTCGCAATCTATCAAACTAAATTCTATTTGATATGATATATATTTCTTTGATGATTCTATGAATATCTATTATGCCTTGATATGGGACTTGTCAGTAACTCCATTCTAACGGAGAGTAGTTAGCCTATGTGCATATAGTATTCTGTATACCTAGTTGGTGAGAGAGGCATCAGCCTGTGGAGATTGATCATCCCACAGTGGTCGCCTTCGGGTGTCATCTGGTCATCTTCGGGTGTCATCTGATCTCTGACATGTATTCCGCTACGTTATGATAATATGTTTAGTATATATATTTATATCAAGATAAATCATCTTGCAAACTATTAATATTATAAATATCTAAAATGTATATTAAATATTATTCCCTCATTGAGTTGGTTGAACTCACCCCTCATTCTTAATATTATTTCAGGTTCTTAGTTTCTGATAGCAATTGGACTTTGTTGAGTGTTCCTACTTCTTCAGTTTTGGTCGGTATGCCTTGCTTGTTTTGCGAGGATTTCCTTTTAGTTTTTATTTGATGTCTTAGACGCTCCACTATTACCTTGTTTTAATTAAGTTTGGATTTTGACAATGTAATGAGTATTAAGGATTATTGTTTTTGTTTTAATTACTGATGAGGAGTTTTAAACTATCTTTTGGTTTCATCATTTTTGAATAATATAATACTTTTGAAGATTATGAAATGCTGCGTATTTTTGAATAAATTGTTCTTTTGATATGTCCGTTTTGAGGCTTAGCGTAGGTGGGGTGTCCTTTCGACACCGCTCCTGCGTTGCCGGTCATGGACCCAGGATTTGGGTCGTGACATCATATTATGTGTTTTTATACCTTAAAAGTTCATGGAAAAACATATATGAGCTTGAGTGGATTTTTGGTTTCAGGTTGAGTTTAATTTTTTAGGTGGTTTTTTTGTTCATGGATAGATTTATCATGATTTTTACAGTGTTTTGAATTAAAAATGTGTTGAAAAATAGATTTTTGGGTTAAAATAACATAAACCTCAATTTTTTGACCACCACATTGGTCAGGGAAACAAACGACACATCATCTATTTTTTTCTCAAAAAAATTAGGGTGTACAACATGTTGTCCACCCTAGGTACAATTAAAAAAGGGCCCAGATATGTGGGCCTGCCCCAGTAGACCCGCGCTTAGGCATTGATGAAATGGGTCAGGTGGGCTGGCCTGGCTTGCTATGCCTAGCAGCGTCTGATCTTTTTTTTTAATTTTTTTTATTTCAATTAATGTTTTTTTTAAACTTAATTATATTTACATTAATACCTTTTTTTTCTTTAATTTTGTTTAGAGAGCCCTTTTTAAATGACGATGATGATTTTTTTGTTATGCATTTAATTTTTAAAGAGGTTTTTTTTTTTGATTCATCTATGATTGTTTTTTTTTGTATAGATGAACTATATTTTTTAAAATAAAAAATATTTATTTTTAGATAATATTTCTAATATGCGTAGCCTTGCATATTATTCCCTTTTCCTTTTTGTTTTAGTCAATCAATTTAATATGTTTGTCTATTTCTATTATCGTTTGATTAAATAAAAAAATGTTTTAATTAACAAAAATTAGCAAACATGATCGGGTAAATATCCCGTCTTGCGAGATTAAATATCTTGATCTATATTTACCTCTTGGTTTTTCATGATTATATGTATGTATAAACCTTTTGATTTGTACTTAATTTTTTTAATTATAAAAATACATTAAAAAACTTGTATATATAATTTTTTTTATAAAAAATAAAAATTTTTTTTAACAAAATTAGTGGGTTTTTTTTATAATCATAGATATCTAGGTTAATTTACATGCATCTCGACTAATTTTCTAAAATCATGGAGTTATTTACAAATTAGTGGTTTTCTATTTGATGTACTTGTAGGTTGTGGTTATTTACAAAGTTAGTATTTGATCGGCTTTTTATCATCAAACATCTTTTCCAAGTTATGAAGCTCCAAATTTGAGGTATGGTCCATTAGATTTTCGCAGTTTCATTGTATGATGAACTCAGACGATGGTGTTAGGGTCTGGAAAGCTAATAGAATTCTCTCTTGTGTTAGCTATAGTGAAGCTAGTTAATCTCCATTGGCTCTTGACTTTGTTGTTTAACAGAGAATCATCATCAAACAAAATAATAATGTTGAAAAAGGAAAAGGAGGAAATCCTTGACCATTTTTAAGATTCAATTCAAAATGGGGAAAAGAAAACGATGACATAGCAAGAATACTTTCCCTGATATAGACAGTTCTTAGCTTAATCAATATTAACAACTATCACTGATCTCATCAAAAAATTTATGTAATTTCATTGTTCTTCCTGGAAAGGAAGCTCGCAGCTGCTGGATTCTTTGTGGTGGTTACTGATTTTTTATATGGTGATCCAGTTGATCTAAGCAAGACTGATTTTGATAGCCACGGTGAGTTTCTAGAGCAATGGACATCACCATTTGTGGGATGTCATAGTAGTGAAATCCATGAGTTGGAGAAAAAGACTAAGTGACTGTCTTCTTACATCTGTAGGACAAAGGACATGAAGATGCGAAATTGGTAATTGCTTCTCTAAGAAGTAAAGGCATGAATTGCATTGGTGCTGCAGGTTCTTGCTGGGGAGGTGAGTCATTCTCCCCCATAGCTACGAACTTGCTCGAGTTGGAACAAGCTCAGATCTAAGACAGAGAATTTAACGGTAAGATCCCCACTTTTCAATCTTCCCTTTGTTTCTTCTTAATCGTGACTGTTGTGTCTAGTTTCACCTTCCTTCTCTTGAAAATGGTTCAGGATAATTAGAGAGTGCTAAATATTTGTGTGCGCACTGCAATTGATGACATGTTATACTGTTTCAGAGGTGAAGATTCCAGTTGCTTTTCTGGGAGCTGAAATTGACCGTGCTTCCCCACCAGAACAATGGAAAGAATATCTGCAAAATCTCAGGTGATGGGTCCTCAGTCTCAAGATTGATGATTTTCCCATAGAGGTTCTATGGTATAAGGAGATAATTTTTTTTCTGATACTCTTTTCATCTCATGACTTGGCAAATATGATTTAGCATTTTGGATTCAAGTCTCTTTGATCTTTCTATGTCACGCCGCGACGAAAAAGCTGAAGAGGACTCTCCTGCTTCCCCTACTGTTGAGGCTCTAAATTTCATGCTCACAACGCATCAAACCTGATTTCTATATTTTACAGTTTGATAGCCATGTCAAAATACTCCCTGGCGTCAGCCATGGATGGACAGTTCGTTACAATGTTGAGGATGAAACAGCTGCCGGGAGTGCTGAAGAAGCTATAATAGTTATATGGATGTTCATGGATCTCCTCCAAGTTAAATGGATGTTCATGGCATGATTATTCCAATATTCCTTGAAAATGATCACATGTTGCTGGTTAACTCTAAATAATTTTTCCCCCTTCTCATCTTATGAACACTATTTAGATCATTTTGAGCTTGCAAGGTGGGTTCCTTGTGTATTTCGTCTTCCCTAACACTGTCAATTCCTCTATAAAGATGATGCATTTGTGTTGTTCAACTTGAATTGTTGAATTTAAGTCGATGAATATAATTTTATGCAAGGATAAAAGAACTCTAAATACTCTTCTTTTTTTTTTTTCCAGAAAAACATAAGAGATTAATTTGAGTACCATCACAATAAACAGAAAAGAGGGATAAGTTGCTTTTTTCATAAATAATTTCTATTTTTAACTTTTGTTAAGAATTAAACTCGTATTTTCATAACAAAATGGGCTAGCTGAGTTTTTTTTTAACTCAAATTAATTTAGATTTTAAATTGATTAAGTCTCTTGTTATATCAATTCAAATTTTAAAACTATAATTTCACTCTTATTTAACTATATTTTTACTATCCCATACATTGTCAAATATTTTTATATGATTTTAATTTTCAATTTAAATCATATATTAAATAATATATAAATTAGTGTTATTAAACTTAAATCAGTGATCCATGATTTAAAACCTTGTTTAGGAAGTATTGTATGTCAAACCATGTTAAAACTTGATCTAATCAAAATCTAGTCAAGGCTTTTTTTTTTTCAATACAACATTATTTTATTTTAAAAAATAAATTAAAATTATAATATTTTGCATTAATCCACCTAACTTTTAACATGAATTTTGAGTTGAGTTATAAACTACACCAGATTTTATGGTATATAAAAATATTAAAATAATAATATTTTAGATTGATTTGAATAAAAAATGAAGAAGTATATGTACACTCGCATAAAATTTCCACAAAAAAAAAGTATGAAATATATATATATATATATTTCATATCGTATTTTTTTTTTGTGAAGAAGCTGTTATATGATTTTAACCAAACTAATCAATTCTTAATTTATTAATTACTTCAACCAGTTTGATTGTATTGTCCAATTAAAATTATTTTGGTATAATAAATCCTCCTTCTGCAACAATTTGTCGTATTTTGCTATATATGCTAAGAAAAAGTTGAGTGGCAAAGATTCTATGCTCGAGATGCCCCAATTGCAAGACAATGGTGCTCTTTTCCTATAGAGTGGATAAGAACAGTTCATGCAAGTGCTTCATGTTATACAGTAAGAGCACCCAGTTTTGTCTCCTTGATAAGCACTTCAAGCTGCCCCCCCACCTTGAGTTTTATGTCTCCTCCTATTGACATTTTGCTTGCATGAGGAGGGTCGAGAAATTCTGTCAAGTCTGCTACTGGGTTCCACTTCGGTGACAATATAGTGCAGTCTGAAGCTAACTACATTCATTGAAAAGATTCAAACAAATTTTAAGTGTTCAAAGAGATGAACTATTGTTCTTTTAAGCACAAACTGATGTCTTTTTACTTGTGTTATTGATTAGTTTATGCGTGTCCTATGAGCTTGTAGCTCAATCAGCATCCATATATATACCCCCCTCTCCCTTCAGAGGTCTCTGGCTCGAACCTCTCCTTGTAACCAAACCAAAATCTTTTGCAGATATTTGAATACTGTGGCATTTGAACTTCAGATTGTTAAAATATTAAATCTGTGTTGGTTACCTCGTAAGCTATATGGGGCATGGCAGAGAATGGTCAAGAGAACAGTGCAGTGTCCTGTAGAATCAGTAGAGATTTCAAATAGGAGGCTAAAAATCAGAGCTGTTTTGTGTAGATTCTTGAAGCAAATATCACAGTGAAATGCAATAAGATTCAGGGAATTTCATTTTCTTTTTAGGATTCTTGAGATGGACTGAGACCCTAATATCCAACCCCCTCCTTCTGCAAAGCATGAGAATGTACATCAGGCTAAATTCCTTCTGGTCAAGAATTACAGTTTTTATTAACTACTTCGCCCGTGGACTGATAACCCGAGAAGAATATCAGCTTACAGAATTCATTACCAGGATATCCATGTCGGTTACAGAAAGATAGTAGCTACAGTGTTGTTGATCCTGAAAGATAGTAGCCACAGTGTTTTTCATCGATGATGATTTCTTTCTATGGACTTGCATGGATATTCCATGTTGAAATGAGCGAATATTTCAAACAACTTGCTATGTTTATTGATTTGCTTGCGTTTCAGATGATTAATCGCCTTGATTGTCTGTGGTCAATACCCGTGGAACATGTGGGCTGTGCTGCTGTGAGATTGAGATAGTCCTCTGTCAAAAAGTTGAACTGTTCTTTCTGACCAACAGGCCCAGATACATTGATAGCCAAAAGAAGTACAGCCATCTCCACTATCTGGGGCAGGTTTGAATTTCTCATCCTTTCTTAGAATCTTTACACCTTCTGGTATCTTACCTATAACATCTATTCTACTGTTTAGCTATGATTGGCGGCTTGGTGCCTTTGTACGATACTGAATTCTCTGGCAGTGCATATCATCCATCCTTCTGTTTAGACCATTTGTTCAGTAGATGGTGACTAAACAATTCTGTGGTAACAATTCCATGCTGGTGATGTTGTCACATAGCTAGCGAGTGGTGCCACATGAAAAGCAATTGCTTCGGTAAATGGTCACAGCAGGGCACGTAATCTTGTCTCCCAGCTATTCTGTTAAAGGCACTTTCAAGGTATCACTGCCTTCAGCTTCTTCTGAAAGTAAATGTTGGCATCTGAATTAAGGATAGAAATAGAACAACCTGGATTGCTGGAATGGATTTTGTATGCTTGAGCTGAGTTCTTATTTAACTGATTATTTGTAATAAGTCTCCTGAAGAAATACTAGAGGTTTTATATATTCTTCCTGTCAATTTGCTACTTGATTCTGCACTCTTCATTTCTGAGATTGTCACTCTGCATCTACATAGTTTCAACAATGATTGAAAGTTTTGGTGGGCTATATATCACCTGGGTTTATTCGAGGATTTGTCATAATAGATGGAATAATGGTAATCAGTGCCTACAATGTCCAAGATCAGCAGCATCTTTGCTCCTGTGTTGAAAATAATGTAACACCATCATTAATCACTGTCACTCTTCCTACATGATTAAGGTACAATGGGACCTACTGCTTTCCGCCCATAAACAATTCTGAATTGGAAGTTGAAGGCAACTCTTCAGGACCATATCTCAGAGATGCCTGCCATTATTTGCCTATGGATATCAATGTCAATAGCACTGTTCACACCTGTTAGGTGAGTGCGGAGAGCGAATGATCTTCCGTATCTAGGTTTGTCTGATACTTGAATTCTGTCATTTGCAGTCTCTTGCCTCGACATATTACATCAGTAACACCTTTTTCATTGAAATATGATTTAAAGCATGGATTGTCTTTTTGTGTTTATTTCTTACTGTTTCCAATATAATCTATATCAGCTTGGAGCTGTGGACCCATAGAATCACAATTGTGAATTCTATTATCACCACTCGTTGCCTCTTTCATACTTTAGGATTTCATGTGGAAACATAGGGCCTTTCAATCAAAGACACTAACTAAGAACAAACTTTATCATCAGCAGTTCAAATCCTTTGCAGTTGAACCACAGAACGTTGGAAACCATACCAGTGTGGGTTAAGTTCATGTCCTTTTATCATGGCCATTCTAGGAACCTTGGGGCAACTCCTTCCAATAGAGGATCTTTAGAAGATTCCCTTCTTTTGGATGCTATAAATTTTCCCTGCAAGTACATTCATAGCATGGTCTCTGGCAGATGCCAGTCCAGTACATCAGAGGGCCATGTTTGGTGGTTAGCACTTGGCATCCAAAATCATTTTTTCAGGAAATTTCTAATTATGGAACACAAATTTTAGCAGATGATATCATTCATCTTGTAATTAACAGCATCAAAATCTTGTTCTTTGCTATCTTGCTGGTGAAATGCTTGATTTCTACAGGCACAAATATGATGCATCAAAAAACTATGCTGCCCACTTTTTTTATGGTGATCAAAGGAAATATCTCATCATGTTCTTCAGTTTCCATCCAAAAATCATTTTATGTTTTTCCTTTCCATGGATCAATTCTATACATTTTATGTTCTTTCACTTTTATTGTGGTTTTCCTTAAGTTTGATCTCTTTGGAGTTGGGGGAGGTACATAAATGTAGTGACACTATGTAGTTCACCCAGTTTATCGCAATCAGGAGTCTTCCTTCGAAAACTAAGTACACTTTAATGGAGAATTAACAAACTCATTGATGACACAAAAGCAGATTTTGGTAACAAATTGGACTTGTACTAGTTTTTTTAAGGTAATTTCTGAAAATTGAATAAAAATAGAAAGAACGAAAACCCTGCACTTCCAAAGAAACAAAGAAGTAGAAGGAAAATAAAAGTAAACAATAGGAACACAGAATCAAAATGAACTATATCACCTTTCAGGAAATAGAATTTCTCCACCTTCTAGTTGTCTTACTAGTATGTTCTCCAGGAGCTGTAGCAACCTGAGGATCGATATCATGGTTTTCCAAAGTTGTCATCTTGGTGAATTTGCTTAGTTTCTTCCACCCTGTGGTCCATGCTGACGCCTGTTTCTTATTTGTCAATTTATCAAACTGTCTCTGCAAAATGTCCATGTCATTTTGGAGCTCAAGATATTTAGCCTTGACGGTTTCGAGTTCAAACTTGAGTGAGTTAATGTCCTTCTTGGCTGCTGCCCATCCTTCCTGGAATGATTGTGGCGTCCCTTCAAGTAGAGATTTTCGGTTTGATATCATAGGTTGGTACTGAGTTGCACCAGTTTCTTTCAGGGAATTGTTTGCTAATGCATTGCTTATTTTTACCTGTTCAGAAAAGAGTACTTGGACTACAACTCTAAGTGGTAGTCTTTCATTTTGAGCAGCATGCATACAGGCATCAATTGAGAGTTTTTGACAGTCCATCACACGACAGAGGCGCTTCCTTTCATGCTCAGACAGTGTTGGATGAGCCTGTTGAGTAATAATACAAAAATTGCTTAGCATGTGGGCATTCGTTCAGATAACATTGCAGAAGTATGGAATACTTGAACATCCTCAAAATGATTTCCAGACTACCTACAATATCATTTCTTTCCTTCCAAACTTTCTTCGAGCAACAACTAGGCTTACATTTCTACTCCTTCCTAATCACATACTAGTTTCTTAATTAGAAACAGCTCACTATTTGCTCCTTCAAGATTATATATACATTTTTGACGTTGTTACTCCTTTCACTATCCTGATGAGCTATTTCTGATAATGATGGAAAGAAATGTCTGCCTGTGGTCATGGTTTTACAAGGGGGGCATTATATATGATGATATGTCTTCTTCGTTTTTGACCCGCAGGTATGAATTTTTCAGATTTATAATTTATTTCCTATTATCATATCCTCTATGTCTGCATTTATGCATTGATATGCCTACTTATCAACAGGTGCACAACCTGGTTCTGTGTCCAGAACTCTGGTAAGCACTCTCTATTTCATGTTATTATACTTTAAATGTTACAGCATAAGGTTTAGAACTAGTACATAAGGCTCAAATTTGTATGCAGCTTCGTTCTTGCAGAGTGATAAAAATAAATGCTGTAAATAATAAAAAGGGAAAGGATGGAATTACCTTAAGATAGGAATCAACTGCTCTATATAATCCATCGTCGCAGGTCCTTGCAGAATCAGGCAAAGCTTCTGCCAGCACCTGGAATTTTGTTAGCGAAAGGTTTCTATCTCTGGACACCTCTGTAAGATAACTGTCAACAAGCCTTGCTACTCTGATCTTGGCACTTGGATTGACACCCCTTTGGGCTCCGTCGTACATATGTTTGTCAGAAAATGATTGCGTGGTAGGACTTGAACTTTCTATCTGCTCTTGAACCAGAAAATGCTCGAGAAGTCTCTGAACCAGATCCACATCATACGAAGTTTCATTTTTATTGTGAGAGGGAATTAGAAGATCTGCCAAAGTAGCCTGTTCGAACTGCATCCCTACGCGCTTCTCCAATTCAGTTACCAGAGCAGGTGCCACTTTCAACATATTTGCCATTCTCAGCAGGCGAAGAAGGAAGCTGCAAGAGACACTATCCTTCTGTGGTGGAATTATGCTGATCAGGCTCTCGACGATCATCCGTTGATCTTTGGTTTCAGCGGTTGGGGTGTCATCTTTAGTTCCTGCCACAATCATATGGAGTCCACCTTTCCAACTACTGCCACCACTACTATTGCTGCTATTGCTTGCTTCATCTATAGAACCTCCCCCATCTTTAATCAAACCTGGAAGCCACTTCCCTGCATAATGCATTATAGCAGCTCCAATCAATTCAAACCTCATCCCCTTTACCTTGATTGCAGTAATGACTCTAACAAAGTGATCAATCCTAAGGATTGAAACATCTTCAAACCACCAATCAGGCGGAACTTGCGAGTTTCTACTAGGACTTGAATCCTTCATCTCATTCCATTTTGGACTAGAAACTTTAGGGGGTTTTACAGTGTATGCCCACCTTATTCCTTTAGGATTTGCGCAAGCCTTCCAAGCGATGGACTCACTACATCTTCGAACAATCTGAAGATTCTCTGCCCATGGTGAGAGCTTCTCACAGCTTTTCAATACCACTATAGAATCTCTCCACGAGGATAGCACCACATAACTGAGAAATGCTTCGGTCTTGAAAGTAAGATTGCCTTCTTCCAAGTCCTCTGTCATTTCAAGGTACTCTGCAGCACATCTCAGGCCAGAGATATTGGCTGCTGTTAGATCAACGGCTATGCCATAGCAGAATTTTGCTGCAAGCTCAAAGGCCTCTGGTCCACCCGGAAGATCGTCCAATGCCACCTTGTTGAGGCCCAGGTCACGCGATTCATATATTAGTCTATTCATCTTTCCACTTCTTGAAAGCAATGGATACTTTCACGGCAAAAGAAATAACAAAGGAGGGTTAGTAAACACAATTCTTAAAAACTATCTGTTAGTTGTTGAATTCTGAAATTTAAAAGCTTAAACGGAGTGAAATTCAAGCATCACGGGAGGAGAATAAGTACCTTATGCAAGTGGAAATTTACATCTCCAACCTGAACTAGAAAATCACTTGGAATATCAGTCGCAACATACCTGCACATTAATCACATCCCATCTAAGTTTTCAGAAGTTCAAGTGCAAAACAAGCTAAACTATTGGCTGGAGAAGAACCGTTTCAAACTCTTATCCATGCTCAAACTTTGTCATGATACTATAGACATGACATAGAAAAAGAAAAGCAACCAACGAAAGGTTGAAGAATTTCACAGTTTACAGAGCATGAAACCTTACTAAAGTTACCATCTTTCACATACATACCACGAGTGATCTCTTAGCTCAAATCCATCATTCTTGACACCATGCTTGCTTGAGGAAAGGATTCCATTTTCATAATCTCTACCAGTAACAGATTCACTCTCAGAGTCCCACATGATGATGCTGGGCCAAGAAAATCCAAGAAAGCCCGTGCAGGGATTTTCTCAGCAAAAGGGCTCTTCTAAATCAGAGTTAAAGCAGAGAAAACGAGTAGGAAAAGCAGGCAAAACAACAAGTGAAGCACAGGGAGTTGATGAACAAGAAAAGGAGAAGAATCCCACATGGGGTGCTCGGGATTATCTTTTATATTACAGGCTGTGAAGTAATGGGCATGGATTTGAGCACTGTTTTTGGATCATTTTGAAAGAGTCCTGTCTTGGATTTTCTTGGACACTTTTCTACCTAGCTGTGTGCATAAAAGACAGAGAGATTCAGCTTCTAATCTTTCATACCATGCTTTTTATGATTTATTTTCTCTTTGTGTTTTCTTTTTCAATCATAATTTTCTGCTACTATTTATTACACAATCCCAAAACAGACAATCATTCCTGTGTGGACAAGGGAGAATGAGAAGTTGATTTTTACGTATATTTATGGAGGGGGGACCGTCACTCTTAATGATTTTGGCTCCTTCCCAATCGCCTGTAAACACCTCAACTAAAAGCCTTCACTTCCCCTATATTCAAAGCATATTTTTCAGCAAAAAGTTGATTAGCAAGTGAATGGTTTCCTAGTTCACGCTAATCACATAATTCATCGTTAATTCCAGTCAATTTAGATCAATTTTCCAAGTCAATGAGACTAAACATATGGGAAAAGTCCTTTTCTTTTAATTGAATGGATAAAGCCCATTACGTGGGTCTCTCATCATAGGAGTTGTCGTGCTATTTTTTAAAACTATTTGTTTTTGCAGTGATAAAATGCTTAAAAAAAAACAGTGTTTTAAATTAGATTTTTAGGTTTTTTTTTAATGGATTGATATTAAAAATAAATTTTAAAAAATTATTTTTATTTATTTGCAAGTAAAAAGTATTTTAAAAAACATATTGTTTTATTTAAGATAATTTTTTTAATTATATTTTTTTTACAATCTCATCCTCCTCTGATTTTTTTCCCTATCAGATCTGATCATTATTTTTTTTTACTTTGACAGTTTTTTCAAGTGATATTTTTTTTTCAATTTCATTATTCAACATTAAGTTGGTTGGGATTAAGTTTCTTGAACGAACCCGGACTTAGAATTTCACGAGTTGTAAGTCTTGGAGATTAACCTGGGTTTAGAAGATTCGCTCGAGTTTGCTTGGTTTTTTTTTTAAGCTCATGCCTGTTCAGTTTTATCATTCAATATTTATTTAATCAGAGATTGGACTTTTTCATTTATTTTTTTAGCATTTCTCTCTTTTTCTTTTTTAAATGATTTAATATACGAAGAAGAAGGTGAAATCTAAAATTAAAAATACATAAACTAAACCTAGAATGAGAGAGTAAAATCAGTTTAGCACAAAAAACAATCTCATTTCCTGAGTGGACAAGAGAGAATGAAAGGCTAATTTTGAGGCAGCAAGAACTATCTATTTGTGGGGGATGAACAATCACTTTTAATGATTTTGGCTCCTTCCCAATCCCACAAAAATACCTCAAATAGTAAATTTAGATAAATATGAGTGTCTAGACATGAACATATACAGGCATACAAAAGGAAGATCAAATTTCAATCTTCTGTGGCATAAATGGTAGGTCCATTATTTCCATGTGTTTTTCTTGCAGGACTGCCAGCAAGAAATAATAAGCATGTCCCCCATACTGGCTAGCTGGATTAATAACAAGTTTTTTTTTTTTTGTTTTTTAATTAATGTGGGTATCCGTGTCATCTTACATGTATCTCGACTAATCCCATAGTCCCTAAAGTTAACGACCATGTAAGTTTCGAGTGGCTCTAAAGGAATTCGAACTCGTAACTATTAGGGAGCAAATCCAAGCTCTGACCAGTTGAGCTACTCCTATCGAGTATGTTTAGTAATGCGGTGAAGAATATTTTTTTAATTGAAAAATATATTAAAAATATAATTTATTATTATTTTTGACATCTTCACATAAAAATTATTGAAAAAATATTTAAAAAATAATAATATTATGTTTTTTCAGACAAATATAATTTAAAAAACAAACAGAAAGACAAAATGACTCCATATATTCTTCCTGTTTGATCCTGGCCCTACCTTCCACTATTTATTTTTCTCCTTTTTCTGTGAGTGTTTGTTTATATGGACCTATGTGTATCTTCTTTTCTATATTCTTTTTTTTTCTTAGTTTTACAGAAATTTTTTTTTTCATATTGAAATTATGCCCACTTAATTTTGTAGTTTGATCGAAAATAGGTTTTTTACATGGAAATTAAGAGATTCAATATGAAGATTTAATTTAGTTTTAAATTTTAATATTAATGGAAAAACAAGAAACACTTTCCTTTCCTTTCAACTATAAATTAACCTAAAGTGAATAATTTACTTTAGAGGAAACAAAGTTCTTTAAAGGTATAAAATCATAGCATTAAGATAAAAGAATTTATTTACTGTAAACAAAAAGAGGAGAGGGGTTTTATTGTAACTCTCCTCACAAAGTATTATTTATTAAAATAGTTTTTTTTATATTTTTTTTATGCTTTGCTTTTTTTTTTCTTTTCAATTAATTTTTTTGTTTAATTTTATTTTTTAATATTTGATCTTTTTTCTATTTAGTTATCACATTCTTGTGACACGGATACCAAGTTTGACAGATTAACTTGGTTTGACGGGTTAACCCAGTTGATTCAGATTTTTTTCTACTTTCATCATTTAATATTGATTTGATTGAGAATTAAACTTCATGATTTGTTTTGTTTACTTTTCATTAGAATATCTTGATCTCATGACACGAGAATAATGCTTAACAGATTAACCCGAGTTAACTCGAGTTGTTTTTTGTGTCTTTATTTAATTGATTTTTTTTTAATTTTATCAATCAATATTGGATCGGTTAAAAATTGAGTTTCATAATCTATTTTAATTTGTTTTTTATGAGAATATCTAGGTCTTAAGATCAAGGTCACGAGTCTTGACGTTTTAACTCTGGTTAAATCATGTTGGTTTTTTTAAAATTTTCTTTCTAAGAGATTATATTGGTCTCATTAACTAGGTCACGAGTCCTTCAACATTAGACTTGCTTTTTATTGGGTCGCAGGTTAACCTAATTGACTTATTTTTTTCTCATTTTTTTAATTGACTCTTTTTTCCTAAATTCATCAATTAATATTGTGTTTAATTAGAAATTAGGCTTCATGATTTGTTTTGGTTTGTTTTTCATTAGGTTAGCATAGTCTCATAACTCGGCAACATTGTTTAACAATTAACTCGGGTTAACTTGGCTTTTTTTATTTAAATTTTTATAATTTTCATCATTCAACATTAGGTCCGACATGGATGATTGAGAATCGAGTTTTAAAATTTGTTTTGACTTTCTCTTTATAAGGTTATCTCAGTCTCAAGATGAAAGTAGCAGATTTGACAAGTTAACTCGGGTTAAATCATGTCATTTTTTTTTAATATTTTTTTATATAAAGTTATCTCAGTTTAATGATCCGGGTTATGAGTTTGGTGGATTGACTTAAGTTGTTTTTTATATTTTTTTAATTGATTTCTTTTTTTAATCTCATCCTTCAGTATGGGCCTGGATAGGAATTGAAATTTGTAATTTGTTTCGATTTGCTTTTCATGAGGTTTTCTTGGTCTTATAACACGAGTTGTAAGTTTAAAATGTTAACCCATATCGTTTTTTAGATCCCTTTTTAATTGATTTTTTTTCAATTTCATCCTTCAATATTGGGTTGATTGGGAATTAGGTTTAATAATTTATTTTGATTTGCTTTCTATAGGGTTATCATAGTTTCATAACCCAGGTCATGAATTTGACACGTTAACTCGAGTTGTCTATAATCAATCCAATATGTTGTTATTTTAAAATTAAGAAAAGATATCATCTTGAAATTTTGTTTAGTTAAAATTTGTTTTCACGGGTTGTATAGGTTTTTTTTTTACTAGTAAAGTCAACCAGGTTATATCAGGTAAATTCTAGCACAATTCAAATTTTTTTCTGCTAGAAAAAAAATAGCAATATTTAAATTTTTTTTACATTTAAAAAAATTTAACTTGACCTATAAAATAACAAGGGTGAATCACCTAGTATATTATATATTATAAGAACACTCTTACATGTGTAATTAGATGTTAATTTCTTTTTCAGAATAATAATGTTGATCCGTAAAATTTTTATATGGTATAGATTTGACACATTCACATCCTTTCATTTTTAGACTTGAGCTTTTGTGGATCCCACACAAGTTATATTACGCAAACCTCATAAATGTTGAAGCTGCAATTAAAGACATGGCAGGAATTCTCGGAAGAAGGACTCTTTGTAATTGTGTTCTAAAGCGGATTTTTTAAAATAATTGATTCTTTTATATTTTTTAATTATTTTATTTTATTAATATTAAAAAATTTAAAAAATATTATTTTAATATATTTTCAAGAAAATAAAACTTCAAAAAGTAACTATTAGGCAGATGATTATTATAATTTTCTGTTGTCTAACCAAATTGTCGCTAAAATGAATTTTTGTTTTTATATAAATTTTCAGATTTTTCTTTGGCTTAACTAATCTTAACCTTTTGGTGTTTAAATTAGCCAATTTCTTCTGAATTGATGCATCTTTAGGTTGTGTTTGGTATGAAGTAAAAAAAATTTGAAGAAAAAATGTAAAGAGAATAAGATTTAAGGGTGAAGTGTTAAGAGTATAAAAAAATATTTAAAATAAATTTTTAAGAATGTTTGACACGGTTCAAAAAAAATTATTGATAATGATAGACCTAAATATAAATTAAATTAATTTTAATTAAATAACATATATTTGTGGTTTAAAGTTGAAATGGAAGAATAAAAAAAAGTAAAATAATTTTTAATTCAAAAAAGAGTGGAAGGGTGTAAAAAAAAATCAACCTTGAAAATTCTTTTACCCTTAGTTCTGAAATTTCTAACCAATTCAAGATTAAAAAATAAAATTAAAAAAATAATAAAAAAATTCATAATAACTCAAGTTATTTCGGGCTAATTTATTAAACTTGCAACTTGGATTACGATATCAAGATAAATTTATAAAAAATAAATAAATAAATAAATAAATAAATTTCTAACAAATCTAATTTTGAAGGTTGAAATTGATAAAAAAAAAATTAAATTCATAAAATTGAGATAACCTCAGCAAATTGAGGAGAATTATAAAGCCTAATTTTCAGATAAAAGAATAAAATTAAAAATAAAAATTGAATTATTGGAGGTTAAAATTAATATATATATATATATATTCAATTAAAAAGAGATAAAAAATAAACCGGGTCAACTTGTCAAACCTGCATAGAAAGCAAATAAAAAAAAATAACAAAACTCATTTTAAAGATTTATTCAATTAAAAACGATCAAAAAATAAATATAATCAACTCGAGTTAACTTCCCAAACATGCGATTTAAATTATGAGATAGAGATAACCTCATTAAAAAAAATTACAAATGCTAATTTTCACGAGGACTGATTACAAACAAACAAGCAAAAGTTAACATCATTAAAAAAAAACAAACAAAAAAATATAAAATACTATTTTAGTTAATTGTGTTTTATGAGTTTGGTTACAATAATTAAGCTACACTCTTTAGTTGTTAATTAAAAGATAATAGAGTTTTATTATTCCTTGAACAGTAAAATTAATGTTCATTGAATAGTTTATATTTTTTACAAGAAAAAAAAAGAAAAGAAATGATTTCGTCCTTTAATTTGTTGGGATTTTTTATTTAGTCACTATAGTTTTAGGTTTTTACATTTTGATCCTAATTTTTTTTATCATGTTTTAATTTTCATGAGTTGACAAAGGAGTGAGAAAGTCATTAAAGGAAAGAGAGAAAAAAAAAAAACAAGCTTTGGATAAATCATATTTTGACTATGAAAAGATTAATATTGACAACATTGAGTTTGTATTATAGAGTGAAGTTTAATTTAGTTGATTTTAAAATTTAACCATGCTAAAAAAAATATAGATCAAAATTTAAAATATATTTTTATTTGATTTCATTTTACTTTTTAGACTATTAATAGGGTGTTTTGGGTCTGGGAATAGGGGCATCGAGGATTTCGTGATGTTTTTTTAGATAAAAATATGTTAAAAATTAGTTTTTAGTGGTTTCAAAACTCTGAATTTTTATATTTTTTGATCACCAAACATGATTAAAATTCCACCAAACAATACATTATTTATCTAATTTTAAAAATTTAACCTGATTAGATGAGTGTCTGCTCATTTGAAAAAAAAAACAAGTGCGAGCGAAATAGAAAAAAAACCAAGCCAAACAAAAAAAACCGAGTCAAACAGGAAAAAAACTGAGCCAAATAAAAAAAAACTAATATAAAATCGAGTCAAATCAGAAAAAACCAAGCCAAACCAAAAAAATTTAATATGGATTTTTTTTATATATATAAAAATCAAATCAAACAAAAAATAATTACACGAGATATACAAAACCAAATAAAAAATCCAAAAAAAATAATTAAGTTTATCTTGTTTTTGCTAGAAGACCTACATTCATTTTATCTTGGACCCATCTCATACACAATCCTCAAACCCATTAAAATCCATTTTTCTTCAAACCAAGAATCTCTAATTTCTTTCATTTAATAGCCTAAAAGAAAAAATAACGATAGGGTTTTGGCACACTGAGCGTTATAGGCCTCAAACACGTCCGAAATCCTCCAAATAGAATGAGCGCCTTCATTCTGTCAAGTTCTCAGCCTCCCTTCTCTGTCAAATTTCGAGACATCTCGAAAAATAAAGAAAGAGAGGCAGCAAGTTCCCTTCTCGAGACCCAATCACAGTAAATATGCTTTTTAGAGTTTAACAAAAATTGCATCAACAAATTAGTCAATTTAATGTAAAGGAAAAAAGGGACTGAGGGGATTGATCTGAAAGCGAGAGAAGTGAAAAGAAAAAAGAAATATGATTATTCCATGTTTAGGAAAAGAAAAGAGATGAACAGAAAAAGGGTGATTGTTCTAGAGAGAGAGAGAGAGAGGAAGAGGGGAGATTTTTAGAGAGAGAAAAGAGATGCATAAATGGGTTCGGTTTATTTTTTAATATATATATATATATATATAAGGAAAATTTATTTATTTTTTGTCGGATTTAAAAATTTATGCTAATCTAAAATGTAAAATATTATTTTTTAAAATATAATTGGTAAGTGAAAAATAAAATAAACTACAAGTCGATCCTCAATTTGCACGAGATAATCAATTGACACCAACATAATAATTGGGCGATGGGCCGATGGACATGTGGGGGTTCTCCCCGACAAGCTAGGAAAAACTATTTTTTAAAATAAAAAATATTTTAAATAATACTTAAAAAACATACTACATATATAATATATATATATATATAGAGGCAACCACACAAATATAAGTATAAAAAAAGTAATTTTTATATAAAATCATCTCCTGTATCGTGGTACGGTAAAGTTGTATTATAAAAATTTTATTAATATTTCTTAGATAATTAGGATTTTTTAAATGATTGATTTAGAATCTACTATAAATAAATATATGTATTTCTTATTTTAACATGAAAAATAAAAAAAAGTCTTAATTTTTATGGATATAGATATATTATTGAACAATATTAAATTAAATTTTATGTTATTTTGGTTTATCTACATGTGCAATATTATATTTCTCACAGCAATGTGGCAATTGTTTTTAATGTTTAACTAATCATTTAATAACATTTAAGATGAATGGTTCTGCAAAGAAGTTCGTGGTGTATGTATAAATTAGTGTATTGTTTTTTTTTTTTAAGATTAATGTGGGTATCCGGACCAGCTTGCGTTCAACTCGAGTAATCCTACGAGTTTTGAAGTAAACGACCACATAAACCTTCAATAATCATGATAAAACTTGAACTTGTAATAATTAAAAAGTAAATTTAAAATCTAATTATTTAGATCAATTGAGTCTAGATTAATTTCGAGTTACTTTATAATCTAGATATTTATTTATGTCTAACTCAATTTGCAAAGAAGTAAATTTCGAGTTACTTTACAATCCAGAAAAAAAGGAGTGATTTGGATGTATAATAAGTATTTTTTTAAATCATTTTTAAGTGTTATTATGAGTACTATAATTATAATTGTTTTGCATATATGTTATTGAAATGATATTTGTCCAACTTGATTCAAAGACCAACCCAGAAAAGGATGTTATATTGAGTTATTAGGTAAATTTATTGATAATTAAATCAATTCAGGTTAATTGTTTTTATTAAAATAATATTGTTTCATTTTTTTTTTCCTTTTTTTGCTTAAAAATATTATTGGGTTTTTCCTATTAGGTTTTGAATCGAGTTTAGTAAATTTACTAGAAATTAATTTGAGTAAATCAAGCTTTATCAAATAAATATCTTATTCATTTTCATAAACTGATTTTTATGGATGATATACTGGAACTCCAACCTCTATATGAAATGGGTTTTGCATTGTTGCTGAGGAGCTAGTAGATATGAAATTCTGCTGGTAACAAGGTGTGTCTCCCCATTAATCTATTTGTATTAGGGGTGAGTAAAAAAACTGAAAAACCAAGAAAACTGGAAAAAAAAATAACCGAACCGTGAAAAAAACCGGTTAAAATTTTGAAAAAACCGGCCGATTCGGTTCGGTTTCGGTTTTATAAGCCTAAAACTGAAAAAACCGAACCGAACCAAAACCGAAAAAAACAGAGCCAAACCAGAAAAAAACCGAGCCAAAACCGGTTTGAACCGGTTTTATCCTAAAAAACCAAACCAAACTGAAAATGATCACCCCTAATTTGTATCATTGGAGCGCTTGCTAATGTTTAGTAAGCTAATTTAAAAGAAGGCTAACATGTATACCTAGGTTGATAAAATATGATATTGATTTTATTTTACACAAATATAATTAATTTTAATAAAAATATATTTATTTTTAATATTCATTAAATATTTAACTAATAAATCTAAAGTAAAGATAACTCCAAAATATATATATTTATATATATATATATATAAAACCATTGGTTTTATTTATCTTGTTAGGTTTCGAATAAAGTTTAACAAAGTGACCAAAAATCCATTTAAATCAACCAAGCTCCAACAAATTAATATCTTATTCAATTCAACTAAAAACTTTACTTAAATCAAGCTTTAGTTTTATATTTTTCAAGCTAATTGACCGACCAGTCTAGCCGGGCCGAGCTTAACAATAATGGCTGAAATACAGGGCAACTAGGGGTTTGAAGAGTGGCGGTGGGAAATGAGCCACGTTACCATCCAACCTTCTCTCTCTCACACACACACTCTCACACACACACACACACACACACACACACACACACATTAAACCCTCAAACAGAAAGGGTACCAAAGTTGTTTTCGAGTCCCACTTGCACGTTGCTTTTGGGGAACGTTTTGCAGTTTTGGGCGGCAAAGTTTTTGTTTTATAAAGTGGTGTTCGATGAGGAGACAAGATTGAAAGACGATGCGACGGTGTTTCTCTGCCAAAGGATGCTTCACCGTTTTCCACATGCACTACACGTATTAGCATTAAAGAGATTGGTGTTTTATTATTTATTTATTTTTATTGCTCATCAAGACATAAGTTATTATGAATTAGAGTAATATAATGATATAATCATCCTTACCAAAAAAATTTACTAAACATGTAGTTGATGGTGAAATTATCTTTTTCATGGGATACATTTGACATTGAAAAAATAATTGAGAACAAAATAGTCCGTTCAAGCCTTTTGGGCTGAGTATAGATACTGATTAGCCTTTTAGAGCACAAAATTTTAACCTTGGATTGGGGGCTTTCTTTGTCTTTTCAATAAAAATAAACAGGGAAAATACATCTATACCTAGAGGGAGAGAAAATTTATGCCTATGTTAAGGGGCTTCACCGTCTTTTTATTTTATTAAAACAGTTCAAATACAAAATTACCATTTGATTTCACCAAAAACAAGACCGCATGTAAGGGTGTTTTCATCATTTTCATATGGCTGCCTCCCCAAACGCTTTAGGTCAGTAGCAGGCATCGGGGCATGGCAAGACTGCCAGACCCCAGGTGTCGGGGCATGACATGGCTGCCAGACCATAGGCACTGGGGAATGGCATGGCTACCAGACACCTGACACTAGTGTTAGGCATGTCAGCTAGACCCTAGGCGCTCGAGTTTGGCAAAACAGTTAGACCCCAGGCGCTCGGGTCAGGCATGGCTACCAGATCCCGGTGCCTTGGGATTGGAAAAACTATTAGATCAAAGTGTCGTAGGTATGGCAGGGGTGCCAAACCCATGTTAATTAGGTCTGACAGGGGATGTCATATCCAAGAAATTTAGGTCTCGCACTAACAGATCCAAGTAACTTTGGTCTAGAAGGTGATGTAATACCTAAGGAATTTGGGTGTGGCATGACCAAACCCTAGGAGATAGGATCTGGTAGGAGCGCCAAACCCAAATTACTTGGGTTTGGAAGGGGATGCATACCCAAGAAACGTGGATCTTGTTATTATTATTATTATTCTTATTCTTATTATGATTATGATTATGATTATTAGTATTATTCTTATTATTAAATTTGAAAAAAAAATTATTACTATTGAAGAAAAACTATAGATTTAATTTGAATGGTAAAATTAAAAATTATAAGAACTTGAGTCAGACATGTTTAATTATTAATATCAATATTTTCATTATTATTAATAAATTTGAAAAAAATTATTACTATTAAAAAAATGGTAATAAGGTCACACTTGGGTTTGACACGACTACACCCCAGGAACTAGTGTTATTAAACTCGGCCCGACCCGGCGGGTCAACTCGGGACCCGGCTGACCCGGGAGCTGTACCAGTCCGGGTTTGTCAAAAGACCGGTCAGTGCAACGACCCGTTTAAAACCAGTCGACCCGGCAGGTCAACCCGTGACCCAGGCGAGACCCGACCAAGACCCTTTTTTTTTTTTCAAATGTGAGATTTGAAATCCATTAGTATATATACTGTATGTTCCCAAGAAAAAAATTATCTTTTTTCAATATGAGATTTGAAACACATTAGTATATATACTATATGACACATTAGTATATATACTCTATGTTCTCAAGAAAAACGTTATCTTTTTTTAATGTGGGATTTGAAACCCATTAGTATATATACTCTATGTTCACAAAAAAAAAAAAACTATGTTTTTTCATGTGGGATAAGAAACTTTTTTGGTTTAAATACTTCAACTTAAAAGCTTAACATAATATCTTTTTAATGTGGGATAAAAAAATTTTTAAAATATTCTTTTAAACTTCATTATTTACAATATGTATAGCCTATATTTACATGTATTTTTTTCTTAATTTTTTCATATAAAATATTAAAATTTTAATTTTTTTTATTTTTTCGAGTTGATCCTGGTTGACCCGGGTCAACCCATGAAACCCGGGACCCAGCCCCGGGGCCGGGTTTAATAACTTTGCCAGGAACTAGGGTCTGGCAAGGGTGCCAGACCCAAGTTACTTAGGTATGGACTTGGGTATGGCGCGGCCGAACCCCATGAGCTAGGGTCTGGCAGGGGCGCCAGATCCAAGTTATTGGGTCTGGAAGAGGATGTCATACCTAAGGAATGTGATTTTTTATTTTTATTATTTTCATTATTATTAACATTATTTATATAATTATTAATAAATTTTTTAAAAAATATTATTACTATTGTAAAAAAAATTATATTTTAATTTTGTTATATGTTGTCATGATCAAGGATAACAAACAAACATAAATTGAATACAATATGAATTATATGAATGTATTTAAGTAAATATATCACCCTAAGTAAATTAGAAAAAAAATATTTTATATATTCTCAAATAATATTGATTGTAAATCCTTGCACAACGTGGAATGAAATTTGAAAAGAGTTTCAAATCTTATCCAAATAATCAATGACTATAGTATCGAAAACAAATATGCTTTGAAAAAGTAGACACACTCTATGCTATAATGTATAGATCGCAACATTGTTGATGAAGATATAATAATTACACTGGAAAACTTATAACTAAAATGTTAAGACAAACTATTTATGACTTTCCTAATATCTAGAAGATCATGATAGGTTGCTAGACATTGTATTTAATCTTTAAGTATAAATAAATCAATTATTGAATTAAAAATAAATTAATTTGTTTAATTTATTTAGTCTTATTTTATTTAAGATTGTGATTTATATTTGGACCGACTTATTAGGGAACCTAATGAGTCATAAACATAAAAAAAACATTGGTAAAAAATTAAACTGAGATGACTAATCAAGTATGACTTGATTGTAAATAAGTTTTAGAAATTAAAGACTAAAATATAATTTATACAGGGAATTATAATTCTAGATCTCAAAAAATCAAGTAGGGATTTGATTGAATAAATTTCTAAAATTGTCCTGTATATTATTAAAGAGGCAAATTGATATTTTGTCATTTATATGGTTTTCAAGTTTTCTTATAAATAGAATGTTATGCCTCTTATTTTATGTATTATTGAATAAAAAAAATTACGTAAGTTACATAACACTTAGAAAACACAAAAGAAAGCACTCAAAAGCATAACAATTACTCTCTTTTAAAATGATTTAAGAGATTTCTCATTAGTGGTTAGTATAACTTACTATTAGAAGAATATTTGATCTTGAGATATAAACTCTGAATAACTTTAGATTTTTCTAACAAGATCCTTATAACTCCTTAAATTTATTATTTTCACTGGATATATATATTGGAAACACAATAGACCCATCATCAGTTTGTGTGACAAGGTACTCAGCTTTTATCTGATAATTTTAGGCATTAAAATGCGTTTTTTGATCAGGTTCCTAGAGAAGAGGTCACAGTATTAATGAATTCAAGGGAATGTATGTGAAAACAGTGGAGAAATTAAAAACTCAAAGCTTAGTGCAAATTAATTCTAAGGTAAAACTTGCTTCACTAGCTGGTTTGATATTGTTGTCCCATGACAAAGTATACATTGAAAAGGTTAGAAATGAAACCAAGAAATTGCCTTAGAGGGGAACAATTTACTAGCTAGCCACAAGCACAAGCAGAAGTTGAAGCAATGGTTTTACTTGCTGCCTCCTCCAACTTCCTTATTTTGACTTCATTGAGAACATCTCTAGCCCACTCAGAAAAGTAAGTTTCATTGAATCCAACCTTGCCATTCTTGTAAATTGACATGCACCGGCGGTCATCTTCGGCGTAGGGGCATTCATCGCCGTTAGGGTCCCGCCATGCACCTTGGTGTCGCATCCCAGACCAGCTAGCCATCCAATGATAAACATATTGGCCTACGCCAGCAAGTTTTAACCATCCCTTGGGGAAGAACTCCATGACACTGCTGTTTTTGTCCATGAGAAACATGTTGGTTAATTGAGCACCATGAGTAGATACCAGAATATCTGTCAAGCTCATCATCTTCACCTGAAAATAATCACCGATTGTTTTGGATTCATTATAGGTCAGTAATTTAATTAAAGTATATTTAGTTATAGCCTTGTTTTTAGATTTTAAAAGTATTTTTAAATAAATTTGAAGTTTTTTTATTTGATGTTGTCGTATTGTTTTGACATATTAATGTTACAAATAAATTTTTTTAACACTTCAAAAAATAACTGATACCATAATACACACATGATCAGCCACTTTATGAGCACAAATGTGTCTGTACATCTTCAAATCAATAGTCCTGAGTGCTCTGCTAAAACCCTTTTCCCCTTAATTAAGGTTGTCAATGGCATTCTCTTAAGTGGGATTAGCACATATCCCACTAACTAATTAATCTACTTAATGTGTTTTAGGCTCTTGTGAATGAAAGAGAGGAAATAAACATATAGAATTTCACTAACCTGCTCACAAAATGTTAGATTGTTGGAGTATGCCACCATCAACCTGCATCCATCTACCTTAGCGCACTCCTTTTCAAAGATTCCAATCACTGCGGACTCATTCGTGAATGATCTTGAACCAGTCCTCATGAATAAGGTCATGCCAATCACTGGCAAACCTTGCTTATTTACTTCAGGAATACGGCCCTCTAAGCTTACATTACAATACATCCTAGCTTTGCATCTCATCAAATCGTAAGTCTCAGTCCTCCTGTCCCTTGACATGCCTCCTTCATTGTGCCTCATAACCACAGCTTTTTCAAAGCAAAGTGGTTGGCCATCGTTAACCCCTTCAAAGCTTTCAGTGTATGGGGCTCCACCGAATGTGGCCTCTGTTAGGGTCCTCAGCCATGGACCCATTTCGAACCTTAGCTCACCCCGATGGTACAAAATCCATCTACTAGGCGATTCACACCCATTTCTTATATGCCAAGCAACAAATGGTACCATAGCTGATAACCCATGCCAAATGTTGTCGTAGTTATAATGGTTATACGATACAAAAGTTAGGCCTTTCAGAAGCGTGGCATTGAAAGGCAAGGCTTCTGGCCATGCAAGTGCATAGGAATTCCAGGAACCATCATGTTTCTCCTTTCCTTTCAAGCAAAGTAGCCTACGTTTTGATGATTCTGAAGGAAACTGCTGATATTGCACCTCACCCTCTTCACGAGTATCATACATGGAGCTCATGAACCACGTGTGACCTTGAAGAGCTTTATCCGCATAACGTAAGTCCTTAAGTGGGAGAAATGTAACCGATTGCCGGAGTTTTTCAGCCATGGATTCATGTTCTTGAGTGCAATTGGTGACTCTTTCCCATTGGTGCACGAAAGACCATGGAGGTGAAGATGTCGTCCGGGCAATGAGGGACTGGATGTGGTAGAGAGTGAAGAGAGAAACACAAAGGGCTAGAAGGAAGATAGAGAGTTTAGGGGAGTATAAACAAAAGACTGACATGGTCGTGCGTTTTTTAGGAAATGAAGGTTTTTTGAGAGTGGGATTTGCGGGTCTGCTTAGTTCTACAGTTGATTTAGCCATGATGTAATGGGACTCTCTCTCTCTCTCTCTCTCTCGAAAGTGAGAAATCGTGACAAGGAGATTAGATCATCAGATCCCCATATCATGCATAAATTCTCTAGCATAAAAACTATGGAGTTGAGTCGAAAAGAAGCCTCCCAATTGCAGGTTAAAAAGGAATCGAATGGAAACAAGACAATCAAAAGAAGTAAACAAAACAAAAGATTAAAAAAGGGACAGGATAGACTCAATCATGTGAATGTATATGTCTGTAACTTGCATAGCTTTATAAAAAGTGAAATAACTTGCATATGCAGTTTCTGCACATATCCTAAACTAGCCCCAACTTATAAGAATTAAGAAGAGTACTGTCCATGGTAAATTTAACATTTTCGTTCAATTGTTTATCTGTTTGCGTTGAAACATATGGTATTTGACTTGAAAGTCTAATTTCATGGATAATTATCAACGATGCAATATTTTATTGTTTTCTTGACTTCTAAAAGCAGATTTTGCCAGTACAAAAGTCCACACAATTATGATTGCTACAATTACTTTATTCGTTGGATATTTCGGTTTTTTTTGGTTAAGAAAACATATGTAAAGTGCTCTTTTTTATGCAATTCAGTTACATATAATAAAGAAGTTTTAGCCAAGGTCATGGTAACTTGGAAGTCATGGAAGAAAAAATACAAGCCATTGACAGAGTGAGAGAGAGAGATGTGCAGAAAGAGAAGATCCAAAGGTACTAACAAAAACTGAAACCTGAAGTTACTTCTAATGATTTCCGTGTTATATGTTCTTTCAAGTTGATACAATATTGCTTTGGGATCCCCCACCCACCACTTTTTGGAGTCTACTCAAAATCAACTACTAGATCCCAAGAATTCCACCCAAAAAAGTACATGTAGTTAAAGAACCAAAATCAATCCAGACAAAGACAAGTGGTTCTGCAACTCGAAATCGCACACAGCTTTCATGTTAGGCTTTATTTGTTGAAAAAATTAACATTGAACTGAAGCTTCAGGTAAACATAACAAGTAGTAAGAAATGCTATTTACACAGGAAGCTTAGAAGCCACATTTTCCTAGCATTCCAGGTCAGACTAGATACGGAGAGAAGTCAAAATAGGAGCTCGTCGATAAAATACCACTTTCTTACAGATAAAGGAAAAAAAATGAGTTACCACTTCCTTTCACCTGAAAGGTGTTTTATTGTTGCGGTCTTTAGTTCCTTCTCTAAGTTGCAAGAAATCTCCAGCCACAGTTGTCTTCGAATTCCAGTTACAACTAACAATAGCAATGCCTGGCAGCTGAGTCAGCATTTTTACACTGGAGGGTCAAAATGCTGTACAGAGGTTGTTAATCTTAATGTTAGAGGAACACTCTTGCCGGATAGGGCTTGTAGGCCAACACAACCTGCTTCTCTTTGGCTCAGATATCCTCACTCGTGATATTGCTGCTGTGAGAGCATCAATCAATCCACAGTCGTGCTCTTCCAACCTTGACCTTGAACCATCAGATGATAAAAGTGGGCTACAGTCATCACCGAGAAAGCCATTGGCTGTTATCTTGGATCGATCCGACTCCAATTCAGTTGCGAGAGTTAGTTGTTGAGAAGTCAGTGTTACATGGTCTTGAAACTTTGATTTTGGGGTAAGTTCCTTCCGTGTTGGTTCTGTATAGAACACGATCCATGGATGTCCTGCAAAATCATGCATTCGATCATACACACTAATACTGTAATAAAATTACACATGGAGATAGAGCACTTGGATTTCATTCAGTCTTGAAAGAAGTAAAAGCTGAAGGAGCATCAAATAGTTGGATGTTAGCAAATTAATGACATGAGAATTGCTCAATTTGGAAGTTGAATTAAGATTTATGAAATACAGCACAGGTCCAAATCAAACTAGTAGCGAGGCAGTTGTTCTTTACATATGTCCATGTCATAATATTGTGCACGCACATATTCAGACATCGTCATATTGCATGACTATCAAAACTAAATGAATGCCTGGAAATATCATCAGAAACACATAACCATCCAGGTTGAACTCAGACTTGCAGGCATTGATGCAACTGGACAAGATAATTGAGGAAATTTGATTAATTCCACCGAGGTCCTAAAAATTGGTCATGTACTGAAGGGGGAAAAAAACAAAAACTAACAATTTCTTGTCTAAATAGCAGCAAAAAGGGCTTCAAACCCATAGTATGGCCTGATGGTTCTCCTCTTCTGATAAACCCCATATCTTATATAACAAGACAGTGCACACAATTTATTTTAACTCTTGGCTTTTGGTTCCACCTCAGCTGGTAAATCAGCTTAACTTAATGCTCTTTTAATTTTGATGATCTGATTCCAAGTTTTATCCTCTTAAGCACTAAATCAGTCTGAATTCTTTACATATGTCCATGTCATAATATTGTGCACGCACATATTCAGACATCGTCATGTTGCATGACTACCAAAATAAATGAATGCCTGGAAACATCATCAGAAACATGTCACCATCCAGGTTGAACTCAGACTTGCAGGCATTGATGCAACTGGACAAGATAATTGAGGAAATTTGATTAATTCCACCGAGGTCCTAAAAATTGGTCATGTACTGAAGGGGGAAAAAAACAAAAACTAACATTTTCTTGTCTAAATAGCAGCAAAAAGGGCTTCAAACCCATAACATGGCCTGATGGTTCTCCTTTTCTGATAAACCCCATATCTTATATAACAATACAGTGCACACAATTTATTTTAACTCTTGGCTTTTGGTTCCACCTCAGCTGGTAAATCAGCTTAACTTAATGCTCTCTTAATTTTGATGATCTGATTCCTAGTTTTATCCTCTCAAGCACTAAAACTAGATTGGCCTATAAAAGATTTAGAATTCAAACAGAAAAAAAAAAAACTGGGAGCATTTACTGGAACATGGTAAATGGTGAGATGCAGCTAGGCTATCTTCAAGGGAATTTGATTCAAAAAAGTGGATATTCTTTCAACTGATAATGTTCTTTGAATCAATTGTCATTCTGATAATTGAAGTTAGAGAGACAGGCCTAGAACCATTTCTTTAATCAAGTTTGCCAGAGTGGCGAAGACGCTTACCAAGTATTTCATCAGCAGTTAGTCTTGCTGAAACATCCCTCGTCAACATATGAGCAATCAAATCCCGTGCAGGTTGAGATACTGATTCCCATAATTCACTTTTGAAGTCAAGGTTGACCTTCTTAACGGCCTCAAACACAGCTTCCAACGAATCACCTTGAAATGGAAGCACACCAACCAACAGAGCATGAAGCAGGACACCAGCACTCCAGATATCAACCTTTTCGGAATAATCACCGGCTAAAACTTCTGGAGCAACATAAGCAGGACTTCCAACTGCACCTCTGAGGCTCTGACCTGCAGGAAAGAAACACAAGTTTACTTATCAAAGCACACAAGACATAATCAAGTCTGCAGAGAAACATAACAGGGGAAATGACACCAGTATTGAAGACGTGAAGAATGCGGAAGATATTGGAAAACCTTTGTGCATACAGTAAACAGTAAAAATAAAAGGAATTTGAGAAATAAAAAAAAAAGATCTGAAAGGTATAGAATACATACACTCGTATATCCGGGTATGTGTGAATGTGCTTGGATGTAGCGAAATACAACAGAAATATTAACAAAATCATTATTACCATTTGACATCCTCACAGCTAGACCAAAGTCAGCTAGCTTCATCTGCCCAGAGGTTGCAAGGAGGATATTTTCTGGCTTTATGTCCCGATGAACAACGCCCATGTCATGGCAATATTTGATAACTGAAACAATTTCCTTTAGTATATTAGCAGCTCTGTGCTCTGGATACTGCCTTTCCTTAGCCATCTTGTCCAGCAACCGTCCCTCGGGACAGAGCTCCATCACAAGATAAAAAGATTCTAAATCCTCATACACTGCCTTCAATGTCACAACACCAGGATGACCTGAGAGGTGCTGCATAATTTCCACTTCCCGATGCACAAGTTCCTCTCCCTTGCGCAGCATTTTGCACGCAAACACTTCTCCAGTCACTTTACTTCTACACAGAACCACTGACCCAAACTTTCCTTGCCCAATATATGCACCCAAGTCATACTCTTCCTCAATTTTTTTCTTCCTGCCCAATTGAGTCGCTGCATCAATACAGCCAATTTTCCTCTTAAGACCCCTACAAGATGGATCTGCAGAGACGCTCCTGCAGGGTGGAACAGTGAAAACACCTTTAACTACACTTCTACCAGAACCTACAACTTCATTATCCTCACCTTCCTTGTACTTCTTCCTCTGCCTTGAATAATCTCCCAACGAAAAGTGCGACAAAATAACTGTTAATGGAGGGAGGGACTTGCCAGATGAAGGCAAAATTTCTAGGCCCTTTCTCTTCCTCCTTAAGGACTCCATCAAGCTTTATCAAGCAATTCCAAAACACTCCAAAACCATATGCAACCCAGAAGATTGCTGCATCTTTAAACTAATAAAACTGCTCCAACAGTTTAAAAAGGCAACCTAAAACTCTCTTCAAGTGAAATCAAAGCAATAAGAACTCTATCACAAGACTGGATCTTTGCGTCCATTGTGCATTTCCAGCAAATGGGTATCAATCAAAACACTCTTTTACTCTGCTTAATACTAAAAAATCTCAACCATGGTTCAAAAATCATTTCAAAACCACACCATTTTTTTTATAAAGTACTAAACAAGGAAGTATGGACATTTGAACACCAGATGCCTCTTGTTCGGCTTCCAATCCATATTCGTCATAGATTCAGAGACTTCAGATATTGATTGACTTTGATTCATAACCAAAACCTGCAAACATTACAATCATCCCAACATGAGAATGAGAGAGTTAAGCAAAACATAAAAGGCCAATACTTGCTTAAGCAGTTTCACATAAAGGAATATACTGACAGATCCCATAATCAAATATGAAATTGTACTTCTTTAGTACCTAACAGAACTACACTCTCCACTTCAACAAACCAAACACAAGTCACCAACACCACAACCAATATAAGAAAGAGTAAACAAAACTAAAAGCAAAGCTTACAAAACCCATCTTGTTTGCTTGAATGTTATTAAACCCACCTTGTTTAGTATACCGGCGAAAAAAGGAACTAAAAATGAAAAAAACAAAAAAACAGTTCACATGAAGCTAAGACATGAGCGGGTTTGGTCTAGTTAATGCCATTCATTCTCTCTAACCCAAAAAAAAAAAGAAAAGGAAAATAAAAGGAACCCACTTTCCCTGTGTTCTTATTTTTCCAAGAAACAAACAGAAACTGGACAAAGAAGAATGCCAAAGAAGGATGTGAAAGTAACACCATACCTTCATAAAGCAGAAAATGAGAAAAAGATTGGAACTTTATGGTTTTTAAGGAGGATTAAAGAAGGAAAGGGAAAGTTTCATTCTATTAGTAAACTATTTTGTTGATTATAAATGATATTTGGGAAAAAAAATTTAGAGTGCCAGGCTATAAACCTTTATCCATGCCTTCATGATTTTAGTGATGGCATGTTGCAAAAATTACTTATATGGTCCAGATACTTGCTATGATCATATGCCCTATAACACCCAAGTGTTCCTAAATTGTGTAATTATTATATTACCCACAATTGAGAAAAAAAAAAAAAACCCGGAGAAGACCGCAATCATTTACGGCAATGGTCAATCCCAATCCGATCATTACACCGGTCAAAAATACTATTAAACAAAACAGGAGTTTACGACAAAGAATTTATATATATATATATAGACACACAAACACATATTATTATTATTATATTATTATACTCCATACTTAAAAAAATATCAGCCCTTCAACATGGTTTTGCACAATGAAAAGGTGATTTTACTTATTAGCAGGGAAAGTAGCATGTCTTGCATCTAGGGATATGATAGTTTTTTTCGTAGGATATATTATTGGTTATTATATAAAAGGAAGGGGCTGGGTTTCCTTTTCGCATTTTCTTTACTTGTGATTACTTAATTGTTTTTAAAAGATAAAAAAACGAAACACTTGGAACAAGAGTCTTTTTAGTTTTTGATTTAATTTCTAAATAAATTACTTCATTACCTTTAAAAATTAAAAACCTTTGTCTTTGACTTAAGGGCTCTTTTATCGTTAAGATGTGGTTATTTTGTAGTTACAAGGTGTAAAGAACATATTGTAATTTGGTAAAGAAAAAAATTAAATTAAAAAAATCAGGTGAATAGTGTAAGCTCTTCTTTGGACGAAGCGTGCGGCTTCATTTGGTGGCTAAAATTATGTTTCCAAGGCAGTTTTCAAAGCGTCTCGGTGTCCTCTTCACGAATCAGCGACGCGCATAACACTATGGTGACTGATGTGGCGTGTGTGGCCTTTTGTTTTTTTTTTCCCTTTCTCCTGCTCTATTTTCATGTTGGAATTAGAAGAAAAAAAAATCAAATCAACCCCTAAAGTTTGTTATACTTAAGATTTCATCTCAGTTTTCTTTATTACAATTTTTTTAAAATTTAGAACACTTTATGAAATTAAAGGGTTTTTTCAATTTCATCCATATTTTCTTTGTTGCAATTTTTTCTAGAATAGTTTATTAAATTAAGAATTGTTTTCAATTTCATCCTCCAACATTTAATTTTTTAAATGTTGAGCTCTTGGATTGAGCCCGGGTCAAAAATTTAACGAACTGTGGGTTTGAAAATTTAACTCGGGTTTACAAGGTTCACTCATGCTTACTTGGTTTTTTTTTTCTCTTTTTATAAGTTCTTTTTTTTTTCATATTTCATCCTCTAACATTCTTTTTTACTCTTTTTCTATAGGATTTATCTTTCTTTTTAAAATAACAAGGGCTGCCTAGAGTTTTTTTCCGGCTTTTGTTAAATCTCGCTTCTTCAAAAGAAATTTTATTTTTTGATTAAATTAAATTTATTAATTTCATCCTCTAGCATGTAGTTTGAGGCAATAATTGAAGGAATTTTTTTTAATTAATTTTTTTTTTTTTACAATTGGTATTCATTGATTTTTTACCTTTTCTTTGTATAGAATTCTCTTAATATCATGTCTCAGGTCATGGATTCAGTAGGTTTGCCAGGTTTGGCTTGAGTCTCTTTTTCATTGCTTTTTAATATTTTTTATCTTGAGTCAATGATCAAAATCTTAGATTTTTTTTAAAACCCAAATTAACATCGTCTTTATATATTTTCTACGATAAAAAAAAATGATAGGCTTACGATGTAGCATGTACCACCTATTGATGCAACCATATTATTCAATAGTTTCACCTACATTTAACTAATGTTTTGCCTATGTTTTATATATAAAATGCCTTGATATTCTTTGTTCTATGTTTTGAAGGCACTTTTGGATGAAAGATGCAAAAAGGAGTAAATTGGAGATAATTGGCAGATTTGACCTTCAGTCGATATTTTGTGCAGAGCGTGAGCTTTGAAGGTTGAAATGAAGTGATTCCAGTGGCATTAAAAATCTAACATCCATACCTTTCTGGACATCTAAGGCAAGAAAATAAAATAAGGAAGAGCATAGAAATCACAGCCTTCAAAGTCAAATCTAGCAATCTGCCAGTGTTGACCTTTGGCTATTCCAACTTGAATATCTGGAGCTATAGAAGTCCAATTGATGCAAACTTAATTTTTTTGGATTCATGACTCAAATTTCTATAAACTCTCCAAATTTCAGCCAAAACCGATGTCATATAAGGGAGATAAGATTTTTCAAATGTGACATCTGAATTCTGCCAGCAAACAGGTTTCGTGAAGAAACGAGTCCAAATTACGTTCCAAAGCATCTAAACCGATATCCAAGTTTTTATTTAAGCAATTTAGCTCCTCTAAGTCAAATCTTGAAGATTTCATGCAAGGCTATTTCTCCTTTTTTAGGAAAATAGTTATTGAAGCACTTAAATGTAAACAGTCTACTTAATGGAGGACTATTTTGTAAAATAGAGACCTAGGGTTTCCTAAGATATAAAAAGAATGAGAGAAGAGAAGGGGAGCAGCCATCCAAGAAGATAAAAACACCCCATTCCTCTAAGAAACCCTAAATTATGCATTCTTCCTTCTTTTTGATTAGTTGTTCAACAAACATGCAAGGCTAAACACTTTTTCTTGGCTGCAAGGACACGGAAACCTTCGGATTTCAAGAACTGTGAGATTTATTTTACCTTTTCTTTTCAGTTTATATGATGAATATGTTTATTCTCCTATGCTTATTTTCCTATGATTGTTTATTTTAATTGCTAGAGCAGACTCTAAGTTATTATTGTAGACAATCTATTGCTAAGTTTGATATCAAAACCGGAGTTGTGGTATATGAACTTGTGAAGCAACTGAGTTTAATAATTGTGGCGGATCTACGTTATTAATCTTATGGAGAACATTCAATCAAATCAAACATAGACTGCGGACAATTATGTTTTCTTGATTAATCAACTTATCTAGTTCTTAAGGCTGTCATTGAATTAAATTACTAGTGCGGACAATGTGGTTGTTTGATGGTTAAGGCTAGTTATATGGCGGATCCGTTAACTAACCAATGTTAAGAAGAGATAAATATTCAAAATATAAATTGATGTTTCATTTTCATGATCAGTTCTGATTTCTGTAAGTGGATGTGTGCTTGTGACTAAGGTTTGTTCTCTTGATAATTTTTTTGATTTTATTAAATTTCGTTTGATAATTTTCTGTTTTCTTTTGCTTTAGCCTAGATAACGTCCAAACCCCCCCAAATTGCATATCATCTAACATAAAAATCTGACTTGAACTTCCTCGTGGAATCGACCCCTTGCTTGCTCTATACTATCTTGTGTATTGTGTTTGAAGCTAGGATAATTAATTTGTGCGACTGCGACATCGCAACACCTATCTAGTACAATATACCAAAAGAGATCATCTTTTTTATTTACTATTCACCCTCTCATAATACACTATGGATTGGAGCATTGTTTTTTTTTGTAATTTTTACTTTGATTCTTAAACTTTTATTTTGTGTGATTTGACCTTTTTAAGCCTAAATTAGCCCCTAATTGTTAATTTTTAAAAGGGAGGATTGAATTGAAAGATAGGGAATTGAAGTGAAAATCTCAGGTAACATAAGGGGTGGTTTTAAAATTTTGTTAAAATATTCATTTTAGTCCCCCATCTTTTTTAGATATTAGGTAACTAGTCCCTTGAATTTCAAGAAAATACATTTTGGTACCTTACTTTGTTTTCCTCTTTTTTCAGTCTTTTTTTGGTGGGAAGAGAGAGAAGGAGTCACTAGATTCTAGCTTAGAAAGAGAAAGTAGTCATTGGAGAAGATTCTGACCGCCAAAATAATTAATTTTTATGTCAAAAGGTTCTCAATGATGAAGGGGGTTACATTTAGTTTTATTTTATTTTTTTTTACCTTTAAAACACCTAAAAAAATAGACCTGAACTCGAGAAAATTTTTTGTTTTAGGTAGATTTTGGGTTTTTTTACGACACATCATTTTTTTAAAATTCCCTATTAAACTTAAAAAAATAAAGCTCATGCGTGGGTCATAGAGTTATTGGGCCAAGCGCTAGGCATGGCTTACCAAGCCCAGCAGTGCTTGGCCTAATTCTTTTTTTTAAAAAAAAAAAACAAATAATGCATTATTTGAATGTATTTTTTCAAATAAATTTTGGGTTTATATTTTAAGTAGATTGTGATTATTTTTAAATGATATTAGTTGTGTTTAATTTTTAAAGAGGTAGGTGTGATTCATCTGTGATTTTTTCTTAATTTTATATAGATTAAATTTATTTTTTATAAGATTTTTCATATGTGCATCCTTACATTGTTTTTATTATTATTCAATAAATTTTATGTGTTTGTTGGTTTCTATTACAAATTTTATATGTTTTATATTACAAATTTATTTTTGATAGAGAAATTTATTAAACACAATTAGATAAACTACCCATGTTGTGATGTTAAATATCTTAATATTCATTTGTCGCTTAGTTTTTTCAATTGTGTTTTTGTTTATTGTTGATGAATTGTTTTTCATTACTTTACACAATTATTATTAATTTGTTTAATTAGATGCATGCATAAATTTTTTTTATTTACATTTAGGAGTTCTTTTAGTGTAATAAAACATGTTGAAGAATTCTGCATATTCAATTTTTGTTTATTGTGTTTTGATGTTTTAGATTTCATGTTTATTCTTATGATTTTTTTCTTTGAACTTTTTATAAAAGTTTCATTATTTTGTATTGTGTTTTTTTTTTCAGTTTGATCTTTATTTTTTTGATTTTTGTCCTTTTGTTAATGTCTTCATTCTTTTCAATTTAACTCTCAAATTTAAAATTTTTTGTGCCCTTTGATTTATTTTTTTATTTCAATTTTAACCCTTATTATTTTATTGTATTTTTTTTATATAATTTTAACCCTCATGATTTTTTTATGTATAGCACTTTTGATCTTATAACCTGAGTCATGGTTTAAAAAGTTAACATGAATTGATTTTTTTAAAAGTTAACTTGAATTGACTTTTTTTTTCTTATTTTTTTTAGATTTATAATTTTTTTTCTTTCTATGCAATTATCCTATTCTCATTTAATTTTTACTTTGTTAACAAATAAGATCATTCTTTTATATTGAATCGTTTTTTTTCTGCTTTATTTGTTGTCAATATCTTATTTTGTAATGATATTATTAAATTAACCGGGTTTATTAAACTCATTCGAGCTGATTACATGAATATTATATTTTCTTCTTTTTTAAGAAATGTTTACATTGTTTTGATATTTTTTATACGATAAAAAAAAATAGGTTGGCCTGCTGTGTGGTGTGGGCCACCTAACTAAGTAAAGCTAAAAGGCATCAGCGTTTTTACTGTGGATTGTGAACAGTGAAATCCATTGTAAAATGACTGTTTTGCCCTTTAAAAATCAAAAAACTGAACACACACTTAAGGGTAAAATCATATTTTTATATATTTATTGCACAATGTAATTATGCTCATGCTCTGAAAAAAAAAAAAAACAACTAATGTTTAAGGTGCGTTTTTGGATTTGCACATTTATGTATAATGTAATTATTACATAGCCCATGAGGTCAAGTTTTTTTTTTCCTATGGTAAAGGGGTAATTTTGGTTTTTTAACCTTAATTTTCTTGTAATTATCTTGTGGGGTCAAAGGTGTTTTGGTCTTTCTATAATTCAAAAACAAAGTGGTTGGCGCGTGCATCAATGTTTTATTGTAAATTGTGAACAATGCAATCCACAGTAAAACGATTGTTTAATCTAAGGGGTGTTTTTGGATTTTTATATTTTTTGTACAATATAATTACCACATAGCCCTTAGGTCAACTTTTTGCCTAAGATAAAGGGGTGTTTTTGGTTTTTTAGTCTTGATTTTCTTGCTTGTATGGTCAAGAGTGTTTTGGTCTGTCTATAATTCAAAAAATAAAAAAAATAGATGCACGTGCCAGTAAGACGGAGGCACCAACACCCTTTAGGTGGCACGTGTGGTGCCTCCTAATGGTTGTTGGTAGCCTTCTAGCCGACATGTGTTGGTATTCATGGCACAAAGGAGTTTCGAAAACAATTTTTCTCCCTCCTCTTTTCTCTCTCCTCCACTTCAAAAGATGTGTTGGTCATGCAAAATAGTCCTTAATATTTTAATTGTATCGAATTTATTTTATTAGTTTTTTAATTTTATTTCTTGACATTTTATTTTTTATGTTTTTTTTATCAATTTTAATCCTCATTCTTTTTATTCCTATTTATTTTGTTTTTAATCTTTTTCTGATTGAATTTTAGTTTTCGATTTAATCTCTAATTATTTAATTTTAATTTTTTTTGTTGAATTTGATCTTCATTCTTATGATTACAATTATTTTTTTATGTTAAAGGTTTGATTTTTTTAATATATTTAATATTGTTATTAAAACCTAAAGAATCACCTTTAAATTCTTTTGACTTGATTATTTGCTAAGCTTATATCTAAAATTAACTCATATAAAAATTATTTTGATATAATTCAATTTACTTGCCAGGTTTCAAATTAATTAGCATGTTTGATTTTTTAAAAATTTCCATCTGATATATTTTTCTTAATATTAAAATCACAAGATATTAAATTGGCCTGGATTTCATGACTTAACCCTTTAAACTTGTAACCCGAATCATGGACTTCATTAAATTTAACAACTTTATTTTTTATTAAATTTTTTTTTTATATAAAGATATGATAACAAAAATAAATACTCACAAAATCAAGTATCAACCAAATATCAGAGTATTTATTTGAGACTGCGATAATCTCACAAAAAAATTATAATAAATTATAAAGATAAATTCAAAACCAACCAGATGTTGAAGGATGAAATTGAAAAAAAAATCAAAAGGATTCAATTGAAAAAAAAATAAAAGATGAAATTTAAAAATAGAGGAACTATTTGATATTGTTATTGAACCCGACCCAGCAGATCAACCTTAAAACTTCCTGACCAAACTCCTTACTTAAGTCTAGGTTTAAAATTAATCTACATCAAATTTGCCCCTACATGAATTAATGTGTCCAAAGATAACATGAACAACCAATAAAAGTGTGGTTTGATTTATAAAAAAAAAACAAAATAATATTATTTTTTAATATTGAGATGATAACATATTAGATTAATTCAAATTTCATGACTTAACTCACCAAACAGATAACTAGAATCATTGACTTCACTGGATATAAAAACTATTTTTAAATTATTTTTTATTTAATAACATGATAATAAAAATAAACGCTAATAAAATTAAACACTATCACAAAATTTGTTAAAAACAAAGTTGTTTTTATACATTTAGAGGCTAATTTGTTAAAAACGAAATTGAAAAAAAGAAAAAGAAAAAATGAAAATCTAAGGATCGATTTTTAAAAAAAAGTGATGTGCTTCACTGTTCATAGCACCATCACAAAATCCAATTCTTTTAGTTTGTGAGGTAGAACCATCCAATTCATACACTATCATACAACATTATAGTTCCATCGAGTAATTCATACACTATCATACAACATTATTTTCTAATTCTTATGGTTATCATGACCTTTCCTTCATCAAATCAAAGATTTCAGCTTATAAATCATCATTCATCACCTGTCAAAGCAAAGTACATTTATAGTGCCTTCTAAAACATTTCAGACATTTTCTGTGTAGATTTGCATGACTTGTAAAAAAATACAAAATTTGTATGCTGCTGGGTCTGAAAAGGGGTAAAAAAATGAAATGATCAGAGAGACTAATGCAATAACAAGATGGTAAAAGAGGTTCTCATTTCTATACTTCGCAGCACATACAAAAGACATATTTGAACACTCCCCTACCACCTCCAGACCACAATATTAAAAAAGCAAACTTATTGCACATCTTCGGCCACAAATCAACGCCAGCACAAGAGACAAGATCCATTTGTCTCAGAAAGAAGACATCTCTATATCTGCAAACAGGATTTTACTAGCACAAGCCATGAACGACCAAAAACAAATAGCAGCAACATCAACTGCATTTATTCTCTTTTCTCAGAATTCAATACTGATACATAGAGCTCTTTATCTATTCCAATCCTAATAGCTTTGGTTCCGTTTCCAATTACGTTGTATAGTGCTGAAATGCTCAAAAGGACTTAACAAAGACTAAGAAAAAGAAACATAAATATGAATTTTCAAGAAAATGACCAGTAGCACACCCGCACCACAGCTTATTAGTTTGCAATATAATCAATTCTTGCTCTTGGATATGCAGCAAACCAGTGAGAACTGCAAGTGTATTTATTCTCTTTATGGAATGTCCATAAAGGCATTGCTAATGTCATAGTTTCCTAGCCAAGATAATCTGAGTCAAGCGCTTACTCTGATATATGTTTGGGGTCACAATTCCTTTCAATCAGTAGCATATGGAAGTTGTTGGCAATTTCAGTTAGTCCCAAACAAGAGATTGCGTCCAAAAGCCTATTGCATGCAGAGATATCAAAGTCTGTAGTGGTAGATTGTTTCCATTGATCAACAATTTCTCCCACTTCTTTCAAATGTCCAAGCATCAGATATGAAGAAAGAATGCATACATAGTTTCTGCTCGTCATTTTCTGGTTAGTCATTCTCAAGGATTTCCAGATTTGGTCGATTTTATCTTTCTTTCCTAAACCTGCATATAGGATAACAAGGAAATCATACGTTATCCATTCTCTTTGAGTGATTTTTTTCTCGGCTTCAACTACAGCAGCAGTGCTGGACTCTGCATTCACAAGATGACCTGCTGTGACATATATGTTCACTATCTTAATGTATCTCATCCAATCATCATTAACACCAGAGTCTTGGCTCATCTCATCCAAAATCCTTCTAACTTTATCAATATTTAGAGCTGCAGCACATGAACTTATCCAGAGATTGTAAGTGAAGATATCAGGAGAAACCTTCTGATGTTTCAGTTCTTCAACAACTTGAGAGGCTTTCTCCAGCTGTCCAACTGACATGTATAAAGTCATCATCTCATTGTACATGAGAGCAGTGAAGGACAAGTTTGATCCCTTTATTCTCTTGTAAAATTCCTCAGCCTTTTCAATCAATTTTGCCGCAGCATAAGAGTGGAGGAGAGCAGTGTAGGTTTCGGTAGTTTTTGCTGCAAGAGGTAGACCATCAAAGTAGCGCTCAGCAGCATCAACACCAAAAACTTTTGTCATCAAGTCAATACGGCTTGCATGGTCAGTGTCTGATAACTCAAATTCTTCATGTGCAACCATCCATTCTGATATCTGCAATAATATATTGGTTATATGACAGAAGAACATATATGTTTTTTAATCAAAAGATACTGTGAAAAGTGAAATATTTTCATAACAGGAAATTTTGATTAAAATTTCCTAACCAATGCTTTTGACTTCAGTAATAACTATAGGACAGGGAGAAAAGCATGTGTCATGAAAGCCAACCATTATGGGAATTTGAAGTTTAATTTCTTATGCCTGTTAATAAGCCATTGACCAAACAGAGTATCAACTTTTCTATAAAGCAAACTGCAGCAATGACTTGCGAGTTTCACCAATGAATTCTTTCTAGCATAGTCATCATTTTATCATATAGTTATTTCAACAAAAATGATCTCCAAGAATCGTGATCATGGGACATAAAACTGGTTCATCACTTTCTTCAGATAAGAGTGAGGATTCACTAATAAATCATCTCCATGAGCCCTGTAACTCCACCACAGCAGCCCAAAAACTCAAACCTCTCCCATTATCAATCTATATCATCGGTCATATTGTCCTTTCTTCATTCAATCAACCTTAAGGTTTAGCATCTCCTGTGAGCTAGCAGCGCACCCCAATCCCCTCTTTCTCACCCTAACCACCAAAACTTGTTTTAATATGTTCATTTTAATCATCTCAGCCATTATTCATAAAATAGAGACTCCCCCTCACAACATTTTGTATCAATGCACACAAATTTTAGAAATGTTCCCTCCTACATTCTTTCCTTGGACAATGGGTGTGTACATGAGTGACTGACTATCCTTACCAATGAAATACTTACAAAATATATTTAATATGATTTCTAGTTCAACAATAAAAAACCTGAATTTTACATGACACAGTCAAACATAAATTCTTCAACCTGAAAGCAATGTATTGCTGCCTCCAGTAAAGTGACTATTACAAAGACTAACAAGAATTTTAAATCTTATAAACAACATTACTTAAAGTAGAAAGAACAGTAAGAACTGGAAGAAAAGATAGGTAGAGCCGCAACGAAAAGCACACAAACCCCAACAAGATGCTAAAATTTTGTCCCAGGACCAAAAACATCTACCACTTATCATCTGAACAAAAATAAAATCCTACACCAAAATCTAGTATTCCCTCCACTTCTCTAATAATTTTCTCTTTTGTGATCATTCTTTGCTCTATTTTAACTGTTACAACCAATTACGTTCATAAGCAGGTGCAGTTTGTAAGATCCATGAATCATGATTCTCTTCCTATACATCACCATAAAGCACCAATCTTTTTACTCAGCAGTACTCAATTACTGCAACTCTAATACTTTCTAAGCATCCAAAAGAAAAGGGTATCCAAAAAACTTCCAAAAAGAGCAAACAAATAACAGAATTCAAACCTCAAGTGCATGCTTGAAACGCTGAGACTTCCTTAGCTCTTTAGAGATATGCCTTAACTCAGAAGCAGAAACAGCGTTTCCTTCTCTGACCCATTTATCTATAACATTTGTTACACTTCTCTTCGGTAGTCTAAGCCTGAAAATTCTACCCTTCAAGTCATCTTCATTTTCCTTTGATTTCAATTCCTCTTCTTCAAGGAATTCACTTTCACTTCTTAAAGCACCACCTGAAGAAAGAAACCTAACAGGTTTCCATTTCTCTAATGCACATAGAGATCTCAGTTTGGATCTTTTTGTGTTTAGGAAATGAGAAAATGAGTAAAGCTAGGTACTTTGAATTAAGAAAATAGTCTTGTTTCAATGGATTTTCTTGGAAACCAAACAGAGAATTGGTAAAATGAAGAGTGGCAAAAAAGGGGGGTTTTGGAGATTACCTATTGAGAGAGAAGAAGAGCGACCCAGATGCCATGAGCTGCGTGTAAGTGAGTGTTTTCTTTTGGGTTTCAACTTTCAAGGGCTACTTGATTCTTCTTCGAACATGGGAGGGTGCTTGGCCTGCCATGTGCAAAATGTTCTTGATTTACTAGAAGGGTGAAAAGAAAGAAAATGGTAAATTGAAGATGTGAAGATGGATTTATATTTTGGGGATAAAAATAAAATGTAAGGGTAATTTTCTTGCACCTATATGAAATCATTTTATAAGGTATTTAATAAACTATCAATTTATTTATAAAAAAAAAATAATATAATCTATCAGTTTAGATTGGTCTTGTTTCAAATAAACTGTTTTCTCACCATCTCTTTTGAATCATAGCTAGTTATTGGATTAAAAAAATTTTGAACGTATGAAAATATACATGTATTGCTAATGCATTTTTTATTTTTAATTAATTTTTTTATTATAAACTCAAAATTTATTATATATAAATTTTAAAAATATTGATTAGAGATAACAATATTTTTAACTGACTCGACATAATTTAAGTTATTTTATTAAATTTATGATTACGGGTCATAAATTATATTAGTTTTGATAATACTGGTTTTTTGAACTAATTTTTATTTAATTATATAAAAATAAAAATATATATTATCAAAAAAGCAATCAAATAAAAAAATGATGGGCTTTTAAAAAAAGTATTAATATTATAAAAAAACTATTATACTCTTATTTAAAAAAGTAAAAAAAATAAATGATATTTATTAAAATAACATTGAAAATATATTCCTAAATTAATATATTTATAATATTTAAAATTAATTATTTTTAAAAAATAAATTTAAATAATAAAAAAAACAAGTCATGTGTGCAAGTCTGGCATGAATTAAAAAACCCAGATTTGCTTCTATTTTTTTAGGAGCGTATAACACATTGTCTGTTTTTTTTTAAATTGATAATAATTTATCGTTGATGAAAAAAATCAAGAGGTGATTTTTGTTATAAAACTTCATTTCAACTCTTTTTCACTAAAAATACACCATAAAAAGCCATATAAATCACCAAAACAAATTTTAAAATCACTTAAAAAAAAATCAATCGAATCCAAGAACTCCAAACCGACCAACATGACTATATTTAGAGGGAAAAACTATCTCCAATGACCCCCACCTGAATATAAAAGTCATTAACACAAAAGATCATCCTTTTCAATTGATGGAATGTTGCCCTATAACCTCACTATTTTTCAACAAGTTTTCTCTTCTTTTTTTTCAAATACATAATATTAAAAATAAACAAAATAAAATTTTGGATTAAAATAAAAATTCCAAAAAAATTGAGATTTACCATTAACTTTCTTCGTAATTTACATTTTAATCATCCATCTTCGAATTTTGTCTCCATTAAAAATTTCACCCACAATTCATTAAATTGATCATAAAAAAATTTAATTAAAAAAAATTATGAATGCAATTGGGAAATAAATTGAGGTGGTTGATTGTTGATATTAACCATTTTCCCAACTCAACTTTTTTTTTTTTTTTAGTGTATAGCATAATCATTTTATAATAACATAGCAAAACAAAAGCAAAAGCATGTGGCCATGACATTTAGAAATACTCGAACTATCTATAATTAGTGATCAATCATAAAAACATGCATGAATTTAACACATTTTATACAATAAATTATTTGAATCTATTTTAGATTAAATAAAAAAAAAATAGCTTATAAAATACACACAAAGAAAAACCATGTTCATAATTATTATAATTAAAATCGGTATAATATGAGAAAATGCAACAAGGCAAGAGACTATTTAAGAATCAAATAAATAGTCTCATGGAGATGAACCTCAGCTATAGCCCATAAGCCTGTTTATGATATTTCAGAACTATGGTATCTCTGTACTAATGATCAGTTCCTCATGGAGCTATCAATCCATAGAGAAGTAACATTACAATGTCTGGGTGAATCTATTACACAAGAAGAAAGTTAAACTGCATCTGTGAAAACTATTTACTAGTACAAAACTTCTCTACAAATCATTATTGTTGAATCACATGTCCCTTGCTTGGCAAGAGTACTGGATCCAGTGTTCATGTCCAAACCGTACTCATTGCCAATGAAACTAATGAGGATAAACTAACAGCACAGCAACCTCGAAGTCAAAAAATAACTAGAAACCTCAGGCACCGTTTTCAGGAGACCTTTTCTGCTCCCGCAACTCCTTGTCAGCCTCCCTCAGGAACTGGTCCCAACCACTCCCTGGGCTAGTATCCAAGTAATCTCGCGGGACTGCTGTTTTCAGACCTGGCCGAATTCCACACTGGTTCTCCACGATTCTGAAATTCACCCCATCCTCCTCTTCCCTGAGATTCTGCTCCAGTTCCTCCCAGGTAAAAAGCAGCGGGAGTGTAAATGCACCCCATGGGTTAAAATCCAATATCTTAGCACGCCCATCCTTCATCACATAGACATCAAAGGTGTAATTTTCTGATTCAAATTTTAGTCTCACGTTATCTGTGAAAAATTCCTCAATCAACCACAGAAGGTCATTTTTCTTCTCAAGGAGTGTGGGATAAAATGTAGTCACTTCTCTCTGTGAAATTCCAACTAGTTGCTTATCCTGAACAAAGCAACGAAATTCCATCTCGGGCAAGAAAGATGAATACCACTTGCGAAGAGCAAGAAAGAAACTTGGGGGTCTTGACAAGGTTTTGTCACTGCATGTGTCATAGGCGTGACACAAATCATGGACCAGGGAGTCAGATGACCGAAGCAATAATGCTATCTCACTGAACGAAGTGCAGCGAAGGGAACCAGATGGACTTATCCAAGTAGAGTCTTTTGGAGCACTCCAGTTCAGCTTAGGAAAAACTGCACCTCCAAGGGTTTTAATTGACTCCATAATGTTCAATTCAAGTTCTGGGAAAGAAGGGGGCAATGGTGGTTGTTCTGATTCATCTCCAGATCCTTCTGACACCTGATAGTCTTCTTCATCTACAGGGTTGTGAATTCTATTGGGCAGGGCATCTTCGCCTGAGATAGAATGAGGGAGGAGGAAAGGACCAGAATCATCAAGAAGGTACTCGACAAAAGATTCTGGAAGTTCGTGGATTACTGTTTTAATGGATACTGACTTGAATTTTGGGTACCATTCCTGAATCTGGCAACAATTCACATCTTCTTCCTTCATTGTCCCTGGTTTAATTGCTTCTCCTGCTATCTGGTATAGAACAAGATGTGCACATCATTAGCAACTATCATATATTATTTCATCATATATTCTGTTCTTTCAACTCAATCTACTGATAGATGGGATTACTTGACTCTTACAAGGTCACTTTTGAAGAAAATGATGTGATCATTTGAAAAAACAATAACCACCAATTCATGGTTGTGTTCCCACATAAAACATGCAACTATTCTCCTTTTGTTGTGTATCCATTCCATAAATGATAAAATGATGTTAAACTAAATTCTTTGCGTATCCTGTCAAAGCCTTCACAATGGCACCTAACATAAACAAGCAGCTCACATGTAGCAAAAATATAGGAGCCAAGGAACTAATCTCATATAAAACTCAGAATCTACACAAGAATGAACATTAAAAAACTAGATCTAACAGTTAGCAGCATGTGCGCTTATGACAAGGAAAAAAGATTTCCATACAAAAATTACTAAATTTGGTCCCAACTTTTTTTACAGGTTGCATATATTGCAATATCCATCATCAACGTATCTTTGAATTCCCAGGCTCCAGCAATAAAAACTTATATCCACAGAAGCTATCCAACTGCATAGACCATTTTCAATCTAAAAATACAGGAAAAATCACAATACTTCGAGAGCTGATATAAGCGGTTTTGACACTCCTAGAGGACATGTAACAGGTGTTATACCAACCTGACATTTCCCAGCATATGTACTTAGAGTCACCAATTCAATTGGCAGTTTAAAGGATTCAAGAAACATATTATAGCAACATCTTGAAAACTGCTTGAAGCAATTCCTTATGAGCTGATAGATAGATTCTAACAAAGTGCTAGTATTGGACTTGAATCAATAACAGGTATCATCATGAAGTTAATGCCAACTAAACTATAATGCAGACACCATAAACATCTCAATGTAAGTTTCATTCATCAACAAGTGCAAGAACTCAATACCAAAACACAACAGATATTTCAGTAATCCCATCAAGATTTTTTCTACAATTTCTACACTTTAAAGCACACAATCATTTTCTTTGGGAAAAATTCATATAACCAGGATGATACTCCAGCCATGCCTTACCAACACTAAATATCTTTGCTTGTTCATAGAAGAATTAGCCAAAAAATGACTAGCCCACATGAGAGCAACATCAAACCTGAAAGCATAAATTCCTAATAAAACCTAAGCATGTTGTAGAAATCTGCAAGACTCGAACTTTACACAAACATGCTGAAATACAACAAGCAAAATCTATCTTAAATAGAAAACCCAGAAGAGTTACACTGATTCTCGTTCTTACTTGTGTATAACGTTGTGATTTTGGAGAAACTGAGGTGAGGAAGAGAGTTTTGCTTGGCGAAAGGCTAGTGCTTTATTAGTTTTTCAGCAGGAGCTGTGATTTTTCACAGCAGAAGAAAGGCGGGGATTTTAGCCGGTGGTAGTGTTGGGAATTGAGAGCAATTATCAAGGATAAAATAGGAAACCAGGTAGCGAAGTCTTAAGCGACATGCCGTTTATATCAACTGAAGTTAACTACATGTAGTTCCCAGTTAGTTAAATTGCCTTTCCGTAAACTACATGTCATTCATTCCAAATTTGCTTACAGTTTCTCCCACTCTCAATTATTTCCTCTCCTGCCATGATAGTATTCATTTTTTTTAATCTGTATTTTTTACAATTTTAATTTCATCATATTTTTAGGTTTATATTTATTGTAAATTAAATTTTATAATTTTTTATAATTTATTTTTTATGAGGTTATATACTATGACCAAAACTACAAATTTGATGGATTAATTCAAATTTTTTTTAATTTTATTTTTTAACATTGAGTTGATTGAAAATTAGGTTTCATGATTTGTTTCGGTCTGGTTTCTATGAGGTTATCTCATCTCATGACTCGTGTCACGAGTTTAGCGAGTTAATCTTGATTGACTTGAATTATTTTTTATGTTTTTTTAATTAATTTTTTTTTCAATCTTATCTTTCAACATTTGATTGATTAAGAATTAAACTTTACAATTTATATCAATTTATTTTTTATTGGGTTATCTTAGTTTGTACCCGAGTTACGAGCTTAATAGGTTAAACCGGGTTGACTCGGGTCATTTCCTTGAGTCCTTTTTTAATTAATTTATTTTTCAGTTTTATCATTCAATATTGAATTTATTGAAAATTGATTTTCATAATTTGTTTTGATTTGCTTACTATAGGGTTATCATAATCTCATAACTTGGTATATGGATTGACAATTGACCCGAATAGATATAATATGCTGTCATCTCAATATTTATTAAAACAATATCATCTTAAATATTTATTTTAAGTCAAAATATATTTTTATTGATTATTCTGATTGTCTTTAAACCTGTTAAGATGACTAAATCATATTATATCAATTTCTATATGGTTTAATTTTTTTTATATTAAAAAAAATATTAGTAACATTTAAATATTTTATTTTACATTAAAAAAATTCATCGACTAGCAACATGACGCAAAACAAAATGATGTGTGCACGCCAGTTTATAATGTACTTGTATCTCGGAAAAATCTGATGGTATTAATTCGAGAAATTATTAAATAAGCATACGTATTCATCCCTAGCAAAAAAATTCTAATAATATTAACACCGGAGAAATTATTACACGAATTAATGCAGTTCAGGAGAACAAAACATTGATACATAATTTCGTGCTGGATTCTGCAGGGAGAAAACCGACATGACAGCATCACCATTGTTTGCCTTAGTGCTGGCCTTGTGAGATAAGAAGAGAAAGGAAAAGTAAAATCAAACTAGAAATGGTCTTAATCTCAATAAACAGCTATTGAATCATCGTTCCTCAAGCAAACATCCTTAATTCAGAAGCATGATTATTTGTTTTTAGGTTCTGTTGGGTCTCAATTATCAGCAGAGATAAAGAATGTTCAGAAGCGTCATGGTTTTTGAATGTGCAAAACTTCTAGTATAATGCTTCTTCTTCTTCTTCTTCTTCTTCTTCTTCTTCTTCTTCTTCTGTTGGAGCTCACCATAGAAGTAAGAAAAGAAGCCCCACAGAGACAGAACAAGAGAAATTGCCTTTTCAGCATGGAACTTCTCATGGTAGAACAGCACAGCTAGAGACTCTGTCACTGGCAGCAGGGTGGCAATTATAATACCAGAAAGCAATGAGGAGCCGCAGAAAGTCACACCAATGGCTCCCATGAAGAAGCATTGCCACAAGATTGCACTAAAAATAATCGCCACGTGATATTTTTCTTGCCCGAGTTCACATGCACTTGCCTCCTTTGGAATTTCCTGCATTAAAAAGTAAAAGACACTCTCCGAAGGATTGGATTGCCTACATTAATAAGCAACTAATTATTATGTGTGCGTGTACGAGCATGTATGCCGTAGAGACTGACCTGAAAGTCCTTGTGTACAACATCCCAGCAGCACAGAATGCAGTCGCGAAGAAAGACATAACCATCTGAATCTCCACAACCAAAGTATAGGTGATGGTTTGCTTAGCTTTTTTGTATGTCCGCTCAACTACTGGTAGCACAAACCCATAAAGTGCTGCAGTTCCAAGAGTCATGAAAACTCCCAAGAAGTACTGCTTGTTGGTTTCATGAGCAGGGCGATCGGAACTTGTGTGAAGAACTAGTATAAGTGTATAACAGCTCCAATGGTCAACAAGAAAATTGCATTGATGGTAAAAGATGGGAACTTTTGCTCGACCAAAACAAAAGCAAATCCAGCAGTATAAGCTAACTGGGTGGCAATTATAAAAGCAGAAGTGGAAACAGGAAGGAGAGAAACACCATAGGCGGAAAAGAAATCATCCAAGGCCAGTAAGAACACCGAGAACAGCTGAAGCTAGGAAGAGCCTAGGGCTTACATAGAAGAGCTTGGTCGTAGCACCCTCCTTGCTTCGGCGAAACATGTATGAAACAATGAGAGGAAATAGGACAAATGGCCAACCAACAGTTTGCAGAAAGCTTGATATCCAAGCACTCTTGCTACCCTTCAAGAAATTATAGCCGCTGGATAAGAGGGCCGCCGCAGTTTCCGAGGGCCAGCAATGCACCATTCAATATGAGTAGGGATTTCTTCAGGACTTCATTCATTTTCTCTGCTTCTGCTAATGTTGGGTTACTACTACTGCTATTCTCCATCTCTGTGTGCCCACTCTTTAGGCCTTAACAATCACTGCAAATCATAAAATGGGACTTCGAGAAAATGATATTGGAAAAATATTCTAAACAGGATTATGAGGTTTGAAATCTAACTTAGCTGCAATTGACAGGTTAAAATTCTTCGAAGAGACAATGGACCTTTATTTTGCAGCTCCCTAACACTCTTATCGATTGCAGTAACCTAAATGGAAAATGAACACCTGCAAGGCCATCACTCAATATTAAACTTTTATTTTAATACATGACTTGCTAGAATCGGTGAAGCAAAAAAAAAAAAAAAGAAGAAGCATAGACTTACCTCTGTTGAACTTAAAAATGGGCAAATCAGGATTTCCTAGGCTGCCTGACAATCACTACCTCAACATCAAATGACACCTGAAGAGCAAAGAACAGCCCAAAAACCCCATTTGGAGAAATGGAAAAACAAGGATGAAAAGAAAAATATAGGCCTTCATCAAGCATTAATCTTTGAAGTTAATTTTGTTTGGTAGGATGACTCTTCATGACACTGTAAATTGGAGAAGATCCAGCGTGGCAGATCTCTGCTTTTACATCAAACAATTATATTATTACAGAAAACTCTAAATGAGATGCGAAAACTACACCCACTGTATACCAAGACATATTCTACTTGGACTGTGGATTTTCTCATTTATGAAGACTTGGATTGGGAGTATTTTTGTTTTTTACATTATCATTTTACCTTAGATTGAAAAAAATTAAAAGCCTTTATGTAAAGATATTTTAGTCTTTTTATATGCTTATTAGTAATTAAAAAATTGAACGGGCAGTCTCTTTTTAATTTTAATTGTGTAGTTAAAAAAACTATTGTACCTCAAGATAAAAAAAAATTAGACCCGTTGATCAAGGGATTTTTTTTGACATTTCACGAACTTTTAAATAGTAAAGATACTTCTTTACCTTAAAGAAGAAAATAATTGAGTTGTTAGCCAAGAGTATTTTGGGGTTTTCACTTCTTAAGCTATAGAAAAAATAAGCATTTACCCTTATAAAAGACAAAAGGTCATTTATGCATCGAGGGGTGTTTTGGTATTTTTACATTGGTTTATTTGTTATTTTCAAGTTAACGATGGACATTTTAGTTATTTTTCATTGACTTTTTTTTATTATTTGAAAAGGTGCTGGCGTATATGGTTATGCATTAGCTCGTTGGTGGTGTTTGTGTTCTTTAAGCGACGCGTGTGACGCCATCGGTTGTCCAAACTTGGTCCTCCATCGTGTTCCTAGAAGTGACACCACATCCTCGCTCTCATGGTGGAGTGTGTGACAGTAATTGATGAGCGGTTTATCGTCAGTCGGTGTTTCTCTTTTTTCCTTCCTTCTTCTCTCTCTCTCTCTCTCTCTAAGTAAGTACATGTATGTCCTCTTTTTTTTTTCAATTCCAATCCTTATGTTTTGGACGATTTAATTTTATCCTTGGTCCTTTTACAAAAAAAATTTATGATTTCAATTCAGTCTTTAAATTATAATTTGTCATATATTTTTTTTTCAATTCAATCTTTATTCTTTTGATTTCTCATTTTGATTATTGACTCTTTTGTTAGAGTTTGTTGGTTTTCAATTTTGTCTTTCAATCAACATTTATGTTTTTTTTTTTAATTTTTCCCTCATACTTTTGATTTCTTTTTCCTTTCGTTTTTTTTTCAATTTAACCCTTCAATTTAATTTTTTTAGATGCCCTCGTTTTTTTAATTTTAATTTTACCCTCATTCTTTTAATTATATTTTTTATGTGGTCGATTTTTTTCCCGATCACACCCTTCGGTGTTTGATTTTTCAGGATTATATTTCATCATTTTTCTATTTTTCATGCTTTTGATTTAATCATACAAGTCACATGTTTTAAGTGTTAATATGATTAGTTTTCCCCTCATTTTCTTTTATGATTTTATCATTCTATATTTTTTTTTGAAAAAATAGTTTTGTTGTTATCTTCAATTTCTATTCAATTGGTTTGTCTCGATCTCATTACTTAGACCACGAGTTTCACAAGTGTAACACCTCATCTCACTAGCAAGATATTATCCGCTTTGGCCCACAGGCCTCACGAATTTGTTTTTGGCCCCAAAACGCATCTTACTAGTCAAGGTAAACATGCTCATATAAGACCCTCCCCCAAGTCCTCACTTGCCGATGTGAGATATTACAATTCACCCCCCTTAAGGAGCCCGACGACCACGTCAGCACCATCGGACAGCCAATGAGCCGGGTTTTAATACCAAATGTAACACTCCACCCCACTAGCAAGATATTATCCGTTTTGGCCCACGGGCCTCATGGATTTGTTCTTGGCAGCCACACATGGCCCCAAAATGCATCTTAGTAGTCAAGGTGAGCATGCTCATATAAGGCCCTCCCCCAAGTCCTCACCCGCCGATGTTGGATATTACAACAAGTCTTTTTTGGATGAAGATTTTTTTTTGTTTTGTAATTAATTTTTGCAGATTTTTTATTTTATTGTATGCCGATAAGTTTTGTTTTGTAAAAAAAATAGTTATTTTAAAATAATATTTTGAATATGTTCATCCATGCATATATATTTTTTTCCTTTTATTTTATTAACTCAGTTTCATATGTGTTTTTATTTCTATTATCTTTAATTGATTTTAATAAATAAGTTCAATGGACACAAACAAGCAAATTATCTTGATCTACATTCATCTCTCAATTTTTTCGCTTTCTCTTTTAGTTATTATTAACGACTTTTTTTTATTTATATGCATAGATTATTATTAGATGTTTGGATAAACTTTTTGATTTATACTTAGAATTCTTTTTATGTAAAAATACATATCAAAATAGCCTTTTTAGTCGAGTGTTTTTCTTAAAATAAAATTATAACCTGTTGTGGAGCGCAGGTCAGATCAAATTTTTATTTCTCTCTAATTGCTTTTTGCTTCTTTTTTTTTCATGAATTCATTTTTAAACATTTGATTTATTAGAGATTCAGTTTCATATGATCTTATCATTCTACAATTGTTTTTGTTTTTCTAAAAATATTGGTTTGGTGATTATTTTCAATTTCTTTTCTATGGGTTTATTTTGATCTCATGATCCAAGTCACAAGTTTTGCATGTCATTTTTTAATATAAGGGTTTTTTTATAATTATTTTGTTTGAGTTTGATTTTTCAAGATATTATCCTAATTCATTTATAATTCTTTTTTGATTTATACAAACGAAATTTATTTTTAAAAATAATAAATATTTATTTTTAAATAATATTGTTGATTTGTTTGGCCTTGAATATTTTTTATAAGACGTGAGTTTGTTCGGTCATTTTTATTAGTGTTTATCTTTTAGGTCATAAATTTTTTAGGATGTCAATATATCTTTTATTGATTAAGTAAACAAACTTAGTGAACATTGTCATAATCCAATTTTTGACCATTTTTTATTATTATTATTATTATTATTATTAATTTATTTATTGAAAAGGATAAAAAAAATGATGATAAAAAAATAATAATGATGAAAAAACAAGTAAAATGAAATAAATGAAGAATGAATTAAAATTTGAGTTAAGGGCAACATGATTGGAAGTTTTGGGGTTTAATTAAACTTTGAAATTAATCTAATTAAGCTTGGAATTAATTTAATTAATCAAGTCAAGGGTTTAATTGAAGAATGGATAAGTTTTGAGACTTAATTAAGCTTGGAATTAATTTAATTAATCCAATCAATGTTTTAATTGGAGAATTGATAAGTTTTGAGACTTAATTAAGCTTGGAATTAATTTAATTAATCCAATCAAGGGTTTAATTGGAGAATTGATAAGTTTTGAGACTTAATTGGACTTGGATTTAATTAAATTAATGGAATCAGGGACTTAATTGAAGAAATAGCAAAGTTTGGGGTTAATTGGGGGCAAAATTGCAACAGATTAAAGTCCAAGGATTAGCTTGTAAAAAGTACCGAAATACAGGGGTCCAATTACAATTTACAAAGAAGTTTGATTGCACGATTTCAGAACTTCAGTGACCAAATTGAAAATGGTCATTCCCATCGCACAAACGGCGTCGTTTCTAGAAATCAGCCGTCGCCTTCTTCGTCTCCTTCCACAGGAACGGTTTCTGTAGTAATGGCTTTGAAGCCGTTTCAATTGTAGAGATGTTTGGCATTCTCTGGCTATAAAGCTAGAGAAGATGAGAGAGCGCATGGGGAGGAGGAGAAAAAAAAAGGAATCACAGAGAGGGAAAAAGAAAGGGTAGAACCGAGGGGGGAAGGAACCACAGAACCGGGAGGGACTAAAAAGAAAAAAGGAAAGAGCAGACTTTGGTTCCCCTGGTTTCTTCTCAAAGAAACAGAGGAGACGAACGAACAAGAAGAAAAACTGGGGGGGTTGGACTGAAAAGGAGAAGAAAAACTGGGAGAAGAAACCGGAGAAAAAGCCAGCGTTCCCAGCTTTGCTTTCGTCCCCAGAACGCAAACGTAAAACAAAAAAAAAAACTGGTGAAAAACCAGAGGAAAGTGTGACCATTGTCTGAGCCCTCTCCAGCACCGGAGAGAGAGATGGAGGAAGGACCAGAAAGGGAGAGCAAAGGGGGACAGAGAAGAACTAAGAAAAACAGAAGCACAGAGACAGAGAGAATAAGAAATAAACACGGAAGAGACAGAGCAGAGAGGACGTAGCGTCGGCCAGCCAGAGCTCCACCATCGTCTTCATCGCCTCCACTAGACCAGGTAAGTTCTTCCTTCTCCTTGCTTTGTAAATTATAGCTTTCATTTGTTGTGCAAAGGTAAAATAATTACCTCGTTACTGTTTCAACAGTACCCAACCAGTCACTGACTTGGGCCAGTGACCGGGTTGGGCTGGGCTGGGTCTAGCCCAGCCCATATGGGCTGAGCTGGACCCAACCCCCCAAAAAATAGAAAAAATAAAAAATAAACAGAAAAATAAAAAAAGTAGAAAAAATAAAAAATAAAAAATGTGTATGCATGAATAAAAATAATGTAAATTTATTGGTTTATTCACTGACGCCAGAGTCAGGAATAAAAATACCGGTTTAAATTTATATTATTTTTATTCGTTGTATTTTATTTTATTTAGTTAGAAAAATAAAAAAAATATATGTGCATGCTTAAAAATAAATTTTTTTACCGAGCGCTTGAGTAGGGAATAAAAAATATAGATCTAATTTTTTTTATAGCTACTTAATATTTACCAACGCCAGAGTTGGAGATATTCGTAGTTGAATATTCACTGACGCCAGAGTCAGGAATATTATAAGCAAATTACCATAGTGTAAACTAATAAACATTTAGCAATTTAAGACAAAATCAGTAATACAGTCTGCCTCAGGCAGAATGTTTAAGGGACGATAATATCTTTCCTTTTACGTAACCAGTCCCGTACCATAGAATCTCTGTTGATCAGTTAGGGTTTTTAGTGACCATAATACTAGGTGGCAACTCCTTAAACAAGACATTTTCCCCTAAAAAAACAAGATGCCAGAAATATGTTCTTTTTCCACAATCTAGAATTATTTGTGAGCCGCCGCGATGTCGGATGTGACAAACATAATCGAGTGAATGTCTTATTTTGTATAATTAAATATCTTAATCTGCATTCATCTCTTAATTTTCTCAATCTCTCTTTTGGTTATTGTCAATGATTTTTTTCTCATTTATTTATATAAATTATTATTGATTTATTTAATTAAATGCTTGCATTGACTTTTCAATTTACACTTTAATTTTTTTTAAGTTAAAAAACATAAAAAAACAACCTACATATCCAATATTTTTTGGGAAAAAAACCCACGACATAACGCGAGTTAAATGATTAGTTTGACTGCTATGCAGAGTAGAAACGAATTAGAACTTTGTCTTTTTGGTATAAATATTTTAATTTGAGAGGTTGTGTTGATTACTATAACAGGGGAGACAAACACTAAGAGTATGAGATATAGAACAAAAGTTTGCTTCAAAACTGTTTTTACAGATTTATTTTTTGTCTTTCTTCATCTCTCTAACTAAATATATTTTTATTTTTTAGATAGTATGTGATTACTATCACATGATAAAAGAGATAAAAATATTTTTAGTTGAAAAGATAGAGACATAAAAATAAATTTGTTCCTTGATAAGTTTAGAGTGAGTTTCTATAGTTTCAAAACAGGAGGTATAAAGAGGGCATGTCTTCAAATACAATATTTTTTATTCATAAAATATCATTGTAAAAAACTCTCAATTCTAAAATTATCAAACTAATATATGTATGGATAAAAATAATTATTATCATAATTTTAAAAACTTAACTTGGAGGTCAATACGGAACAAGGTCCAGGTCATAGTTCGGGAGGGTCAACTTGGATTGACTTAGGTAAAAGTAAGAATAAAAATTATTATTATTATAATTTTAAAACCCGACCCAGGGTTGATCTAGGACAAAGCTTAGGTCATGGATTTGAAGAGTCAACTCAGATTGACTGGGTTCATATAAGGATAAAAAAAAAGTTATTATTATAGTTTTAAAACACGACTCGAGGGTTTACTCGAAACAAGGTTCGGGTCACGAATCGGGAGGGTGAACTGGGTTGATTTATGTCAACATATAGATAATAATAATTATTATTATAATTTTAAAATTCAATTTAGGAGTTAAACACTAAGACAAGGAAATTGACCCAAAATCTTTTTTTTTAATAATAATAATCAAAGTACTTCGTTTAGACAAAAACAATTTTAAAAAATCAACATGTTTTTTATCTATATTTTATTCTAGATCGAACCAGATTTTTACCCCATGAAGTCAGATCAATTTTCCCTTTATATTTTTAAATTTAGATTAGTTCAGGTACATATCTTGGGTCAGCTGGGCATCACATCAACCTGACTGGAGAGCTCCCTAGAGGTAAGAAATGATGCCTCAGGGAGATAAAACAAGAGAAAGTCCTGTTTTTTGACATGAAATTTCTCACGGTGGAAAACAACAGCTAAAGCCCCTGTCATTTGCAGCAGGGCAGCCAGTGTAACAGCATGCATGGAACAACGCAAACGAATTGCGTGAAGAAACATAGCTATAAGAGGGCATTGCAAACAAGAAGCACATAATATTTTGCTTTCCTGAGCTCCACTGTCTACATAACAAGCAAGAGTGAGATGTTCTTAGAGTGTGTTTAGTATTGTGGTAGTGGTTGCTTTTCAAATAGTTTTTTATGTCGAAATACAAGTCAATGATGTTTTTTTATTTTTAAAAAAATTATTTTTAATATCAGCACATCAAAACGATCTAAAAAATACAAACCGCACTCAATTTTAATAAAAAAAAAATTAAAATTTGATCAAACGCATGTTCAAACCCGAGAGCCAAACAGGCTCTTAAGACCTTAAGACCGACCCATTACAATCACATTCTTCATCCATTCATTTTCGCATTCATGAAATCATAGAAGTATCATTATTACCTTCATGGTTTGGTTAAACTGCTGGATCGAACTCGATCCAAGCAAGATTTCCCATCCAGCTTGTTGCTTTGCTGAAGTTCCAGGTAGTCTTTGTATTTCATGCCAACGTATGCTGCTGGTTCATTGCCTTTACTGCTCACTAATAACTCTGTTGCTGGGCTAACGACTGAGTCTAGTGATGGTCCATGTATCATAGCTATGGATATCCTTGTAGCCTTGCTGTTCACCATTGCTCGGTGCAGAACACTCTTGTACCTTCCATTGCTCAAAATCTAGTAACAAAAAAACACGAACTTCACATTTTTAACAGGATTATTAAGCCTTAGGAATCTTGGATCGACTCCAAGCCTAACTGTAATAAAGGATAACATGACCAGGAAGTCAGAATGCACCTCGAGGTGATCTCCAGTGTTAACCAGGAAGGAGTTGGGGAGGGCACAGACATTGACCCACTTCCCTTCGTGTTGAATTTGAAGGCCACCAATTCCATTGTAGATTAGAAGTGTCAACAAGCCATGATCTGAATGAGGGGGCAAGCCTATTGCAAGCTCTGGCTGTGGACAAGTTGGATACAAGTTTGCAACAAATATTTGTTTCCCCTGTTCCAAATTCAGTGCCTTGTCTATATAGCTTCCTTCCAATCCCAAACTTTCGGATATTCCTTTCAGTAACCCCCTTGCTACTTCTCTAACTCTTTGGGAGTACTCTAATGAAATCTCACTGCATAAAAAAAGATCCAACCAAAAACTTGAAATTCTATAAGCTTAAGATTCCTCTACTTTAATCATGATTTTTCTCACAACATTCTGTCTTATCTCAAAAGAAAAAGAATATCTTTTCACCTTTGAATTCACTTGAAAGGAACACGCATTAGAACTAAAAGCTACTAATGAAGGGGGTGATTATCGTTTTATTTACCTTAGGCCAGCAGGTTTGGTAGGTGAGTAGAACACAGGATGTACAAAGAACTTAAGAAAATCCCTCCAATAGAAAGCCTTTTCCACTGAAACATTACAGCTGGTGCCAGACCTTATTGGGTCCAATACATGGTTCCCTTTAAACTCTTGCTTCTCGTCTTCTGGCAGATCAAAAAAACCTTTACACCCATCAAGTATCGAGCTGAGAAGGTTCTCTGGCACCCCATGATTGATCACCTAATAATTAAGAAATATGAAGGATGGAAGTCTCATTTACGTTATAAATCAAAGAAAAAAACCTAGTTCTCTTGCTCTGTTTTTCGCATTTGCATTCTCCAGTTATATATCTAATAACTTTTACTTATATTTAATAGTTTGTTTAAAGTTTTTTACAAATGAATACGTGTAACAAAATACAGAGCATGGCATGCACTTGTCAACTAGTTCAGTCCTCAAAGTTGCTGAGAGAGTCATTCGACAACACGTCAAGCCATCAAAGATCAAATTTCTATAACACGAAGAGCTTTACTTGCTACATGAAAAGAGATGAGATATACCATGAAGAAGCCCCAGTCCTGACAGGCTCTGCCAAGTTCATGAACTATCTTAGACCGTTGATCGGGAGTGCCTGAAATAAGAAGAGAGTAATCTATGACAGGAATGGATCCTTCTGGGACACAAATTACCTGGTCATGGAGATCAGGAGCGAAGGTGCGAGTAGCGGGGATGGAGGTGAGACCAGGAGATTCAGCTAACGTTTTGATGCTTGTTATCTTGGTAGGTTGACTAGGAAATGCTTGGGAGGGAAGAAGGGAAGCTGTTTCAGCTGCCATTGAGAGAGGGATAGGAAGTGAGAGAGAGCTGAATGATTTGGATGTGGGAATGCACACTCATCTAATTAAGGCAATATGATAGGTATCATTTTTGTATATGGACATAGGACTTGCTTGTCCGGTGGCTTCACGTCAACTGGCAATTTTCAAGCTTTGTTTCTCTGTCCTTTCATCAAGTGTGGACAAGGACAAGGTTGTCCCACAGTTGGTAATTTGCAAATTTGTTTAAGAGATGGTGAAGTCCCACAGTTGTGGACTAAAGTAACCTTTATGATTAGTAATATCTTCGGTTTTTTTAATGTTAAATTATGTTTTTTAAATTTTTTATTTTTTTAAAAGGTTTTAAATTAATATTTTTTAGTGTTTTTTTATTATTTTGATGTGTTAATATAAAAAATTAAAAAATATTTTAATATATTTTCAAGAAAAAAAACTTTGAAAAACAACGTCTAACACATTTACAAATAGGCTCTTTAGATGTTTTTTAAAAATGTGTTTTTTTTTAAAAAAATATTAAATTAATTTTTTTAGTATTTTTTTGATAATTTTAATGTACTAATATTAAAAATAAAAAAAAAAAAAAAATTATTTAAATATATTTTTAAATAAAAAATATTTTTTTAAAAATAATTTACATCTTAATACTAAACATTTAAAGCATTGTAAAGATATAAAAAACCTCTTATTTATTTATTATTATTGTTATTATTAAGATGCTCGATACATTGAACCCGAATAGGAAGAGAAGTGGAAATTTCTTTGTTCTTTCATGGAGTGAGATATTTAATAGGTAAAATTAGGTTAAATCTTTTAAAGTTTTTTATATTTATAATATAGTTTTTTTTTTGTTTTTAACTTTTTTTTAATTTAATGATATGAAAACAAAAATAAATGCTTATAAAATTGAACACTAACTAAATATCTCGATGTTTGTTTAAGACTACAATAATTTCATAAAAAACAAACCAAAATAATTTATAAAGACCAAATCAAAATCAACATAATATTAAAAAATAAAATTAAAAAAAAAGCTAAAAATGATTCAATTGAAGGGAAAATGTAAAAAAAAAAAAAAAGATCGCTCCTTCACTATTTATATGGACAGTGAAGAAGTTGGGTTCACCTCATAGTTTTAGTAGAGTAGATAACAAAAATAGATATTCATAAATTGAGCATCAACATAATAACAAAATGTTTGTTTGAGATTAAAATAAATTCATAAAAAACAAACCAAAAAAATTACAAAGATCAATTCAAAATCAATATAATATTGAAGAATAAAATTGAAAATAAAAATATTAAAAAAATTCAATTAAAAGAAAATATATATATATATATATTAGAACTTAAAAAAAAAAAAAGTAGAGGTAGCTCTTTCAATGTCCATATGAACAAAGAATGAGTGGGATTCACCCAAATTATTTTAGTAGAGTTGGTAAAATGTTCTTGCCAAATATGTGTCTTAGTAACTATAATTTTAACTTCTAAAATAACTATTTTTTATGTTCTTTTCAAAATAATAATAAGATGAAACTGAAATAAAAACAAATTAAAGCTATGTTTTGAGAAATTTGTTTTATCTTAAATTGGTTCAAGTCTATACTTTAAAATATATATTTTCTTATATAATATATTTTAAAGATCTAACTTGCCATATCTATAATTACCATATTTTTTAGTTCTTCGTACATATCATTAATTGTGAAGTTATTTAATCATAAAACAATAATGCAATACATAAAATAATGTAATAATAAATGATTTATAGTACATTATTTTTGGTACCATTAAAATTTAGGATTATTATTCATTGAGTAACTTATACATAAAATTCTCAATATCTACCGATTCAAGTTTGTAATGAAAAAACAATTATCACTTGTATGTTAAGAAAATGAAGTCATAGTACTTAGGCTTAACTTTTCTTTCTTGTATGTCCTTTTTTTTATAAGAAATTAAAAAATATACATTTTAATAATTATTTTTAATTTTAGAAAAAAAATTTATTAAGGTCATGAAAGATTTTTTTTATTTCAATTTCAATTTTTTTAAACTAATTTCAGGATATTTTGGGTTGAAAAATTAATTTACTGAGATTTTAAAGGTGTTTTTTAGAACCCATCACAAATAATTTTCTTTTTCTATTTATTTATTTGGTGACTTTCATGTGAGGGTTTAAAAACTAGTTTTAAAATATTATTAAACCCAACCAGATCCATGACAAATTACACAAATTTAACAGGTTAACTTGAATTTTTTTAGTCGATATAAGATATCGTTATCTCAATATTACAAAAACTTTTAAGTCAACCCGATTTTGATTGGATTGTTTGAGTCGTCTTTAGACCCGCAAAGTCTATCAAATCACATAAAAATTTAAAATTTAGGAGAGGCGAAGAGCTGAGTTGAGAGGTTTCTGTATTGACATGCTGGACGGAGTTCAATGACACCGCAAAAGAGTTCCCCTTGATAATGCGCGAGTGTTGGATCGTTTGTATTTTTTTAATAAACTCACATCAAAATTATCATATTGTTATTTTTTTAAAAATTAATATTAAAAAGTTGTTAATGCAAGTTCTGATAATACAAAGACAAAGATCTTGAGCTCACAATTAAAATGCTACATGTTAATAAATGTTAAATAGAGTTTTGATAAAAAAAATCCATGATCTTGAATTTATAATAATAAAAAATTTCTCGCTAATAGTAAACACGATAACAACAAAAAATTCTCTTTTATGTTTATTTTTCTATTGTTATGACAGTATTTTAAATAAAAATTATGTTTGAGAAAAAAAATGAAAGCCTTTTATTTTAAATAATGAATATAATATGTGTTATAATTAATAAAATAAACTATAAATTAAATCTTAGTTAAACCAAAAATTTATTAATTTAATATTTTTAAAGCCAAATACACTTTTAAAATATAAATAAAATATTTTAAAAGAAGGTACTCGACAAAAGATTCTGGAAGTTCATGGATTATTGTTTTAATGGATACTGACTTGAATTTTGGGTACCATTCCTGAATCTGGCAACAATTCACATCTTCTTCTTTCATTATCCCTGGTTTAATTGCTTCTCCTGCTATCTGGTATAGAACAAGATATGCACATCATTAGCAACTATCATATATTATTCCATCATATATTCTGTTCTTTCAACTCAATCTACTAATAGATGGGATTCCTTGACTCTTACAAGGTCACTTCTGAAGAAAATGATGTGATCAACCACCAGTTCAAGGTTGTGTTCCCACATAAATCATGCAACAATTCTCCTCTTGTTGTGTTTCCATTCCATAAACGATAAAATCATGTTAAACTAAAATTCTTTGCGTATCCCTTGTCAAAGCCTTCACTATGGAACCTAACATAAACAAGCAGCTTTCATGTAGCAAAAATATAGGAGCCAAGGAACTAATCTCATATAAAACTCAGAATCTACAGAAGAATGAACGTTAAAAAACTAGACCTAACAGTTAGCAGCATGTGCGCTCATGACAAGGTGAAAAGATTTCCATACAAAAATTACTAAATTTGGTCCCAACTTCTTTTACAGGTTGCATATATTGCAATATCCATCATCAACGTATCTTTGAATTCCCAGGCTCCAGCAATAGAAACTTATATCCACAGAAGCTATTCAACTGCATAGACCGTTTTCAATCCAAAAATACAGGAAAAATCACAATACTTCGAGAGCTGATATACGCGGCTTTGACACTCCTACAGGACATGTAATAGGTGTTATACCAACCTGACATTTCCCAGCATATGTACTACTAAGAGTCACCAATTCAATTGGCAGTTCAAAGGATTCAAGAAACATATTATAGCAACATCCTGAAAACTGCTTGAAGCAATTCCTTATGAGCTGATAGATAGATTCTAACAAAGTGCTAGTTTTGGACTTGAATCAATAACAGGTATCATCATGAAGTTAATGCCAACTAAACTATAATGCAGACACCATAAACAGCTCAATGTAAGTTTCATGCATCAACAGTGCAAGAACTCAATACCAAAACACAACAGATATTTCAGTAATCCCATCAAGATTTTTTCTACAATTTCTACACTTTAAAGCACACAATCATTTTCTGTGGGAAAAATTCATATAACCAAGATGATACTCCAGCCATGCCTTACCAACACTAAATATCTTTGCTTGTTCATAGAAGAATTAGCCAGAAAATGAATAGCCCACATGAGAGAAACATCAAACATGAAAGCATAAACTCCTAATAAAACCTAAGCATGTTGTAGAAATCTGCAAGACTCGAACTTTACACAAACATGGTGAAATACAACAAGCAAAATCTGTCTTAAATAGAAAACCCAGAAGAGTTACAGTGATTCTCGTTCTTACTTGTGTATAACGTTGTGATTTTGGAGAAACTGAGGTGAGGAAGAGAGTTTTGCGTGGCGAAGGGCTAGTGCTTTATTAGTTTTTCAGAAGGAGCTGTGATTTTTTACAGCAGGAGAAAGGCGGGGATTTTAGCAGGTGGTAGTGTTGGGAATTGAGAGTAATTATCAAGGATAAACGAGGTAGCGAAGTCGTAAGCGACATGCCGTTTATATCAACTGAAGTGAACTACATGTAGTTCACTGTTAGTTTAAATTGCTTTTCTGTAAACTTCATGTCATTCATTCAAAATTTGCTTGCAGCCGCTCCCACTCTAAAGTTATTTCCTCTCCTCATGTAATACTATTTTTTTTAATCTTTATTTTTCTTTACAATTTCAATTTCATCATATTTTTTAGGGTTTAGATTTACTGTAGATTGGAATTTATAATTTTCTTAATTTATTTTTTATGAGATTATTTTATACTTATAATCACGACTATATGTTTGATTAAGTAACTTGATTTTTTTTTCTAATTAATTTTTTTTTAATTTTATCTTTTAATATTGGATCGATTTGAAATTAAATTTCATGATTTATTTCGGTCTGGTTTCTAACCCATCTCATGACTCGAGTCACGAGTTTGACGAGTTAATATTTGAAGTTAATTTTGTTTGGTAGGATCACTCTTCTTAATACTATAACATGAATAAGATCTGGTGTAACAGATTTCTGCTTTTACATCAAACAATTATATTGTTATTGAAAACTCTAAATTACGTGGGAAAACTATTGTGTGTATCCATTATAGATCAAGACACAATTGATTGTGGACTGCGGATTTATTCATTTCCAAAGGCTTAGGGTGGGGTTTTTTTTTTTTCACAAAAAGTAACACTACCATTCTGCCCTATAATTGAAAAAAAGTATAAGTATTTGATTTAAGGATATTTGGTCTTTTTTATATGCTTATTAGTAGATAAAAGTTTGAACGAGAATATGTTAGTTTTTTTAATTTTAATTATACAATAAAAAAACTATTAAACTTGTTGACCAATGGCTTTTTTGATATTTCACAATCTTTTGAATAGTAAGGTAAAAAATTATTGACTTGTTGCTAATGGCATTTTAGGGTTTTCACTTCTTAAGCTATAGAAAAAAAATATACATTTACCTTTAGAAAAGACAAAAGGTCATTTATGCATTGAGGGGTGTTTTAGTACTTCTAAATTTGTTTATTTGTTATTTCCAGGTTAATGAGTGACATTTTAATAATTTTCCATTGATTTTTATTTTATTTTTTTATTTGAAAAGGTGCTAGCACGTGTGGTTATGTACTATCGCGTTAGTAGCGTTCACGCTTTTTAGACGGCGCGTGCGACAACACTAGTTGTCCAAACCTAGTCTTCCACCATGTGTCTAAAAGCATCATCATGTCCCCTTTCTCCTGGTGTAGTGCGTGATGGTGGTTGATTGACGGTTTATCGTTGGTCGACGTTTCTATTTTTTCTTCCTTCTTGTCTCTATCTCCTAGAGTAAGTAGAATATTTGTCCTCTTTTCTTTTTATTCTTTTTTCAATTCTAGTCTTTATATTTTGGACGATTTAATTTTGTTTTTGACCATTTTATAAAAGTTTTTTATGATTTCAATTCAGTCCTTAAATTACAATTTGTCATATATTGTTTTTTTTTTCAATTCAATCCTTATTCTTTTGATTTTTTATTTTGACTCTTGGCTCTTTTTTTAGAGTTTTATTGGTTTTCAATTTTGTCTTTCAATCAACGTTTATGTTTTTTTTAATTTAAATCTCATTCTGTTGGTTTCTTTTTCCTTTTGTTAAAGTTTTTTTTCAATTTAACCCTCTAATTTAATTTTTTTAGATGCCCTTGTTTTTTTAATTTCAGTTTTTACCCTTATTCTCTTGATTTTTTTTATGTGGTTGATTTTTTTCTTGATTATATCCTTCGGTGTTTGATTTGTTCGAGATTAGGTTTTGTCATTTTCCTATTTTTCATGCTTTCAATTTAATCATACGTGTCACAAGTTTTAAGTGTTAATGCGATTAGAAATTCTTTTTTCCCTCATTTTCTTTTATAATTTTATCATTCTACAATATTGGTTTTTGAAAAAAAGGTTTTGTAGTTATCTTTAATTTCTATTCAATCAGTTTGTCTTGATCCCATTACTTAGACCACGGGTTTTGCAAGTCTTTATTGGATGATTTTTTTTGTAATTAATTTTTGGAGATTTTTAATTCTATTTTTTAATTTATTTTGTACAGATAAGTTTTGTTTTGTAAAAAAAAAATAATTACTTTGAAATAATATATCGAATATGTCCAGCCACGGATATTTTTCTCCTTTTTATTTTATTAACTCAGTTTCATATGTTTTTTTATTTTTATTATCTTTGATTACTTTTAATAAACAAGTTTAGTGGACATAAATAAGTAAATTATCTTGATTTACATTTATTTTTTAATTTTTCTACTTTCAATTTTAGTTATTATTAATGATTTTATTTATTTATTTGCATAGATTATTATTAGATGTTTGGATAAATTTTTTGATTTACACTTTATAATTATTTTTATGTAAAAAAAAATATCAAAATAGCCTTTGTACTCAAGTGTTTTTCTTTTAAAATCAATTAGGACTCACTACGGAGCACAAGTTAGATCAAACTTTTAATTCACTCTAATTGCTTTTTTTTCACCCTCATTTTTGTTAGATGCTTTTGTTTTCATGAAATCATCTTTGGAACATTTAATTTGTTGAGGATTCGACTTCATATGATTTTATTATTCTGTAATTTTTTTTTGAAAAATATATTGATTTCGTGATTATCTTCAATTTCTTTTCTATGAATTTATCCCGGTCTCATAATCTAGGTCACGGGTTTTGCATGTCATTTTTAAATATAAGGGTTTTTTAGAATTGTTTTGTTTGTGTTTGACTTTTCAAGATATTATTCTAATTCATTTATATTTTTTTATTTATACAAATAAAGTTTATTTTTCAAAATATAAAATATTTATTTTTAAATAACATTGCTAATTTGTTCGCCCTTGCATTAATTTTATAGAACATGAGTGTATTCAGTAATTTTCATTTGTTTTTATCTTTTAGGTTGTGAGTTTTTTAGAATATGGATTTATCTTTTATTAATTAAGTAAACAATCGAGTGCATGTCTTATTTTGTGTGATTGAATACATTGATCTACATTCATCTCTTAATTTTTTCAATTTCTTTTTTGGTTATTGTCAATTATTTTTTCTCATTTATTTACACAACTAATTATTAATTTATTTAGTTAGATACTTGCATTGGCTTTTCAATTTACACTTTAAATTTTTATGTTGAAAAACACATTGAAACTTTTAAGTAGCATTTAATTATTATCTTGTGATAAAATAGACAAAAATGTGTTTACTTTGAAGAGATAAAAATATAAAAATAAATTTGTTCCTTGATAATTTTGGAGTGAGTTTCTATATTTAAAAAACAAGAGGTATAAAAATGGCATATTTTCTAAGACAATGATTTTTATTTTTTATTCATAAAATATCATTGTAAAAAACTCTCAATTCTAAAATTATCAAACTAAAATATATATAGATCAAAATAATTATTATCATAGTTTTAAAATTTAATTTGGAGGTCGATTCGGAGCAAGACCTGGATCACAGGTCGGGAGGGTCAACTTTAATTGACTTGGATCAACATAAGACTAAAAATGATTATTATTATAATTTTAAAATCCGACTAGGGGTTGACCCAGGGCAAAGGCTAGGTCACGGACATGAAGAGTCAACTTGTGTTGACCAAGTCAATATAAAAATAAAAATAGTTATTATCCTAATTTTAAAACCCGACTTGAGAATTAACTCAGGGTAAGTTCTAGGTCACGGGTCGAAAGGGTCAACCCAGATTGACTCGTGTCAATGTATAGATAAAAGTGGTTATTATCATAATTTTAAAACTTAATATGGGAGTTGAACCAATACAAGGTTCGAGGCCAAGAAGACAACCCAGATTGACCCAAAATCTTCTTTTAAAAAAAAAAATAATAATCAAAGTAACCTCGTTTTCATAAAAAAAAAAGAATTTTAAAACGTAAACATGTTTTTAACCCATGTTTTACCCCAGGTTGATTCAGGTTTTTATCAGATCAAATCGAGTCAATTATTTCTCTACTTTTTTAAACTTGAACCTGTCCAGATCCCGAGTCAGTTTAGATTTTATAACTATGATTATTATAATTTTATTAATTTCAACACTTAATATTAATTAAAATAGACATATAATAATTAGAGTATAATATATATATATATATATATATATATATATATATATATATATATATATATATATAATTTGTTTTTTTATATCCCGTAACAATTAGGTAGATGTTACTTCTATTGTATGTATAATTTCTGTCAGCCATGTTATCGGAGCTGCTCGAAGACTTGTTTTGTTATCAGAGTTCCTGCCAACCTTAGGCTGATGGAATTGCTTTGTAATCAGAGGTTTTTTTTACATGCACAACCTTGGCAGCATGAAAATGTACATGCACCATGCGCTGATAGTGAAAACTAGTTTATCATGAATTGGGAAAGTAACAATAAGAGATAGAAGCAAAAACAAAACATACTACGATAATTTTTAGAGTTCAACCAATCATGAATTGCAGGACATGATTCAGTGTATGAACTCCATGGACATTGGATCTTGATTCAGAGAAAAGTTTGGTTCTTTTTGTTTTTACAATGATCAGATTCTTCCTGGATATGACTACACTAAAAGCACCTATTCGACCTGAAGCTTGTTTCCTGCTTTTGTTCTTCTGGAGGGCTCCCTAGAGGTAAGAAATGATGCCCCAGAGAGATAAAACAAGAGAAAGTCCTTTTTTTTTACATGAAATTTCTCACGGTGGAAAACAACAGCTAAAGTCCCTGTCATTTGCAGCAGGGCAGCCAGTGTAATAGCATGCATGGAACAACGCAAACGAACTGCGTGAAGAAGCATAGCTATAAGAGGGCACTGCAAACAAGAAGCACATAATATTTTGCTTTCCTGAGCTCCACTGTCTACATAACAAGCAAGAGTGAGATGGTCTTGAGACCTTAAGACCGACCCACTTCTTATATTTTACAAGAAGTCTTTATTTTGATTACAAACACATTCTTCATCCATTCATTTTCGCATTCATGAAATCATAGAAGTATCATTATTACTTTCATGGTTTGGTACACACACAGAAGCAGTAGCTAAACTGCTGGAATTCGAACTCGATCCAAGCAAGATTTCCCATCCAGCTTGTTGCTTTGCTGAAGTTCCAGGTAGTCTTTGTATTTCATGCCAACGTATGCTGCTGGCTCATTGCCTATACTGCTCACTAATAACTCTGGTGCTGGGCTAACGACTGAGTCTAGTGATGGTCCATGTGCCATAGCTATGGATATCCTTGTAGCCTTCCTGTTCACCATTGCTCGGTGCAGAACACTCTTGTACCTTCCATTGCTCAAAATCTAATAACAAAAAAACAAGAACTTCACATTTGTCACAGGATTATCAAGCCTTAGGAATCTTGGATCGACTCCAAGCCTAATTGTGTTAAAGGATAACATGACCAGGAAGTCAGAATGCACCTCAAGGTGATCTCCAGTGTTAACCAGGAAGGAATTGGGGAGGGCACCGACATCGACCCACTTCCCTTTGTGCTGAATTTGAAGGCCACCAATTCCATTTTGGATTAGGAGTGTCAAAAATCCATGATCTGAATGAGGGGGCATGCCCATTGCAAGCTCTGGCTGTGGACAAGTTGGATACAAGTTTGCAATAAATATTTGTTTCCCCTGTTCCAAATTCAGTGCCTTGTCTATGTAGCTTCCTTCCAATCCCAAACTTTCTGATATTCCTTTCAGTAACCCCCTTGCTACTTCTCTAACTCTTCGGGAGTACTCTAATGAAATCTCACTGCATAGAAAAAGATCCAACCAAAAACTTAAAATTCTATAAGATTAAGATCCCTCTACTTTAATCATGAATTTTCTCACAAGATTCTGTCTTATCTCAAAAGAAAAGGAATATCTTTTCACCTTTGAATTCACTTGAAAGGAACACGCATTAGAACTAAAAGCTACTAATGAAGGGGGTGATGATCATTTTATTTACCTGAGGCCAGCAGGTCTGGTAGGTGAGTAGAACACAGGATGTACAAAGACCTTGAGAAAATCCCTCCAATAGAAAGCCTTTTCCACTGAAACATTAAAGCTGGTGCCAGACCTTATTGGGTCCAATACATGGTTCCCTTTAAACTCTTGCTTCTCCTCTTCTGGCAGATCAAAAAAACCTTTACACCCATCCAGTATCGAGCTGAGAAGGTTCTCCGGCACCCCATGATTGATCACCTAATAATTAAGAAATATGAAGGCTGAAAGTTTCTTTTACGTTATAAATCAAAGAAAAACAACCTAGTTCTCTTGCTATGTTTTTCTTTTACTCGTATTTTTTGACAATATACAGAGCATGACAACCACTTGACAGCTAGAAGATCAAATTTCTATAACATGAAGAGCTTTACTTGCTACATGAAAAGAGATGAGATATACCATGAAGAAGCCCCAGTCCTGACAGGCTCTGCCAAGTTCATGAACTATCTTAGACCGTTGATCGGGAGTGCCTGAAATAAGAAGAGAGTAATCTATGACAGGAATGGAGCCTTCTGGGACACAAGTTACGTGGTCATGAAGATCAGGAGTGAAGGTGTAAGTGGCGGGGATGGAGGTGAGACCAGGAGATTCAGCTAACGTTTTGATGCTTGTTATCTTGGTAGGTTGACTAGGAAATGCTTGGGAGGGAAGAAGGGAAGCTGTTTCAGCTGCCATTGAGAGAGGGAGAGGAAGTGAGAGAGAGCTGAATGATTTGGATGTGGATATGCACCCTCATCTAATTAAGGCATTCTGATAAGTATCATTTTTGTATATGGACAAGGACTTGCTGCTAGTCCGGTGGCTTCACGCCAACAACTCAGGAAAGGGATAATTATTTTTTAAAATATTTTTTATTTAAAAATATATTAAAATAATATTTTATTTATTTTTTAAATTTTATTTTTATTTATAAAAATATGGAAACTTTTTTTTATTATTATTATTTTTAAGATGCTCGATTCATTGAACCCGAACGTGAAGAGAAGTGGAAATTTCTTTGTTCTTTCATGTTAACGTATACTTTAAGATATTATAAAAAGACTAAAATACTCCTTTTTTATTCTTTTTTCTTCAACCAAAATCTCTCTCTCTCTCTCTCTCCCCAAAACGTCTCATCTTCTTTTCCTAAATTTAGGTCAATTTTTCCTTAAACATCTCATCAGCGACTGGTTTCAGCTGGGTTTGACTCATGAGTGTGGATGGCTCGGTTTTGATGGTTCTAGTGAGTTGCAACCCGATTCGAGCCATGGTGTGTCAGTGGTGCATCATCTGGTTTATTCAAGGACTTCTGTCTTGACTTGGCCAAAGTTGGTTGTGGGATTTAGCAAGAACTTGTTGTGTTGATTGTTCAAATTCTTTATGTGATGAAATCAATCAAATGAGTTTTTCTTTGTCTTCCTCGATGACGACCAAGGTGGGAATCAATAAAACTTTCTGATCTAATTTATCATTTAGTTTAGGTTTAATATTAACTCTTGACATAATGTAAATGATTTAGTAAGTTTAAAATAAATAAAATAATAGGTAAAAAGTATGGTTTAATTTGAAAAAAATAAATTAAGATTTTTATTTTATTTAATTAATGGGATGATAAAATATTGGATTAACTCGGGTTTTATAATTTGATTTGTTAAACTCATGACCAAGATCATAAACGTTATTAAATTTAACAACCTTTTTTTTTTATAAAAAAATAATTTTTATATAAGATAATAAAAATAAACACTTGAAAAATTTATCACCAATCAAATACAGAATATTTGACTCAAAACAACTTTTAAAATTTTTTTTTTTTAATGTTAAAAACTTCTTAATTTGACTCCCATGGAAACGCACCCCAATCAATCATCTAGTATTTAATTATAATTCAAAAATAAAAATTTATTTTTCTATTGTTATGACAGTATTTTAAATAAAAATTATGTTTGAGAAAAAAAATATGAAAACCTTTTATTTTAAATAATGAATATAATATGAGTTATAATTAGTAAAATAAACTATAAATTAAATCTTAGTTAAACTAAAATACCCCTAAAAAATTTAAATATTTATAAGGTTGCATGCATAGTTCAAATGTGTGGCCTCCAAATAAATAAAAAAATATTAAATTTTCACCTCTCATAAAAAAAAATTATATTAGTTTTGGCTTCCCTGAAGAATTATCATAGCTCAATTTACAAAATTTGTGCTGAACGGACAAGCAATGCATGGGTATTAGTCAACTTTATTTCATACTCCCATGAGTGAGGTTCCTAATGATTCAATTGCATCTCAATCTCCTCTCCGATCATTTTCAAACCCATGTCCAATTTATTAAAAAAAAAAAAAGGCAAAAAAAATAATTGAAAGGATATGTTACGTATCATAAGAAGTTTTGAAAACATGTATGTTTTTGTTATGTTGTGGTGAATGTTGTTTTTTTTAAAATTTTTATATTTAAAAATATATTAAAATAATTTATTTTAGATTTTTTTTAAAATCAATACATCAACAATAATAAAAAAAATTATTAATTTAATATTTTTAAAATTAAATATATTTTTAAAATATATTAAAATAAAATTCCGACCCCAAAAGCAAAATCAATCCATCTATAAAGGGTTTTGTAATAGGATAACACTATCTGGTTTGGATGTGTTTAAGAGTATGATAAAAGTTAAATTTTAAATTAATTTTTATTAGAAAATATATTAAAATAATATTTTTTTTAAAAATAATTATTTATGAAATCAACCTATTAAAACGATATAAAAATATTAAAAAATTAATTTTAAATATAAAAACAATTAAATTGAGCAAACAACATTTCAACGGTATTGCCAAAATCTCTTGAAGAGTGTTTGAAAGTGTGGTAATGATTATTTTTAAAAATATTTTTTACTCGGAAATGTATTAAAATAATATATATTTTTTTATTTTTTTAAATTTATTTTAACATCAACACTCAAACAATAAAAAAATAATTAAAAAAATAATTTTTCGAAAACATTTTTAAAAAGTAAAAACAAATGTGCTATTGGTCCAGCCAAAGAAATTGGATTTGAGACGTGGTACAGTAGCTTTTTGTCGGTGACAGCTCCATATCCTATTGCTCCATTCACAAAAAGTACCTCGAATTGCTTTGTAAACGGGACACTCAACCTCTGTCTTTCTATGCTGGGGACGTGAAATGATGAAAAAGGAACTTAGGAGCCATGGAGAAGGTCGCTCTTGGGAGGTTATGAAAACCATCTTGAACAAGTTTGTTGTTTCTTGATTTTTTTCGTTAAGTGCACGATTTCTTATGCCATATTCATGGCTTATACAGATACTGTAAGGGAAGAGAGACATGTAGCACCAGCCCACTACTCCATGAAAATTGATTCCTTCTCGTTGCTTTCCGATATGGTTGCTAATTCTTACTTGGAGCAATATGAATCTCGTGAATTTGATGCCAGCGGCTACAAGTGGTGAGTTACAACGTGTTACCTTTTGTTTTTTTTTTTAGTTTAACATGGGTGTCGGAGCTAACTTGCGTGGACCTCGACTAATCTTATGGGTCCTGAAGTTAACAATCATGTAAGTTTTCTAACTATCATATAAATAATCACATGACTCAAACATGAAATCAAAAAAATAAATCTTTTGATCTCAATTTTTTTTTTTATAAGGTGGAGTGGTACTGTAAAAGACTGCGTCTATGTATCAAAATGTGAGACTTAGTACCCCAAGGGGTAAACCCCAACTGTTGACACATGGGATTTCCTCATAGAGGTCTCGGTTTAAAACCTAGTAAGGAAAAGGGGGGGGGTTAGGATGGAGCTATTCCATGATTGGTGTTTCCGTGGATCATTAAACAGAAAACAAAATAATGTGAGCGTGCTAACTAGTTCAGCTGGTAATGCTAGGGAACTTGCTTTCCTGTGTCGGATGGAAAGGGTTGTGCCTTGTCAGTCACTTATGCTTTGTTTATTGTTCGCAGGAAATTGGTTCTGTACCCTAATGGAGACAAGAGCAGGAATGGAGATGGCTACATATCTCTGTATTTGGTAATTGCAGACACCACTGGTTTCCCTCCTGGTTGGGAAATCAATGCCATCTTCAAGTTGTTCGTGTATGATCAACTTCAGGACAAATACTTGACAATTGGAGGTATGCCCTTTTTATGTATGCTGAGAATTTTCTCTAGTAGAATGTCCATTTGATTCAGGTTACTCTTTGATTGATGTTAGTTGGGAGATTGAGGCGATTCAGTGCCATAATGAATAAATGGGGTTTTCCCCAGATGCTTCCATTAAGTACTTTTAACAATGCATCAAATGGTTACTTGATTGGTGATTCCTGTGTATTTGGAGCGGAGGTTTTTGTTGTCAAAAGTGAAGGTAAAGGGGAACATTTTTCCATGATTACGGATCCTTCAGACGGTACTTTTACTTGGGAGGTTCAATACTTCTCTGGATTGACAGGAGAATTTTATTACTCTCAAGTTTATTTGGCTGGAGGACATGAATGGTATATAAATTTTAAACCTTGGACTTTTTTTTCTTGTGACAATTCAGGAACCTGAATATCTAGATTCATGTTTTGCTTCCTTCCGATTTCAGGAAGTTAAAGCTCTTTCCGAATGGACAAATAAAGCAAAGGGGCAAATACTTGTCTTTATTTTTGGAACTGGATAATCACACCAACTATCATACTGGATGGAAACTGTTTGTGGGATTCACACTGCGCATTAAGGATCAAGTCCGGAGCCATCACCATGAGAAAACCAGTGAGTTCACTTCATATTCCTTTTTCCTATTATCCCTACCCCACAGGCAGTCTTTACCAGAACAATTGGTTATAGAGGCTGAAATTATAGTACCTTGAAAAATTGGTTGTGGAGTTTGAAATTCTTGTTCCTTCAAGTTTTGGATGAGAGATAGTTATTTCCATCTGGTTCATTATCAGGCCAAAAAAAGAAAAATCTAGCTTTTCTATACAACTAGGCATCAACAGTGCAACTGCAGGGGATTTTACTTGTAATGATGTATTGGCTTGGGATAAAAAAGAGTCGTGTTTCTATGGATTGAGACTTGCAAATTGAGAGATAAATGCAAGGATACGGGAACATTTTGTTACCAGTTCGAATGAAATCATTGCCATCTCGCCCTTGGAAGGTTTCAAATCCTTTTCTTCTCAAGCACACAATTAAGTAAATATGAAAATTGCTGAATACTTCTTGTATAATCAAGTTTTGCTTATTTATTTTACTTTTTATAGTGACCTATATGTTCCTATTTCAGTCACTAATCTTCCATTTTTCTGGGCAGTTCATCACTGGTTCAATGCATCTGAGGATGATTGGGGTCTGCAGCGCTTCATATCATTGACTGATATCAAGAATCCATCAAACAACTTTATTGTCAATGATACATTGATTGTTGAAGGGGTACTTAATCGTTTATCAGTTCACAAGGATTTTGCTTAAGGAGATAATGGGGCTTATTATGTAGATATTGTATCATTCAAGAAGATAGGTGGCCCTTGACTCATCTTGACCAGTTTGATTTTTTAGTTTTTGTAACTTTAAAAGCAATGTTCAATCCTAGCTAGCGTGTTTTAAAGCATTAAAAAAAATTTGTTACTCAAGTCATAGAATGGTTTGATTTAATTATATAATTAAAAAAACAATGATAGAATATATTTATGACAACCCAGGTAAGTTTTTATGTCTTTGACTGAGGTTATGATATTGAAATCATTTTATGATAAAAAAATATAAAGATTAAATTTTAATAATTTAATATTAAAGAATAAAATTAAAAAAGATTTAAAAAAAATATGATAACTAAATTTAGAAGCTTTTAGTCAATTTGAATTAAGCAAGGTGAACTTGTAACAAAGGTTGTGAAGATAAACTATTCTTATAAAAAGTAAATTTAAAATAATAAAAAAAATAAAGAAGTTGAATATTCAATAAATCTTGTATTGAAAAATAAAATTTTAAAAAAAATATTTTAAAAAATAAAGATTAAAAAGAAGATCAATGATAATCCGGGTTAACATTTTATATTCGCAACCTAGGTAATGAGATAAAGATTGCTGATCAAAAAAATTATAAAGTTCAATTCTCAAATAATTTAATGTTAAATGATGAAATTAGAAGGAAAAAAATAATCTAAAAAATGAATCTAAAAGAGATGAAAAGGCAATTAAGAGAATGAGAATCAAATTTGATATAAAAATAAAATGAAATAAAATAATATAAAAGCTCAAGTCAATCTGGTTAGCATGCCAAATTTGCAAGCCGAGTCGTGAGATTAAGTTATCCTCATAAAAAACAAATCAAAAAAATTTAAGAAGTTCTCTTCAATAAACCCAATATTGAAGAGATGAAAAAAAAATCGATGTAAAAGAAGAAGAAGAAGAAGAAGAAAATAATATCAATTCGAGTTAACATTTTATACATGTGACTCAAGATATGAGACCAGGATTACTACACTGAAAAATATTATAAATTTTAATTTTCAACCAATTCAATATTAAATAACTAAATTAAAAAACTAAAATCAAATTAAAAAATAGATCCATAACAAAGAAAAAATATTTAGAAGAATAAAAAATAAATGTGATATATAAAAATAAAATGAATTAAAATAATAAGAAATACAATTGAAAAAAAAATTCAATTAATAACAGAATTTCTAAATTTACAATTCCAATCAATTTACAAAATTTGTGCTGAACGGACAAGCAATGCATGAGAATTAGTTAACTTTATTTCATACTCCCATGGATGATGTTTTTTAATAATATTTTTATTTGAAAATATATTAAAATAAATTTTTTAGATTTTTATTTTGATTTAACTTATCAAAAATACCAAAAATATTATTAATTTAATATTTTTAAAACCAAATACACTTTTAAAATATATTTAAATAAAATTCTGATCACAAAAGGGTTTTAAAATATATTCATCGATGAGTTCTTCTTACTTACAAAAAGTTTTGTAATAGGGAAAAATCATCTTGTTTGTACTGTTTGAAAGTGTAATAAAAATTTGAAGTTTAGAGTAATTTTTATTAGGAAATATATTAAAATAATATATTTTTTTAAAAAAATTTATTTATGAAATTAGCCTATTAAAATAGTTTAAAATCACTAATTTTAAATACAAAATAATTTAAATTGACCAAACAACATTTTAATGGTATTGTCAAAATCTCTTCGAGAAATAATTATTTTTTAAAGTATTTTTTACTTGAAAATATATAAAATTAATAGTTATTTTTAAAAAAATTATTTTTGATATTAAAATAATAAAAAATTAAAAAAATAATTTAAAATAAAAAAATAATTTTTCAAAAACATTTTTAAAAAGTAAAAACAAATGTGCTATTGGTCCAGCCAAAGAAATTGGATTTGAGACGTGGTACAGTAGCTTTTTGTTGGTGACAGCTCCATATCCTATTGCTCCATTCACAAAAAGTACCTCGAATTTTGCTTTAAACATGGAAAGCAGTGAGGCATCCAGACCCCCCCTCCTTTTTTCTTTTTTTCAATAAATGAGAATTCGAGGTATTTATAAACGGGACACTCGACCTCTGTCTGTCTATGATGGGACGTGAAATGATGAAAAAGGAGCTTACGGAAGAAGAAAAAGGAGCCATGGAGGAGGTCGCTCTTGGTAGGTTATGATAACCATCTTGAACGAGTTTGTTGTTTCTTGATTTTTTTCGTTAAGTGCACGATTTCTTATGCCATATTCATGGCTTATACAGATACTGTAAGGGAAGAGAGACATGTAGCACCAGCCCACTACTCCATGAAAATTGATTCCTTCTCGTTGCTCTCCGATATGGTTGCTAATTCTTACTTGGAGCAATATGAATCTCGTGAATTTGAAGCCAGCGGCTACAAGTGGTGAGTTACAGCGTATTACCTTTTGTTTTTCTTTTTATAAGGCGGAGTGCTACTGTAATTTTCAAGAAAAGACTTCATCTATGTATCAAAGTGTGAGACTTAGCCCCCCAAGGGGTAATCCCCAACTGTTGACACATGGGATTTCCTCTTAGAGGTCTCGGGTTAAAGCCTAGTAAGGAAAAGGGGAGGGGGGATTTAGGATGGAGGAGAGCTATTCCATGATTGGTGTTTCCTTGGATCATTAAACAGAATAGTGTGAGCGTGCTAACTAGTTTAGCTTGTAATGTCACATGATGCTGTACAAAGTGATTTGCAATTGAATGTCATTCATACACCTAGGATGGAAGCTGGGATTTAGGGAAGGAGAAAGTATCTCCAGTAATGTAGTTTATTAAGACTTTTAGGTCTCCTAATGTATTGTCAGGGTGTGCCTCATCATCAAACCATTGTTATTTTGTGATGCCAGGATTCTCATAGAATTGCAGCCATCCTTGATATGGATAGCCTTCCTCGAGATTCATGTACATGTAGTCAATGTGTTAGTTGCGACCAATGCTAGTTGTTTCTTGTCAGTCACTTATGCTTTGTTTATTGTTCGCAGGAAATTGGTTCTGTACCCTAATGGAGACAAGAGCACGAATGGAGATGGCTACATATCTCTGTATTTGGTAATTGCAGACACCACTGGTTTCCGTCCTGGTTGGGAAATCAATGCCATCTTCAAGTTGTTCGTGTATGATCAACTTCAGGACAAATACTTGACAATTGGAGGTATGCCCTTTTTATGTATGCTGAGAATTTTCTCAAGTAGAATGTCCATTTGATTCAGGTTACTCTTTGATTGATGTTAGATGGGAGATTGAGGCGATTCTGTGCCATAAAGAATAAATGGGGGTTTCCCCAGATGCTTCCATTAAGTATTTTTAACAATGCATCAAATGGTTACTTGATTGGTGATTCCTGTGTGTTTGGAGCGGAGGTTTTTGTTGTCAAAAGTGAAGGTAAAGGGGAACATTTTTCCATGATTACGGATCCTTCAGACGGTACTTTTACTTGGGAGGTTCAATACTTCTCTGGATTGACAGGAGAATTTTATTACTCTCAAGTTTATTTGGCTGGAGGACATGAATGGTATATGCTATAAATTTTAAACCTTGGACTTTTTTTTTCTTGTGACAATTCAGGAACCTGAATATCTAGATTCATGTTTTGCTTCCTTCCGATTTCAGGAAGTTAAAGCTCTTTCCGAATGGACAAATAAAGCAAAGGGGCAAATACTTGTCTTTATTTTTGGAACTGGATAATCACACCAACTATCATACTGGATGGAAACTGTTTGTGGGATTCACACTGCGCATTAAGGATCAAGTCCGGAGCCATCACCATGAGAAAACCAGTGAGTTCACTTCATATTCCTTTTTCCTATTATCCCTACCCCACAGTCAGTCTTTACTAGAACAATTGGTTATAGAGGCTGAAATTATAATACCTTGAACAATTGGTTGTGGAGTCTGAAATTCTTGTTCCTTCAAGTTTTGGATGAGAGATAGTTATTTCCATCTGGTTCATTATCAGGCCAAAAAAAGAAAAATCTAGCTTTTCTATACAATTAGGCATCAACAGTGCAACTGCAGGGGATTTTACTTGTAATGATGTATTGGCCTGGGATAAAAAAGAGTCGTGTTTCTATGGATTGAGACTTGCAAATTGAGAGATAGATGCCAAGGATACGGGAACATTTTGTTACCAGTTCGAATGAAATCATTGCCATCTCGCTCTTGGAAGGTTTCAAATCCTTTTCTTCTCAAGCACACAATTAAGTAAAAATGAAAATTGCTGAATACTTCTTGTATAATCAAGTTTGCTTATTTATTTTACTTTTTATAGGGACCAATATGTTCCTATTTCAGTCACTAATCTTCCATTTTTCTGGGCAGTTCATACGTGGTTCAGTGCATCTGAGAATGATTGGGGTCTGGGGAGCTTCATATCATTGTCTGATATCAAGAATCCATCAAACAACTTTATTGTCAATGATACTTTGATTGTTGAAGGGGTGCTTAATCGTTTATCAGTTCACAAGGATTTTGCTTAAGGAGATGACGGGGCTTATAAGAGCATCTCCGAATAAAAAGAGCTAAATTGATAAAATAGTATTTTAAATAATATAAATATGATTTTTTTTATTATATATATTTCAATAAAAAAAATTATTTGAAAATCCAATTATATTGGAGTGAGAGAAACAAGTGTTTTATTTTATCTTAATAAAGTTTGATGTTTTTTTTTCCACGTGGCTATATTGATTTAGTTTATTTTTTTAGTGGCTCCACTTTATTGATTTTTGGTTTTTGGTTTTGTTATTTTTTTAGTGGCTTCACTTTATTGATTTTTGGTTTTTGGTTTTTTTTTAGAGATATGTAAGAATAATATTTATAGAAAAAAATAATTTATTTTAGCATTTTGTTTAATATTTTCTCTGGAATATGTAAAATAAGCATGGAAGAGCCAAAATAATATTTAGCTTTACATTTAGACTCCGTTTGGGAATGCGGTACAAACCGTGTTTCTTAAAAATTCAATTATTTTTTTTACTAAAAATTATATTTTTTTATATATATTTTAAATTGTTTTTATATATTAATTTTAAAAAAATAAAAAATATATTATTTTAATATATTTTAACATAAAAAATACTTAAAAAATAGTCATAAACATATTCTCCAAGAGGGAGGGCCTTAGCACATTGATGTTCTCTAATGCAGATATTGTATCTTTCAAGAAGATTAGGCAAGGCCATCTAGCTAGTACAAATATTATAAGGGAAGAGAGATATGTAGGCCCAGCCCACTACCCCATGAAAGTTGATTCCTTCTCGTTGCTTTCCGAAAACACTTGCGTGTCTTTGCCAAGCCCAAATTCCTATTTTGATTCTTCATGGGCTAGGCTTGCTGGGCACCTGGCCTCGTGCACCTAGCCTGTTTTTCTTTTTATTTATTTATTTTTTCAATTTAAAGTTAGTTTCTTTAAATTTAATTAATTAAAAATATATTAGCTATGTTTGTATATTAAACTATTATATTAATTCAGAATATATTCGAGGTATTATTTATTTATATTTTATAAAATCCTAGAATTTATTATTTAAATTTCTCTACTATCCGTAAACCTTAAGACTTGATAACCATAATTTCTATCTTTGCTATATGCTCTATTAGAACACCAAGCACATCCATCCTTGTAGACCCAATATCAAACACATAGCAGGCCAGCTGCTGAGGAGCCAGTAATTAGCACAAGAAACACAGAAACCAACCAACAACAGCACAAGAAACTCAAAGAAGCCATACCTAGAAGTAGACAATTGACACCCAGAATGAGAAACAAATGAAGAACTGTTCCAATCCACAGAAATTACAGCCCGGATGAGCAATGAACTGACGGAGAATTAAGAAGAAAAGGGCATACGACAGCAAGTACTCTAAACTGAGAAAAGAGGTAGAAAGAATCAGGTCTTTTATCCTATTTTAGAGCCTAGTTTTTTTTATTTTTACTAACAGGATTAAACCAGCTAGTTCACCAGGGTCGTCGTTTCCATAAAAAAAATAGCTGGTTTTTTCGGTTCTTTTCAGTTCATTTTCATGTCTGGTATTTTATCAAAATCAGATTGGTTAGGTGGTTGGTTCATCAATTGAACTGACCAATCCAACTCGATTCTACAACTATGATGGCAACAGTTTTCTAATATATTGGATGTGGGGATTATTTTATGAAGACCGGTGTCTCGCACATAACATCTAGGGATGGTAGTAGATATCCTCGTAATTCATATCATGTTTATATTATATTTATACTCTACTCATTACTTAACTCATAAAAAATTTAGATGTATTCACTAGTTTTATTGTCCGCGCTTCGCAGCGGGCCTCTCTTCTTAATTGATCGAGGTTTTCGATCATTGTGTAATTTAAATAAAAGCCATATCAATTCTTAGCTAGATCAATTTATAGCTTCTAAGATAGTTGTTTTGACATCGTGGTGCTGATTCGGGTTAGGTTAGTGAAGAACTCTTTTTTTTTTTTTATCAAAATAATGTTGTATTGGACTTATTTTTAAAATAAAAAAGGTCAAAAATTAGATTAACCTAGGTTAATCTCGTCTGCAAACCTTGAATCGGTTTGACTCTTGGTGGAATCTCATAACTATGGTAAAGGATACTGCATGAAGTAATGGCTCATCTTTTTATATGTTTTATAAAGTTATTGGTTTTGATTGGTGACCTACTTGCATCTATGCTAATGAATGAGTGCGAATTAGGCTAAAGATTAAGCACAATCCTCATCTACCTCAAGGTCCCCTGTAAGAAAACATATGCTTTCATTGTCATAAATAGTTGTTAATCTCATGATCCATAAATCATACAAGTCCAAGATTGCACAAGAAAGAGTAAGTTTCAGGAAGTAGAAACAAAAGGGGCTTCCTATAGAAGTTCAGTGATCTCTTCTAGTAGCATGTGCAGACCTTGCTAGTCTTCTAATGGCTTCAAGATTAGGAAAGCATATAGCTAGTTCAATCAGCAGCACAAAGATTGAGAGATTTTCTTCTATAGAATCCCAGTCAAGGCTAAATTTATGGGATTTTGGAATTCCCACTGAAATAGAAATCTAAAAGCTTAATTTTCCATCTGCAGTGGTAACTTCCATACAAACATGGGATGAAACTTGCTGTTGCAATGATCTGTTTAGAAAACTTTGACTGTGGCAAACAAGAATAACAGCATAGTTTCTTCATAGAAACAAAGATGTTACTCACAATTGGATGTTCGTTTCCAGAGAACTCAACTATGACAAGCAAAATATGGACCCATTTTCTATCAGTGAACTATTCATTGTGCTGCCGTGAATCAATACTCTTATATACCTAGGGAACAAGTGATGTTTAGGATGAAAAATCACAAATGTCTCAAGAAAAGAAAAATGTAATAGAAGAAGGCAGCGTGGCAATAGCTGACATGTGTTGTTCTGCTTAAATAAAGATGGGTTTGCAGCAGCAATTTCTACACAAAATACAAGGACTAAAGTTTAGTTACAATTCCATTTTATTTGCAATCACTTCATTGAAATAAAAAAGTTTACTTACAATTGCACGCTTCTTTTCAGAAAAACTGAAACAGTGAAAAACACAATATGATCCCATTTTGGGATCACTTTCCTTTTCCGTTGTGATGTCCAAGACTTCAGCTCTTTATGTCTTTTTACTACAGTATGTTTCGCATATATATTATAACCTATGATCCAATCTTCAGCTTGTTGAGAGATTGAGAGATTTCAAAACATGTAAATTTTCAATTTCCTCACCTGACAGAGAAAACCAAGAAAGAGACCAAAACCATCAAGAAGGAAGGCCTGAGTTTCGGTTCCGGCAAGCCCTTGACAAGAAAAATTTCCCACTACAGGAAAGTGACCTCTTCAATGAACTTGGCCCTATTCGGAAAGATCTCCCAAAAGAAGTAGCAGCCATGGATTTCATCAAGTTTTGATTTCGAACACCTCTGTTTTGAACAATTTCCCTGGTGGATTCATTTCCTATTCCTGCCCTCCCGGCATCTGAATTCCTATCAGATTCCACTACAGGAAGAACATTAGCGAGAGCCTGAATTATCTTGAAAGCTGATAGAGAGTCTAAAGAAACCGATCTTCGCAGTTGCTGTATCCCATCCTCCTCTCCATTCAAATTCTCATTCTGGAATCGACTTTCCTCCTCTGTTACAATCCTTTGTTCACCATCTCTACCTTCCCTTTCTCTATCGGATTCTTGATCATCTTCCAAAACTTCAATCTGGGTTTCTTCTCCACTACTTGTATTACCAAGATTAGCCTGTGATGATGTTGCTTCATCTGTATTGGTGACTATAGGAGCACGACACAAAGGGCAATTAGTATGCGATCTAAGCCAGGTATCAATACATGGGATATGAAAAGCATGGCTGCACTTCGGCAACAACCTAAGAGTCTCATCATCTTGAAACTCATTCAAGCAAACAGAACATTCAGTTCCTTCAACAAGACCATCACCACTTTTATACTTGCAAACTGTGATAGAACTAATAACAGATGGGTGTAACCCTACTGTCCTGATGTACCATATCGGATGGTCAACTACAGGACCTTGATCTTGATCCACAAGCTGATCACGGGTCTCAATCCTTTGTTCTTCTTCATCATCTTCTTGCTGTGAAGATGATCTCCTTCTTCTTTTTCTAATGAACTTAACATAGATAACACAACAAGCAAGGACAAAAGCTATAGCCGATAGCACAATCATTGCTAACGCAATCTTGCCAAGTTTGTGGTGTTGTGAGGAGGTGGGTGCATCCAAGCAATCAAAGCAATCGTCACAATCGTCCATAGTTGTTCCATTACAGGATCTTAAACATTCTCTAAAGCTCTGATAAGCGTCGAAGCCAACGATGCAATTATCAGTGCATTCGCCCGGATCATCTGCTGTCTCACAGATCTGTTTACAATCATCACTAGAGTCGAACAACAACAACTTTCTGTACTGCGGACCCATTAAAGATCAGGAGGAGATAGAATTTTGAGTTTGATGAAGACAGAAGAACATGAAGGGAAGATACACAGTCAAAAGACGGAAGGGGTTCGGCTTGGAAGAGAGAGGATGAAAGCTACGAGGGACAAGTTGAATGTTCCTTGCAGCTGCCTTGATTTGACAAAGTAGAGAAGTGGAGAATAGAGTTTTCGCGTTTTCCTTTCTCTTGACTATTCTAAGTTTACCTTTCTTTATACGTATAGTATAATTTGTTTTATTTTTTTTAATATTATTATATTAAAATTATTAAAAAAACATTAATTTAATATTTTTTAAAAAATTAATATTTTTTTTGATAAACTCACCTCTATCTTATGGGCTGGCATAAGAACGCTTCCACGTCATGAATTTTCTTTTTAAAAAAAATTGATTAATCAAACTTTATAGTCAAGTCTTAAAATATGATTCAATTGGGCATATTAGCTAAGTTTATAGTCATAACTCACCGACTTTTCTTTTCTCAAACTTACAACTCAGTACTAAAGTAACCAAAGTTATGCAAACTAGTCCTTAAAGAAAAAATCAAAGATGAAAATGTACCTGATTGAGAAAAATAATCAAGATATGTACTTAATTGGATCATATTTAAAAGTCAATGTACTCAAGTAAGAAAAATAAAATTGAAAAGACGCCCCAAAAGAACACCCGAAGAGATGATGATTCGTTAGATAACGAACCACTCAAGTAGCTTTTGATGGGAATCTAAACTGGAAATGTTCGACCATATCCAAAGCCCTACTTGATGTTCCACGTCCTTTGAAATGCTCTTCAGCTATATTAAAAGTATGTTTTTTCGGTGGTTGTAATTGTTTTTTAAATAATTTTTCATATTAAAATATATGTTAATGAATTTTTTTATTTTTTAAAAATTATTTTTGACATCAGCACATTAAAACGATCCAAAACATATTAAATTTTAACAAAAAAAAATTTAAATTTTTTAAGAACGCGGTGCAAACCATGTTACTAAACGGTTTCTAAAAATGTGTTTAGTAACGCTACTTTAAGAAATATATTTTAATTAAAAATATATTAAAATAATTTTTATTTATATAATTTTTTTTATATCCAAATGTTAAAATCATTAAATATATATATATATATATATATATATCAATTTAATATTTTTATAAATAAAAATAATTTAAAAAATAATAACATATTACCAAACAAACACTAAATTAAGTTCGGTAATAATAAATTTTCTAGTTACCTTTTGAAAAACAAAATGTTAAGAAAAGGGTATAAATTTTTGCTTTTTAAATTCAAGTTTTTATTACAATTTGACTTTATAAATGTTTTTTATAACCAACTAATTTTTGAAGTTGTTAAAGTAAATGTGCCACCGACCTAACCACTGAGACAAACTAAGTTACAGGGATGTTTGAAAACGTAATTGATATTATTTTTTTAATATATTTTTTTATTTTTGATGTTAGTACATTAAAATAATAATAAAACATTAAAAATATATTAATTTAAAACTAATTTGAAAAAAAAAAAACACAATCGAATCATAATAACGTTGGGATTCATCAAGCTGATTTTGTGGGGGAGAATCATGAGGAGGAAGATAATACTACTGAGGTTGAAGCTGCCATTAATGAATTGGTGCAGAAAGGATGTCTTGAAGAAGTCTATGATCAAGACCATGTAACCTAAACCCAACCCAAAACTTTGGACTCAAAATCCAGACCACCCTAAGCCCCACAATCTCCCAAAACTAAAACCCCAAGAACAAGAACAAGAAGGCTCTAAATCGTAACAGAAATTCTTCATCAAAGTTGACCCTTGCTTATAAAAAGAGGAAGCTCTCTCTGGATGATCCTGCTGATATGGAGGTGGGTGTTACATCTACAGAGAAAAAGGCAAAGGGATGGTAGTTTCATAGCACTGCAACAGCATTGGTTGATAATCAACCTTGCCGACAGCAGGGAGTTGTCGTAGCTGGAATTGTCTCCGGCTTGGGAACCAGTGGACAATTGATTTGCTGGGAAAATGGTGCAAAACTAAGTCCCCCAACTTGGTCTTTCTCGTGGAGACGTAAATGAAAGCTACTGATGGTGAAAAAACTAGACACGGAATGGGTTTCAGAAAGTTGGGGAAGTCCTCCTCCTTTTGCTGCAGTGGAAACTTTACCTCCTCACTTCTCAGGTCATTGGCCCATACTGCCTGTTCATCACCCTCCTTGTCATGAATTTTCAGGATCAGATAAACCCTTCAGGTTTGAGCAAATGTGGACAAAAGACGAAGGGTGTGATGCAATGATCCCTGAGGCTTACGAAATTCTATCATTTGGGAGCGTTAATTCGTAAAAAAGAAGAATAAAACACAGAATGTTGCTAGCAAAACTCCAGTTAAGGGACCAAACAGAGTAAGCAATTCAAAGTCTTGGATGGTGAAGAGACAGAACTCCAGCAAAGAGAGGAACTCATGGGGTGCCAACGCTGTAGAATCTCTTGCCACATGAAAAAAAAAAAACAAAAGGATTGAGAAAATTCAGGATGATCAAGGGAGATGGATCGAGATTAACTAGGAGGAGATTTGTAGAGTCTTGACAAGGTTTCATCATAAGCTTTACACCATAGAGAGCCAATCTAGCATGGAGAAAGTAATTCATATTGCTGCAGATAGAGTTGTGGAGGAAATGGATTCTGTTCTTGCTCGGAAGGAGGAAGTGATTATAGCTCTAGATCAAAAGCGTTTCACAAAGGCTCCAAGACCCGATAGTATGCCAGCTTTATTTTTTAATTCAGATTAGTTAATTCGAAAATATTTAAAATTATTAACTATATAATTAAATATTAATTAATTACTATAAATATATATATAAATTGATGTTAGTTAGTTCATTTTAAATTATTTTTTTCTTTTAAATAAAATAAACAACTTTTTACCTGAGACTTTTTATCTATACTTTTTAAAGTAGAAATTAATACATCTTTAACTTATTCTTATAAAAATTATCTTTTGCTCTTAAAAATTAATTTTTAACAAATATAATTTTTAATATTTTGTTTTCATAAAAGGATAAAAAGTTCTACATTATAGCACAGTATATAATTTGAGCCTTCTTGGGTAACTTATATATATCCGTATGATTTTTGTAATTTATAAATCCATGTTTTTTTTCTTTAAGGATAGATATTCAGAAAATTATATTTGAGTAGGTTTGATTTGAAAAATATTATATTAATAATTTTTAGTGTTTTTTTTATAGTTTTGATATCCGATATTAAAAATAAATAAGAAATTTTTTTTAATATATTTTGAAATAAAAATAATTTTGAAAAACTTATTCACACATAATCACAAAAGACGTATAACAATTATTACTTTGTATTAAGGTTTTCTTTCGTTTGTAGTAAGTTAATAATTTTCTGAAACAAAAGTCAGTCAAAGTGTGGAAACATAGTTGCCAGAAACACAGACTTAATTTTAGCGAGGATGCAGCTAGCTAGCAATAAAATCCATAAAGAAAAACTAAAAAAGAATAAAATAAAAATGTCAGCATAGTTGTTTTATCATTTGAAGATTCATCTTGATCCGAATTATATCCTATACAAGTAGGCTGTACGTACAGAATAAGTTCAATCAAAGATTAAGGTATGTTTTATTGTCCTAAAATGTTAGCAAGGATCAATGTTTATGGTTGATACAAATCCCAGTATTTTTTTTTTTTTTTTGTATTTTTCATAGGAAATCTCTGAAACAACACTTGATTAATTTCCCAGCGCTGTTCAGGTAATAGGTTACAAGATGGAGGTCAAGATCCTGTCACAGAAGTTCATAAAACCATCCATTCAAACCCTAGATCACCTTACGAACGTGAAGTTATCATTCATTGATCAACTTGCTCCTCCGGTTTATGCACCTATGATTCTCCATTGTTCTGCTCTTTACAGCGAAGCAATGATATCCGAAAGTGATGACAGATTTGACCTGTTAGAAAAATCACTATCAGAGACACTAACTTGCTATTATGCGAGCAGGAAGATATACTGAAGACAGAAACTTGGTTGATTGTAACGATGAAGGGGTGTTATTCTTCGAAGCTAAAGTGAGTGGCCAACTAGCTCAATTTCTCCAGGGAGAGAAATTGATGTTAAGCTGTTGAATAATTTTGTTCCATTTGGGATGAAATGATCTTTAGTCCTATAGTATTAGCTGATCAGATCAACAGGTTTAACTGTGGTGGATTGGTCATTGGTTTATGCGTATCGCATTGGGTAGCTGATGGGCACGCTATAGGGTCCTTCCTTGAAGCGTGGGCTACAGTTTGCCGAGCGAGGATGCATGAAATGATCTGTTCTAGTTTTCAAGCGGGAGCTCTTTATCCAGCAACAGATGTGTTGAGGCTCGGCACTCCAGTCCCTGGATATTGTTATAAGTCGGATTGTCACAAAAAAAAAGAATTCTTTTTTATAAATCTATTTTTAATGGGTTTAAAAAACCTTGATGGTCTCTCCTGGACATGCGCAAGAGAATGAGCATGTCCCGAGTGGGGGCTTGGCATTGTGCCAAGCCTCGGGATGCTGGGTTTGGTGCCAACCGAAACCCATACGCTTTTGGGGTTGACAGTATGCCAAGTCTCGGGCAAGCTAGGCTTGGCAATAAGTCAAGCCCCTGGCAAGATAATGAAAATGAGCATCCTCCCTTCAAACGACCAAGAAAATAATCATCTTCTCTTGGCACGTCCAAAGAAATAAGATAATGTGGGTGTGGATCTGATATTTTTTGTCAAACCCAAAACACTTGGACTTGGCAGGCAACCAAGTCGAAGACAATGTTGGACTAGCAAACATGTCAGACCCAAGGTATTTGGACTTGGCAGTTAACCAAGTCCAAGGAAATGACCATTCTCCCTTGGCACGCTTAAGGGAATGACCAACCTCCTTTGGGTCTAACCTCGGGGAAAAACTCAGTCTCCATGAGCTTAGCTACATTTGACGTATTGGACCCTAATTTGCTTACACCTTTTAGGTGTATAAAAGTCTTTCAAGGACCCACCATATTCTAATCTAACATTAGTATAGATGTAAGTGATATTTATCTCTTATTAAATGCTAATAGGGTAAGAGTACACCTTTTAGATGTATAAAAATCCTCCAAAGAGCCACCATATTCCCATCAAACATTAATATAGATGTAAGGGATATTTATCCCTCATTAAATGCTATTAGGGTAATTACATTACAGACCCTTATTTTCACAGAAGGAGAAGACTCATGGACTATAAATACACCATGAGACCCTTAAAACAATGGTTCATAATTTTTATTCTCTATGGCATATATATTTTCAGAGCATTTCTCTCTAGAATATTCTTATATTTTTTTTCTCTATAAAAATATACTTATTTAAGCATCAGAGAGTTCTCACCTTCATCAAAGAGGACCTTTTGTAAATATTAGTCACAAGTCACATTGGCCTACCAAGTACCAAGTATAAAGTATCAATTACCTTAGCTAGGGAGAATGGATGAGATTGTTAGGACCAATTGAATAATTAATTATCCAACCCGGGAGCCCTATTACTAGGCTAAATGGATTTTTTAGACTTCATCACTTTTCAGTGGAGAAACAATGAGCACTTTGAAGGATAAAGTTATGGCATATGCTTATGATTCGATGTTCAATGTCAAACACCCTTCTCATGTTTTTAGTACTTTAAAGTTTTTAATAGTCAAAATAAAGTTTCAATAAGGTGCCAAATCAATTAGGTATTTATAGTTTATGTTTTTGGGAATTTATGTGGCCTATAAATAGAGTTTGAATTAGAAAAATAAAAGAAAATCTCATACTCTCAGTTTTAGTAGAATCCACATATTTAACCTTCAAGATTAACAAGTAACTGTATATCGTTTCTCTCTATGTATGATTTTCTTAAAATAAATTCTTGTGTCGTAAAGGGTTGTTCATAAGGATTCATGGTGGAGGCATGCATGATCGAGTCTAAGGGATTGTAATGTGACATATAGTTGTCATTGATGAGAAATGGATCATAGGATGGTGTCTATTCAATACCATGACATTTCTTATAAGATGGAGAAAATGAGAGGTTGATTCTTGTGGAAAGTTCCTTGTAAGCTAAGTGAAAACTACATGAAGACATTTAACATCTCAAGAATATAATAAGGAGTGTTTATCCATCCTTTATAGATTACTTGTCCATATTAAGAAATATAGGGTTATTTTGTCGTATTGTTTATCAAGGTTAAATAGTCTTTACTTTTTTGTTTTAGTTTTCTTTGTTTAGCCTATATACAATCTCTTTGTATTTAGGTTAAATCTATTCCTTTTAATTATTTTAATTGCATTATGCAGTATTAATGAAACCCTAACATCCTTCTTTTTTATTCTTGTATTTCTTTTTATTTTTTTAGATTGTTTAACATGGTATCAGAGTTAGGTTTTATGGGACGAGACATAACCGTAAACACAACTTTCATAGATCTGGTATTTTGTTTTCTTTTGTTTCTGCAATCTGGTATTTTGTTTTCCTTTCTTTTGCGTTCTGGTTTTCTTTGTTTGTTGATTATAGCTATTGAAAGAGGCGATTCACTTCAGTCTGTGAGTGTGAGGTTGGATGGAAATAATTATTCATATTAGAGTTATGTGATGAGAAATAATTTTAAGGGTAAAAAAATGTGGGGTTATGTTAGTGAAACTTTTGTGAAACCTAGGAATACTGATGAAGGTTATGCTGCTTTGATAGATGTCTAGGAAGCAAACAATGCAAGAATTAATACTTGTATTAATAATTTGGTTGAGCATTTCATAGATACACAGTTGACAAAGTATGAGATAGTAAAAGAGGTTTGAGATCATTTATAAAGGTTATTCACTCAATCAAATTTTATAAAGTAATATCGATTGAAGAATGACATGCGAGCTCTTCACCAGAAAAATATGAGTATTCAGGAGTTTTATTCTGCTATGAGATATCTTTGAGATCAATTAGCTCTTATTAAATCTATAAAATTAAAGGCATGTGTTGCCTATATTGCTTGTAAATAACAGCAACGATTGGTATAATTTTTAACGGCACTTCGTAATGATTTTGAAGGATTAAAAAGTTTAATTTTGCATCGTTCTCCACTTTCTTTTATTGAATAAGTTGTTAATAAGTTATTAGTTGAAGAAATACATCTTCAGTCTTATTCTGAAAAGGGTGTTATTTTTATTTTTAATTATTATATGCTACTAGTACCTTTTAAACCACTCTCTAATAATCAGAATAAACATTACACAAGGGTTGCCTTTGACGAGTGCAGTTTCTGTAAACAGAAAAGTCATTGGAAGGCTCAGTGTTTTAAGTTGAGATAACAGAATCAATCGTAGTAGCAATCTCAAGCTTAGAAGCCTAGTAATTAGTCATAATCTAATGCTCTTAAACCACTTCATGGTTACAAAACCACCACAATTTAATATTGCAACAATAATTTATCAGGTCCTTTCACCAATCCTAATACATTGACTGAATAAATTCAGAAATTTCTCTCCTTACAGCCACAAGCTAAGTCTTTTTTTTTTCATTGGTCAATTTCCTCATAGTTCAAATATGTCAGATTCTGAATGAGTCTTAAATTCTGATGATTCACATCATATGTCTCCAGATTCTTCATCTTTTACTTTTGTGTCTCCTTCATCTTCTATTCCTGTCATAACTGTTGATGGCACTCATGTGCCTTTAACAGGTGTTGGTTCTGTTGCACACCCTAATTGTCTCTTTCTAATGTGTATTTTATTCTAAACCCCACATTGAATCTTGCTTCTATTAGTCAGTTATGTGATTCTAGTAATTATTTAGTCATATTTTTCTCTTTTTTTTGTTGTGTATATAAGATATGCAGTCTCAAAAGCTAATTGGGACAAGTCGTAGGAAAAGGGACTATATATTTTGGACGAGTTAAAAGTGTTAGTTGTTGTTGCTGCCTAATGTACCAATTGTTACCACTACTAGTGTAGATTTGTTTTTTTTTTTTTTTGAGCCCTTCTAGTTTTTATTTATGGTATTCTCATATCATGCTTCATCTTGTCGTTTAAGATTTTTGGCATCTTTAAAAGCTTTAGAAAATTTACAAACTTGTTGTATTTCTTATTGTTGTGGATGCAAACTAACAAAATTTTCCACTTTACCTTTTAATCGAAGTATTTATGTTTCTTCTTCTCCATTTGATTTGATTCATTCTGATGTGTGGGGACTTTCTTCTATTGCCACAAAAGAAGAGTCTCGATATTATGTTTCTTTTATTGATTATCATACTCATTATTGTTAGATTTATTTAATGAAACATCGTTTTGAATTCTTTGAGATACATACAACCTTTCATATTCTTGTCAAAACTCAATATTTTGTTGTTACTAAATGTTTTAGGTGTGATTTGGGTGAGAGAATACACCTCTAATAAGTTTTGTGAGTTATTTGGTCTAGATGAAACTATTCACCAAAATTCGTGTATAGATACTTCTGAGCAAAATGGTATTGTTGAAAGAAAACATAGGTATATTGTTGAAATTATTTATTCTCTCTTGTTATCTGCTTTTGTTCCTGGTGTGTTTTATGGTGAAGTTGTTCTTACTGTTGTAGGATTGATTAATACAATTCTATCTTCTTATATTTTAGGTTTTTCTCCTTTTGAAAAGTTGTATGGGTATGCCCCTGATTATTCTTTCTTTAAAGTGCTTGGTTGTACTTGTTTTGTTTTTCATCCTCATATAGAACACAGCAAGTTGTCATCTCGACCTGCTATTTGTGTATCTATTGGTTATGGTGAATGTCAAAAAAGGTATCGTTGTTTTGATCTAATAACTCATAAACTTTATATGTCTCATCATGTTATCTTTCTCGAGCATATACCTTTATTTTCTATTTCATCCATTGCTCATAGCTTGACTAGATCTAATCTTATTTATATAGATCTTTTTTTTTTTGGATTCTGATAGTTTACTATTTTAGGTTCCTAATACTTCAAATCCCTCTTCTTATGTTACTCGACTAATTCCTACTGATCATTCTACAGATACTAATATTTTACTCTCCAGTACATCTAAAGCTCCCCTTTTTTCTATGGTCCTTTAAGCTTCATTTGAGATTGTGAATCCACCTCTACATCAATCCATACACATTTATAAGTCTGCAAAGTTACTAGATTTTACCTATTCTTGTTATTCTTTATCTTTTACTTTCTTTTTAGCTTTTATTCATTGTCTCTTTAAGCTTTCTTCTTATAAATAGACAATTCTTGATCCTTTTTTGCAGCAAGTTATGGATGAAGAACTTTCAACTTTGCATAAGACAAATACTTAGGATTTGATTCCTCTACCTTCTAGTAAAAGTGTTGTTGGTTGTCGTTAGGTGTATAAGATCAAAACTAATTCTGATGGATCTATTGAACGATACAAAGCTAGGTCATTTACAAAAAGAATATTCTCAACAGTATGGTATGAATTATGAGGAGATGTTTTCTCCTGTTGTAAAAATGACAACTATTCGTACTCTTAATGTAGTAACTTCGGTTTGTTAATGGCATATCTCTTAACTTGATGTTAAAAATGTCTTCTTGAATGGAGATCTTTAAGAAAAAGTTTATATGGCGCCCTCTCCTAGTGTTCATATGATTCTAAGTATGTTTTCAAGCTTAAAAAAGCATTATATGGTCTCAAACAAGCACCTCATGTTTGGTTTGAGAAATTTTTTGTTATGATCTCTTCCTTTTGATTTGTTTCTAGTAGTCATGATTCTACTCTTTTTGTGAAGTGCATTGATTCAAGTCGTATCATTATATCTTTATATATTAATAACATGATTATTACTGGTGATGATATTGATGATATTTTATTTTTAAAGATAAAGTTAGCTAGACAGTTTGAAATGAAGGATTTTGGTTATCTACAATATTTATTGGGTATTGAGATTCCTTACTCACCCAGAGATTATCTTCTTTCTTAGTCAAAATATGTTGTAGATATTATTGAGCAGGCTAGACTTACTGATAATAAGACTATAGATACTCTCATTGAGGTTAACACAAAGTATTCTTCTTTTGATGGTTTAGTTTTGCCAGATCCTACTTTATATTGTATTATTGTTGGGAGCTTGGTATATCTCAATATTACTCGTCCAAATATTGCCTATCTTGTTCATGTTGTTAGTTTGTTTGTTGCTTCTCCTACTACTGTTTATTATGCAGTTGTTTTTTGTATTTTATGATATCTTCGGGATATAGTCTTTCAGAGTCTTTTACTTTCATCCACATCTTTCTTGGAGTTGCGTGCATATTTTGATGTTGATCATGGCAGTGATCTTACATATTGCAAGTTTGTTACTGGTTTCTGTATCTTTTTGGGTGATTTTTTATTTCTTAAAAGAACAAGAAACAATCTATTGTTTCAAAAGAGATTATTTGATTACATTGGTTACTTGCATATATAGGAGTTTCTCTTTCTGATCTCACTCTTATGTATTGTGACAACCAGAGTTCTATTCAGATTGCTCACAACACGGTTTTTCATGAACGAAATAAGCACATTGAGATCGATTGTCATCTTACTCGTCATGATCTCAAGCATGACACCATTACTTTGCCCTTTGTTCCTTTTTCTTTGCAGATTGCAAATTTCTTTACCAAGTGGCATTCTATTTCCTACTTTTATTTTCTAGTTGGCAAACTCTCAATGCTTATAGTTATCGCATCGTGAGTTTTAGGAGAGATGTTAAGAAAGATAGGGTTATTTTGTCTTATTATTTATTAAGGGTAAAATAGTCTTTACATTTTCTTTGTTTAGCTTATATATAGTTTCTTTATATTTATGTTAAATCTATTCTTTTTTATTATTTTAATTGTATTATGCAGTATCAAACCTAACTTCCTTAATTTTTTTTATTTCTTTTTACTTCTTGAGATTGTTTAATAGTCCAAACTTCATGGGCAAGCAGTTTCTTAATGACGTGGAGAACACGATTTGCAAATGCCTTTAATTTATGCAGGACCACGATATGGATTAGGTTCTTGGATTTTCCCTACTTCAAAAGAAAATTACGAGAGTCTAAGATTCAGGATTGTCATTTTCTCTCTTCTCCGTCGCATGGAAATTCAACACAAAAAAGGTAAGAAAAGTTCGCGAAAGCCCAAAGGAAAAAAGGCTTGAATGAGTAATAACAAGTTCTTGCTTGCAAGGAACAGTCGGGAGAATGGCACACTCTAAGCCTTTTGTTAGATGTAAAACAATAGCTTGAAGTGACCAAATGCACATCATTACTTGGCGTGCTCGTATTCTATCTTTTGCAAATTTAAGATCTTTATCCTGCAAGGATCCTCACATGAAAAATGCATCAATCACCTGCCTAAATACAGCACACAATCTGCCCTTTATGCAGCTTATAATGAAGGGTTTTTGAACGTTTCAGATATTATCATTTCACTATGTCTGCTAAAGGTTCTTGGCCTTCTTACAATGTACGAAGTTTTCTGGAACTAATTCATCGTTACAGAGCCAGCTCCGGCAATGTTTCTCACAGCCGCGGGTCTGGTTCTACAGTGTCCAAGATCGGACAAGGTTTATCGATGCACCAAGGATTACAGTTAATCGTTGCCAATAGCAATAAATGGAGACGATCTCATTTCAACATGTTGTTATCCTTTCTGAAGTTCATTGTTTTGTCGTCTTTCAAATTTTTTATTTATTTCAATAGCTTGATTTTATTTATCTAACAAAATATTGATGCAATTTTTTTCTGTTTATGATCTAGGACGAAGAGCGACAAGGTTGTACCACCAGTTCCAAATCCTCCTGGAAGCAAATTCCCCACTTGGTATGAATTCGCTTTGCACTTGGGATTTTAAGCCACAAGCTTCCACCACATGAATTGAGGAATTATTATTTGAGGAATAACATTGCAAGAAACGTCACTCCATGCAGGGCAAAATGGATCTTGGGATCTATACTGTCCATCCTCCTGCCTTTTTGGAAGCAAAAAAGGGAGGAGCTGAAAAGGATAGAAGGTACGTGAGTTCCTAATGTATGCTCATTAATTTACCAAGTCTTCTTTATCAACTTGGGAGAATTTTATTTTAGGAGAGGCGGAAATTATTGTAGACGAGGTTGAACATGTAGCTGAGGAGATAGAAAAGGTGGCAACAGTGGCGGAGAAGGTATCAGAAGAGGTGGCAGAAGTGCTGCCTGAAAACGGAAAACTGAAGGAAACAGCTTTGTTGATAGAACACATTACGAAAGCAACTGCACATGATGCTAAACTAACTCAAGACTTTATTCACAAGGTGAGTTGCCACAAGAGATTTCAACTGCCATTAATAGCATAAAGTTCAAAGAAACTGGAAGAACAAAACTTGAAAGCATGCATGCATTTGTTGAACAAATGTTAATCTTTTTTTCTTTTTCTAGATAAAACATGCAGGTGGATGCTGTGAAGCATGACACTGATGACTTGAAGATAATGGTTGACCCTGTAATAGAAACGATTGTGCAGCAAAACTCTCGAGGAAAGTAAAAAGGGAGAGATTATCAGTTGCCACTAGTAACACAAGCAAAAGCATATGTTTCTTTGCATTAAGAAATGAATCTATACGGACCTCCTCCAGTTCTCTGTAATTATGCAATCATTCATATTTGAGAATGCTTATCAGAGATAATGTTAATTTCATTATAAAACAAAGGTGCCTGAACAAAGCAAATAGCAATAGAATTGTGACTAAACTTCTGAGAAACTGATTCTAACTATAAAATCAAAAAGAATTCACTAAACTTGTAAACAACTGCAGCTAACTATAAAATCAAACCCAATAAATTTGAAACAAAGCAAGAAACAAAGATAATCTATTCAAAATGACGAGGATAGTATATTCATAGATATTTTTTCCTCTAGGTACACAGCCTACAGAAGATTCATGGATTGTGGTCGAGAAGGAGGTCACTCTGATTGTTTTCAGCCACAAGACAAACAAATATACTGCAGTATCAGTGTGAAATTGGATTTATCAACAAGGGATACAAAAGTTTCAGTTGACAATTTTCCAGTGGGTAATCGACAATTAGAAAGAAAGAAAGAAAGAAAGAAAGAAAAAAGGTGGGCTCACTTCAGTGGTTCTATTTTTTCATTTTACAAAAAGAGAAACCAAATCTTGAGCAGCAAAAACGAGTTTTGAAGACCTCAAAATTAGAAACAGTAATGTGCTAGATTCGTAGGAAAGAAGGCTAATGCAAGTATGAAAAACATGAGGCACGGAACAACTGATACGCATGTAATATTTCTAAATTATACATGTGTGGATATCATATACTTTTATATACAAATAACTTACAATGTAGTCAGTACAGGTTTTATAATGTAGCAGGATGTACAGACCTCAAGTGCGCATAGCAGTCATCACCACTCATAAAGAACTCCAAGCAGACCCAGCAGATGTGTTTCCCACATCTGCACTCAATGTGGTTGCAGCCATCTACCTTCTCAATTGTGTATCCACATACTGGGCAGTTTCTAACATGCTCTTTTCCCTTGCACCATTCCTTCAAGGACATGTCAGGATCCTCCTTGAGCTCCTTGTATTTTTCACATGATACGAATGGATGATACTCCACATGGCACCTTGTACATGTCTCGGCATAGCATGCTCCACAAACAAATAGATCACCAACCATCCCGCTTGCTACGCGATATACTGAAGGGCAATCAGGAGATGGGCAAAATCTGTAAGTTCCACCACTAGATGCCACAAAGGCTGACAAGGAGGCCCTGAAGAGATCCTCTAACTTTTCACATGGTAAAAGAGACTTCAGATCTGTAAGCCAAATGTGCATGCCACAACCTTCATGAGCACAACCTACAGGGAAGCCATCACGTCCTCTCATTGCTGACTCTAACTGTTCAACCAAGCATGACTGGCAGAATTTATGCCCACAAGCCTCAAGCTGGTAACAGTCCTCAACCTCACAAAGGCAAATAGGGCAGGCAATATTGTCATCTTCATATCGTTTGATGGATCCATTAACACCGACAGACCGCGCAAAGTCACGAATCATCTGCTCCACTTGGAGTCTCAGATCCTTTTTTCCAGAAAAAGAAATAACATGTCGCCTTGTATTAAGCATAAATTCAGCCTCAGGGAACGTCTCTTTGAGCACATGCAAGTCAGGACCAAACTTCTCCACCACCTTTTTCATAAGATCATGCGGCATTGCTCCACCTCGAAGGCGGATATCTGTTTGTTCCTTATCATGGAGGGCTAGAAGAGATGCTATCAACTTCTGTTCAGTAAGAGCAACTTTCTTCTCGGGGCCAAAGATCCTAACAGTGAGGTTCTGCCTATCAAAGAGAATATATGTTCCCATCTCTTGCTGCAGTGACTTCATAAGCATGATGCCATCTTTGGAAAAAAGAAGCTGCAGAACCATTGGGGTGAGGCTACAATGATTTACCTTATTTCCATTCATCAGTTGCTCCAGCGGCCTTCTCAACTCAGCTACTGTCTTTGTTGCATTAGCAGATATCTTCACTCTATAAGAGCCATTCTCATTCCTTTCTAAATTGCAACACACACCTGCATAGTCAAATTTGTCAGCACCTGATTACTATCAAACAACGTTCAGGAAATAATAAACAATTGGCACATTTCATATTAAATCATGGAGTTAGGTTAAACAATAATGTAAAATGAGGAACAAGTTGTTACTGGACTGATCAGCTCCATAATTCCCGTCCATATAAATTGCCAAGCCTAGGAGTGTGCGTTCAGTTTCTCCATTTGTTTGATTTAGAATTTTTCTTTTGGGTTTTCAATAATAACAACCTAACAAAACCAAAAAAATTATATAAAAACCAAATTAAATCATCCAAAAAGTAGCTACTCAATAAAAGAAAACCCCAATTTTGTTATTTTGTTACTGTATGGAGTAATACATAAAGATCCTGGTAAGCCAGATTCCATTGTTGAAGCAAAAGCTTCTAATTATAAATAACATTTTATTGTAAAAATTAGTGCTCCATGCTTCAAGCATATATCCAAAGAATTCCAGGCTGGTAGAAAAAATAGGCAGTGGCTTGCTCACATGAATATGACCTAGGCTATGAATTAATTCTAAAATTATCAGTTCTTTCTTCCTCCATGTCACTCCACAGGTACATGGCGAATCCTACAAAAAACAGGACCTGATCTGGAAACAAACTAGATCCCTGTGATCGGTCAAAGGAGGTTCCATGACTCTGAAGTCTGACGCACACTATAAGTAACTTTTCCGCCTACTCCAACCTCAAGCTTAAAAGCAACCTCTCTAAAGTTGGCATTCCCTAATCAAAGCTGGTTCTTAATTAATATAATTTAGGCTGCATAACAACTCCTCCTATCATCACCTACAATACAGACCGATACTCGAGGTCAAATTCACTGTATCCAATCAACCAAAATGAAAGTAAAACCTAAAATTATCATGGTTACACTAGAATCTCAAATCCCAATCAAGTTTAAAAAACATTAAACTATCTACATCAATCTTAAAGCATATAAACAGGCTTTAATGGAATTTCTCCTATTTTGGACTGAATCTTCACAGCCTCACAGCATGAGCCACATTGCACATACTGCTTCGACGGGATGAAAGTAAAAAAAATAAAACAGAAACAACCCATTTAGAATAAACCAATATCAGGACCAAGTAAAATTAAAAAGGAAAAGAAAGAGGACTGGTGCATCCCAAACGAAAGATGCTTAAAGATCCATATTCCTAAGACCAAAGTGTCATCCATCCAAAAGTCATTCATGTAGTTTCACTATTCGCCTGAAGCTCATGGTTTTGACCCATACATATGCTTGAAATTCTGTATCAGTACTGAAATGAACCAGCTATAATTAAAGGTACTTATTCACAGAAAAATTGATTGTCAAACTCAAGATCCTTTGATGCCAAAAAGAAAAAAAAATGCTTTTAAAGAAGATGGTTTCAAGAGATTACCAGGACGGGTCCACCATAAAGAATTAGGCCATCAGTCAAGAAAAACAAGAAAACAATTCACATTACCTCAATACAGGATATCAGGTCATAATAAAAGAGATTTAATTCAAAGAACATTTGATTGTCAATTCAGAAATGATTATTTAAAAATTTACCAGGATAGATCTAGCATTAAGAATTTATCCATTCAGTCAAAAAAGAAAAACAATTCACCACAAACTCCTTCAGAGTGAGAGGAATTACCAGGTCGAAACTTGAAGCTTTTCAGTAAAATATTCAGCTGCCTCTCAATGAATGCATAAACAGAAGCAGAACATGATGCAGAGCTATGGAACACCTGCTGGCATTGCATCTTCTGCCATGAAAAACAACCAGCAAGTGCTTTTCCTTGCATATGTTGCAGAGCTTTAGCTGCCTCCAAATGTAATTTTCCATCAAAAGTGATCCAAGCCTTCATGAAACTATCCTTTGGCTCAGGGGCGAAGACCTGAACATGGCAGTAATTGCTCAAAGGGCCCTGGCTAGGCATGAAAGGAGCAATTTCCTTGAGAATTGCTTGCTCAAAAGCATCAACAGAATGATTATTTACTTCATCTCCTCTGATTAGGAATACATCCAAAATTCTCCTATTTGTTGTCTTGTGCAGAACTTCTAAAATTTCTGCTTCAGAAGTTTCTTTATCCAGTCCTCTGATAACTACAGAGTTCATGTCTCTTGTGCTGGTCTGACACTGAACAAACCTGCCTCCAATCAGAACATTAAAGCAATCATCAACAATGAACTGGGCATCATTCCTTTCACATCTGACAATTGCATACCCTTTGCTATACCGGGCGTGGCCAACTGATTTTTGCTTTTACGGCAGCAAATGATGACTTTCGAATACCTCCAACAGATGACCGAGACAGGGACAACTTAAGTACACATCCACATAACTCGGATCCATTAAAATATAGAGCTTTTCTAGCTGCTTCAGGAGTAAGGAATGACACCCTGCCCCACCTTTCTGTATCATCACCATGCTGTCCAATGCCCGTGAATTTGTTATAACCACAAATTCCAGATACAGATTTCTCTAAGAATGTCAAAACTTCCTTGTCATCTACCACATTCACATTGGAAAGGTGCACATCCACTGTTAAACATCTATTTCCCAACTCCAGATGCTTAATTTCAGCACCAGCTCCAACAAGTGCAACAGGGGGGGAAGCACCAGCCCGTACCTCATGATATAAGCACTTCTCCAAGCATTCATTCCTTAACCACTTTGTTTCATATCTTAAGGCATTATTGACATATTCATAAATCTTTTCAATATCTTTGGACGATGCAAACAATTGAATCTCGTTGTCACACACATTGATTTCAATTCCAATGCGTTCATCCATGTAAATAGCACGCATGCGAGAAACGAGTGCTATCAAGCTACTATTTGACTTTCCACAAAACCGTTTCAGAGCAACACCTCCAAATCCTTTTATCACCCTCAACTGCAGTTTTCTAGATTCCATCTTTGAGACATCAAATAAAGGATGAATGAAGGTAGATAAACTGTCAAAGTCAATTGCTGTAACACAAACCAAATATTGACTTGATATGGACAAGAGTTCAGCAAAGACAACCCAATGTGGCTTCTGGTTATACACTTGTAATGAACATGAAGGGTGAAGTTGGAAGTATTCACCACTTAAAACAACCTCATAACCAAGGCGATCATACCCAGAATACATAGCTACATTATCTGCTAGTGAAGAAAGTATAATCTTCTTCATGTTTTCATCATGCACGGAGGCAACAAGAGGATCCCAAAGCCAGTAAGTTGGAATAATGATATTGAGTTCATTTTTCAAACAGTTTTCCAACTCCAATACTGTATCTCTGCATCTTCGCATAGTTTTTGCATTGATTCTATTTTCCCAACACCATTTATTTCTATTCTCTTGCCGCATACTCTCCCATTCCCTGTAGACGGAGAGCAAAGTGAAGAGATCTCCATCGTGATGGCAGAACCGGACCTTAAGGCAATCAGACTTCAGTTTCTCATCATAAGTACCCACTCTGCAAAAAATGTTACTGGCATTTGCCATAGCTGCAGCAAGGACAACTCCCTCCTTGAGCAAACCATAACGGAGACTTTCAAGAATAATTTTCCCAAGTCGAGGCTCCATACCCAATTTAACCAAGTAGTGCCCATCAGCAGTTAATTCAAAGGCATCATGTTTGCAGGCAACAGCACCTAACTGAACAAGGTTCCTGATTGCCTTGTTGATTGCATCCACACTTGGAGCGTCAATAAAATCAAACTCTAGCACATTCTTAATACCAGAGGCAAGAATCCTCAAAACTGCAATGCCAAGATGAACTTTACAAATTTCAGGTTCCTGATGCAAATCCATTGACTGATAATCAGAAACCGAGTACAGCCGGTAACACTTGCCAGGATCTGTTCTACCAGCACGGCCAGCTCGTTGATTTGCAGAACTTTGGCTGATCTTGGAAACTCTGAGCACATTCATACCAGATGAAGATTCAAACCTGCTATCTTTAACTAAACCAGAATCAACCACGTACTTGACCCCTGGAATTGTTATGGATGTTTCCGCTAAATTTGTAGCAAAAACAACTTTTCTCTTTCCTGGGTAATTCTGAAAAACACGACATTGCTCTTCATGGAAAAGCTTCCCATGTAATGGGAGCGCAATTGCAGAGGGAGACTGAAACTTTTCACATGCCCATTCTACTTCTGCCTGTGAAGTCAAAAAAGCAAGTATTGCCCCATCCTCCTCTGCTGCATGAATTTCCGTTGCCATCTTAACAACATCACAAACATATGGAGCTGCATTATTGGAGCTTGGCAAGGGGTCAAGGGACTCTCTAGATGCAGCAGGAGCATATTTGATTTCAACAGGAAAGCTTCTCCCCAACACATGAAATGTTCCACAACCAAAGAAATAACTGGATAATTTGCTTGCATCAACTGTTGCAGACATTATAATTAGCTGTAAGTCAGGCCTTTCCTGAAGTAATTCTTTTAGCAAGCCCAAAAGAAGATCAGTATTCAAGCTTCTTTCATGAGCCTCATCTACAATAATGAACCAAAATCCAAAAAAACTTTTATCTTTCATGAGGTTTTGCAGTAGACAGTGATCAGTCATATATATTACCTTCGAACCAAACTGCTGGGAAGATGAATAAGATGGGTAGCAGATAATTGAATTATCTTCATAACATCCATTGCATTCTTCACCGACCCTTTTTCCCAGGGATATAGCAGCAATTTTGCGGGGTTGAGTGCACAAAATTGAACCACTTGATGCAACTCCTGAATCAGCAATAAATTGTGCCAACTGCGTACTCTTCCCTGAACCTGTCTCTCCAATCAAGACCATCACCTGTAGGAGAAGTCAAAAGAGAAAGAAAAAACATCTATCAACACCAACAAGTTATAAAGACATGCTAATAAACTTATTTTAATGCAACTTTTAACAAAATTTAAGTTCTGAAGCCAGACAGCAAAAAAGAAAAAGAAAAAACCATTGACTAATTCAATTATCATTCCAAATCCCAACAAAGACATGAAACAAGACCAAGAAAACTGCAGCTAAAAAAACAGCTCTAGTTTCCATCAGACATGGCAGTCAAGGTGCGTCTTCATTTGCAGGTATAGATTCAAATGTTATTTTAAGTTTCTATGTACTTGATTCTTTTTCTAGAGTTGGAAAGCTAATAGCCAGATAAACAGTCCAGATGAGCAAATTAGATAACAATATATAAACTACAACATTCCCGTTCACATTATAATGTAAATTATCGTCATAATTATCTTTAACCAGTCTGGCATGTCAGTGAATACATTCCGAATCAATTAAATCCGCATCTCAACTGGATAGACATATCAATGATCACATTCCTAATCAACCGAGCCTCACATAACCTTCTAAATGAATAATAAAAACATCATAACTCCAGATACTTTCTTCTAATTATTCAAAGCTTTACAACCCAAGACCCGCTAAAAGTATTAAAGATGAACTGCACTTTCAACTATTTATTTCGGTAAAAAACTATATGTGACTATAAGAGGTTGTTTGCGACAGTAGTTGCGGTTGTTTTTTAAAGTGCATTTTCACTTGAAAATACATCAAAGTAAATTTTTTTATTTTTTAAAAAATTATTTTTGACATCAGCATATCAAAATAATCCAAAAACACCAAAAAAAAATTATTTTGAAGCAAAAAAAAAAATTCAAAATCTTTGAAAACTCCAGATAAACCGAAAGGCCAAACATCCCTAAGATACAATCACCAAACAAAATCACCTGCATAAAACGGCTCCTAAAACTACATACCAACCATTCATAAAAGATCATACAAGAATATGCATAAGCACACAAACTAAGCTTAAAGTTGAATTTCAAATCATAATACTCCTTTAAATACAAGAAGTATATACCACTAAGCTTGAAGCACAAAATCACATCAGAAACAGTCAACGCATATTCCTTTAAATACAATAAAAGCTAACATATCCAGACACTAATCATCATACCTGCTGTGAATGCAGCATCTTCAAAAACTCACTCCTAAACCCATAAATAGGCAACCCATTTTCTACCCTTCTACACTCTCTCAATATCAGAAAATGAATCCTGCTCCAATAATAAAAAATTCCCATCTTTCTCCCATTACCCTCATCATGAACCCTCAAAACCCCCAAATCACCAATCTCCTTCCCTTCAATGCAATCCATTAAACACCGCATTCCCTTCCTAAACTCCTCCACCCTCTTCACAACCACCTCCATTTCCACCCTCAACGCCTCCTTCTTCACCTTATTCTCACTATAAACCCTAACCCCTTTCGGCCGCTTGAGGAAGCTCGTAAATTTACCAATTTCCACGGCCAAATTTTCAATCTTTCTCTCCAATTTCTTCACTACCTCCCCTTCTAACACCTTCTCTGCATACAATTTAAACAAACCTCTAATCCTCTCATTCAAGTCCCCTTCATTTACATCAAAATCCGTCACCGGAGTATACACATGATCCCCAGCCAGCCTCCGTTCCCAGAGGAAGACGGAGGCGACGATAGCATCGTTCTGGTCGTGGAAAAACAAACTAGCAGCGACGGCGGACGTGGGGTTTGTATAGGATTTGTCAGGTTTAGGGTTACATTGGGAAATTAGGGTTTCGATTGGGGATTGCGTGCGGTTATTATTACGGTGGTTGGAAAAAAGCCTGACTACAAAAAGGCTTTGGTTTTGGTGGTTTCGGAAGTTCCGGTGACGGTTGAAATGCTGCGACTGACGGTGTTGGGAGTGTTGGTGGTGGCATGTGGAGGGGTGTTGGTTATTGCTGTTGATCATGGTGAAGTTTTATGAGCATACGAAGTTATCAAGATATTATGCTTTGATTTTGGTTCGTTTTTTGGGAAATTGATCATAACGCTACTTGTTTGGTTTTAGAATTCTCTGGCGCTTGCATGAACTTGACTACTAGCACTCCTACAGTACTACTGTCTCTGCTGGGAGTGGAGTGCGTGCCTCGTGGCCGGTAGCGTGTTAAAAGGCTTAAAGAATACACGTGCCTTGCCCGGGTTTGATTTCGATGACAAATGGATTTGTTCTTCACGTTATTATTATTATTATTATTTTGAATTAAAATTTAAGTGAAGAAATTTGTGCTGAAGGCACCACGTTGAAAATAAGCTTCGAAGTAGAATGTTTTTCTTAACTAATGCGTTCATAAGAAATATTTTTTACGACTTCTTTTCATGATTGTATCTTGATGTGAATTATAAATGCATGATTTGTTTTGTCGGTAGGTATTATTTTTTAAAATATTTTTTTATTTATAAATATATTAAATTTTATTTTTAATATTAACATATCAAAATAATTTAAAAATATTAAAAAATTTTAATTTTTTAATAAATAATATTTTAACTGTAAATACATTTTAATTGTTGATTTCAAAAATCTATTCAAATTATTTTTTTAATGTTTGATTTATTAAGAAAAATCTAGGATTTCAAGTAAGCACACTTTGGAAATTAGAGTAAAATAATGTCAAGTTGTTGTTGATTGAAATAAGGGTTAATCTAGAGTCTTGAAATTAATATTCCTATCAGTCTTCTGCATATATGAAACATGAACTAGTTTATTAAAAATTTTAAAAGGTGATTTAAAAAAAAATATTTAGTATGCTCAAATTAAAAATTAACTGAAACCCTTATTTGACTTTATGTTGAAAAAATATTTAGTATTATTAAGGTTTGATTTAAAAAAAAATTAAGCTGATTTTTTTAATATGTGAGATAATCATTGAAACCTACTTAATTTGACTTATTTATTTAAGAACTTTAATTATTAAGACTATTTTATTTAATTATAGATTAAATGTAAAACAAAAAAAAATGAATGAAGAGAAATAAAATAGAATGAAATACAAAATAAATAAAAAATAATAAGAAATCAAGAGAAAAATAGGAAGAGGGGAAAAAAAAAAGGGGCTTTTTCAGAAAAGAAAAAAAGGGGTGCTTTTCTTCACAAAAGAGAGGGAAAACACCAAATCCAGAACTATACAAACCTAAGACGTAGGAGGACATTTATTAACAAGGACCAAGGAAGAAATGGAGAAAAAAGGGCTGGATGCATGCAAGAGGGGCCAAATTTCAAGGAATTGAAGTGGAATTCTCAAGGATGGACATTAGACTTAATGGTGAACACTTTAACAATTTTGTTTGATAATTCGGTGAAAATTTAAGGAGGCAAATTATTAGATGACTGCAAGAAGACGTCCAGACTGGTGGCCGGCCTGTGGGTTGAGGGGGAGGGTTCTGTTTGTGTTGTGCGCGTGGAATATGTGATGTGAACAATGAGTGAATGAAGCAAAAAAAAAAAATTGACTAGCAAGAAAAAGAGAACCTTTATTTCCCTTAAGCCAAGTTCGGTCAAAAGCCAATTGAGGGGAGCGAAGAGGAATTCTGGTGTATTATATGACCTTGATGCATGACTTAATAATAGTGGAAAGCTCACTAATGGGGAAAAGTGTGGCAAAAATTGATTGTAAGGGACTTTGCGAGTTTGATGTGTGTTATGTGAAGCAAAGATGAAATTATTAACCATGGGTATAGCTCATGATTTCAGCATGGGAGAAATCATAAAATGTAAAAAAACATGGAAAATAAATGTCATAAAAGAAAAGGAGAAGGGAGGTTGGTGGAAAACTCACTTAGAAATCGCCGATAAAATCTGGGCAAGTTCATCACCCCCGTTCTAGAGGAGATTCGAGCCTAAAAAAGATAAAATTTGGGAAACATCTCTCATAGAAATTGTAGCCGGAGATGTTAGCTTTCCAACAAATCTGATCTCGCAGTACAGTAACAGTAGGGGAGCGCAAACTGAGCACCAGTGGCAGGTTCACAGCTATATTCTTCTTAGTTAAGAATGAAACTAGTATTCTATTTTATTTTGGAATTTAACACTTGCGAATAAAGTTAAAAAAAAAAAGATACGATGAAACGAACATGGATTGAAATCTAATTTTAGTTGTGGACTTATGGACTTCAATTTTGAATAATGAACTATAATGATGAATCCAAAACACGTCTCTAGACTTGATTAGTTGATCCTGAATGTGGGCGACTAATGATGTTAGCAAGATTTGTTAACATCGGCATGATCTTGATAGAAATATAATGAATGTTGAACTTGATTAATTATTCGGGTTAAGAATAATTAATAATACCGATAGGCGATGTTGGTATCGACAAGCCAGGGATAATTTGATTAGCTTCCCAAAAAGGAAGCTAAAGATGTTAAGAGACCTTGGCATCGACATTACTGGAAAAATCTTAAAGGCGAGATAGAAAAGAATTGATTGACTATTTCAGGTTTGAAATAATTAATGGCACCAACCGGTAAGTCGGTGCCGGCATTGCTAAGGATTTGATTAGTCGGTCTGAGTAAGGGCGACTAATAACACTAATAAGAATTATTAATGTCGATAGTAACCTCCCTAAATTTAGGACATGATAGTAAGATGGGTGTACCTGGTGAAGAATAATGGATAATAATCGTAAAAAAGAAAAACTATAAGTGAGTTACAGAATGATAGGCTTTAAATGTAGTAAAGGAAAATTTTTAATGTAGGTTTCCAGGACAACTATGATTATGTACTATCGAGTAGTCAATTATATATGTAGGTACATGTATTTGTGACTCTCCCTTATCTCTGCTGTATTTTTACTTTTAATATAATTATTTTTATATTTTGATATTGCAAGTCCTTCGCATTCACGTTAGAAGCAATGTCTTAGGTTTCTAGTTCCTTTTGTATAAATTAGGAATTAAATGAATGCCTATATATTTTGTTCTAGGTAATTATATAACTTGAATTGTATTAGTATCTCTTTATATTAATCATTGAGATTTAAGATTCTTACTATTTTATGCTTGTAATATTAATGTTGCTTATCCATGTTTGACTACTATTTTGTATGTTTTTTGTAAATGAGAAGGAAGAATGAATATGTGATTGATTATGTTTATGACTAGCAATGATTGTGATTGCGATGAAATATGAATATGTTATGATTACGGAATTAGCATAAAATAAGTATATAACTTAAGACTTTCCTAGTAGAAGGGAAACTTTGCCAAAATTTTGATAGAAATTTCGATAAACCTTAAATAAGTCTACGAAAAAAAAGTAAAAAAAGTTATCCATAAATTTCGGTAGTATAATTACTTTGTTTGATCCTGGAAATAAGAATATTACATTAAAAAAATAGATGCTTGTAAAATCAAGCACAAATAAAATATTAGAATGTTTGTTTGAGATTGTAATAATCTCATAAAAATAAATTGAAATAATTTATAAAGATAAATTTAAAATCACATAAATAAATGGAAAAAAATGAAAAAAAAAAAAAAAAACTAAAAAAAAGAGAGGGAATGAAAAAAAAAGGGTGCCTCTTCACATTCTATATGAAAAACAAAGAAAGTAATTACACTCAGTTTTTTTAGAGTGGTAAAGTAGCTTATCCTTTGGGAACCAAATAGATAGATTTAATTTTAATAGACAAAACATAACATAAAAATATCTTAAACTTTAATAAAAAGAAAAGTTAATTACAGTAAATTGTGGTCTCAAAATGCTATCAATATGGGTTAAGGATGGTAACGAGTATCCATGAATTGAGTATCTAGTGTATTTATATAAATTCCTAAATCAAAAACAATATCTATATTAAGTTTAAGTATGCATTAAGTACTATTTATTATTTTATATAAAATAAAAGATTTTATATATATGTATATATATATAGTATTTGTGATTTTTAAAAGATTATATATATTTGTGATTTAGTTTTAAATTCGAGTTAAGTAAGCAGTCGGGTTAAAAGATTTCAAAGTTGATATATTAGATCGAATTTAATAACAACACCAAATAATTTTTTTAATTTAAATTTTTTCATGTTAAATATTTTTTTTATTTGAACAATTGCGTAACGCGGCATCGAAACTAATATTATTGTAGATTATTGTAGATGTTGGAGGGTTTAATAGTTTCACTTGAGATTCTTGGGCGAACATTAGCCTAAACATGCTACAACTTGTCTAGAATTCAAAGCACAAGACAACCTCATGTCCTCAACCTATTCTTTCTCTTTAGAATCGTTTCCACCTTACAAGGCACATGGGGTCATGGAAAATCAGTCTCTTAGCTTTGGAAAATCGAAAAGGAAAAGCAAACCCAACGCCCAATCTTGACCGGGGCTTTTGTTGATTCTTCACCACGGCAGTCCACCATTGCTATTTCACTTTTTTTTTTTTTTGGTATTGTGTTCCAAATAAGGTTGATTACATTTTGAATTTAAAAAAAAAACTATATTTTTAGATTATTTTAATATACTAATATTAAAAATAATTTTTTTAAAATAAAAAAATATTATTATAATATATTTCTGAGTAAAATATAATTTGAAAAATAATCGTTACCACATTCTCAAACACCCCATGTTAACCCACAGTACACTAACTTTTTAATTGTAATTTCTTTATAGATATCTAAGAATTATAAATTTAATATTTAGTGAATATTAGTAATTAAAATTGTTTGTAATACATTGGTTCTCAATTTAATAGCTTAAGCTGTTAGGTGAGATCCCACATCTCCTCAATTAAAAGTTCTTTGGGCTTGAAACTTGCACAAGCTCACACTGTCTTGTGCTTAATTTTTATTATATAAATGAAAATGGTGAGGTTTGAACTCGTGATCGCTTGGTTGTCAAGGCTCTGATACCATGTTAAAAAATCATCTCAATCTAATAGTTTAACCTGTTAGGTGAGGTTTTAGGATATAATTTATATTATTCTCTAACAAAAAATAGTTAAATTTAAAATTTTATTCTTATTTTAATTCTTATTGTGTTATCTTTTCTATCATGGTAGGTGTTAATTTTGGATTTTTTTTCCTTCTATCACTAACAACCAACTACAAATATACATTGGTTTGGTTTTAAAGGAATAAATAAATAAACCAATCTCCATAATTACATGAAAAACTTTGCAGGTAGTAATTTGAGACCATTTAATTTATTTCCCATCTTATTATCTAGATTTTAATAAATTTATCAATTTTTTTGTAATAAATTTATTAAAATACAATAGAAATGACTTTAAATGGACACATATAAAAATATAAATGATAAATTACAGTAATCATTTTGATATATCATAAACTTATTCTTAGAAATATGAAGACATTATAATTGGTAACAAAAATATCATTAACATTAAAAAAAAATGATTTTAAAATTAAAAAATATATATTTTAAATAAAAATAGAAGTTTTTAATATTTACTTAAACATAAATGAGTTTTTATTAAACCATTAATTTTTTTTAATCAATTAAGTAATTTTATTATCCTAACATAAATTACCTTAAAACCCAAGAAAAGGCCCATGTGTGTTTTAAGTGGGTCCATTCTGACAAGAAAAGGAGACTTGGATAGTGGGACCGGTCCAAGGAATCCGTGTCCGTCGAGTTTCGAGTTCCAATTCTCAGTAGATTATTTTTTTTTTCACGAAAATTAACTCTCTTGTTTTTTTTCATGGTATTTTTTATTTAAAAATTAAGATTTGGAAAATAAAAAAGAAAATAGGAAATTACTCATTAACAACAACAACAATTAGTCAATTATGAAATGACTAAATTAACTACAATAACGGAACCAATTAAAGGAAAAAAAAAACACTGAAAATAAGCCACCACTCTTCACGAAACAAGACAACCGACTCTCAATAACGACTCTAAATCACCAAAACGGCAGCGAAGAGACCAGCAAGCAAAGACCCACCAACAGTAACTCTATTCAAAACGGCATCGTTAGCAGATGGACCAGGAGCATCAGATGGTGACTTGGAGATGCTGGAAGGAGGGATGCTGGATGCTGGAGGAGGAGAACTGACGGTTGTGGGGGATGGTGGAGATGCCACAGGAGGAGTGGTGGGGCTCTTCTTGGGTGCAGGTGGAGAGACAGGAGGGCTGGAAGTTGGAGGAGGAGAAGTAGCAGTAGGTGGTGGTGCAGATGTTGGGGTGCTGGCTGGTGGCACTGGAGATTTTGTGGGAGAAGAAGTTGGGGAGGAGGTTGGAGATTGTGCCATGGTGGAGGTCAAGAACAATACCATTAGCACCACCAAGGCTAGAACGTTTGAGCTGGCCATTGTTAAAGAGAAAAGCTAAGAGTTGTCTCAGAGAGAATTTAGAGATAGTAAAGAGCTAAAGAAGTGTAGGAGTGGCTTGAAAGGAGGAGAGGGTGACCGGAGGTATATATAGTGCGGTGTGCGCGTCTCTTTGATGACTTTGTTGGTGCACCGTTGAATTGGACTCCAATCAAATGGTGAAGGTTTCTCTTTATTTCTTTATTTATAAGCAGTGATTTTAATGACAGAATATATATATATTACACACATACTGTGAAATTAATTATTTTAAAACTAATTTTCATATATTGTGACTAAATATCTCCTAAATTGAATTGTAAATAGTCCATTTATGTTTTTATTTTTAATGTAAACATAGATTTTTTTTTATAAACCTTCTTTCGATTACGAATTAAAAAGGATAATAATAGTAGATATTTTTTATAAACCTTCTTTTAATTTTGAATTAAAAAGGATAACAATAAAAACTATATTTTTTTATTAAAATGAGTGTCTGAATTAATTTGCGTGCACCTTTACTAATCTACGGGTTGTGAAGTTAATAATTATATAAGCCTTTCTAGTAGTTCTAAAGTTTGTACAACTCGAACTAATGACCTTTAGAAAACAAGACTATAACATAACCAGTTAAACTGCACCTCTTAAAATTATAATAAAACTATTTTGATTTTATTGTATGGATATTGTTGAAAACAATAGTACATGAAATTAGTTATAACTCAAACCTCATATAAATTCATAATAAAAATATTTATTTTATTATGGCATATTTGAGTTTTTTTCCTAATAAATTATTTATAATTAAAAGTTCGTGAAATATATATTAAGATTTTATAAATATAAAATGAAAAATATAATTTTTTTTAGGATACAAGAAGAGGTTTTATAGTATTCTAAAAATAACTAATAATATTTTATTGGTTATTATCTCTTAATCTATTTCAAAGGAAAAAAATAAATAAAAATAGAAAATAAAAATTATAAGAAGAAATATTTTTATTTTTTTGATGAGTTTTATATTTTATTTCATATCTGTTATTTGTATTTATCGTTTTCTTTCTTTATAATAGATTTAAAAAGTAACTAATAAAATATAATTAATTATTTCTGGATAATATAATTTTTTTTTTTTTTGAGGATACCACCATTAATTTTGCACAAAAAATGTATGGTTAAATGAATAAAGGAGGTGATGGTACATCATAATGGGAGGCCACCTCGTAAGGGACGGTTTGGCATGCGTTAATTTGGGAAGGCATCCAACCTGGTTCGTGGACGGCCACTAAGATACAGATGTGAATTGATCACGAACGTACACGTGCAATGGAACGGTGATGATAAATTATCGTAAACCGTCCATTGCAATACTAATATTTTAGTCAAATCAATATTGTAACGGCAAAGAAATAGAAAACGACAACTGGTGGGGACCACGTACGTGGAAATCTGTTACTAGCTGGAAACCTAAGTGATACGTTTTAGGACTCTTTTGTCTTTTTCGTTTTTCTTTTCTCGTAAAAAGTCAACAAAATCAAAGACCACCAACGTACGCACATCCCCTTTTCTTTTTTCCCGTGGCAGTGATTTTATGTTCTTGAATATTGCGTGATATGTGTGCCTTCTTTTCTTGACTATTGTTTTTTTATTTATTAACATGAATATTTAAATCAGTTTATATATATTTTAATTAATTTTATGAGTTCTAAAATTAATGATCATATAAATCTCTAATAATTATCATATTAACAATTACATGATTTGAACTTGAAACCACAAAGAAAATAAATCTTTTGATCCTAATTTCTTATTATTGGATCACTTATTAGATAATTATTTCTTCATTATTGTTTACGGCTTTGAGACTTGACCCGCTTGAACAAAATTTATTTTATACTAGCCAAATTAACTAGGTATATTATTTGTTGGATTAAAAATTATTTTTAAATATAAAAAATATACATGTATAGTCATGTTTTCTTAACATGAAAATTCAGCTATAAACTTAAAATATGATGATTTTGTTTAATAAAATAAATTAATAATTACATGCATTAATAAATATTAAAAATAAATTATTAACAATAACTAAAAACTATGTCATGAGAAGCTAAAAGATAAATACAAACTAGGAGATGTGATCTTATGTCATGAGAAGCAATTTAATTTTTCTTAAATACCCCCGAACCAACCATTTGTTTGCCCTGAACTTTAAATTAAATCAGGTTCAAGTTAATATGATGTGACTCGATCAACATGATAGATCTAAACGCAACCCAGTCAACCCAATCAAAACCTGATTTAACTTAAAAAATTCAAGATAATATTATTTTAACTTTTTTTTCTTCTAAATATTAAGAAATTGACATTTTAGATCTGTCTGGATTAACCCGGGTTAACTAACTATCTCATATACAACGAGATTTTATATTTTTATTTTTTTGATAAGACAACATTAATTGAGAGGATATAAAATGTAATTTTAAAAAAGGTATATTTAGAGTGTTTGCTTGGTCGAATTAATTAATTTTTTTTAACTTTCCCTTTATAAAATTACTTAAAAGAAGAGGATTTTTTTTATTAACATTTTCTATATATTTATATTTTGAACATAACATTATTGGTAATTAAAGAAGATGGTTATGCAAATAAATAGATTGTATTAAAAAATAACAAATTTATATAATTTTCTTGCGATTATCATATAAATTACTTTTATTAATATGGATGCTTGGTTCAGTTTACATGTATTTTAATTAATTTTATGAGTTCTGAAGTTAATGACCATGTAAATGTTTAGTAACCATCATATTAACAATCACATGACTCAAACTTGAAACCACAGAGAAAGCAAACCTCTTGATCTCAATCTCTTATCATTGGACCGCCTATTAGATAATTATTTCTTGATTATTGTTTACGGCTTTGAGACTTGACCCGCTTGAACAAGATTTATTTTATACTAGCCAAATTAACCAGGTATATTATTTGTTGGATTAAAAATTATTTTTAAATATAAAAAATATACATGTATAATCATGTTTTCTTAACATGAAAATTCAGCTATAAACTTAAAATATAATGATTTTTTTAATAAAATAAATTAATAATTACATGCATTAATAAATATTAAAAATAAATTATTAACAATAACTAAAAACTATGTCATGAGAAGCTAAAAGATAAATACAAACTAAGAGATGTGATCTTATGTCATGAGAAATAATTTAATTTTTCTTAAATACCCCCGAACCAACCACTTGTCTGCCCTCAACTTTAAATTAAATCAGGTTCAAGTTAATATGATGTGACTCGATCAATATGATAGATCTAAACGCAACCCAGTCAACCCAATCAAAATTTAATTTAACTTAAAAAATTCAAGATAATATTATTTTAACTTATTTTTCTTCTAAATATTAAGAAATTGACATTTTAGATCCGTCTGGATTAACCCGGGTTAACTAACTATCTAATATACAACGAGATTTTATATTTTTATTTTTTTGATAAGACAACATTAATTGAGAGGATATAAAATGTAATTTTAAAAAAGATATATTTAGGGTGTTTGCTTGGTCGAATTAATTAATTTTTTTTAACTTTCCCTTTATAAAATTACTTAAAAGAAGAGGATTTTTTTTATTAACATTTTCTATATATTTATATTTTGAACATAACATTATTGGTAATTAAAGAAGATGGTTGTGCAAATAAATAGATTATATTAAAAAATAACAAATTTATATAATTTTCTTGCAATTATCATATAAATTACTTATACAACATCATCCACCACATTCACGTCAATTGCTGATATTTTGACATGGAATGCATTGCAAACATATTCTATTCGTGGATAATATAAACAAGGCCACGATTAAGTACAAAACCAAAAGAAAAGGGGTATTTTCCCTGTTTTCTTCTTTCCTAGTCCCCCCAAACCAAAATTCGTGGACTGAATTCATTTTTATTATATATATATATATATATATATATATATATTAGTGCTAGTGTTTAGATCAGGTTGCGTGCATTTCAACTAGTCCCACAGATCCTGAAGTTAAAGACCATCAATCGTACACATTATTTTTGATCTAAAAATAATTTATTAACTCGGACTAGGCTTCATTTTAAACAACTTGTTTTAAAAATTATGGCGATTTTGATAAACTTATTTATTGTTTTAAATAATATTATAATTGGTCTGAAAAACTGAAATCAACCCGAATTTAAAAAACTTTTTAAGTTTAGATTTATCATCTCGGGTAATAAGGATGTCTAAATTTCATTGAAACTCTTCTCATTGAATAAACCAATAAACCAATAATTTTCTAGCTGGGATTAGGTTTGATTTTAAACTGGTTGTTTGAACAAAAAAGAAAAAGAAAACAACAAATACTGAGTTGGTTCACTGACCTGCGGGTTAATCCGAATATTCCACCGTTCACTCACTACGAGTTATTTGAAGGAACACATTGCTTCTAGAATCTTAGGGCTTTGATACACAAAAACTCATTATATCGAAGTTGCAAATTTGAAGAACGAGAAATCAATAGCAAAAATAAAAGTGCACAGGCGTGTCCCAATTGAAAATATATCTAAAAATAAAGGATCAAATTAAATATTGCGAAATGGGTCATGGAATTTAATTAATAGTTTCATTTAAGTATCATAATTATTTCTCATCTCGTTCAATTCCATTAGAGAATATTCATGATTGATCTTTTTCTTAGTTAATTTCAGGAGAAACAATGGCTTTTGAAGGTAAATAAATAAACTAGCAACCACACCAAAGATGATAAAAATCTCTTTAATTGAATAAATAATATAATAAGTACAAATAAATAAAGCAATGTAATCAGGATAAAATATATTAAATTAAAATTGATAGAGCAGATATAAGCCTAATTTCTCTCCGCTTTAAAGCACCAAAACGGCAGCGAAAACACCGACAGCGACAGATCCACCGAAAGCAAATCTGTTCAAAACGGCACCGCTGTTGGGGCCGGGAGCTGCAGCTGGAGTGTCAGAGATAGTAGAAGTTGGGACACCAGTTGGGGAAGATGAAGGAACGGTCTCTGGAGGAGGAGAAGGAGGAGAGGTGGTGGTGACGGGGGATGGTGCATCTGCACTGGGTGTTGGAGTTGTCAAAGGAGAAGGTGCAGATGCCGGTGGCTTCACGGTGCTTGGTGCTGGGGAAGAGGCTTTTGGTGGTGATTTGGAGGGTGAGGTTGCAGGGGAGGAGGCTGGAGATTGTGCAATTGTGGAGCTCACTAGGAATGTGATTAGCATCAAGAAAACAATGCTCTTGTTTCCAGCCATTTCTTGAAGAGTTATGAGAGAAGCAAGGAAGATAATGGCTGTGATAAGCTCAGATAGAAAGAGAGATAGAGCTACTTGAATTGGTGAAGTGCGAGAAGAAACGGAGGATGGAGAGGGTATATATAGGGGTTTGGAGGGAGGGGGAGGGGGGGCACTTCTGGTTAATTTTAAGAGCCGTTGGATTATTGTTTTTCTTTTTACAAGCATTTTTCTTTATTTTTTTTACACGAATTTCGAGGGCGATTAACGGTAATTTTTTTTTTAATAATTGGAATGTATTATTATTATGAATACAATTGTAATTATAGTTTTAGGATTAAATATCCAACATTAAAGAGTTTATTAAAGGTTTTGTCAAATCTATTATCCTATAATAAATTTAATTATCATTCCTTTTTTTTAAGTGATGTAATGATAGTAATATGTTTTGTATTAATTTAATATCAATACAAATTATTTTATTTTTTTAAATAAAAAATCCAGCTTTGAAATCAAAATTTTATTATGGGTACTAATAATTCCTCAATATTGTAGAAATATTTTCATTTTCAAAAATAAAAAAAGAAGAAATGATGTAGGTTTTACGTTAACTTGTTTTTTTTGTGTTTCAAAAGTGCTTTTGAAAAAATTTAAAATTTTTTTATTTTTTTCTTTGCCTTAAATTAATATGTTTTGGTATTTTTAGATCATTTTAATGCACTGATTTAAAAAATAAAAAAAATTATTTTGATATATTTATAAGTAAAAGATATTTTGAAAAGCAACTGCAACCACATTTTTAATTAGAAGTAAAATCAATGCTGAAAATTTTGATACATTCCTCAATATTATCTTCTAAGTAAATGAAAGCTATATTGCTATAATCAGAATTTGTTTCTTGAATATGACTACTAAAATTCTAATACAATATTATTATAATTCATAAACTATATTTTAAGATGATATTTGATTATTATTTTAGAATACATAAAAATTTAAATAATAAAAACAAAACGAATACGTTTATGGATATTTTCTATTTAAAAATATAAAAATTACTAAAAATTTACCAAACATTAGTAAACTGTAATGTAAGAAATCTTATTATCATAAAGAGAAGAGAAGCATATAATAAGTAAATTTAAATAATATCCTAATATTTATCATTTATGAATTAAATAAAATTGTTAATAATCTGTATTTTCACATTATCTAGCGTCAGCATGAAGATTAGGAAAAAACACGGTTTTAAGTCCTTCTGGGTTGGTGGCCAAGCAAGCAATCAGACGGTTTTAAGTACAGCTGTCAAACGAATCAGGAACGTACACGCACGTAGGAGTTTTCAAAGTCGGAGAAATTTGGACAGTAAAGATAATTAGAGAACTTTTGCCATGTGCTAACGGTCGGAAAAAGGAAAGCGTGTTCGCGTAGGGTGCCGCGTGGTCATTATTTGGAAATAAATTTATTAAGTAAGATTTATTAGAGGACAGCGCATCTATTACTTGGTTAGTTTTTTTTTTTTTTTTAATTACTCTAATATCTCATAATTTGATTATTTTTTATTTTGAAATCAAGTTTTTGAATATTATATTTTGCAATTTAAATCAAAATAAATTTTAAAAATCAACAAAATAAAAACAACATTATTATATATATTAAAATATTAAAGATAATAATTATCACACAACTTATTCTTTTTCTTTTTTCTAGCCTAGAAGCAAGGTCCTAATCAAAGTAACAAGGTTAATTTTATCTTTTAGAAAAGCTCCACTTGCCATTGATTTAGGTTGTTGATGGTGGAGTAGGAGAGATATTGGGTGGTGGGGGTTATATAACTTCAGAGGAGAAGGATTTATGGTCGAGCTAGATTTAATATGTATATATATATAACCTTTAAAGTACAATCTTTTTAAAGCACAAACGACACCTCACAAAAATAAAAAATATATGTTTTTTAGGTGGATTTTATAAAAAGAAAAATCACTCGCATCTTTAAGTCAAACACCTTTTTAGTACCTGGCTTTAAATCATTTAAATGTTAAAAATATAAGAATTAAATTAATTTAAATAAATTAATGATAGTGGAAGAATAAATAACATATTTAGCATTATAATCCAAGCAATTTTAAAGTATGGCCATGTCATGTGGCATCACCCCCACCTCGACGAAGCCTTTTCTCATTACAAGTTTTTTCCTTTAATAAATTGTGATGGACCGTTCTAAAGACACCATTAAAAGACACGAAGACCCAAAATTATATGGTAATGTGGGACGGAAGACTGCTGTAGAACCTCGTAGAGTGATTAATGGTGGAGTAGGATTTGGTACCCCAAACAGGAGAGAAGGACTGCCTTTTTTTTTTTCTTCCTTTTCTTTGTTTCCTCTTGCTTTCTCTCTTTCACTTTTTTTTCTTAGAATTTTTTTTTATTTTTAGAACTTAGGGACACTTTAATAATTATTTCAAATATAACAACAACTTTATAAATAAATATATATATACTGGCCTTATGATTCAGGTTGCGAGTTTGACATATTAACTTGGATTAATCAAGTTATTTTTTAATTAATTTTTTCAGTTTCATCTTTTAACATTGAGTATATTGGAAATTAAGTTTCATAATTTTTTTTATTTGTTTTTTTTGAAGTTATCATGATCTTATGACTCGGTATACAAATTGACATGTTAACTTTGATTGATCTGAATCATTTCAATATGTTGTTGTCTTAGTATTTATTAAAAAAATATCTGGTATTAAAATAGTTATTTTGACTCAAATTATATTTTTATCAATTATCTAAGTTGTATTTGAACTTGACAAGATAATCGAGTCACATTAAATCAATTCCCATATGGTTAAATTTTTATAACTAAAAAAACATTAACAACACTTAGATTTTTTTTTATATTAATTTTTTTTGAATCATCCCATGACATAATGCAGACCAATTATCTAGTATTAGCGGGCAATATCATATATATATATATATATATATATATATATATATATATATATCTAAATTACAGACCGAAAAAGAATAAAGGAAGACCACAAAAAAGAAAAACAAGGGACAGAAAGAAAAACTTGGCATAAACGAATGTGAAGAAGGTTATAATTTATGGATAGGAAACTAAATCTTTAGTTTATTTCTAGTTTACTGAATACGTTCGTCATATTATTTTTTTGCAAAAATATTTAAATTATAGAGAATTATTCGATATTTTTATTAAGTTAATCCAACATATCAACCTTAAAACTTTTTAATTCGATTACTTATCTAACTCGTGTTTAAAATTAAACAGTGTAGGAGTTATCCTGACTTGATCCAATTAACTTGACTGATAAAAAAATATCTTGACTAATTGGTAAAAAAAATTTAAGGATGAAATTAAAAAAAATGATGAAAGTAACATAAAAAACCTCCTAACTCAATTTCTTACTTAACCCAAGTTTAAAATTAAATTATGTAAAAGTTGTTATAATGTAACTTTGTAGACTTGGTTGGTCTAAAGACAACTCTAACAACTGTTAAAAAAAATCTGAGGATAAAATTGAAAAAAAACAATGAAATTAAAATAAAAAACAAAGGAAAAAAAAATAGAGAGTTGAGTTGAAAAAAAAAAAAAAAGATAGAAGTTTCATTGATTATACGGTCGGTTACCTTTATAATGATACCCAAGTTTTTTAAAATAGAAGTAGTATAATAATATAAACCTAGCTAAAGAAATATTTACCTTGGGTGTTTAAAAAAACCATTCAATCAAGAAAATTAAGAAAATAAAATAAAAATTAACCAAAAATACTAAACTGAGAGAAAAACTAATTAAATTGATTTTTAAAATCATAAAATCTACTCGGTTTGGTTCGATTTTAAAAACAGATATAACTTAATGGCTATACTTGTTCTTTGTACTTTTCACTGTTTTTTTTCCTTTCTTTCTAGTTTGGTGAATCAAATCCTTCAAGTTTAGGAATAGATTTTCTGGTTTTATACCAAAAAAACCAGCCTTGATTGAAACAAACTAATTTGGTGTTATCTGGTTTTCAATTCAGTCTGATTTACATTTTTTAAAATTAATATAAATCAATTTGATTAGGTTAGTTTTTTCAATCCAAATTAAGTCATATCATAACCCCATGAGTTCTATATTTCTTTTCCTGGGTTCATGAATAACTTTTTTTAACAGTTTAGAAACACAGCCAACCAAAAAACTTTTTCATGGGAGAATTGCTGTTTTGGGTAATATTTCTTTAGGTTTAAACGATTGTTTTGTAGGAATTAGTTGAGTTTGGTGATCTTAACTTTTATGGGTATCATGTGTGGGTAGGGTAGAGATTATTTTTTAAAGTATTTTTTATTTAAAAATATAATAAAATAATAGTTTTTTATTAAAAAAATTATTTTTAATATTAGAATATTAAAATAATAAAAAAATAATTTAAAATTAAAAAATATTTTTATATTTTTTAAAAACACATCTGTACAATCACAATTTTGTACCTGCTTGAAAGCTCACTCCACCTCATAATTGTTGTGCTACCCACTTTCCTCTATTATTCAAAACTTTTATACCAAAACAAGATCAATCTAAACTTTTGAGATGTGTTTGGTTAATTTTTTAAAACCAAATCCAAATAGAGAAAAAAAAGAAAAAATTGAGCCTAATAAAAAAAACCGATCCAAACCGGTTTGAACTGGTTTTTATTTAAAAAAATTAAACCAAACAGAACCAAACCGAACCGAAACCAGTCGATTTGAACCGGTTTCGGTTTGGTTTTTTGTTTTTTTAAAAAATTAAATCGAACTGAAAATGATCACCCCGTGAGGATGCCGGGGTAAAAAAAATAAAAATACTAAATTTATCTTGATACAGTAATCAAGTTCTGCCTCGCATGTTTTCATGTTTAAACTAGTAAAATTGATGGGGTGAACAAGAGAGGATCGCTTCAACTTCCTTACAGTGATCAAGTTACAAATGCATTAAATGAGATCTATTTTGTTCTGTCTACTTTACACATTAAACAAAGAATGAATGGCTGTTCAATACACTCGCTAAGACATTTAATTTTTCTCTCGCAAAGCAATGTAATCATAGTTTTTGATTTTGAGTTGAGTACAATGAAAGAATCTATGCTCTTTTCATAATCCAATTCATGATTTTGCCGTTCTGTCATGTTAAAGAACCCAACTGGAACCTCATAATTGACTCCTGTCTGTCTGAAGCGAGGATGCAACTGGTCTACCAGTCTGAAGCAACACCAGGTGGAATGTCGACACTGGATTTACCATTACCATTGCCATTATCACTACCATTGCTGTCTCTTGCTGTCCTTTGTGATGGGAGTTGATAGCGGAACTCTTCCTGCAACTGCCAATCCATAACCCTTGAGCCCGATGTACTTTGCAGGGTTGTTTGTCATCAACTTCATTGTTCGGACACCCAGATCTCGTAACATCTGCAAAGAAATTCCATTGATGTCATGCTGTTCTGACCTTAAGAAAAACAAAAGAGGAAAACAGCAACACTAGATGGTATGGAGGTGGTTTGCCAGAAATCCCCTGCATTTTTGTGGATCCCCACTCATTTCCATCAATGTGGAGATAGTATGTCTTGAGATGGTTAAAGGGTATGGGCCAATGGGTTGAAACCAAGTGGTTCATATTTACATAATGAAACTAGGATTGAAACCTCTGGATGCAGAGCATATCCTTGTAAGATTAGGAGAAAACACAGCTGCCTTTATCACCTCAGTTTGATCATGGGATACGGTTCATGAAAGCCCAGAGTTACAAATGGAATGCTTTCATTTTGTGTGGTTTAGGGTATACCTGGGCGCCAATGCCATATTCTCGTGAATCAACAGGCAGCCCCAACTCCTCATTTGCCTCCACGGTATCACGTCCATCATCTTGGAGGTTGTATGCACGGAGTTTGTGACCCAAACCAATGCCACGCCCTTCATGCCCGCGGAGATAGACCAAAACACCTCTGCCAGCAGCTTCAATCTGCTGCATTGCAAGTGCCAGCTGATTCCCACATTCACATCTAGCAGATCCAAATATATCCCCTGTGAGGCATTCTGAATGTACCCTCACAAGAATATCCTCCCCATCTCCAATGTCACCCTGTGTAAACCAGAAAAATAGTTTGGAAGTACGGAATACTTAAAGGAGTTCTTTTTTGTGAGAGGTTTGAGAATGGGTGTTTGACCTTAGAAACTCTATCTAGCTGGAAAAGTAAAATGACAATTGCTTTCATTTTTGCCTCTGCACAGCCAAATATCTGACTTCTACCGTTTCAAAAACCAGAAAATTGAAAACATTCGACTCCACATTCTCTGCATTATTGACTGTAAGCGAAATCATATGTTGACTGAAGGATTGCATGAGCGTGTGTGTGTAGGTATTCCTGTTCTAACAACCAAACTACATTAAGCTATGGATTAGCTAGCTTCCAGTGAAACCGGCTTAGCATGGAGACCTCCTCCATGGTTTAAAGTTCATTCTTTCATTTCCATTTCTTTCAAGATGTGGTCTCAAACCTGGTTTAGAAAAGGTTCTTTCCAGAGAATCTATTCTACATCATAATAATTCTAACAATTGGATATCATGGGGTTCAGATACCTTTCCCCGATCCTATTTCTACAAGCCATTTATAAGTTTGAAGGAAAATGTAGCAACGACAGCACAAAAACCTTGCAAGCAGTTAGTCTTCTGCTGTAAGAAAATGACCACAATTATTTTCCCAACTCGGGTAACATTTGTGAGTTTGGATCTCTAAATTATGATAATTGCTCACCTTAACCATTGCAACATGCTCAATGCCATCCAAGACCGACTTGTAACAATGAGCTGTGAACGGTCCCCACATTGTAGGTATCCGAGCAGCAGAAGCATATTCTACCAACTTATCTGTCTTCCTTCTATACCTGTCAATTATAGTATTTCAGTTAACTGATATTACCACAGAATGGCAAATAATTCCTTTATTACACAAGTAACCAGATCAACCCCTGACACCGATGAAGTTACTCAACCATAATCTCTTGTGTGATGATGATAACATAAAGCTGCTGCAGAAGAAGGAAGATGGAAACACTTTACCTGATTAAATCAGCTATAGATATAATTTTCAAGTTCTCCCTCTCTGCAAATTGAAGAAGCTTCGGTAATCTAGCCATGGAGCCATCATCGTCTACAACCTCACACAGAACTGCAACAGGATCCAATCCAGCTAGAACGGCAAGATCAACAGAAGCTTCTGTGTGTCCAGCTCTTTTCAGAACACCACCCTCCCTATACCTCAATGGAAAAATGTGGCCTGGGCGGTTGAAATCGTCAGGCTTTGAATCTTTGGATGCAAGAGCTAACACTGTTGTTGCCCTATCATTAGCCGAAACCCCAGTTGTTGTACCATGTTTAGCATCCTAATAAAACGTCGTTTGCAGGCAAAAGAAAAATTGAGAACCATGACGGTGTAGTGTACAAGAAGATCAATTAGTAATATCTTTGTGTGGCTACATGTCTGGAAATGACTGCGAATGACTTTAAGAACCTCTGTCATGACAGAGAAGAAACCATTGAATGTAAAGCTTTGCAGAAAGTAGAACAATGAACTATTTTATTAGTGTGGTATTTCTGTTTCTTCGAAACAGAATCATCACGGATAAAAATAGAAAAATTCAGACATTCTTTTGCATATAATAATTTTATATACTTTTCAAATGTATCATTCTACAAAGAAAGTGTTTTCCAAGGCAAAACGATTAAATACAGGGCGTTTATATACTTCTAGTGAAATGAAAAAAAATATTATATTTCTGGTGAACTGCAATCCTGACAAACGATGTTGACACGAGAGACTCAATATTCTAGATTTGAAATCTCAAAGCCAGAAAAGTACATACCACAGTTACAGTGAAAGCTGTACGAAGTTTTTCATCATTTTCATTTTGCCCAACCATCAAAGGAAGCTGTAACCTGTCCAGATCTTCACCTTTCATGCTCACACAAACTATTCCAGTGCCATGCTTTACAATAAACGCCATAGCTTCAGGTGTTGCCAACTCTGCTGCCATAATGAGATCCCCTTCATTTTCTCTGTCTTCATCATCTACAACCACTACAATCTGCAATGAAAACCGGTATTGAAAAATCTTTATGAAGCAACAAGGCATGAAAATGCTACTATAAACTACCAACAAAATCCAGGAAAAAACTACCTTTCCTCGGCGAATATCTTCAATGGCGTCAGGGATGGAAGAAAACCCTTCTGAGGGGCGATCCAACTGACGGTCATCATTACCATTGGCAAAATCATTAGTGATGAAAGCATTATCTGCTGATAGGGCTCCAAATGCTACTGCCTCAGGCTGTAAGTCAACCCCAACAGAACCATTATCTAGAAGAGCACTCTTTGCAACAACACCATTGTCATTGGAATAGGACAGTAGCTCATCACCAGATATCAGCGTGGCTCGAGTTTTGCTAGCACCCTTAATACCAAAAGATGATTTACTACCATCCAGCCGGATCAATGCCAAATTCAATGCATTCCCATTTGCAGAAAATGAATTCACACAATGTAATCCATTTAACAATCTGAAGTTCCTGCATGCCCTACACATAAATATCGCTCAATAACTACTTTAAATACCAAGAAACAATAGACAGAGCATGGCCATTATGCTGATAATTTCATATAATCACAAATTTCACAACCCAAAACAATAAACTAATCAAGCTGCAACATACATATACTACACTGGATTGCTAAGAAGTGCAACAAAAAAAATCAGAACTTTGAATCATGATAAAGTATTATTCATGTCAACTATCCTATGCAGTCACCGGAATGCCCAATAAAGAATTTCGATTCTTTTCAAGTAATCTCAGACATTAGCAGTCAAACAATCATTCCTATCCTTTCTTTAGCTCCTCTTCTAAAATCAAACACGACGAAAAACTCTTGATCTAATCACACCACAAAGAAAAACAGAAAAAACCAAGTTCTTAAACAAAAATATAAAATCAAACACAAGGTTCAACTGATCCAAACACCGGTACTCTAGATTGCACAACCAAAATGGAAAACCATTCACCCTTCAAAACAAATGTAAATAAAAAAAGAGCAGACAAAACCAAAAGTACAAAACTTTAACACGTTAAGCCATTAAGAGAGCCGTCAAAACACGAAAACAAGCATAAACAAATAAATAAAAACTTACTGGGAACCAGAGCGAGCTGCTCTTGTGGTTGTTGACGGGCAAGAAGAAACATTGAAAGAAGCCATTTCTAGAAAGAAGAAAAACTCAAGATTTTATACTCATGAAGCCATTTCTCTCTTTTCCTTGTATTTATAATGAAGAGAGGATCAAGGAAGCAGCAAAATTGAAGAATGAAGAGAAGGTCTTCAAGAAGGAAGCAACGGCGAATAAGGAAGGTACCCGCAGGTGACGTAGTTTGACATGTCCCCAACCAATGGTGTTGTGTTCTGTCAAAAATTTATAATATTTGTAACAGTTATTTTAATATATTTTTTTGAATCAAAGATTTATTTTCTAGCCACCATTACAACTATTATAGTCATAGATCAAAGAGCTAGTTTAAAAGAACTGAAAAAAAGAGAGAAGAAGATTGAAAAATAGAAAAACTGAAGAATAAAAAAACATTTGAAAATAATCTCACTGGAATATAAAAATGTTTTTTACGATAAATAATAATTTTGTTCTGCCAACAAGACATTAGTCAAATAATTAAGGGCTTTACAGATAAGAGCAAGATCTTCAAATTATTGACTAAGATATGTCAAAGCTCCCAAAATATTTTTTTTTCATTATGAACTTTGTGCATGAATCTAAATAATAAATAATTGAATTCTAATTGGAAAAGAAATCCAATTAGAACTTCTACGTTGATACACGAATAAAGAATTTTCCACTTTGAAAAATCCCACAAACGCAACCATTTTCTCTCTTTTCTTTTTCTTATTTACATGGAGGGAAAAGGAAGCATAGCACCAATGTAGAACCATGTCCATACCATGTGGTGGTGGTAGAACGGTTCTATCCTCTCTTTTCCATGTTTAGATGGAGGGAAGAGGAAGGATCACGGCACTAATGTGCATGCAATGTGGTGGTGGCTAGGCAGATAGTAGAACGGTTGTATATATACAAAGCGTCTCGGCCTGGGTTGAGGAGTCATGAGTCACAACTGGCAAGCTCCTTCTGGTATTAGCAAGAACAAGACATGAAAATGTGGCCATGCAACGCGATAAAATGGTCACCGCAAGCAATGGTGTCACTCAAGGGAGGGTCACCACAGCTAGCCATGCCATTTTTATAGAGGATAAAAAAGGGCGCGGCGCCCGTCTTTTTCATACTTGGATAAACTTCGAGGTTGGAGTTCTAAGAAATGCAAGTAGTGCCTGCTAATTTTGCCCAACCACAGCTAGCAGCTGTGACCTAGCAATGTCCTCAGTAGGTGATCCAATAACCAGATGACAGCAAGAACGTGTGGTGGTCTTGCACAAGCCAAAAGAGCCACGAAAGGGCATGAAGATTGAAACTTGGACTGGACTTTTGATTCTGTTCTGTGTCTCTATTCGTTGAATGAAATGTGGCCATTAAAAATAAGACTACAGCAGGATTGTCATTGGCTAAGCCATACCTCTTCAAGGGATCGAGCTGTGAGTTACTGTAATATTTTTAAGTTTATTAGTGTTCGGTGGTATTTTAATGCAAGGTACGAGGAATTTTTTAATAAAAAATATATTAGATTTTTTTAATTTTTAATACCAGCACCTCAAAATTATTCAAAAACAACAATCTGATAATTTTTTATACAAAAAAACATTGTAATTTTTTTTTTGGATGCATAGGATCTTTGACAACTCTTTCCAAGCTGATGTCGAGCTATTTAAATATTGTAATTTATGATCAATGGATGCACAAAACCATGTTTAAGGAACAAAATGTTGATTCCATTGTGCGATGTTCGTTCCATAACATGAAGTGTTTTCATATTGGCCATAACGTATGATCTGTATGCATCGAGGCTTGGTTTGGACGATAAATTTGTTCGTATTCATTTATATATAACGTAGGCAAGGGCCTTTTGTTCATTGATTTGGAACTCTTCTTATTGAAATCAAGTTCCAGATTGACTGTGAAAAGTCTTGTTGGTTTGAGATCAGGAGGACTGGTGAATTGGTGGACTTTTTGCCATGGATTATTATGTTATTGTATGGTTTTTTCTTTGTTGTTATCGCTATATTTTGTCAGGTTTTGTTTTGAAGGTTTCAATAGAAAAATCTAACACTATGACAGGGAAATCTGTGGGTTTAGACTTTAGATTTGCATTGCAGTATGCAACTGGAAATCATTGAAAAGTTGTGGGTTTATACTTTAATGCAATTTGTGGGTTTCAATAGAAAAATTGCGTTGACGATGTTCAGGCGATTCTTGCAGCATCTCTTGTCGGACAAATGGTGACTTCAACGACGGCGTTCAAATCCTCGTGTCGCACTTTTTTGATGGTGTAGTGTGTGTTGATGACGGCATAGCAGTTGAGCCCCCGCAAACTTTTTACCTTCTCTTTCTCATTTTTTTTCTCTCTTCTTGCTAGCCTGTTAAAGTTGAGAATAGTCCTATCATTTATTTTCTGTATTAAATTTGGTCCATTTTTTTTTATTGTTATGTATTTGTTTTGAATTTTTATTTATTGATTTATTTATTTAATTTTATCCCTTAATATTTAGATTCATTTAATTTTTATATCAAATTTAGTTCTTTTTATTTTGATTGTTGTTTGCTTTCTATTCCTTTCTTAATTGATTTTTTTTAATTTCATCCCTCGATAATTTGTTGATGGAGGATTTGGCTTCATGCTTTTTTCAGGCTTGCTTTGTATTGGGTTGGTCCCGGCTTCATGACATGAGTCACGAGTTTCGAAAATTAGCCCGAGTTGACTTCAATTTTTTTCAGGTTCTTTTTTAAAATTTATTTTTTTTTTAATTTTATCTATCAACATTGAGCTAGTTTGGAATTGAGCTTCATGATTTTTTTCACTTCCTTTCTATGGAATTATTCTGATCTTATGTCCTGAGTCATGGGCTTAACAAGTTAACTTAAGGTTGACTCATGTCTTTATTTTTGTTGTTTTTTTAGATGAGATTTTTTTTTCAATTTTTCCCTTCAACATTGTGTTTTTTTTTTAATATATATTTGAACTTCATTATTTTATTCAATTTTCAACATCACGTATTTGGTTGGTTGACTCAGGTCATTTTTTTTCTGTTTTTTAATTTGATTTTTCCTTCAGTTTTATTTTTCCACAGTTGATTTGTTGGAAATTGAGCTTTGAATATATTATTTTGGTAATGAGCTTTGAATTTTTTTCATTTTACTTTGCATGGGTTATCATATTCTCATTTGATTTTTGTTTTGTTATCAAATATAGAGAGGATATCTTTCTATAATATTGACAAGTGTTTATTTTTTTAGTTGATATACATATAGTTCTATTTATTTTCTATTGGTTTATTTTTATAATCATATTGTTAAATTAACTGCGTTTACTAAACCAAGTTAAGTCAATGACTCGGTTGTTAGATTTTTCTAACTTCTTTAAAAAGGTTATCGCATCCTAAAATGTTTTTTAATAATAAGAAATTATAGCCCAACTTGCGGCATAGTGCAAGCCATCTATGTAGTGCAAACACTGAGAGTAATGCTAAAATTGATAGTAAACCCAAAATACAAGAAAAAGGGAAAAAAGAGAGCAGGTTGGATTAAAAGTATTGTATGCATTTATACATATCTAGATCTGGATGCTTCATTCAGCTAAGTTGTTTGATCATTTTTTAGATGATGGAAAGGAAAAAGAACACTTAGATGAGACTTTCTTCATCAAAAGAAATTTATTGACATCAAGATTGATATTTTTTCATGGCCTATATCGATATCAATCGAGATTTTCTCTACCATCAAAATTCAATGACTCTCTCTCTCTCTCCTCTCTTAAATTAAGATCTGAAAAATAAAATTCAAGATCAAAATTGAAATTTTAAAAATCAAATAGATCAAAAAGAAAGAAAAAAAGAAAATATAAGGACCAAACTAAAATTTCTGCATAAACTTTGAAGTTGTCACCCATTTCCGTGTTTTTTTTTCAATTATGTCTCCATCTTATTAAAATTCCTTAATCGAGTCCTTCTATCTAAAATCATTATAAATTTATATTATATTAGAGGACCTAATTATAAAAAAAATTATAATTCATGATTTGATTATAATTTATATTATATTATAGTCCTTCTATTCCTTGGATCGGGTTGATTAAATCAAATATAAAACAAGATGAATTATGATTTGAATTTTTTTTAAAAAACTCAACTCAAATCAAAGAATGAGTTAATGAAATCACCAAGTTAACCCACAAGATTAGAGCGTGTTTAATTTTTTGTTTGGTTTTATGAAATCTAACTTATTTATGATCCAAGGCCTTCCATTGAAATTGGTCTAAACTCCAACTCTCCATGGGGCATTAAGTTAGAATTGGGTTATTTCTTTTGCTATGATTAATATTTTTTAATATAAAAAAATTCTAGCCCACAAGGATTTTATTTTTAAAATTATTATTAAATACAGTCCAAGAAGTTAAAATTAAAATCTAATTCCAGATTTAAATCAAGCAAATCTTACTTAATCTTTGAATTTTTTTTTATTAACATGGGTGTTCCAGCCCGGAAAAGAAGGCATGGGGCCAGAAAGGAGTTGATTTGACTTGAGTTTTATGATTATGGACTCTCGTTACTAAAACCAGTCTCAAGGTGTTAACAACCATGTAAGTTTTTAATAGCTATCATATTAGCAACCACATGTTTGAACCGGAAATCACGAGGAGAAGATTCCACATGTAAGTTTTTCGGTCCTCTCACTTTTTTTTATCATTGATTTTTTTTTAATTTCATCATTTTAAATTACATTAGTATGGTTTATATGTTTAGATTTTTTTTTTCAATTTGCATGCTTTTTGTATATGAAGTGTAGAGAGATAATCGAACAAATATTAAAAGTTGATTTTGCAAAATAAAACTTTAGATTATAATTAAAAAAATATATTAAAAGAAGAGGGATGAAGGTTAATAGAAAAAATAGATCCCATATAGATTTTTCCATAGAAAACTTCACTTGGTTGCTTGAACTTTCAGGTTATGTATTATTTAATCTCTATTAATTAGAAATTATAATTTGACCTTAAACTTTATTTATTTTACATTTTAGTTTTTATATGCTGAGAAAAAGGAAAAATGTTTGGATGATTATATTTTAGCCACTAAAAGAGTTGATTTTGTTGTCATGGTTTCATCTTATCGAGTGGATTTCAATGAAGATGGTATTGCCTTAAGCCATATTGGAAAAAGTACATTTGAGTTCATAATTTTTTATTTTTATTTTTTTAGAGTGATTAGAGGGCATTTTGGTTTGAAAATAGGTTTATTGAGGGTTTTTAGGGTGTTTCTAAGTTATTTTCAGGTGAGAATAAATTAAAAATTAATTTTTTAAAATAAAAAACTCAAACATTGTTTTTAGATCACTAGAGAAGATCAAAAAATTATCTGGTAGATGATCATATATAATAATAGACGACATGTTATCCGTTAAAGAAAAAGCAAAATGAATAATGTGTAGCCCATTTATTAAAAAAATTAGTCACGTGAGTGGGCCTGACCTTCTAGACCCAATCATGCTTAGACTTTTTCATGCCCAACCAGGTGCACGGGCTTGAATTTTTTTTTATTCTTGATTTTTTTTAAAATTTTTTTAATTAATATCCCCTCTTTTTTTTAGTATTTAATTAATGTTAATAACTTCTTTTCGATATATCAGTTCATATATTTTTAATTAATTAATTAATTAATTTTATTAAGCGTAAACAACAACATTTTGTTTCTCAATTAAAAGAAATCAGGATACTCAAAAATACATTATAATGTCGGCGTCTTCTTCTCGTGTTGAAACATATATTTTTAATTAATTAATTAATTAATTTATTTAATTAAGCGTAAACAACAACGTTTTGTTTCTCAATTAAAAGAAATCAGGATACTCAAAAATACATTTTAATGTCGGCTTGAAATCATACCCGTAACTTAGCGCAAGTTATAGGACTAAGGATATCTAACTGAAATTAAAAAAATGAAATATATATAAGAAAATAGAAAGAAATTCAAAAGTTGGCAATTTTTAATTTTATAAAAAAAGTTTCCTTTTTAATAGGAAAGGCAAGATATCCCCCTTGAATGAGAGAGATCTTGATCAACACCCCTTGATTTTTTTTTTTTTGATCTCAACCCTAAACTATTGAGTATTTTCATTGAGCCCTTGTATTTAGGGGTGAGAAAAAAATCAGAAAACTGATTAAACCGAGAAAACCAGAAAAAAATAACCGAAAAAATCGAACCGTGAAAAAAATCTGATTAAACCGATTAAAATTTTGAAAAAACCGACCTGTTCGGTTTTGGTTTTATAAGTCTGAAACTGAAAAAACCGAACCGAACCCAAACAAAAAAACCGAGCCAAACCTGTTTGAATCGATTTTTGTCCAAAAAAACTGAACCGAACCGAAACTGGTCGGTTTGAATTAGTTTCGGTTCAATTTCAGTTTTTTTTAAAATTTCAGTTTGATTGGTTATTTTTAATAAAAACCAAATCAAATCGAAAATGATCACCTCTTCCTATATCAACTTGAATTCAATTTAGTCCTTTAGTATCACATGTCAATGTCATCCTAAAATACCACCAAAAATAATAAAAAAGTGGATGGAATATAATTGAAGTGGTGTCAATATCATTGATGTTATGTGCCTATGGATTAGCTATAAAAAAAAAATAAAAAAAATAACAAACTTGAAACCCTTTGGCAAATATTTTTCATGTCCATTTGATTTTTGAAACGCCATTGGCTTTTAACTTTCAAGAAAAGGTCCTAAAACAATATCCAGTGGCCATTGTTGCTTCCTGTAATTTCCATCCTCACATCCCAAACACACTAAAATAATATTTAAAAATTTGTTAAAATTATATTTTTTATTATTTTCGTATATTATATTAAAAATAATATTTTAAAAATAAAAAATATTTTAAACTACCACAATCACAAAACGCCTCACGAAACTCCTTGTTATGTCCGCTCTCTCCCTCTCGACTAATTCTCTCGTTCTCATCATCTCTCTTACACAGAAAACACACAAGAAAACAGAGTGAAAAGATGGAGAGCTTTGCCCTCCACTCTCTCTCCGCTACCACCACCTTCTCCACCTCTCTTTACACCCGCAATTCTCTACTCCACAGATCACCGGGACCTATCTCCATCACCAAATCCTCATCAACCGCTCACTCACTCTCTACCATCAGATCATCCACTCAAAAACCTCTCCTTTTCTCTCCATTCCACAACAAAAACAAAATCTTCACGTCCAAATCCAGAATTCTCGCATTGGATCAAGAATCCAAGGACAGCCCGTTATCAAAGTCGGCAGAAAAACCAACCCCATCTCTAAAAGGAGCAAAATTGATACCCCTTTTAATATCTGTCTCTATAGGCTTAATTGTGAGGTTTGCTGTGCCTAAACCAATAGAAGTTACCCCTCAAGCCTGGCAATTGTTGTCTATTTTCCTTTCTACTATCGCTGGTCTTGTTTTAAGTCCTTTGCCAGTTGGGGCATGGGCTTTTTTGGGTTTAACTACTTCGGTTGTTACTAGAACTTTAGCTTTTTCGACGGCTTTTAGTGCTTTTACTAGTGAGGTTATTTGGTTGATTGTTATTTCTTTCTTTTTCGCTCGTGGTTTTGTTAAGACTGGATTAGGTGATAGGATTGCTACCTATTTTGTTAAGTGGTTAGGGAAGAGTACTTTAGGATTGTCTTACGGATTGACTCTTAGTGAGGCGCTTATCGCGCCTGCAATGCCTAGTACTACTGCTAGGGCCGGTGGTATTTTTTTGCCTATTATCAAGTCATTATCATTGTCAGCAGGGAGTAAGCCTGGTGATACCTCTTCGAAAAAGCTCGGTTCTTATTTAGTTCAGTCACAATTTCAGGTTATCTTCTGTTTACATGGTGCATCTTGTTTTCTTTTTATATCATGTTGGTTTTGCTATTTGTGTGGATGTGTAGGTGCAGTTAATTTTTCTGTCAGTGGATGGAATGTTCAATCTGTGATATTATCTGTGTGTGAGTGGTTGTTTCAATTGGAGTGAATAAATGTTGAGGATATTGTTTCTTAAAAGAATGATAATTTATTTGTGGATTTTGCTAGTTGACAAGCTCTTTTCTTTATTACGAATTTAGAAGATTCATCAGTGAATCCGAAAAATATGGGTGGCTGGATTGTTTTTCCATGGGAAACTGCCTTCTTTTGGTTGAACTGAGATGGATTATTAATTAGGTTGATGTAAATGTCTTGAAGACAGGTTGACTCTTGCCATCACCCTGTTGAGGCTTTACCACCTGTCTTGGTGGCATCTTGTAAAGAATTTGCGGGATTAATTGTGAAGGGAGATGCATACTAGTTGAATTTCCATCTCTGTACCATGTTATCAACCATAAGCAGGGTTTCTTTGTTGTATTTCTTATATTGTTTTCTTATGTGGAACATTACTGGTTTCTAGTAGTTTGTTCCCAAATTTTAGCTCCTTTTAATTTTCTAGTGTCGGTTACCTAAAGCATCATTCTTTTGCAATGTCTTACAGTGTTCTAGCAGCTCCAGTGCTCTTTTTCTTACAGCAGCGGCTCAAAACTTGCTGTGTCTGAAATTAGCTGAGGAACTTGGGGTGATAATTTCAAGCCCTTGGGTTTCTTGGTTTAAGGCAGCTAGCTTGCCAGCATTGTTTTCTATTCTAGCTACTCCACTTATCTTATATAAGCTTTATCCTCCTGAAACGAAAGACACTCCAGATGCTCCAGCAGTGGCTGCAAAGAAGCTGGAGACTATGGGTCCTGTCACAAGAAATGAATGGATCATGGTTGGTACCATGGTTCTTGCAGTTTCTTTGTGGGTATTTGGGTAAGTCAAATATCTCATATCATCTACAATATATATATTATTTTTTTAGATATAACTTGAACAGGATATCTATGTGTAATACACCAATTCTGGACAATGCATAAGCATGAGTTAATGGAAATGAAATGTAGAGAAAAGAGAATGTCCTTGGAACTTTCCGCTCCCTATTGTGGAATTTTGAACCCTGATGTTTACTCTGGACTTTTCATCATGTGGATGTTATCATGATTGAGTAGGCCGAAGATTCACTAGATTAGAATGTTGTTCAGTTAATTTGTTGTGATCTAGTGCATCTTTCTGGTCATTCAACTGATTATAAATTGATCAGTATGCTAGGGATAGTTATACCAGCATGATTATCACATGTATTAAAGTATTGATTTTTGTTTCTTTTTTTCCTCTTTAGCTCCATGACAGCCTCTGTGATTACCTTCCCTTCTCCCTTCTCCCTTCTCCCTTCTCTGCAGTCCTAACAGAAATTAAGGTAACAGGTTGCTGAGGGAGTGTTATCTGCAGCTTGCTAACTTGTTTTTATTGGTTTTACTGATCTAGAAAAGCCTCAATAATAATTTTGTCAGACCAAAAATGTAGGTGTAGATTTCTCTGAATCATGAAGGAATTCAATTGTAGGTGTAGATTTCTGATTTATCAAGTTCAATTTGTTTATGGGATAAAAATAACATGTGGTTCCTTTCTTTTTACATTTGGTCGAATTAAACTGTTTGCTTTAAATTGAGTTTGATCAACCCTTCTATTTTCAAATATCGGTGATTTGAGCACCTTTATCCAATTATTATGAATGCCACATGTTATAATTTGCTTGTATGGAGGATTCAAATAACCTTTTATTGGAATTTAATTGGTTAATTTGATCCATTATAAAGTAGAGGGTTGATTTGGCCAAATGTGAAAAGTAGAAGGACCATACATGGTTTTTGTTTTTTTTTTTTTTAAAAAGCCAATAAGCCTGATATTTTTTTTTGCATATTGCGGCTCTAGTTATATTGGCTTTTGGCATTTGCATTATGCTTTGAGGGATGAAGGGGCGATCTTTTGTTCCCTTTTTTCTGTTTTCGGTTTTCACGCTCTTGAAGTTAATGCTTGCTTTCTATCCCCAGATCCTTGCGTATTTGCAAAGAGAAGGCCTTGTTATATTACCTGTCTCTGCCAACATTTCCCCAAACAAACCTGGTCTAGGTTTCTGGTTATAATAGGTGCCTGTTAGAACTCTACTTACTGGTCCTAATGAACACGGAGGTTGAGTTTGTGGATGGGGGAAGACACTTATTGGGGAAGAACAGGTTTGTGAATGGGTTAGTTCATAGTGGTTGTTGCTTACCTTGCAACTTTAATTAAAGAAATAAAACATATACATTTTCATAAAGAAAGCATGTTGTGTCCTTACAACTTACTAGTTGGTTGCGTACTCTACTCTGTTGTCATGACTCTCAAGTAATGGTGCAAGGTCATCACATAGAAGATTTGTCTATGATATTTGATTATCGCTGACAAAAAATGTTATGGCACTAAATTCAGTTGATTGTGAAACTTGTGACTAGGTTTATTGAATTGGACAATGTTAATCTACTATTGTCTCAAAGCTATGAACATGCAGGTGATTTAATACATTAGATGTTTTCATTCCAGCTAACTGTGGCCTCAAAACAACTTGGTAATAAATGTTAACCGGTCATTTCTGTGGAATACGACAATACTTAAATGTGCTTTGACCTGGGTTACTTTAATTGTGATCATATTGGTATAAATTGGTGGAGTTTAGTGCTTTTTTGGAGTTGAAGAAATATCCTCTTATCTTGTTCATGGTAGCTTAATTTTTGTTTTATTATCTTTTGGATTCTTCAGCCTGGACAAGGGATTCTGGTTTGTCTTGCATGTACCTGATAGCTCAAAATAGTTGTTATATTTGGTTGGTAGAGATCTTGGCATGATGTTCAAACTTCAGATATTATTACGTTCCCTGTTGATATTTTTATGCTTTCTTTCTGAAATGTGTTCATGGGTTTGGATTCTGCTTGGATGGTCTGTTTGCAGAGATGCTCTTGGAATACCAAGTGTAGTTGCTGCAATGATTGGCTTATCAATGCTTCTTCTGTTGGGAGTTCTTGATTGGGATGACTGCTTAATTGAAAAATCAGCATGGGATACTTTGGTTTGGTTTGCCGTTCTAGTGGGAATGGCAGGCCAGTTGACAAACCTTGGTGTTGTAACCTGGATGTCTAGCTGTGTAGCCAAGGTCCTTCAATCTGTCTCTTTGAGCTGGCCTGCTGCATTCGGGATTCTTCAGGCATCTTATTTCCTGATCCACTACCTATTTGCCAGTCAAACTGGTCATGTTGGTGCTTTGTACTCTGCATTCCTTGCAATGCATGTGGCAGCTGGGGTGCCTGGTATATTGGCAGCTTTGGCTTTAGCTTTCAATACGAATCTTTTTGGTGCTATTACACATTACAGCAGTGGTCAAGCTGCTGTATACTATGGAGGTATGCATCTGCTCTCCCAAATTAAGCAAATAATTGTGAAGCATTTCTGTTTTAAATCTTGCTTCATGAACTTTATCGTCATTGACAGCCTATCAAACTAGATTTTTTCTCTTCAAATTGATCTGATTTAGGGTTTTCTATGACTTAGATCTATCTATCATGATCACATTGAGATCTCTGTTCTGCACTATCTGTTTTGAGTCGTTAACATGGCATCTGATAGTGTTTTAATTGCCTTTTGTAACAGCTGGTTATGTAGACCTTCCTGATGTATTCAAGATGGGCTTTATAATGGCCCTTATTAATGCCATCATCTGGGGAGTTACTGGAACTTTCTGGTGGAAATTTTTGGGCCTCTACTGATTTGCTTTTGCACTTTAAGTAGCTGTTGGGGTTCCTTCTGAAACGATATAGTGATTTGGAGAATGGCTGAGCTTATAACTTTGCAAAGAAATTTTGACTTCTTAGCCTGTATCTCTTTTAGTTTTACAGGTATAACATTATGAGATTAATAATGCTAATGGAAAGATTTGGTTATTTTCATAGTGAATCAAAGAAATTGAAACTTGTGTACCGATCATTTTATTTTGTTTCTAATTTTTTCATACTATCTGTTTGATCTTTGGCAACCCACTGTTGCTCATCACCATTGGTGACTCATCTTATGGTATATTTGTTCCATGAGATCTGCAAATGTCCCCACCTGGAATTTGCTTTTGTTATACTGCAGAGACTGAACATTATAAATGGGCAATCCCAGGTTGTTGAAGGTTTCAGCGACTGTAGGAAATATTTGTATCTCACTGTAAGGTGCTTTCCCTGTTGCCCCAATTAAACTGATGACCATTGAAATTGGATATTTAGATGTTTCAGTTTAGGACACGGTAATAGCTCCTTGATTGGATGGAAAGCTTTGCCCGCTGAAAGTACAAAACAAGAGGTTCAGTTATAAGTGGTCCAAGTGACAAGCCCTGACGTTGATTGTGGTCCGTTATCCTCTAATCCACCTACACTGACAAGAGCTAAAAGAGAAGCAAAACTGACGGGCTGGAATTCAGATTCAATGTATACAGTCGAGCATCATTTTTTGGCAACTACAAGGGCATGAGGATGTGGACATGCCACAAAATAGACTGATACATTACTCGCCTTGGGGGCAGAGCAACCTTGAATTATTTCAAGAAGTCGGTCTTCAAATGCTGGTTGATCTTTCTTGTTCGACCGATGTAGTCATGTATTGCTGCGTTAGTGAAAAACACCCATTTCTTTTCCATTTTTAATTCAGTTAATTCAAGCAGGAATTCAAACACAATTTACAACAATTAAACAAAATGGGGTTGAGGCGTAGCTAGCTATAGTCAAAGATTTTGTATGATAAACAAAGTAAATCTAATAGGTTGATAAAAACTATACCTGAGATAAGAAATTGCTGCGCCTTTTCTTTTCGGCCAAGGCAGGAGGTGTTCCTGGTTACACAAGCCCGAGCTAATCAGCCCCCCCAATCCTCATCTTCGAAGTTACACCACGCTTTTTCTTGGAATCACCGAGCCAAATTGCAGGCTGCAGGCTCCTCTGCCCTAGTCATTCTGTACTGTAGAACATTCTGCAGTACATAGCATATCCTATGAAACAAACATTTGAAGGTTTGGAATGTAACCTAATCAGATGAACTAAATGAGGCTATCCAATGGACTAAGTGATGCTTCGAACTCCACCAAGAAGAAAGAGCTCAATTGTCTTCCTGCTGATGTCTACAGAATGAATCAATTGCTTTGAAGTTACTTTCTTCCAAATTTAGCACATCCATCTTTAGGATTTTTTTTTAAATCACAAATGTTAAAAACCTGAAAGGAGTTTTCTATGTGCATTTACGAAATGAAGTGCCATGTTTCAAAGAGTATTTTTGACACAGTACGGAAAATGCAAAATAAACTCGGATTGTAAAATCATAAGAAATTTTTGTTTCATACATAGTTCAAGCACCTTAAAATACATGGTTCACATAAAAATTCATACATAGTTCAAATCAGCCTTGTAATCAATCCTAACATAATATGATTCTAATTAAATTTTTTTTTTAAAATACCATAATACATGTGTTATATATAACAATTCATATAATCCAGAAACATGCATAAAAAACCCGCAAAACTAAATCAGAGATTACAATTCATATACATGTGTCTATCAAATTTGTTGTTCTAAGCTATCCTTTGAACTTCTTTGAGTTTTTGCTCCAGTTCTATTTTATGAATCTAAGTTATTACTCTCCAAAGATAACAAAACTCACTATAATATTCTCATTCAGCAACTAAACAATTAAAATCCATGCATGACAGTCCCTAAAATATACTACTACCTAGATTAAAATCTGCATATTACAACCATCTAGGTGGTGGCTCAGTAGTAAGAGCTTGAGACTAAAAGATTTGCTTCTTCTGTGGTTTCAGGTTCGAGCCTTAACCACTGGAGGTTTACATGGTCGTTAATTTCAGGACCCGTGGGATTAGTCAAGGTGCGCGCAAACTAATCGGACAACCACGTTAAACTAAAAAAAAATATCCGCATATTGCATGTTGTATGGACAATCAAGTGGATGGTGGATTCGTGGAAATATCGAATCATTGATCAAATATCTTCAGATGATTTTAAATTCCGGATCATTACAAAAGGCAACCTCTGGAAACACATCAGATAATTTTTACCAATAAATAAACTAGCAGCATCATAATATGACAAGAAAATGTTTTCCTTCCCATATTCTCTCGACAATAAATAAACCTCTGGAATCTTATTTTTATTTGACTTTTGGAGAATAAGAGTCACCGTGTAATTACTTTACCATAAAATTGGTATTAAAATTATGAATTTTTGTGATTTTATTTAATTTTATCAATTTTACTTGATTTCAACTCAATTTTATTAATTTTTAAATTTTTAAAATGATTTTACATATTAAATATATATTAACCCGTAAAATTATATAATTTTATGACCGTTGCTCAACGGAACTAGCATGTGAAAGTAACCTAATTTAATATATCTGCCGAAACTATTGACTGGTCAAATAATGTTGTTAAAGATAGAAGGATTCAAAGTCGAGCATGGGAGGCAGTTAATGAAGACAATGAGTTTTCAAGATCCTATAAATGAAGATGAGGATTCTACAAAAAGCTTGGAAGATCAGACCATCAAAGAAAGTAAAACCAAAAACCCTTCACTTGTGATCAATTCACGCTATAGTAACACCATATCTGCACTCCTCATCCTTTCGTACTCCCTAAAACTTAATGAAGATGCAGCTCCCATACCTTTACTTTACCTTCATTTTGTGCACGATCAGTTTCAAGGCACCTGTCATGAGATGCCAGAATGTGACATGCAACTCAACTGACCTCAGAGCCTTAATTAACTTCTCCAGTTGTATAGAATCAGGGATTGATGGGTGGGATATCTCTAGTTCTGGTTGTTGCTCTTGGAATGGTGTCACTTGTGACAACTCCACCACTTCAAGTAAAAGGGTGGTCAAGTTAGAACTTGCAAGAAAAGGACTCAGAGGTTCAATCTGCAAGTCCTTCGAAGGTTTAGATGAGCTGAGAATTCTGAACCTTTCTGCTAATTTTCTTACAGGATACTTGAACCCCTACCACTTCAGTTTGCAAAAGCTGGAGGTCATTGATATGAGCAACAATAACTTTTACGGTCAATTACTACGTGGTGATGATTTACCCTCACTCTGGTATGTTGACCTCTCGATGAACAGATTTAGTGGCAGTATAGATGCAACATATTGTTCAATGTCACCCCCTTATTGAAGTTCTTAATCTTGCAAACAACTATTTGATTGGTGAAGTTTCAGAGAGTTTTGTAAAATGTTCTTCTCTGCAGCATCTCTTTCTTAACGGCAATCAGATCTCAGGAACTTTTCCGAAAAGTCTCTTGCAACTGAGAGATCTTCACACGTTGAAACTTCAAGAAAATTTGTTTACTGGATCACTAAATGGTGGAATTGGTAACCTTTCTAAGCTTGTGAAATTGGACCTCTCCTTCAACAGGTTTAATGGATTTCTTCCAGATGTGTTTGACCAGCTTCGAACGCTCGAGCACTTCTCTGCCAGATCAAATAAATTCAGTGGCCAGTTGCCCAAGTCATTGGTAAATTCTCAATCCCTTTTGACTCTCGATTTGGAAAACAACTCCTTCACCGGTCTAATTGATCTCAATTGTTCTGCAATGATTCAACTTACCACCCTAAATCTTGCTTCCAATAATTTCCATGATCTGGTAGCTAATAGTTTATCATCTTGCCAAGGACTAAATAGTTTGAATCTTTCACACAACCACCTTAGAGGTGGACTACAGTTTGCCTTCAAGAATCGCCAGTCCATGAGATACCTGTCACTCTCAAACACCGGTCTTGTTAACTTTACATCAGCACTTGCAACTCTGCAATATTGCGAAAACCTAACCATGCTGGACCTTAGCTTAAACTTTCAAAATGAGGAATTACCAACTGATATGAGTTTGCAGTTCAGAAACCTCAAGGAACTCTTTATCTCCAATTGTCAACTAAGAGGATCAATTCCATCATGGTTGAGTTCTTGCAGCAATTTGCAGGTGTTGGACCTTTCACAGAATCATATGGGAGGATCCATCCCATACTGGATAGGAACATTCAAATATCTCTTGTACTTGAACTTGTCAAGTAACTCCTTGACCGGGGAGATTCCAGAAGGCTTGACTGAACTACCGAGCCTCATTGACATGAACATCTCATTGGAAAGGTTTGCGACCAAAATTTGGAGCTCCATTCCATCTTTGGACTTGAGCTACAACATGCTCACAGGACACATACCTCCAAGTACTGGGAATCTAAGAAAACTTCATATACTAAATCTGAAGTACAATAGTTTATCAGGACCTATTCCTGGTAGTTTATCAAGGATGACAAGCTTAGAAACCTTAGACTTATCTCATAACAAGCTATCAGGAGAAATTCCTGATACATTGGGAGAGCTCATTTTTCTATCAACTTTCAATGTATCATACAATCAACTGCATGGGGAAGTCCCTGAAAGAGGGCAGTTAGCGACCTTTCTCTGTACAAGCTTCATTGGAAATCCCGGTCTACCCTGTGGATGGGATGCCTATAGTCCACCTGCACAAACTCCTCCCCCTCCTACTCCTGTTGTGTTTCCCAGTGACAAAATGACAATCATGGGCTGGCCATTTGTATTTGGCGTTCCAACCGGTTTTGTCATCACCGTGGGCTTTTGCTTTGTAACTGGCTGGATTTTTCCAAAGCCAGAAAAAAGGAAGGTTAGAGTAATTAGAATCGGCCGCTAGAGGTAAAATGTCTGAGAATCCACTTTCTGGATGCTTCAAAACATGCATGTGAGGAGTCCTTTTCTTTCTTTTTTTTTTTTTTCTTGCTAGTTGCTACTTTTGTTACCTTCCATTAATGTAAATATGCACTGATTTATTTTTCAAACAAATATTCTAGGATTGATATGCTGTGTTTATGGCAAAATGCTAACTTGAATTTGTTCAACAAAATGTAGCAGAATTTATAACCAAAATTAAACAAAGACGAAAATCAGGCTTCTGGACAGTAAATTTCGTTCGGTGCAGACATTATGAGTCCTTCTGCAGTCACAAATTTTATCAAGGAAAGGACTCAAGATTTTTCACCATCTGCAATATGACCTAATACGTAATAAGATTTTGGCTGATGTTTGCTTAAGAACCTTCCAGGTAGCAAGACTTATTTAACGATACTGTTGCAGGTCTATTTTAACTCTTCCAGGCCACTTCCTATTTGGCTGGGTAGCAGCAAGATGTTGCAACTTTTGGATTTGTCATGAAATCAATTGAGTGGAAGCATTCCCTTCTGGTTCCATGAGTTCAAATATCTGTTTTACATGGATTTGTCCAAAAATAACTTGACAGGCGAAATACCAAAGAGCTTAACTAAGCCTGATCGACATGAATATCTCATTAGAAATGCCTTCCTTGAGCTTTCCACTTTTCAAGGCAAGATCCATGTATAAAATAATTTGAAGTTTTCGTCCTCCTTTGGATTTGAGTTGCAACAAACTCACTGGACCAATACGGCCAAGTTTCGAGAATTTGAATAAACTTCATGTTCTAGGTCCGCAGAACAATCATCTATCAGGAATAATACCCTATAGTTTACTAGGCTTGAAAAGCTTGGGATTTATGGACTTGTCCCAGAATGAATTATCAGGAGAAATACCCCTGTCATTGCAAAATCTCAGTTTTTTTGTAGAAATTCAACGATTCGAACAATCAGCTGCATGGAGAAATCCCCACAGGAGGCCAGCTCTTGACATTCCCACGGTCAAGCTTTGAGGGAAACAGAGGATTGCGTGGCGGTGACCTTCCACCATGTCAACCTCATCAGACTCCCTCACACTCAGATTCAGCCGGTTGATGAAAAATGTCTATCATAGTTCTGCAATTTGGATTTGGAGCCGTGATTGGTTTCCTTCTCACAGTTGGCCTTTGCTTCAAAAGATGCTGGGTTTTCCTAAAGCCATAATAAACACATATCAAAGCCACCAGAATATGAATCCCCATGCACATATAGATATAATTATACCTGAACAAATGCTGACACCAAGCCAGTTAGAAGTAATAAGGAAATTGGCCTTTGTCGTCGTGTTCAATGTTTTCTGTCAAAACTCAGAATTTGAGCAGTTCTTGTAATGTCTCCTTTCTTTTCATCTCCTCATGAATTCAGCTAGACAATCACAAATCTTAAAGCATATAGAAAAGAAAGCAAATTCAATGAAGCATAGTACTTGGAGGGGCATTTGATCCCTGCTAAGTACTTATCGTTTCTTCTAGTAGCTTGTAGTATACAAATAAATCTAGAGAACAGCAGGAAAAATGGACAATTACCATGTTTAGTATCGACCCTAAGGATCTAAAGAGATATTCTGACATCAATCATTACTTGATTTCTTAAACAGTCACCACTATTTCTCAGATAAATGATTTCAGTTTAAGCATTCCTGTTCTCTAACTTTTTTCTTCTTTTTTTCTTTCTCGTTTGTTAGTGGTTTGAGAAATGGAGGTTGAAAAGTACAAACTAGACAAGTGCATCAAAAAGTTGGTATGATTATATGCCTAATCTTTCATCATGAATTCAACACCATTTGTTTTTTTATTTTGAAATTGTATTTAAGTGAGAAAAAATATAAAATTGATATTGTTTAATATTTTTTAATGATTTTAATATAATGATATTAAATAAAATATAAAAAAATTATTTTAATATATTTTCAATCAAAAAATAATTAATAATTCATATTTTCTCTCACCCAACTATATGTTAAACACTTCTCTCATTTCTTGATTCAAATTTTCTCTCATTCAACATATTATCTTAAAAACAATTACAAAAATGCCAAGAAATTTGTTGTGTGACAAGTATAAATTTTTATTAATCATCTAAATTCAACCAGGTTTTTATATTGGACTCTGACACAAATATCACAAATGGTGTTGAAGGGTAGCATTAATGGTGAGTTGTCCCACCACCATTTATGGCCATAAATGTTGTGGGTGAGAGATGATAGTTGGCTACTGAAGAATCATTAATTAGGTTTCTATGAGAGCCTATAAATAAAGGCACAAATAGAGCTGAAAGATCCAACCAAGTAGAACTAAAAAAAGGGAGAGAGAGAGCTATTTTGGTAGCAGAAGGGTTGCTTTGGGCAGTAGCTTGTAGTGACAAGTTGAGTGAGGGAAATGAGAGTTGAGTTGAGTGTGTATCTCTTTTTTCATTGCTGTAGAAATCTTGTGTTTTTTTTATCTATAAAGAAAGAGTTTGAGCATCAGAACTCCCGAGAGACAATATTATAGCTGAAGACAAGTGGATACAACATATGTATAGCCAATGGTGGAATATTGGCTAGAACATGTATGAAGACAAAATGCCGATTAACCTCATGGATATTGCCCCCGTGAAGAAGTGAAGTGCAGAGCCAATTTAACTCTTGAAAGAAGAGTGAAGGACTCGTGGAGTAGCAACAAAGGGTGTGCACAAACTTCTGGATAAGTATACTCTTTGAAGATTGGTGAATTTTTTATTGTATTGTAATACTTAAAGTATGAAGCAGCGTTAGATCAACTTTTAATGAGATATCCCTTGGTAAAAATAGAGAGTTAGTTGAACTCTTGAAAGAAAAGCAAAGGACTTATGGAGAAGCAGGACACAGTTCCTAGGATGAAATAAAGGCGTGACTCTGGATCAGTAGGTTCTTGAAAAAGTGGTGAGCTTGAGACTACATTGTAATACTCTGTTAGTGTTTGCCACACTTGAAAAGTATATAGAGAAGTTGTAATCCTTGATGAAAAGCTTGGTTAATCATTCTAATTGAGCATCGTTATAAAGCTCGATGAGAATGTTGGAGAAGTACTATAAACTTGAACAGTAAGCTCTTAGAAAATGACATGGGTGTATTTATGAGGTAACAATCTAAAATTGCTATTATTTTTTAAAATATTAAAAGTCTTAATGAAAGACAATGTGATGATTATATAAAAGTATTGAGAAGTGATAAGGTAAAGAGTACATTTCAAGACAATTTTCAAAGTTTTGCGAAGATGAAGGTATTGAAAGACAACTTACTGTTTGGCTACATACCTCAACAAAATAGAGTTTCAAAAAGGAAGAATTAAAATATGATGAAGATGATGAAGTGTATGTTATATTTAAAGAAGCTCTGTAAGAGATTTTAGGTAGGTTTCAAGATATGATTTATATTATTCTTTAACACCCCCTTTCAAGTAAAAGTCATTTGGGCTTGAAACTTACACAGGTCCACACTACCTGGTGTTTAATTTTTATCACATAAATGAGGATGGTGAGATTCGAACTCGTGACCGCTTGGTCATCAAGGTTCTGATACCATGTCAAAAAACCAATTCAACCCAAAAGCTTAAGTTTTCAAGTGAGATCCTAATATATGATTTATATTATTTTTTAAATGAGTCTCTGGACTTGAAACTTTCACAGCCCACATTATATCTTGTACTTAATTTTTTATTAAATAAACGGGGATGATGAGATTCAAACTTATGGCCGTTTGGTCATTAAGACTATGATATTATGTCAAAGAACCATCTCAACTCAATAGTTTAAACTGTTAGGTGAGACTTTCATATCTATATTTGTAATATTTAGTATTAAAAGGTAGGAAAATACAATAAAGCCCTTGGTGGCTTAAAGTGTGGGTATAAATGAATGAGGGATAGTGTGGTAATTAGATAAACATAATAAATATAAATAGAAAAAAAAACAAAAGAGGGATCTGAAAAATTTGAGAGAGAATCGGCAGGAGAGAAGGGAGAAAGAAGAAGAAGAGAAAAGAGAGGAAAATAAGGGAAAAAGGAAAGGAGTTGGAGGAAATAAGTAAAAAGGGGTAATATTATGCTTTAATGTGTATAATATGTTTTCTTTAGCTTTAATTTCAGTTTTGATAAATGTTAGGGTTATGAAATTTGTGTTTTGAGTTTGATTGATGAATTAGATTGAATGTTAGGGGTTGATTGTTGTGGTTAATTGATGATTTAGTTGATTATGGAAGATTGTGATGATTTTGAGTTATAGTTTTGTTTGAATGGTGATTTTTGAGTTAAAAATCAGGGGAGAACAGTAGGTTTCTGTTAAAATTCTGGATTGGAGGTTGAAGATGATGAAAATTCAATTTGGTCCCTTAATTTTGGAAAATTACAGTTTAGTCCCCAAACTTTGGAAAATTTACAGATTGGTCCCTGGAGCCTATTCCGAGATTCTGAACAGAATAACATATGAATTATGGGCAGAATTCCTGTATAGTTATGAAATTTTAACACTTTCAATTTAGTCCTCCAATTTGACAAAAAATTACAATTTGACCCTAAAAATTTGGTAAAATTCCAGAATGGTCCTTGGAGTATAATGAGATGATCTGGACAGAAATGAGGACTAATTATGGTCAGAAATTCAGTATAGTAATGGATTTATGATATGTTTAGTTTGGTCCTCCAATTTGACAAAAGTTGCAATTTGACCCTTGAAAATATGATAAATTACAGATTAGTCCCTAGTGTAATATTAGCTTTGTCAGATTGGTTTGATGAATAATTGAGGGTTATTTAGTGAATTATTATCAATTTTATTAGTTGTTTTTATTATGAATTAGATTTCGGAAAACTAGTTAAATTTTGGGTTTTTGAGAAAATTGAATCGTTAGTTCAAAAAACATATAGGGTTATGGAATATACCCTTAGATAAGTGTATTAAATAGGTTATATGTTCTTTTGATTCATTCTTGAATATGTCTCTCTTTATATCTGAGATAATCCTGATATTCTACCATGGACGTTAGTAGGATTTTCTTCTTGGTGTCCGCTTTGACTTGTTTGCTTTCGAGTCGGTGAGTAGATAACTTTCCATATGCATGAGAAATATTATAAATATTTAATTTGTTAATATGAATTGGATCATGCTTCTTGATAGTATATATGTTGATTATTATCCTTGTTATGATAAAGCATGATCAATTATTGAATCAATTCTTGATATGAACCAAGATATATTTTGAATTGATTTCTGAATTGATAGCTCCTCATTTGATTGATGTCATGAGTTGAGTCTTGAGATATGAATATGTTTGTTTGATTATGATTATGAACCTATGGTATGTCAGTCAGAATACCTATGCTAACAGGGTAATGTTAGTCTTTGTGCACATCAGATTCAACCCTAGTTGGTTGAGGGAGTCACCAACCTATGTGGATGATCATCCCACAAAGACGGGCCTCATGCTCATTGCATATTGATTTTCTGACGAGTTTTACCATATGATATTTTTGTTATGGCCTATTTGAGAAACCTTCCTATAAGAACCTAGAGCCATAATTGTATATATACTCTTATTCTTTGGATTACCTCGTGTGTGTATATTGAACGTTATCTACTCATCGAGTTGTTGAACTCACCATTTCATTATTTACCTTTTTAGGCTTATAGCTTGATAGCAGGTCACTTTTTGTTGGACCTTGAGTCGCTCTTTTGGTTGTACTTTGTACCTTTTCTTTATGTCTAGTTAGTGCTCCAAAACTATGAAATTTATATTAACTCTTGTATTAAGACAATCAAATTATATTATAAAGTTAGTTTTGTTGTTACTGCTGCTGTGTTGAACTCTGATTGACTTATTGAAGGATAAGTTTGTATGTAAGTTTGGGTTCGTATAGGTATGGAACCTTTGAGGGGAACCTTGTCTATGTGCCGGTCATGGATTGGAATCGGGTCGTGACAAGAACCATCTCAACTCAATAATTTAAACTGTTAGGTGAGATTTTCATATCTATATTATTCTTTAACAGTAAGTGAGAGACAACTATCGGTGAATCACTTGAAAATATTTGATAGTGTAAAGGGGAAAATGTAGAAAAAAGATTAAAAAAATACTGACATTTGTGTGATATATTCAAGTAAGTTTTGTGAGTGATATTCTGTAGAAACCAACTAAACCATTGAATAGCCACTAGCTACAGGATTTGTAGGCGACACAAAAAAAGAAGGAAAAACAACAGCTAAATTTTTCGGAACCTTATAAGATAGTATTGGGCAAACTAGATGATGCGGGACACGAGAGGTTTGAAGAGTAAAAGGGAAGGAAAGAAAGATGAGAAAAGGAGCTAGGAAGAACAAGGAGCTGAAGAAAAGAAAAAGAAGAAGCTGAGAAGAAGCTGGAGCTGAAGAATAGAAAAGGAGAGAAGGGATTATAAAGTATATGACTGTATTTGTGTTTTACTTGAAAGACTTGTAACGCATATAAGTAGCAGGAAACTTCACAATGGCTCTCTTTTTCTTGCCAGTGGCCCTCCCTGCAACCAAATGAGAATCAGGGTGTAGAAAAAAAAAATAAAAAATCCAACTATACAGCGACCATAAAATGGACTCCTGACCTTAGTTTTTTTTTCTTCATTTAATTTAATTTGGAGATGAAAAAGTCTTCAAGTCAAAGTTGGACTCAAGTCATTTGGTGACTTACTATTTAGGCCCTAGGATCCAATCTATCCATGATTTAAGGGGGGAAAAAAAATGAAAGGGAGGACTTAATAGTCAACAAAAGCATTGATTATTTTCAAGAGAGTAGACAGTTGAAGGAGTAACTTGTACCTTAAACATTCCACTTGTAACACCATATTTTACTTCACTAGTTTCTTTCCTTTGACCCTTAGTGAAGAGATGTCATACCTTGCTTTCACCTTCATTTTGTTGATGATCAGCTTCAAGGCTTCCTTTATGAGATGCCAGAATGTCTCATGCAATTCCACTGACCTTAGAGCCTTGATTCGCTTCTCCAATTTCATAGAGTGGGGGGCTTGATTGGAGTAGCTCAGAGTCAAATTGTTGCACTTGGACAGGAGTCACTTGTGACAATTCCACCATTTCAAGTAAAAGGGTAGTCAGGTTAGAGCTTGGAGCAAAAAAACTTGTTGGAAAACTTTCCGAGTCCTTGGCAGATTTGGATCAGCTGCGAATCCTGAACTTCTCTCACAATCTCCTTCGAGGTTATCTTCCAGGAAAGTTATTTGGTTTGCAGAAGCTGGAGATCCTTGACTTGAGCTATAATTATTTTGTCGGTCCTATACCAGGAGGTAGTGATTTACCCTTAATCCGGTACGTTGACATTTCAAAGAACAATTTTAATGGCACTCTTTATGCGACAATTTTCGAAACCTCACCCCATATTCAAGTTCTCAATCTTGCAAATAATTATTTCACTGGTGAAGTTCCAGCAAGCTTTGGAAGTTGTTATTATCTGCAGCATCTCTTTCTTGATGGAAATGATCTCACAGGAAATTTTCCAGAGAGTCTCCTGCAACTGCGAGATCTTCATACATTGAACATTCAGGATAATTTGTTTTTGGGGTCATTGAATGAAGGAATCAGCAACCTTTCCAACCTTGTGGAATTGGATGTCTCCTTCAACAGGTTTTCTGGAATTCTCCCAGATGTTTTTGAGAGTCTTGGAAAGCTTGAGCACTTCTCAGCCAGATCGAATATGTTCTACGGGCATTTGCCTAAATCATTGGTGAATTCGCCATCCATAATAACTCTTGATTTAAGCTCCAACGCCCTCAGTGGTATAATCAATATTAACTGTTCAGCAATGCTTCACCTCTCCTCCCTCAGTCTCGGTGCTAATCAATTCCTGTGGTCCAGTACCTGAGAGTATATCCTCTTGCCAAAGCCTAAGTAACCTGAATCTTGGTCGTAATAACCTTAGTGGAGAAGTTCCTTATGCCTTCAAGGATCTCCAGGCCCTTACTTCCCTCTCTCTCTCAAACAGTAGCCTTGTTAACATATCATCAGCACTTGCAATTTTACAACACTGCAAAAACTTAACCTCACTGTTCCTTGGTGACAACTTTCATGATGAGCAAATGCCTAGAAATATGAATTTGCACTTCAGGAATCTGAAAACACTTGTTATTCCCCATTGTGGACTTAAAGGTCAGTTTCCAATATGGCTGGGTAGCAGCAAGATGTTACAACTTCTGGATATTTCATGGAATCAAATGACTGGAACCATTCCTTCCGGGTTCCATGAGTTCAAATTTCTCTTTTACATGGATCTCTCGCACAATTCTTTCACTGGTGAAATACCAGTGAGCTTAACCGAGTTAGAAGGCCTAATCAAGAAGAACGTCTCAGAAGAAAGACCTTCCTTAGGCTTCCCCCTTTTCAAGGCAAGAAATATGTACAAACAGATTTCGAGTTTTCGACCAACTTTGGATTTGAGTTACAACAAGCTAAGCGGACTGATATGGCCAAGTTTTGGAAATTTGAAAGAACTACATGTTCTAAATCTGAAGGACAATCATCTGTCAGGAAATATTCCTGACAGTTTATCAGGCATGACGAACTTGGAAGTTTTGGACTTGTCCCAAAATGAATTATCAGGAGAAATACCTCTTTCATTGGAAAAGCTTAGTTTTCTAGCAAGGTTCAGTGTCGCATACAATCAACTGCATGGAGAAATCCCCAGAGGAGGCCAGTTCTTGACATTTCCATCTTCAAGCTTTGAGGGAAACAAGGGTCTGTTCAGTGATAACGTGACTCCTCGCCAGCCTCAACCAGCTGATGAAGAAATGACTATCATAGGTTTGCAATTTGGATTTGGAGCTGTCACTGGTTTCCTTCTCACTGTCAGCTTTTGCTTCTTATCTGGTTGGGTGTTCCGGAAGTGAAAACAAATATCACAAGAATAGGGAAACCAGGTATAGCAAAACTAAATCTAAACTAATGCTGTCTAAAGGCAGTGAGGAGTGATGAGGATGGTGGCCCTAGTTGTCAAGTATTGTGAAGTTAGATTTGGAAGTTCTATGTAATGTATATATATTTTCTTTTAATAATTCCATTGTTGAGTTTCCCAAGTATAGATCTTAAAAATTGTGCTAAAATGCCAAAGCAAAAGAGAAATCATCCGAGAGAACAAGTTTTATTATTTAGCAGTGCATCCCAGATAATTCTATTCTTACAGAGAAAAGGGTGGATTGGAGGGTCATATAAGAAGAAAAGGCTAAGAAACAAGTCATGTTGCCATTCTGGATAACTTACCACCTTGTCAAGATAGACCACCACTTAAAACTGCTATTCACGATGAAGACTATTCCCATAGTTCAATCCCAATTAAAGAAGGCAATGCAGAACCGTTGGAATATAAGCCCACTTTGATTTTACAGAGTGGTGAGTATTTAGGATTGCTCAACTGCTTAATAAGAAAAAATGAACTATCAAAACATCACTTTAGTAGCACATTACATAAACTAGACTGTGAGTTATATCACTATCACAATTAAATTCCCTTGTGGATCCTTTGTATGCAAGAGGAACAACTCCAAGAGTGCTGTATTGACAAGTTAAGAATGATGACAATAATGACCATTTGTTTGCTTCTGGCCTTGCGCAGAAAGTCAATCAACTGAAAGCTAATGCAAAGATTCACAAACTAATATAGTCACTGAACTGATGAGCAGAGTTTTGAGTCTAAGGATTCATGAAGACTGCGGAAAAGTGTAAGAGAACTGCAGTGAAGAGTAAAAGAAAGACCAGCGAGACATTTTCAAAGCCAGAGGGAAATAGAGGATACAGAGGATGCAAAAGAGTACAGAATTGTTTTTGAGAAATGGTCATGGTTTCTACGAAAAGTGAAGTCTAAAAATGGAGTTCAATTTCCATCATTTTTCATTCTTGTAAGAGGAAAAAAGTTAAATAAGTTATTAAAGAAAACTCGGAGCATGAATGAATGCAAGAGAGAGAATACCCAGGATCATGGCTCTACTTCTATATTGAAGCTAGTCAGCTGAGATACTGCAATTGCCTCCAGTCAATTTGGTTTTCTGATAGAGACAAGTTTAAAATAGATGATAAACAAGGACGAAAATAATGTTTATAGAAATTAAGATGTTCCAAAATGTAATTCAGACAATGATTTGACATGGAGACATTTCAAGGCTTCTGCACAATGGCGATGCAGGAGATATCTCACAATGAGCTAGTGTCAGAATTCTCATTGAAATATTATTTTTCTTAGTGAAATCGAAACTGAAAACAATAGTAGTCCCTTCTTCTTTTTTCATTATTTTTATTTTTCTTACTAATCTGATCTATGATTTATGATAAAACATGTTGAGAGAGTTTCCACGATGGAGTCATTGTCAAGCAGTTGAAACCAGATTATATCAGGGACTACATAAATTATATCACGGACTACAGAAATGTTGTCCCATTCATCTATGGTGATAATTGATGCTTCTTTCAGTTATCCTAGTTTATGTCAACACGCTTTAGTTTCAAAGGGACCAAGCCCATGATTTCTTGAGTAATTGAGTAGTGGATAACTAATCATTATAAAACATTATTTTCCTTAGACTTATGATGAAAACAAATTGCAGAAGTAAGCTAATGAAGGGTAACTTGCAGTCAGAGACTTCGAACAATTCTAATCTTTTTCATTCTTTCCTATTTCATAATTTACAGAAACCAAAAGAACATCGGGCAAACAAAATTGCTGCAGCTAATGAGTATCAGATAGTCTGTTTTGCTAACCAAGATTAGTAGCCTGACGATTCTCTGTATACCCGACTGACTCAAAATTTAGTTGAACAACAGGGTTTCAAAAACAGTTTCTAAAAGTCACAGTGACAATATGAGCAGAACTATAAAATAGATTTTCTGCACTGCTGCATTACTGAAAAACATTCAAGAGACTATCCGTCTTTCTGATCGATTGAAACATGGATTCAATCTTATTAAGGAAGAAAACAGAAAAGAACATAATGCTGTTGAATTGAAATGCTTAATAGTGGAAGTCAAAGTGAATCGATTAATTGTAAAAGAAAAGCTGACATGGGACAAAGCATAAAACAGTGGAATTATTAAAAGCAAGCTCTAGACTAAAGGAATTTGGAGCTCTCTACCAACCCTAGATGTGAGTTACAACAAGCTCACAGGACCAATATGGCCAAGTTCTGGGAATCTTAAAGGAAAGAGAATCATTTGTCAGGCATGGCACATTTACAAGTTATAGACTTGTCCCGTAATAAATTATCAGGAGAAATACCTCTTTCATTAGAAAAGCTCAATTTTCTATCGAAGTTACAGCGTTGGATACAATCATAATGGCTGTTAGACCTGACAAGGAAGGTGGCCCTTGACATGTTTTGTAAATTTAAATTTGGGAAATTCTATGTAATATATCTCTTGTTTCTTCTCATGCTTTCACTCGTTCAGTTGTCAATTATAGATCCTAAACCACACATGCAAACAATGCAAATGCAATAGAGAAAGTAACCAAGAGAACGTGGTTTCTTTGGTCATGTCTTTTATGATAGATGGTTATCCCTCAAAGCGCTTGAGCCTTTCTGGTTGCTAAACATGCTCATCATTCAAAAGCATTCGAAAGAATGGTAGGGTTTTCTAGCCTAGAAATGTAAAGGAGTTGCTGACATCGATTCCCCTGACCACTCACAAATATCTCTCAGATAATCGCCCTTATCAGGCATTTTTTTCTGTCTCCTCCCTCTCTGCCACTCTGTTTCACTTCCTACATACCCAGGTGAGAATTCTTGCATGATCAGTAACTACAAATTATCTGATGGAATTTATAAATTGAAAAGCAGTAAAATGTCCCTTTGGATTGTCACAAGAAAGACCAATTGATCTAGTACAAAGAGTCAACATGAAGTCAGCCTGGGAAAAAAATAAAGGAAACGAGCAGGATTTTCCAGGAAGTTCAAGCACTAAGAGAACCTGATGCATATTAACAAGAATCATGTAAAGAAAATAGAATCAAAGTTCCCAAAAATCTTGGAAACACTGATATAGTTAATATATACAGTGCTTGAAGAACAACCATTGAGGTTTGAGCCTCCATCCAAGTTATGTACATATTTATGGAATATGGATGTGACATGATAAAGAAACACCAGCAGAACAGCTTTGAAAAGGGACGGAGTGGCAAGGACAACAAATTAACAAATAACATAAATATAAAAATAGGTGATTATGCAATATGCATTTATGCGTTCATTATGTTTCTTCCTCTATCAATCATTGGGGACTATTGTTACTGATAGAAATGTTACAAGAGCCAGCTGTAGTTTTAGAAAATTTCTGGGAAGCATGCGATATGGTGTGTGAAAAATAAGCCTTAAATCTCTCTTTACAAGGAAGTAGTATTCTCTAGTTCTCTACTTTCCTTCGCATGTTTGATCAACTTCACTTGTGTTGCATATTCAGATAGTAATCAAGGATCTGCAGAGCCAAAAGACGTGAAATATAGCCACGCATACCCACGGCTACCATCATACCAAGTAGGTGGTGCCAACTATGACTATCATCGTATCATGCAATGCACACCAAAGGCCTAAGAAATACAATTACAGGTGCACGAACACAAGGGGTACGGATACATAATTTGTAAGACTGAAAATCAGCCAGCAGCTGGTTAAAAACTTGAATGGCCAGTAATACATTGGAAATTGCAGTGTGGTTAGATGGTTGAAATTGTGTTTTGCCCTAACTATAGTTTTAAGAGTATTGATTCAACACACCTTTATATGAATCCTACTAAAAACTCTGAAGACTTCCGGTTATGAAAAAGCTATTTTTAAACCCACTTCACAACGCAAAACACACAGTACTAGCAGATCTCTAGCACGTCTCAAGTGGCCTTCAAATTCTGAGCCTCAGTGAAAGACATTGAATTTCAGCAAAATGCTTATGCTTATGGTCTGCTGCTTCCTTTGCCATCTAAAAGACACAGACAACATGGATAATGCAGAATGAAGATCATCGTCCAGGACAATCAATCACGAAAAATGCATGTTACCAAAAGCCTCAATAATACTGTCATGAGACCTGAACTCCAATAAAGCATGTATTAATAAGTTTTTTTTTTCTTAACAAAAGGACAAAATGTGTATTTGTTGAGCTGAAAGAGCACACACAAAGCTTGAGATCTCAAGAAAACAAGGCTTTTATTTCATAGCATTACTACACATAAATGATCAATATGAAAACAAGCTAGAAATCCAAAGCAGAGCATATGGATACCAGTCAAACTACAGCGACTACATAGAAAAAACAAAAGGCTTAACACGTGTTCTAGATGGATCCCTTGATACTCTCTGACTACAAATAAACTGCAGTTTAAACAAACATCATCAACTCGGGTCTACTATATATGTTATTCTGCTCATCGTCCAGTATAGGATAAGCTGCCACAAGGGCATCCTGAGATCCAATATACAGAGAATTGTAGATCTTCCAGTATACTTCCCTGACCTTCCGGGCAGGATGGAACAGCCCCTGGAGACAGTAATTCAACACAACAGCAGCGCCTAAGGCCACCCTCATTCCTTCAATGGCTTCCATGACAGCATTTATCACATGAGGGGACGTCTCAAAAATGTTGGGCCAAACATAGTTAAGCAAGTGGACCAATGCATCCTCGCAACCCAAACCAGCCACACCCAAAGCCATATGCTTAACAGCGGAAGCTGCAGTCTGCCTGTGAACTAGATCTCTGTCCATGAGGGCATCCTCAAGTAATGGAGTCACTGCATAGATATAGTCTTTACCCATTTCGCCAATGTACTCAAACAGGAAAGAGAGGGATTTCAAGACACCATTCTGCACATTAAGCTCTGGGACACGATATTCGTTCATCAAGGCAGGCAAGACTGTAAAAGGTGAACAGGTTTCTGCAACTATAGCAATTGCAACAGTTGTGCAAACACGGTTTTGGCGCTCCTGGACCTTAAGGTTATTTAATAATGTAGCCAAAACATCCTGAGGCCCAATGGCCTTAGCAATGTAACCAAAAGTGTTAACAGTAGCACGCCGAATACCCTTTTGTGGGCCTTAAGCATCTCAAGAAGCTCAAAACAAATCCTCATCCACTCCCTGGCAGGAACAAACTCAGCTCCACGATCAGCAATACGACCAACAAGATCAATACAGTTTTCCTGGACTTTCTCGTGCCTATTCTTCAGAATTGGTGTTAATCTTGGAAGCAAGTCCTTAATAGGAGGAGTCATTTTGGTCATACCAATGACATTGACAATTGCTTTGAGAGCTCCTAGAATCGATCCAAGAACTTCAGGGTATTCTTCTCCCAAATACTCGTACAACACTACACCAAGATGGCCCATCAGTTGTTCTTCCTGGCACTGCTTCATGACAACAGCAATTCTAGATATAAGATCAGCAGCTTGCTGTCTCACTTTAGCACTCTTGTTGTTCAAGCGCCACTTAATGGTTCCACAAATCTGGGGAAGGTAAGGTTTCACCCTCTGTCCAAGAGAATTGACAACCGCACCAAACCCATTAAGCATCACATTAGCATCATCACTGGTCTGCTCTTGGAAAGCATAGAGAATACCATCAATCAAAAGCTCTTCCAACCTAGCATCGATATCAGATGAACCCATGTTCGTCACAACCTTCCTCAATTGTTTCCATGACCATTCGCCTGTAAGGTTCACTCTCATCTTTCAGATCCTCAACAATTCTGCCAACAATATCTTTAACACCAACCTTGTTAGCAATCTCAACAGTCGTTTCTACAAGTTGCCTGTAATTTCTCCTATCCAAGGCCATTCTTCTAACTCCAGAAGTTTTTAAAGAACTCAGGTAGAATATCAGAACGTATATATTCAGCTTCCACACCTCTGTACTCACACATTGCTTAACCACCTTCAACACAATCTTCTTCATTTCTTCATCAGGTGATTGAAACTCACGTATCAGAATAAACATGACTTCCTTGGTGTAGTAATTGGCATACATAGCATCCATGAGAGGAATAATAAAACCAATTGCTTTCAAGAAGGCAGCCAAGACCTTGGCACGGTGTGACCTAATTCCTTCCACAATGGCTTCAGAACAGAGTCAAAGCTTTCCAATACCATATGGGGCAGAAGCCTCAGCAAGAGCAGCCAAGGACAAGGCAGTGATTGTCCTCACCTTCTGATTCTCATCATTCAGACCATGCTCTATGATTTCCACAAGGGATCGCAAATGGGGAAGAACAGCACAGCCAATCAAAATAGCAATCTGTTGAACAATTTTGATTCCAGTGTGGCGAGCTTGCCAAGATTTCTTACTCTGGCACACAGCTTTCAAGAAGGGCAACAGTGCAGGAATCCCGAGAGCAGAAGCAACAACACTGAAAGCTCTTGCAGTTGTGTTCCTAACATACTCATCAATATTATCAATATCAGGACGCATAGCAGCAATCATGGTGGCCAAACCAGCTGCTTTACTCAAATTAGAAATAATCTCTCTCCCTTCCACACGGGCATAATAATCCTCATCAATCAAGAGTGGTTCAATAACAACAAGAATCTTATGAACATAGGGCCTAACCAACTCATCCAATTTATACAAAACCCTATCAATTATCTTAACCAGACGATGACCCTCCTGATCCTCCAAGGTAGGCTGCATAAGCAGCGGTAAAATTCTGTTAAACAATGGCCCAGCGCCAAACTCTCTAGCCTTATCAGTCAATTGCCTTAAAGCAGTCTTCCTCTGTGGAGGTGTCCCATTTTTCACTTTAAGTAGCAGTTTCATAATCTTCCTCTCTTTCTGCTCCTCTGGTGACAACTCCTCCTCATCTTCCTCGTTCAGCAAAGCCCCAAAATATTGATAATCCTCAGGTTTCATAAATGGCAACCCAGCAGGAGGCTCCTGCCCCAGGTCAAACTGTTGGCCTCTGTTCTCATCAGGAATAGAATAAAGAGGAGTCCCCATTGGTGTCGGGGTAGCCAACAACTTCCTTGCCGGTGTCCTGATAGGCACATAAGAAGCCGGCGGCTCCAAAATCTTGTACTCCCTTCTTGAGGAAACATAGCATCCAACTCCTCATCGGTCAATGGCCTATTCCTCTCCTCAATATCCTTCTCCCATCTCAGCAAGTTATATTGCTCAGGAGTTATAGCCCCACGCATGGCAAGTGCATTAGGAGTTGGAGTAGCCATATCAATTGCACCAAGAGGAGTAGGTCCAGGAGTCGCACCACCAAGACTAGGAGTAATCCCCCAAGAGCAGGAGTTGCACTCTCCATACTAGCTGGAGTCTCATCCCAACGAGACTTTTGCCTTTTGGTGTAGGTGTAACCATTCCTTTGGGAGTAGAATCCCAAGTAACACCAGCAGGAGTCGCCCCTGGTGTAACCCCACCCGCAGGAGTGGCATCTGAATCAACCACTCTCCCCGGTGTAGGAGTCTCATCCCACCTATTCTTCCTCCCAGCACCTGGCGTAGCATCCCCATCCTCCCTGGAGTAGGTGTCGCATCCCACCTCCCAATCCCCGGTGTAGCATCAGGTAAATCCCAATCCGAACCCGTCTTCGCCTTCTTAGCTGCATTTCCACCATCCTCCATCGATTGGTCCCACCTGTTCCTCCTCTTAGCCATCGAATCTGACTCCTTTTCACCCTTGTCACCTTTCTCAGCCCTCGCTTCCTCTTCTTCCTTTTTTCTTGGCAATTTCCTTAGAAGTTCCTCCTTTGCCTTTTCAAAGACTCTTCCTTCATGATATCCGAATAAGTCCTCACACTGGGATCCGGCGTTTTCTCCCGGCAGAAAAAGGATCATGCCTCTCCGGCGAAATAATCCTATCCAATCTCCTCCTCCTGTAATCATCCTCACGATCAATAATCCTCGACGGCTTCCTAAACCCATTAACTTCTTCACTATCATCACCGCCACGAGGCATTTTCTTTAAGAACTGATTTCGGGGCAGTATAAGAAGCGAGTTTCTGAGCAACCTCGTTAAGACCCACTTCGGGTTCTTCATCATCGGTAGCTGGGATCGATGTTTCATAAGCATCACGGTCGACTCCACCATACAAGTCACGATCGAAGGTTAAAGAGGTTAAAGAGGCAAGTTGTTGTTCCATTTTCTTGCGCTCTTCTTGGTTTTGGCGATTTCGGGGTCCATTTTATTAGGTTTTTGCTGAATTGAAATGGGTTTTTGTTTGATTGTTGGTTATGGTGGTTTGTCAATTTGGGATCTTAGGGTTTCTGGGTAGTGGAGATATGATTCTTGAGTGAGAGGTTAGCTAGTGTGATTATATCTTCTCGATGGGAACTGACTACAGAGCACAGAGCCAGAGGCCCAGAGGGGAAGAGAGATCAATGGCTGTGGGTTTGGATATTTTGGGGTTGTGGCTTATTTATGAGCTGGGTTTGTCCGGCCACTAGATTAGGGTTCCTGTGGGGCCTAGTGCTAAGAGGATCAATTTTTTTGTTTTTCTTCATGACCATACCCTCATGTTTATCAATTGATGCCAACCTTCCTAAAGAAATTTTTTTTCAATTAATTAAGAAAACTTATCGTATCAAATGTTTGTCATTTTCAAAAAAATATAAAAAAAATATGTGATATGATTTTTTTATGCAAAATATATATATTTATTTATAAATATATATTTTTATCTTTAATATTTATTTAAATTTGTTTAAGGAGTGTAGAGTAAATATAAAGTTGATAGATAAAAAATATTTTACAAAGAAATTGTAAAGTAATTATAAATATGAGGATTTATATTGTATTAAAACATTGTTTTTAAATATTTTTATCAATGTTATATTAAGACTATATATTAATTAGAGTTGTTAAAATCGATATATATTATATTTGTTTTTTATAAAAGATAACACTTATTCTTATAAGTTAAGATATGAGAAATATCAGAAATTAATATATAAATGCTTATTAAATGACAAGTTGGGTTTTCTAAAACGTATGCATATAGAGAAAATGATAAAAAATTTTTAGTGAGTTTCAAGGATCCCATTAAGAAAATCTAGAATTGTTTATCATTTATATAAAAATTATTTAAAGATTGATATTTTTATGGCTTTGAATAATTATTTTAAAACTAAATTATCGCAAATCACTTAGCCATCGCTTAGTATTATGATCAAAGCATAACACTCTTTTTATATAAGATAACTTAGTGATCTCAAGTTTAATGATTACTTACACACCTATCACGTGAGCATTTTTATAAATACAAGTGATCTCTCCATATAAATTTTTTTGTCGCCTCAATTCTATGTCATCCGACAAATATTTATATATTAGTTTCAAGTATTTCTCATACCTTGATTTATGAAAGCAATTGATTTCTTTCGTAAAGAAATAAATATGATATGCATTGATCTTAATAAATCTAATTAATATTCAATTTTAATAGAATATTGACTAAGAACATTTAGAAACAATATTTTAATGTAATAAAATTTCATAATTATAAATAACTTTATAATTTCTTTGTAAAATATTTTATTCCACATATTTATCTTTACTCTAGATTAATTAATCAAAATTAGATTTATTAATCAAATATAAAGAAATCTTTATTAATAATAAATATATTCTATATTAATAAAATCAATACTACATGTTACAAGTCATATATATTCAGTAGCACCTTGTTCATTGCATTCATTTCCTTTCATCTACAGAAGCTAATCTCTGGTTCATTTTGGTTTGAGTGATGTTGAATAAGACTTCAAGAGAAATATCCTTGAAATGCTCTAGCTGCCACGAGTCCAGAGGCCAACGCAGCCCCGGAATAAGGCATGCAATCTCACACAGAAGTACTTCTGCCATGAAAATCTTCCTTTGTCCTGTAATATTCATCCCATTAGAATGATACGAGTATTATGTGGCATCAGGAGTTCAGGACCAGAGGAGGGAGACTGAACTATGAGAGCTTAAACTATCGTGGTTAGTTTAGATCTCACCTTGTAGTTTTTTCGACAAAGCCGACTCACCAGCTTCCCATAGGTAAGGTCAGAGAACAGAGAAGCTGGAATACCCATGATTCAGCCAATAAAACTATAAGAGTTCGATGGTGAAAAGCATATGTTTTGAACAATTTGTTATTGCCTTACAATGCAAACTAAAGGAAGAGCTCTGCTTTAGACCAAAAGCAAATAAAAGAGAGTACAGCATTGTGACAGCTACTTTCACCACTCTAGAACCTCTTTCAGTGCCAAGTCTAACCTGCATAGAAGCTCAAACAAGACATTGATGCACTATATAACTTAAGAAAAACAAGTAAACGAATGAATATGATGAGTCAATGTACACACCAAAGGGGGAAAACTTCCCAACAGCCTTATCTTCTTCCACCTGACTTGCACAACATTTTCATGTTATTTTGATAATGCAATGCTAGTTAATGAGTTTTGAAAAAATCCACAGCTAAATGATGCTAAACTGAGAAAAATAAAAAGAAGGCTACCTGGTGAAAGTGACTACAGAAGAGTATTAATGTTGTTGTGAAGCCAACCAGGAGTGATGCAGAAAGAATTGTGCCAGTTAATGGAAGAATGCTCATCTCACTGTCAAACACACCAAGGCATATCAGTTATGTATAGAACAAGAACAAAAGTTATGTAAAGCTGAGTTGGTGTTGAATTTGAAGAAATAAAGTAAACCTCGTGCTGCCAAGTAGTAAGTAGAAGGCAGAAGTAGCTAAGGCACAAATGCTGCGAAGCACAAGGGCCTCCTAATCCTTGGTAACTTAACCGAAATGGTGGGCACTACATCAGATACTAAGCTTCAGAAGTTCTTCCAAGATAAGAAAGGACATGTCAAAAGGAAACATGTAACTATTATGCCACCATGGAATTATATTTACAATTAAGACTTGCCAAGCACAAGTGCTGGATCTAGGAGGAGCTCAAAGCCTCAAATGTAGAACTTGCTATAAAATTTTGTAACAGACAGGAGACCTAATTCTTCAAAAATGATTTAAACATTCCACAAACTAGAGAGATTTTTGTTACCTGATACACATAACTACAAAGAATTGCACAAGCCAGGAATAATATTGCATGGATGTTTCCTTCCCCAGATGTCCATGCCAGGCCCGCAAAGCCAAGTAGAAGTGATGAGTAAGCAGCAATAAAGGCCATTGAACTGCTTCCCAAAGCGATAGCAAAGCACAATTAGCTAGATCTTGTTTGTTTTCTTTGAATAATCTTGTTTTTCATCAGAACATAAAAGTTCATAGTTTCTATTAACCATTTACCTGCCACCAAATTCACAACTGATTCTTTCTTGTTCTTATCTGCTCCTGTATCAAATCATAAACATCGCTAACGCCCATGGATCACACAGATGAATTTTAACAGCTTGTAACATGGTATACCCACGGTGATAGTTTTCGATGGTGTACTTTATTTTTAGCAAAACAGACAGCCAGTGAAAATTAATCATTCTAGGAGATTTAGGCTACTGGTTTAAGATGCAAGAAAATGAAGTTCTCTAAAGAGAGAACACAAAAATACCACTCATCGAAGCCCAAAGAGGAAGCTACCTCCTTAGGCATCTCCAGGTCCTACAAGATCTTATATATGCTAGTTCAGCAAATCCCTTTGCAGGAACAAAGATTAGGTACCAGCTTCTAGAGTAATCGATGACAACTTTAGCAGCCAGAGTTAGCTAAACACAATCTAACTGTATGCTTGTAAAATACAAATAAAAAAAAACCTCAGTAGAGTGAATCAGCAGGGTAGTACATCTTGATTAAACCACAAGAAAAATGGAAGTTTGAAAATCAATGCCCACATGAAACAGTAGTCTGGTACAAGGTCTATTGCTAAGCTTGTTCCAACTTAATTTATTTTCAAATCACCTCCCTATTTTTTCTAGAACTCACCTTAGATTGAGCCAAGTTATGATAAGAATTGAAGCAAAACCAAGAGCTTAAAAGTAGCGCCTTGCTGAAAAGATGCCTGTTTCCAAATAAGCAGCTGCACCACCTACCTGCTCCACAAACCATGAAATATGTAAGCCAGGAAAAGATGAATGAAGTGTGATGCACATCATCAACCATTAATCCTCAAAAAGCATAGTCACAGAATCAATGTCTAAAGAACTATGCATTTGTTTGCAACTAAATAAAAGGCAAAACTCACAGTTAGAGGAACCAAAGCAACAGGAGTAAATAGGCAATTTGACTGCCCTCCATATCAAGGTTGCTTTAGGAACATCCTCCCCACTTTCATTTTCATGTGCATTGTCAGCATAATTTGCTATACTTCCTGAAAAAGCCTGCCAACATTGAATTCCTTCTTGAATTCTAACCTGGCTTATAACGAATCCCACAGACAAAATTTTGGGCAGTACAGCAGCACATTAATGATTTTTTGGAAGCATTTGAAGTACGAGCTCCTGGATAAGACCTGAGAAAGTTGGTAAAAAAATAATAACAATAAAAAAAATAGATTTGATGAAATAAACTATTAGTAAATGCAGAAACAATAGGCACGCATGATGTGCCTACTTCTCTTCTGTTCTAAGGTAAAGTAGAGCAGTTTAAGGAGTAAAACCATAATCAAGAAAATGCAGTGCTAAGCAATAGAAACATTAAATACAGTTTGAACTACAAGCCACCCACCAAAACACCATCATTAATAGATTTCTAAGTACATCAGGCCAAAGGACATATCATTTCCAAATATTCTTACTGCACGGAATACACGTGAACAGCACTGATTCTGGAGTTGTGTTTCACACCCAGAATAAGCTTCTTTAGACTCCAAACTCTCTTAGCTAGCAAAAGAAGCATCATCAATCACATGGAAGTCAGTGATTGATTGATTGATTGTATTACACAAAAATCCAGTCTACTGATGTGAATTTCAACAAAGCTCACTAATCATGCCATCTCAACATTTGTTAAACCTTTTTGTTCAAATAACAATGTTTCAAATTTAGCAGAATCAATTGAAGTAAAATAAGAACTTATTAAATTATACTGAGCAATTTAAGTAAACAAATTAAGAATAGTGAGTTGATGTTAAACAGATGAATTAAGATTAGTCTCATAGTTACAAAAAATCAAGTACAAAAATGAACTTAATAACTCGCCTTGTTGCATAACTCCTGCCTCACATTATAATATTGGAATTTCTTGAGGCTAGACCCTGGTGGAGGCTACAAAAACGCTGCTGCCATTATTGCTATCAAATGAAGTATATCTTCTTTTAATGATTATCTACAAGTAGGAACAAAGAGAAGACAAGACATTCAGTTCGTCATTTAATCATTAACCCTCTGCAGGTGATGATAAACTAAACTAAAAAAAAAAAAGAGAGAGAAAACCTTGATAACAGTAAACCCTCTTGCCCATGCATCTCTCAGTCTCTGCCTGTCGGTGTAGGCTGCAAGAAGAGATAAGAGAAGGAAACTGAACTCCAATTCATCATCGTAAAGAGAGTAAAACTGTAATAATAAGCTTTCTTTTAACAAGAAGGCAACAGTAGTAACTAACTAAAAGATAGGAGTTAGACTCTCTTCTGCAAAATCCTGTCTTGGCTAATTGAGGGACCAATAAGATCCCAACATGTAAGCATGAGGATCAGGATCTAGTCTCAGTTGTCAACATGGTCCTACCAAACACCAATCTTTATATCGTGAGCCATTTGAGGGCTTAGTTGGGCTTTTTTATGATTCTGATATGGTCTTGAGTGTTTTTTTTAAGGTCTTCGGCACACAAATACAATGAGGACATGGATATGTTTTCTTTGAAGGTTAAAACAAAGAGTAATGACATTGTGTTTGCACTTTAATGACAGATCTATCTCAGATCTTTGTATTTCAAAAATTACTGGCAAAAAATAAAATTAAATAAGAGGAAGGAGACAAACTACTTATGGTCAGACAATAGTTCTTAATATTATATTACATCTTATATATATATATATATATATATATATATATATATATATATAAAATTAGATTTATGTTGAATTTCGAGTTAAATTTAATAAAATTCATATCCTATTCATTATTAATTAAATAATATAACTATTTAAAAATAATCCACTTATTCAGATGAAATTAATGCTTATTAAATTTGAACTAAATTACCATTACTTTATATCTCTATTTAGTTAATTTCTTAGATAAGATTTATAAATACGGTTTGTCAAACAAGAATGAATATTTTTAACTAATTTATAAATTAAAAGGATTAAATCATATATTTAAAATAATATCATAAATGCATTCTCAATTCAATCTAAATAAAACTACTGTTCTTATTAGCATAGAAAAAATACAAGTAATTCAAATTGAAAAAGAAAGGGAAAACTAATTTCATCCTTGAAGTCAAGTTATGAGGATCAATACCCTAACATTAAGTTTTATGATGATAACAAAAAAGAGATGATATATGACATTATTTGTTGATTCCTTATCCTAAGAAAACAACAAAAACAGTAATTATGATTATCTGACTCATCGTGGTGTGTGTAGCCAGCCATAGCAATGGATAAGTGATATACATGCAGGATAAACAACTCGCTAGATCGGCATATTGATGCGAAAATATATTTTATGAACATATATATATATATATATATATATATATTTTAAATATTATGTTTTGGAGTTCGTTTGTTATGTTATGTTTTTTTTTTGTAAAAATAATTTATTAATTAAAATTTTAAATTAAAAATACCATTAGGGTAATCAAAATACAAATTTACAATAGTTTAGGAGTTATATATATATATATATATATATATATATATATATATATATATATATATATATATATACACACACACTTGAAACTTCCAAAAATATGCTGCATAACTAGATGGCTTTAACCATAACCTTCCTTAATGATTTTAGGCATTGGTTTGACATGTTAGGTTGTGAAGTCCGAATCAATCCAATATATTATCATTTTAATATTTATTTTTATAGAAAAAATGTTATTTTAATTTTTTTAAAGTTAAACCATGTTTTAGACTTGCCATTCAAGTTATCTTTAGACTTCTAAAATAATTGGGTTGAGTTAGGATAACTCTTATATAATTTAATTTGAAACCCAAGTTAAGTATAAAGTTAGGGTTGGAATGTTTAAAGTTTGACCTTTAGCCGTGCTTAATTACAATGCTAAAAAGTTCTCTGATTCTAGATATTTTTTAAATTAAAAAACTTGATCCGACCCGCAACGTAGAAGGGACCCACATTGCCCATACTCTTGGTATTATTATAACTAAGGATGAGAACACATTGTTGGGTCTAATTCTTATTGTTTAGGGCCATAACCCATATGAACTAAGAAAAAAAGACCAAGACTTAAAGCCCTTTTAAGTCATATAGTGACCAAGTCTAGAAAGGCCAACTTTGACTTATTTTCATTATAAGCCAACATTTACAAAAGATAAAATGAGAGCTTTACTCACATACGCATAGATCTTTGTGCTTTAATCACCATCATTTGTTACCCAATTAAGAAGTGATTTGATATATTATTCTCTACAATGAGCTCTTTAACTTAGACGATGTTGATCATTGAGAAAGTTTCCACTTTTAGGTATTTCTAAAATACCTAATTAATGAGATTTAACCATTTTTCTTTGTTATTGTTGATGAAGTCCATCATTGTGATGATGAATTTAGTGATTTGGTGTATATCCTCTAGCCGTAGCTAGGAAAGGACTTTGTGATCCCATTATTTGAACTAAAAAGAGTTTGATTAAACTACGATCCTAGGATTTTTCTCACCGGGTTTTGTTGTAAAAATTCTTATGTTGTGTGCTTATTTAATTTTTTGCATTTAGTTTTCACGATTGGTTAACCCTATTTTAATTATATAAAGAGGGAAAATAATTAAGACTTGTGGATTGTGAATTTAGTTATATTGACCCTTTTCTCAATAAAGTGGTATCAAAGTTTGGTCTGGAGATTGATTTTCTCATAGCCTAAAAAATAAAAAGGAAGATTCAGCATAATAAAACTCACTTTCCATTTGTTTCCTATGAAAGACATTAATGGAGGATCACCTTTATTGCAATAATTTGGCTTTGGTGTTAAAGTAAATGAAAGAAGCTTACCAAAGGAGGCAAAATAAAGATTTTGAAAGAAAATGAGTATCTTTTAAGTCCATTAACCATATTTCTGACAAACATGACCATTACAAAGTTTGGAAGATTTTGAAAGAAATATTTGCTAATAAGTGTGCATAAAATAAAGTTTTACATCAAACACCTTGTGAATTTGAAGTACAAAGTGGGTAAAGATGCCCGATGCACAAAGTGACTTCCGAGGGTTTCTAAATTAGTTATCATTGATGAATCATCGTTAGTTCCAAGCAGGAATTGGCTATTCCACACCACATACCGTCTACCAAAAGTGGGAATCAAAAGTTTAGAGCTATATTCTCTAGACTTCCTTTCCCGCTTCATATGAAGTTTTTCCTTCTTTCCCCAATACCGATTGTTTGGTGCTTTTTCCCTAATCGAACAAGCAGGGGCGAGCAAATGCTAGCTAATGGACTTTTCGCTCGCCTACCCAAGGGCTTGATGCCGGAGTGGTCATGACCATATCTTTAGTCGCGCCGCATAGTGTTCAGTCCTCGTAAATTAACTCGAAAGAGTTGCTTCAAGATTTTGGGACCCTCAGACCATGTTCCTCCTAAGTGGAAGATGAGTCGACTCCATAAAGAAGAAAATTTCGCTCGCCGCTACTTATACCCCTGACTCAAAGCTACGATCATATCCGACTGATTCGATCCGCTCAGATTCCACAATCCAGCCGACTGGTTTGGTCTTATCCCACCCAACCCCGTAACTTAGAATGGCCGTGCTTTGGATAAGAGAACGGGAAGAGGGGGCACCTTTTTAGATATGGCTTGAATGAAAATCTTTCTAAGTTAGTCAATGAGATACAAGCACTAATCCTATTGAAGTTCATTGTCAAATAGTTGTGAGACTTCGATGGTGCATCACTTAGTAATTCTACTCCAAATGAAAAGCTCATTTTAAAGACAATGAAGGAAAATATTCTAAAAATAAAGGATGAAAAAAGAGATACACCCTATGAGTCTAATGTACTTGTTATAGAAAGTTAGGGAGAAACCAAAGTAAAAAATTTTATCGTGGAAAGCAAGATAAAGAATCCAATGATAGAAAAGACAAATAAAACCTAGAGGAAGATCTCAATAAAGGAATGGATTAAGTGTTATTGTTGTAATAAGCCTAAGTATATTAAAAAGGATTGTGAAAAAATACAAAGAGGGTAAAAACAAAGAAAAAATAAAAAAATAGGTACGACTCGCAATTGTTTTTACGTATGAGGTTGCCATTGTTTATAATAATGATTGTGTTAATCTTGCATGTCAAGATACTATTTTGTCACCAGAATTCAACTATTTCTTACCATGTTACACCTTGATGAGATTTCTTTACATCCTACATTGTCCGTTAACTTTGGTGCTAGGAATGAGAAATTAAAGGATGGCTAGTGTTAAGAAAATTAAAGACATCTGTTAAAACCAATACCAAGTGCATGTTATAACTCAAAGATGCTAAACACGTGGATGATATACCTTTATACTTGATCTCTAAAAGTACACTTGTAAAAAAAATAAGGCTATCATAATTATTTTAAAGATAGTAAATGGAAGCACTTTAAAGTTTGATTTTTTTCTAAAGAGAAAAAATTAATCTTTATATGTCATAAGTCAAGGTGATTAAGAGGAAGATGAATGCAAATAAAGATGGCTTTATCGATAATGATATAAGCAACTTAAATTTGAGTGAGAAAAGGTCCTCATATCCTTACCAAGAAAATGACACTTGCACTCATTTTTTTATTTGGTAAACAACATAAAGTTGCATTTAAAAAAGATCACCTCACATGTTCTCGATTGATTCATATCCATATTTAATTTATGACCGATAAGTCTCTTTGAGGTGATTTATTCCTGATAGTTTTATTGATGATTATTGTTTAAAGATTTGGGCCAACTTATTTGAAATCTAAAGATTAGGTGCTTGATGTATTTTAAGGATTTTCTGCCAGAGTCGAAAAGGAAAACCGTAGAGAAAACCGAATTGTGTTTAAATTGATAGTGGTGGTGAATACAAGGATCTTTTAAGAAGTATTATATGGAACATGGTATTAAGGTCGAAAAAATATAGTTTAAAAAAAATTAACAACTAAATAAAAGTGGGCTAAAAGAATATAGAACCATTGTTGAAAAGAATTAAATGTATGCTCTCTCATATAAAGCTAGTCTAAATCCATTTAACGTAAAAGCAATGAAGACTATAGTTGCCACGATCAACCTTTCCCTTATCAAGCTTGTCTTAGCTTTGATATTCTGTAGAGAGCTGCGGAAAGGAAAATGTTTGGTTTCAAGGCATTTATTCATGTTCCTAAAGATGAAATGTCTAAGCTTGACAACAAGATAAAGTAATGTGTTTTCTTGGTTTTTTTAAAGAATGAATAGTTTCGATATATAAGTGGGATACAAAAGAGGAGAAATTTGTTATAAGTGAGATGTTGTCCTCTTTAAAGATTAAAACATTGAAGATTTTGAAAAAAGAAGAAAATAAAAGTTTACTAATTTCATTCATTCTACTCTTACTCCAAGACCTACCATACAATTTCCTTTGATACTTTTTAATTATTAAAGAGATTTTCAAAATGATGATAATTATGGTTTGTTTTAAACTATTAGTTGACAATCCTAAGCCAACTAATAATGATGATGATGTTGTTATTCCTAAATAGGTTATTCAAAAAGCTCTAAATGAGCTACAATTAAAAGGTCCACTATACCTACCAAAGCTTCCTATAAAATATTCTTCTTACAAGTTGTGTGTTAGTTATTTCCAAGGGAGAGTTATAATGCTTTTGATGAAACTATGTCACATGAAAAGAAAATGAGTGGTTGAAAGCCATGCAAAAAGAAATGAAATCCCACGCGGAGAATCACACCCCTTCAAGTTAATCACAGCTTTTAAAAGCAAAAGAGCATTTAAGAACAAATAGGTGTTTAGGGTTGAAAATTAAAAGGAAAATCTCTCACAATCTAGGGTACAAGGCAAGATTGGTTGTGGGAAAGATTTTAGTTAGAAGGGTATCGACTTTGAAAAAAGATATTCTCACTTATGGTAAAGATGTTTTAATTCGAGTTGTGCTTAGTTTAACTACTAATTTGAATCTTCAAGTCTGAACAACTAGATGTGAAAACAAATTTTCTCCATGGTGACTTAGATGAGGAGATCTATATGGAGAAGTCCAAGGGTTTAAAGTGAAAGAAAAAAGCACTTAATTTACAAGCTCAAAAAAGAGTTTGTATTGGTGGATACACACTCTAAAAAGAAATGGTACAATATGTTTGATTCTTTCATGGTGGAGCATGGCCATGGTAGGACCACTCGATCATTACGCCTTTTAAAAAAGGTATCTGATGGTAACTTCATTATTTTTTTTTATTTGTGGATGATGTATTGATTGTTGGCTATTATGCTTAAGAAGATCCAAAATTTCAAAAGAAAGTTAAGCAAGTCTTTTGCAATGAAAAAAACTCACGATTGAAAAAATAGATTATTGGCTCAAGATTACCAAATGTTGAGATGAAAAGAGAAAACTTTGGCTATCTTAGGATATATATGTTCAAAAAATACTTAAGAGATCCAACATGAGCAAGTTCAAACCTATTTATTATCCATTTACAAGTCACTTAAGCTGTTCTAAACACCCGTCCTACAAGTGATAAAGAAATAAAGGAGATGAATAAGGTTTTTTTATGCATAAGTAGTTGGTTACTCAATGTATGTCATAACTTGTATGAGACCGGATTTAGCTCATGTTGCTGGTGTGGTCAATTGACTTCTCATTAATCGTGGGTAAAAACATTGGTCAACAACGGAAATAAATACTCAATATTTCAAAGGTACTTCACCTTTCAACTTATATTTTGGTAATGGTGAACCTATACTAAATGTATACATGTAAATGCATATTTGACTAGCGATACCGATGCTAGAAAAAGTCCACATTGAGAGATGCTTAATGACTTTTGTAGAATGAGCCGCTTTTATGGTAGAGGCTAAATACATCGCTCTTATTAAAGGAGTCAGAGATTAAGAAAAATCTTACACAAACTTGATCTAGTGCATGAGAACTTTATGTTGCACCATGATAATTATAATAGTGATCCATCTTATTAAGCATCTTACTTTTCATTCAAGATCAAAACACATTGATGTTAGATACCAATATTCAAGATGTTATATAGAGATGAAGTCTTTTGTTGTTGTAAAAAAGATCTATACCGAGACAATAGAGTATCAAATATAAATGAACAAGCCTTTATCAAGAGAAAAGCTTGAGCTTTAAAAAAAGCAAACAAGCTTAGTGAAGCCCCTTGATGATCCGTATGTGGATAATTATTGGGTTTTGGTTCATTTTTTTTTTTGAGCTATAACCCATATAAACTAAGAAAAATAAGGACAAAGGCTTAGGTCATATAAATAACTAGGTATAAAAAGGCCAACTTTGGCTTATTTTCATTGTGTGAGCTAATATATACAAAAGAAAAAAAGAAGAATGAGAGATTTTGCCAAAAAAGTGAGATAAAATGGAAGAAAAAACGTGTTCTTCAGCCTTGATTATCTGATTATCCAATGGTGATTTGTTATTTGATTTAATGAGATTTTGATACAATATTCCGAATAATGAGCTATTCAACTACATAATTTTAACTGTTGCAAAGCTTTCCTTATGGGTATTTACAAAGATCTAATTGATGAGATTTAGTCATTTTTTTTGTTGTTGCTGATGATAAAATCATTCTTATAACTATGAATTTAATATTTAATTTGATATATATCTTCCAACCAAGTTAGAGAAGAACTTTGTGATCCCATTAGTAAAAAAACATTAAGTAGACTATAATTTCCATGTTTTTTCCACACCCGGATTTCCATATTAAAATTTATGCTATGTGCTTATTTAATTTGGAGAAAAGAATTGAGATCTTTAATTAGTTATATCAATGCCTTTCTCAACACATTATTGATAATGATGTCCTCAAACATCATGTAGGAGACAACCCAAAAGAATTATATCTTTGAACCTGCTATGAAAAAAGATATCTTAAAAAAGTCACACTTGAAGGTCATGCTTTACCCTCAATCTTAACCCAAGTGGGAGCAAGCATCATCAATTTTGATCTTAGCAATGAATTTACGGTCAAATGTCACATGATTTTGTTCTTATTCAGCTCATATCTTAACTCCTTAACAAAATGGAGTTGATCCCCGACAAAGAGAGAGTAGAAATCTCCCCAAAGTCACAAGTGGCCTCATTTCCTCCATTTACGAGGGGCTCCTAGTTGTCCTTACGTGCCTTATACAGAGATTCCACACGCCAACCTTTAAGCTTAGAACATCCTTAAACCACAATGCATAACCCTTTCACACAGCATAGATTAAGTTGCCTCGCTGACGGCAAGACTTATATTGTTTCTTCATCACCTAGTCTAACTACGAAACAGACCACAGTGCATTGTCCCAAATGATCGAATCTATGGAGGCAAGTAGATTTTGAAAATGGCCCAGCCTTTGAAGTTGTCGGATGTGTCCACCGAAGGATGTTCTAATAACATGGGAGAACTTCAGTGACGGTTTCGAGATAGGAAACATGGGTGCAGATCCATTCTCAAGGACTCACTGGCTATGCTCGGCCTGGGGAGGTCTTGGCAATCATGGGTCCTTCGGGCTGCGGCAAGACTACTCTTCTTGACGCACTAGCTGGTAATTTTCCTTTCTTTTTTCTCCAAGAAACTTTCAATCATTTTCTTTGATCACATGCATCGATTTCTTTTTTCCGGTGAAGGAATCAGGGAAATGCTTGCAGCCTTCACGGGTGTTAGACACTCCTGAAATTAGATACTGCATGATTAATTAATTATATTCATGCACACATATCTCTATACCAATAATTGAGTAGTCAAGGGGAAAACTACATATATATAAAAGATTTTATTGTATATATATTAATTATTAATTGAGAAATCCATTCTTGAATCTTAACATGAAAGTCTCTAATTAAGGTATTAAGAAATAGTTTTAGACCCGTCGTTAAAGGTCCGGTTCCGGTTTTGACCGGGTCAATTTATCTTAATTAAAAACATTGTTTTAGTAAAAAAAGTCAATCCGCTTGTAACCGGTTTTGACCTGGCCGAAGTCAACCGAAATACACCATTTTTTCTTACCCTATTTTTTTCAACCTCGCCCTGCCTTCGCCCAAAATCAACTTGCCTGCTAGGGATCAAAGTTTCAAAATATGCATAAGACTATTCCTTTTTGGAGCAGGAGCCGCTATAAGCCAGCTAGATTCACCCCAAAGACAATGCCGCACATTATAAACATCAAGAGTATTTTGTTTTCATATGTTGGAAAATCACATCTTTAATCCCTGTGTCTTGTGGTTATTGATTATGTTTCAACTTGATTGCTCCAATCAATCTAAGGAATTTTAAGAAAGAATTCAAAAAACTCCATTTATATATTTATTTATTTTGAGATTTTCCCGAATTGATTCTTTAAAAGCTCCATCATATATTGTTCACACACTAACTCCCTACCACTCTTTCACTATCTTAATCATCAATACACCATTTTTTTTAAAACATTTCTAGCCATCTTTTTTAGGTTTTGTCAGGAACAAAAATACTTAAATTATTTCTTATATTTCCACCGAAGTGAATTATCAACGAACCCTCTATAGGGATGATTATTACTGAAGGCATCGTTTGTTTCAAGGCCAAAAATGATTTTTTTTTTAATTTTAAATTGATTTTTTATATATTTTTAATTTTTTTTGATTTATATTAGAAAATAAAATTTTAAATTTTAAAAGTACTAGTTTTAATATATTACATCTTTATTTTAAGATGCCAAACTGTGTTCAAAGCATATGTTTTATAATTTCGCTCGACGCTACGACTCTGCGGCTCCTTTGACCTCTTGACCTAATCGACCGGCTTAAATAAAAATAAAAGTGACTTGGGAATCAAAACCCGCTGACCGATATCAAAACTCTCGATAACCCGTTGTTCTATTTTTTTATTTTTTTTTACCAAACAATGCTTCATTGATCTATAAAAAATTAGAGTTAACCTAGCAGACCCGGCAAACTCGTGGACCGGTCTTGGGTCAGTCGATCAATCAAGCGTTTTAAAAACATCGGTTCAAAGCTCCATTAACCATGCCATTGGACTTCTAAAGTTTCTAAAGCCAAAGGCCCCACATGGTCCTAGTTCGAACACATTCTAAGAAAATGCTATGATAGGTTGGATTGGACCCGGGATGGGGGATAGAAAATATAGGTTTTGGATAGGTGATCATATTGGAAGTTTTCCCATACAATTATATCCCTTTGCTGTTCTTCTTTTTAGAAAAAAAATTAAAACACGTCAACCTTATGAAAACAATCTTATGTCGTTCTCAAATACATTTACTGACATTACACCTTGTCAGAAATAAGCTCACACAAAGCAATTGTTACTAAACCTGAATATTTTATGCATGAAGATGAATTGTATTGCTTAAAGATTTAAGCGACAACAGGTAGTCGCCAAAATCAACTTAAGATTTTGACCACCGCAATATTGATCACTAAAACCCTATTTGGAATTAAAAGATAAAATTATATGTGAGTAAAGTGCTGGATATATAAAACGAAATCTTTAAACGAAGCAGCATGAACACATACAGATAAAATAAATAATTTAAAAATTGCATTAAATTACTTTCACCAATTCCACGTGTGCTCATAATGAATCCATTAAGTTATTATTCCAAGCATTAAGAATATATTTTTTTCATTTCTTATATTTCATTTTAGCCTCAAGGGAAATTATTTAGTTTTTCCAAGAAACTTGTATAATAGTTCAAGAAAGCAAAGAATATATTTTTTTTCATTTCATATATTTGTTTTAGGTTCAAAGGAAATTATTTATCTAGAAACTTGTATATTGGAGTTCAAGAAAGCATTGTAGGTAATTGTTGAGAGAGATGGATGTACTTGGATCAACAGATCAGAGCAAAAAAAACAGAAAAGAACATATAAATCCGGTAGACAGCATTAAGAATTTATTTTACTGATGAATTTTTCACTCTTCAAATGTGCTGTAAGCATAACTCTGATATAATACAGTACTCTTCCCAGGGAGATTAGATTCCAGCACAAAGCATACTGAGAAGTTCTAA